>CM061920.1:327223767-327274704 GCA_031002005.1 Vandiemenella viatica | reverse complement strand
TTGTTTAATTATTTACTTTTATTTTCTCAAATTTATGTTATGAACATTTTAATGTATTTTTCTGCACATTTGCAACAGTTTGCATTGCTCAGGTACTAGCTCCAATTCACTGTCACTTTCCCTGTCTTCTGTTTGAATTTACTCCCACCATGTTCCTGACTAACGGTCATTCTGTGAAATGGTCTCCTACACCACCACCACTTCCTCCTTGATTTTCTCCTGTTGACAAAGGGCCAAGTCCCAAAATATTGTTTTTCCTGTGTCTTGTGCTTATTTATGTGTTCACCCCATGATACCATCATCTAAGGTAAGTGGTGGTTCATTTCACTACCCTTTTTTTTGTAAATCCATATGCTAATTAGCTCCTATTATTTCGTGGTAACTATACATATATAATAACAATGAGCAGGAAAATGTTTTAAGGTGAATTTCACCAGACAGCCTTCGATGTGTACATGTCGTGTCCTGCCTGGTGTCTCACTTCTGGCAAGAAATTTCTTGTGTTCATCTCCTTTATGTTCATCATTCCCATATACATATAATAACCACGAAATAATAGGAGCTAAGTAGCGAATGGATTTACAAAAAAAAAGGATAGCGAAATGAACCACCACTTGCATTAGATGATGGTTTCGTGGGGTGAACACATAAAAAAACACAAGAACAGGAAAAACAATAAGTATTTCAGGACTTGGTCCCTCGTCAACAGGAGAATATCACAGAAGCAGGGTGGTGCGGGACACGGTCTCACAGAATGACCACTAGTCAGGAACATGGTGAGGGCAAATTCAAACAGAGGACAGAGAGGGGGGCACAGTGAATTGGATTTAGTACACGGGCAATGCAAAATGTTGCAAAAAGTGCAGAATAATATACTAAAATGTCCATAACACAAAATTTGAGAAAGTAAAAGTAAATAAGGAAACAGAATAATAAAAAAATTAACAAATATAAAAGTAATAATAAAAAAGAGAATCTATGCAGATAAACATCAACTCTGCTATGTGGTGGTTCAATATAGACAGTGGGCAACGAGGCAAGGAGCAGACAGAGGGAAGGAAAAGTACTGACTTGGTATTATCTCAAATTGATACCAGGAGGTTGCCTTGTGCCTAATTTGTATTGGTAGGCAAGTTACCACCTTCTAAGTTCAGAGGTGCTATTGTTGTCTGGGAGGACTCTGATAGCACGGACTGTGAGACAAAAATTAAAATTATTGGTGTCAAGGGAGATGGCATGGATGGCTACTGGATGTTTTGGATTCCAAGTAAAAACTGTCTGTCGTTGGCCATTCACTCTTATGGCTAATGGATTGGTAGTCAAACCTATATATAAAGCCAAGCAGTGTTTGCAGGTCAGCTGGTATATTACATGCGAGGTTTCACAGGTGGCATGTCCTGTGACAGGAAAGCTCTCGCGAGTGATAGGGTTGGTGAAAGTGGTGGAGGCATGGTGTATGTCGCACATCTTGCAAGATCCTTGGGGCTGTCTGATGTGGTGAGGAAGACTGTTTGTGGACTAGGAGTTGGCTGAGGTTGGGAGGTCTGCTGAAACAAGTTCTGGGAGGGCCAGGGAGGATTTTTGGAAAAATGGAACTCATTTATGGGCAGGTTAGTGTGAAATCATAACCCTGCCGAAGGATTCTGTTGATGGATTCAAGGCCAGGGAAATATTGTGTAACCAGGACTGGACTGTGGTTGGTTTCTGGGGATTTGGAATAGTCAATAGGTTGAGTAGGTTGCATTGTGGCTTGTGAAAGTTGCTTGTGAACCAAAGCTGAGGGGTTGTTTCGGGATACCAATGCTTGTGAGATATTGTTTGAGTACTCCATTAGGGATTTCTGGTTAGACCATATACACTGCCTCAATGCCAAGACTGTAGGGGAGGGAACGTTTGGTGTGATATGGATGGCAACTGTCGAAATGGAGGTACTGCTGTGAGTTGGTGGGTTTGGTGTGGACTGAGGTGCTCAGGTGGCAATAGGAGAGGGTTAGGTCCACATCCAAGAATGTGGCCTGGGTGTGGGAGTAAGTCAATGTGAAATTCAGAGTTATTAAAGGTATTTAAATTGTCCAGAAAATTTATAATGGTGTTTTCTCCATATGTCCAGATCAAAAAAAAAAAAAAAGTCATCTATGAACCTAAGCCACAGGAAAGGTTTGAGGGGGACATTCTCCAAAAACATCTTTCCAGGCAACTCATGAAGAGATTAGAATAAGAGGGGGCCATGCGAGTGCCCATGCCAGTGCCACGGGTTTGGTGGTAGATATTGCCTTCAAAGGAGAAGTAGTTGTTGCTGAATATTAGCTCAGCCAATGTGGTGAGGACAGATGTGCTGGGGCAGCTGTTTGGAGGGCGCTTATCCAGAAAATGTCAATGTGGGATGAATGTATGTATACAGTGATGTGACATCAATGGTTACCAGGATGGAGTTGGAAGGAAGTGGTGAGGCCATAGTGGATGGATGGAAAAGGAAGTGTTGTGTGTCCTTGATGTGGGAGGGGAGCTGAGAGACTATAGGTTGTAGGTACTGGTACTCTATTGCAGAGATTCGTTCTGTAGGAGATCCATAAGCTGCAACAATGGGACGTCCTGGATTGCGAGACTTATGGATTTTGGGAAGGAGGTTAAGTGTAGGTGTACGTGGATTTTGAGGAGTAAGAAGAGATATTGACTGTGGGGTGAGACCTTGGAGGGGCTCATTGAACTGTACATATTGCTTTATTTTTTGTTGACAGCTGGTTTGGGATCTTCAGCGAGGCGGCAGTAAGTGTTAGCATCTGATAATTGATGAAGGGCTTCAGCCACATGGTCACTACGATTCATCACTACTGTGGTTGAGTTCTTGTCCACAGGTAGAATGATATGGTCTGGGTTAGCAGAGAGTTGTTTTCTGGCATCGGTTTCAGGTGGGCTGAGATTGCTGGTATCTGTCAAGGACTTCAGAAAACTGGGAGAAGCCAAACTGGTGGACAAGAATTCCTTAAAAATGTGTATGGGGAAGAGGAGGTGGGTTAAGAGTGGAGAGTGGGTTCCAGGTACTCTTGAGGCCCAGATTCACTTACATGAGTGGCAAAGTGGTACCGGCGGCGGAGTGTTCGGCAGAATGAAAGAGAGTCATGGTCAAGGTTGGAATGGTCAATTGTAGGTGTAGAAGAAAATGTAAGGCCTTTGGAGAGTACAGAGAGTTGGGGTTCAGATAGCGATCATGAGGACAGGTTCACAACTGACAATTTAGGTTTGGAAGCATGGCTGGAGTGCAGAGAGCGAGGTGTGGGTTTCAAAGCAGAAGGTTGAGGTATGTTGAGCAATTGGACAATGGACAGTTTTGAAGAAATCAAGGGAGGCTGCAGTTTTGATTGGTGGATAAGTGGCTAGCAAGGAAGAGACTGTCCCACTGTAAGATGGGACTTCAATAATGTGGACAACTTGTGCAGATGGTTCTGGGCATGCCTATTACTAGAATTCACTGATTGTTGTAGAATCTGATTTATAAGTGGGATTACTTGCGGGGTTGAGAGCAGGAGTATTTTGTGAAGGGATATGAGGTGTCTGGAATGTTGGTTAGCCAGATTGGTGTATTAGTGTACTCTTGTAGGACAAGGTGAGTGAGGGCCAAAGACTTTTTGTAGTGGAAGGCATGTAGGGCCGGGTGAATTTGTGAGGGGCAACCAAACACTGGCAGTTTGATGGTGAGACCATTAGGAGGAATGTTAAAGAAGTGACAAGATTTTAGGAAAAGGATATGAGACTGTAGTTTGGCTAACTGGAAGGCATGGTATCTGTAGGAGGACAAGTATTTATCAATAGGTGCCTTGTAAGGGAATGTTGATGAAGACATTTTTTTTGTGTTGGGGGGCAGAAAGAAGTTGAGAAGTGTTAAGATCGGCTAACATCACCGAAAATACGGTTAGGAAAGGATGCATATGAAGTAGCGCAGTCAATGGATGGAACGATAGTAATCAAACAAAGTTGAGATGATAGCAAATTGGGTGCTTGGCCGATAGTGAGATATGAAATGCGCGCCGGAGGAAGTGAGAACGGTAAATGGATGGGGCGGTGATAAAATATTGAAAAGAGGCTAGGAATATGTATTAAAATGAGTTATTAGCCTCCAAGTATAGGACGCTAATTTTTTTTTGCATATATGAAAATATCATAAACAATAGCAGTTACATGTCAAAAACAAGTAGAAAAGGTGCGTAGGAATAAAGATTAAAATGAATTATTAGCATTCAAGTCACGGGAAACAAGTCACTCAAATGGGGAGCATGATCCGCTAAAACCAAATGAGAGATGGAATAGGATGCTAAATCCTAAAATCTTTGGATATGGGAAAAGGTTATAAACAACAGCAGTTATATAAATATATATACAAATATAGTAAGGAAGTATAGGGAAATATGACCCAACACTTACCACAAATGAAGGCTGAACACAAAGCCTCTGTGTACACATCTGACTCTGCCTGGTGTCTCACTTCTGCTTGAATAAGGCTATATGCTGAAATATTGCACTTCTCTTGTTTTTTTTTTTTTTTTTTTGTGTTTGTCTCAGCACTATTCATCTGTGGTAAGTGTTGGGTCATATTTCCCTATCCTTTGCCTTAAAGCATTTTCCTGCTCATTGTTATCTTCTTCTTATATATAAAAATCAATGTTTGTTTGTGGGTTTGTTCGTCTTCTATGCATTCCTATACCATTTATCAGATTGTAATGAAACTTTGGAGAGTTTCCGAGTGTGCGTCTGCGAAGGTTCCTGTGAAAAAAAAAAAATCCAAAAGTCGCCCCCTATTCCCCATAACACCCCATAATTTAGGCAAAACCACATTTTTTTATCCGATTCAGATAGGAATTTGTACACTTATACTTTAAAACAAACATAAAAATACTGCCTACATACGGTTTCCGAATATTAATCTCTCGCCCCCTTTCCACCCCCATAATTTAGGCAATACCACATTTTTTATCCGATTTAATTAGGAATTTGTACACTTATACTTTAAAACAACAGGAAAAATACTGCCAACACATGGTTTCCGAATATTCATCCCCTGTCCCCCTTTCCACCTCCATTACGTTTTTACCCCATAATTTAGGCAAACCACATTTTTTATCCGATTTAGATAAGAATTTGTACACTTATACTTTAAAACAAACAGGAAAATACTGTCTACGTATGGTTTCCGAATATTCATCCCCTCTCCACATTTCCAACCCCATTACGTTTTTACCCCATAATTTAGGCAAACCACATTTTTTATCCGATTTAGATAAGAATTTGTACACTTATACTTTGAAACAAACAGAAAAATACTGCCTGCATATGTTTTCCAAAGCACATCCCCTCTCACCCTTTCCAACTGAAAATGAATGAAACAGCAGTTGAAAATTTATATGTAAATATTTTTTCATTTAATCTATGTGCCTACTCAAGTCCAGCAATAGTGAAGTATTGCCGGGTCAGCTAGTTATATATATATAAAACTAAGGAAGGATAGAAAAATTCACCAGTTGGGATTGATGAGCACAAAAAAAAAGATGTACAAACATAACACAGTTTTCCAGTTTTGAACTTTATTTTTCATGTAGATAAGACACTTACCAAGCAGGTTGGATATGATAACAATGATGCCTGACTTTGATTGCTTGTATGGAATGAATTTACATGAATTTTTTGGACACTATTAATAAACTACCAGATTTGCAAGGTTCCTCACACAAATATATTTACCTTAATAAAAACTACTCCAAATGTATGATTGTGAATAAATATACTTTACTAATTTGGAGTCAGGTGGTTAGCAGAGGAAATGATGATGGATTCATTTAATGAGTTTGAGAGAATTGGGTTATTAACATAGGGGTTCAGTTAGTTTTTATGGTGCATTGGGGTATGTGAACACAGCACAGGAGGCATTTTTCTGAGGGAAAATTGGAGGATGGGGGAAAGGGGGGGAGGGGCTAAACAAAATGTAGAGTTGCACAGGATGTGAGAATACTTGGAGAAGGTTTTTTTTTTTATTGAAACAGATGTGTCTGCCATACAGATGAGGATGTTTGTTGGTTTAGTGAGGCGAGGATAGGTAAGGTTAAGTGGAAAGGAGGAAGACAAAGAGATAACCTGGCTGTCTGTCCAGATGGAAAATATATCATCTAGGTATTTGAACCACACAAACAGACTGAAGGAGACAGGAATTCTTCACGGGTCTTCTGCCAGATAAGATCTTTTAAACACGACGTTTCGGCAGTCACCTCCGCTGCCTTCATGTGGTGAGCTGTCATCGCGAAGTAGCTGCCGCGACGGTTCAGCACCGTTACATTCGGTGCCGAACCGTAACTTCATTTAAATTGCAAAATATAGATCGAAATATAAAACTTATTTACTCTTCAACAAACAAAACAGTTGTAGTATGAATTTTAAATTTAAGAAACATGGATAGATATATAATTTCAATTAATTCATTACTAAATTAACATCTCACTTACTGTAAGGGCAAAAATGTGCCAAGACCGGAAGTAGGACAGACTCATAAAAAGCAGGTGGACATGAATGGACGAACGGCTTCAGAAAAACCCGAACCATTGGACGTAGACGGTAATCAGGTATCACCTGCAATATGAGTGCCATGTTAGTAACGAAAGTTAACAACAATCAATTATCTACAATTATAATAAAACTGTAAGTTTTTTAAAAAAAGGCTAGATAATAGAAATCAACTTTAAAAAAATTAAATAATATTTTTGTGTCTTTCTGATTATCTGGATGAAAATGAATCATGCAAAAACTACTGGGTAGTTCAAATACTGTACAGCCCCTGGTCCAGGAAGTAAAACAAGGTTGTGATTGATTTTGATGTGATTTTTGAAAAGCTAAGAAATTTAAAATAACAGTGTCTACAAATTAGTGTCCATTTTTTGTTGAACACAATTCATGCATGCAACTGGCTGGATTTTGATGTGATATTTTACAGCACATGGAATAAAATGGTATATATATGTTTTTGACCTGATGTCGAAAAACTGGTAAATTAAGATAAAAGTGACCAAGTATTAGTATTAATTTTATGTTTAATGTAATTCAAGAAAATACTATTGATTTTATTTTGATGGGGTTTCCATCAGCGTATAGTGCATGTTTGCAAGAATAATGGAGAGTATGTTTCACTTTGATGTGACATCGAGAAGCTGAGAAATTTAAGACAAAAGTGATCTAAAATTAGTATTTTTTTAAAGGTTAGTTACCTCTCATAGTCAAAATGTATACCAGGATATGTACCAACAGCACCATATTATTTGGAACTGAGACTGATACTTCTGGTATGCCCCATGCTTCAGACACCACATTAAACTGTAGGTGGTACCCATAGCCTTGTGGGATTACCTGGTTAGTTTAGCTGCACACGAAGAAAACTTGAACAACTAGCATATTTTTTTCGCAATAGTAAATTGTGAGAAGCAATTTGCTTCATGTCTATCCAATATTAATTTTGATGCATACCAGTTTTACAGAATATGCTTCTGTATGCATGGTATCCTTCCAGGTTAATGTAAGAAAGATGAGTCTTCACCCATGTGAACCAATTTGCTTCCCACAAACATCGTTGTGAAAAAATGAGCATGTGTAAAAGTTTCATTCATGTGTTGGGCATGGCGCCAGAAGCTACTGTGCTTCACATGTTTGTATGACAAGTTCTGTTCATATATATGTGAACAACACTAATGAACTACAACAATGTAATATGATCTTTATCCACACAAATTAAATAACTTCAAATTTCATTACTGTCATTCAGTTTTTCAAGGTAAAATAATATAACACATAAATACCCTGAACATAACATTTACATTATGTAAATATTACTAATATATATATATATCTATATATATAATTAAGGAAGGGTAGGGAAATATGACCCAGCACTTACCACAGATGAAGGCGGCTGGGACGACACACAAAAAACAAACACAAGAGAAGTGCAATATTTCGGCCTACAGCAGCCTTAAACGTGCAGAAGGTGAAGCCCCAGGCGGCGTCACATGTGTACACATAGACAGCCGACTGGTGAATGGCGTCTCAGGCACGGATGGTAGTTTAGGTGGTGGGAGGGGGGGGGGGGGGAGTAAGCTCAAATATTAGATCGATAATCGATACTGATAACGATATGTTATTATTGAAAGAAATGAAAAATAACTGGGTGGGGATATATATATATATATAACTATAATTGAAAAGTAAAATAAATGTAAGTAGCATGGAAAATAGTAAATACAGAACTAAAAAAAAAAAATATATATAAATGGTATAGATAATAAGTGCTGGGTCTAGTGGGCAGAAATTATTGGAGATTGAGGCCAGGAGGATGTCTGGTGTCAAGGATATTCTGGTAGGACAGTTCCCATCTACGAAGTTCAGAGGGGGTCGTATTGTTAGGGAAAACTCTGATTGCTCTAACTGAAAAACAGATGTTCAAATTATTGATTTTGTGGGAACTGGCATGTTTTGCAACTGGATGGGCCTCATTGTTAGTATAGACTGTCTGCCTGTGGCCATTCATTCTGATAGCTAGGGGATTGGTTGTGAGGCCTATATATGAGCTGGAGCAATGGAGGCATGTCAGTTGGTATATGAGGTGTGTTGTCATGCAAGTAGCATGACCAATGATAGGGAATGTCTCACCTGTTGTAGGATTGGAGTAAGTGGTAGTGGCTGGGTGCATGCTGCATGTTTTACAACGGGGTCTATTGCATGGGAATGAACCCTGTGGCAGTCTGGGCGAATTACTTGGTGAGTACTTGTGGACCAAGATATTACTTAAATTCGGTGGTCTGCTAAAACATGTGCGAGGGGCAGTGGGTAGAATTTTATGGAGGATGGTGCGCATCCCGGGGAAGGAACGTAGAAAATCATGTCCACGGCGAAGGATTAGTTTAATGGACTCGAGACCAGGGAAGTACTGAGTGATGAAGGCGGGGCTGTGGTTAGTATCAAGGGGTACTGACTTGGAGTGGCTGTGTGAAGGAAGGGCTATGGCACGGGAGATTTGTTTGTGTACTAAGTCAGGAGGGTAGCTCCGGGAGATGAGAGCTCCAGACAGGTTTTCTGTGTATTGGGAAAGAGATTGTTCATCAGAGCAGATTCGCCTGCCACGGAGGGCCAGACTGTAAGGAAGGGAACGTTTGATGTGCAAGGGATGACAACTGTTGAAATGAAGATATTGCTGCAGATTGGTCGGTTTGATATGAACAGAAGTATGTAGGCGCCCGTTATGCAAGGAAACGTCAACATCAAGAAAGGTAACATGAGTATGGGAGTAAGTCCAAGTAAAGTTGATGGAGTGGTTGTTTAGGGAGTTGAGGAAGTCTATTAGATGATGCTCATCGTGGGTCCAGATCATAAAGATGTCGTCTATGTATCTGAACCACACAAGAGGTTTAATGGGAAGATTGATGAGGAATCGTTGTTCCAGACGGCCCAAGAAAAGGTTTGCATAGGATGGTGCCATGCGAGTGCCCATTGCAGTACCACGTAACTGGTGGTAAATTTGTGAATTAAAGGAAAAGTAGTTGTTAGACAGGATGAGGTTAGCCAAGGAAATGAGGAAGGATGTCTTGGGGAGGCTGCCGGGAGGTCGCATTTCCAGGAAGTGTTCCTATATATATATATATATATATATATATATATAATAACAATGAAAAAAGACGCTAAGTAGCGGAAAGGAATCAAATTAGGATAGGGAAATGAGCCACCACCCACCTTTAGATGATGGATGTGGGGCGCGAACATACAGAAAAGACACAAACAAAATAATAAAGGAATTTTCGGGAAAAACCCTTCATCAACAAGAGAACATTATGAGACGTGGGTGCAGCTGGAGATTGCCTCACAGAAAGACCGCCGGTCGAGAAAATGGTGGGGGTAAATTCAAACATCAGAAAAGTAGAGGGGCAGTGAATCAGAGCTCATACCTGAGCAAAAATAAATATCCAAACTAATTTCTGGTCGGTGGGAAGATCAAAATATAATTAGAACTAAATATAAATTGAAAAAAAAGATTATATAAAATATTATACAAATAAAAAAATAATAATAAAAATAATATTTATGAAGTAAACATCACCTCAGGTTAGTGATGGTTCAATATAGGTAATGGAAAGAAGAGGAATAAAAAAAAACAGGTTAAACATATGTACTACTAATAATAATGACCGGGTATTATCTTAAGTTGAGACCAGGTGGTTGCCTTGTGCCAAGTATATACTGGTAGGCAAGTTCCCACCTTCTGAGTTCAGAGAAACTGCTGCTATTAGGGAGAACTCTGATAGCACGGACTGTGTAACAAGAGTTGAAATTATTCAAGTCGTGGGTTATGGCATGGGCAGCAACTGGGTGCTTAGAACCCAAAGCACCCAGTTGCTGCCCATGCCATGACCAATGACTTGAATAATTTCAACTCTTGTTACACAGTCCGTGCTATCAGAGTTCTCCCTAATAGCAGCAGTTTCTCTGAACTCAGAAGGTGGGAACTTGCCTACCAGTATATACTTGGCACAAGGCAACCACCTGGTCTCAACTTAAGATAATACCCGGTCATTATTATTAGTAGTACATATGTTTAACCTGTTTTTATTCCTCTTCTTTCCATTACCTATATTGAACCATCACTAACCTGAGGTGATGTTTACTTCATAAATATTATTTTTATTATTTTTTTTATTTGTATAATATTTTATATAATTTTTTCAATTTATATTTAGTTCTAATTATATTTTGATCTTCCCACCGACCAGAAATTAGTTTGGATATTTATTTTTGCTCAGGTATGAGCTCTGATTCACTGCCCCTCTACTTTTCTGATGTTTGAATTTACCCCCACCATTTTCTCGACCGGCGGTCTTTCTGTGAGGCAATCTCCAGCTGCACCCACGTCTCATAATGTTCTCTTGTTGATGAAGGGTTTTTTCCCGAAAATTCCTTTATTATTTGTGTTTGTGTCTTTTCTGTATGTTCGCGCCCCACATCCATCATCTAAAGGTGGGTGGTGGCTCATTTCCCTATCCTAATTTGATATCTATATATCTATAAATGAGAAAATGAGAAAGTTCGGATGTGTGTTTGGATGTACGTTGGCAATCAATCACGCCTTAATAACTCAACATATTTAAATGAAATTTGGCATGAAGTCAGTTAATTGCGTGCGAAGTGCAATAGGATAGATGTTATCCCGCATAAACGCATAGTTTTTTTAGAAATTGCCATTAATATCAATTCGGAAGCAACAAAGAGTTTCCTACTTCGTAGATAGCCGTGCCACGTTTACTCTTTGCTTTTTAAGTAAATCGCAAACACTACTTCTCAGAATGCAAGTTTGTGTTTAGTTTAAAAGCCATAAAACTGACGCAATGGCAAATAATAGTTTTGAAGCAGGAAATATAAATCTGTTCTTAACCTTAAATTAAAAAAGAAAGGTAGGTACTGTTGTCAAGTTCGCAAAAAGATGTTTTCATTTGCGTACATAAAATACTATGACATATCAAATATTACACCATAATTTCGTTCGTAATATATGCGTTATAATAAATATAAAAAATCAAAGCTTGGAAAAAAAGTAAAATGCTATGAGTATACCAGCACGAAAGTCGGTTCACTGAAAGTGCAAAATGGTCGTGCCCCAAATGTCGTATTTATAAAAATGTAAAGGATTCCATTCTATCTCGGTTATTTCCTGTTTCTTTTTTTTTACTATACAGTCTGTGTATTACAAATTATTTTTGCCGAAATTTAAAACTTAACTAACCCTTTTTATTTTTTGTTCAGAATTTTTGTACGAATAGTACTGCTTTTTATTTACTGTTCAATATTCTGCAAATATCTATCGAACGCTACACTTAAAACGAATGTATTCAATGGGCTAATGTAGAAACTTATTGTTTCATGAAGTAACACTGAAAGTCGTTTACAACACAATACACCTCATTTGCACGGAGCATAACAACTAAATTCCTTCTGCCGTAACAAAAAAACATTCTGGTCCAGGCAGCATTTCAACCAAACCACATTTCTGCTAATACTGCCGCTACAAAATCAAACGATACGAACACATCTCAACACATTAAATGCTCTGGACCTACATTTCGAGTGGTAACAGAATTTTCTATATCAAAATTCCTAATTAGTATATCATAAATTACTATCACAATTAATTTCATTATACACCTTACTAAATCACGAGCAATAAAAGTCACTTTATCGCGATGTACATTTGACCTGCAATATGAACGATCGTAGAGAATTGTGGACTTTCCGTTGTACACTGTAAGTTAAAAGCATTTTAGCATAAATTTTTTAATTACGTTACCTCAATAACTGTCATGAAGCTGACGACATAGTTCATGCGGCTGAATGTAGTTTTAGACGTATTCAGTATTTAATTTACTGCGTTAATAATAAGTCAAGTTTATTTTGCTATTCATGACGTCACTAACATACAATATAGTGAATGTATTAATGTGCGAGTGATAGAAGCTTTGATTTTCTAGCGGTAATTTTAAAACGCAACCTGGGCCAGAATGAGAACTTAAACATTATTAGTTATTAAGCTTCTTTCATGAGCGCCATTTTAGTGACATCATGTATCGCTTTGTACCGATATTGTATCAAAAGATCTATATTAAGCTTGGACGATTTAGCAGAACCATGCGGCGTTGCCCGAAGTAAATTTTTTAAATTTATCAATGTTTTATTCAGATAGTGGAGTGGCGGAAAAGCGGAGTGGTAATTCGCCGGTAGTCATTCAATTCTGTATGCAGAATAAGAAACCGAATATGAAGAAACAATCTATTACTACTTTAATATTGAAATTTATATTTTAGCGCAGAATTAATGGATCGAAACGAATGAACTATAGTAAACTGCTCTATAGGCAATTCAGTTGTTTCCAGAGATAGAGAAACCATTACCGCAATACCTCTCATTATTATGGATAAAAGAATCAATTACTACTATACTTACTACTATAATATGTAAATTTCTGTTGATGGAACCAATATATCCTAAAAAAAAAAATCAATATTCAAAGAGGAAATTAAGTTCTTCTTTTTTAAAGATTTTTTTCAGTACTCAATGCAAATCAAAATATTCATTTTTAGTATCACAATTTTACTAATGGAAATGAACGTCCTTGGGCCACTTAAGTATTTATTTGCTGTTTGGATGTTAGTATTTTTTTGTTGTTGATATTTAGTCGATTCCATCAATGTATTGCTAATATTTTGACGTTTTGAGCTTCCATTAATTAAAACTATATTCATTTTTATTCGCGTGATGAAATTAGTAATTTTAAGAGTTGTTGGGTAAACGAAATTCAAATCTTTCAAAGAAATGTAAGAAAACTAGGGCTATGAAAATAGCCAAAACCTAGGAGACAAATCCGCAATATTGTATATACGGATATATTAAACTGAAAATACTCCTTACAAACTGAATATTTTTACTGCTTTATCATTTCAGTGAAGTAGTTGTGGAACATAAATAGATTTTTGTTATTTTATTGCAACATTTATTACTACTATCACTAATAAAAATAGCTCTTAAATAAACTGTATGGTCGTATTGACCTGGTGACAAGACTTCTTTACGTCTCCGGAATCAGTCCCTTTCGTAGCCTCTTAACGTAACCCAGTAATCCTACCGGACATAGAGGACCCACAGTTCAACACGGAATCAGAACAAAGTGAGCATTCTGGCGTAATTCACATCACACACCAACCTATGCCAGAGGTGAAGGTCGAGCTAGGGACCTTTGAAAATCCTCGCCAAGACTGGAATTCAAGCTGGGGACTTTTCCATCTCCAGTTGGACGCCCTAACCACTGAGCAACCAGACCTCTCAAGAATATCTTATATTACAACACTTTTCAACGCGGACGAAGTCGCGGGTAACTGCTAGTATATATATATATGGTATCGGACATGGATCTACAGATCCAAAATTCAGCACTCACACCGCCTGACTACAACAATCATGTCATATTACCACAAAAGTCACATGTATTTCAACTACACCACAGGCACATAAAATCAGTGATAACTTGAGAATTATGTTTGTGACTACCAAATGTGTTAACAAAATTTTTATTTTTTATTTTTTATATATATACTATAGATCAATACCCAATATAAATAATTGTGAGACTCATTTAATACTAAATGTTCTTCTGAATGGATGTATGCTACCTTATTATCCAAACCCAAAGTAGTTGGATGTAACACTTGTCAAAACATTCTCCTTTCATAAATACCAGTTCAACCTTACCTAAAAACTAAAATCAAAAACATCATCAAAGCTTGCAAGATCTTCTTGGGGAGTCAACATTTCACATCTCAGCAATGCATCTTGTACACTCCGCAGCTGACCATTGCTATGCAGTTTGATTGTACATGTCAAGAAAGGAGACATCACAATAAACCAAACTATGCTCATAATATCAGGCACCATCAAGTCCGCTCTGGTCTATGGGTTGCCAGTTTTAAGCCATATTCAACCATTGTATGTTTGTCACAAATAGGCTCGATTGCGATTATATGATAAATTCAGCAGTACAAGGAACTACACAGTCATCATGATATGGGAAGGCTCACCTCTCACCAATTAAAATCCCATCATTCTCCTGTAGTCTCTGACAAAGAACTCATTGACAATAGATATGATGGGAATATGGATTGGGTAACTCAATGAACAGACCAAATTCCAGTTGTATGATACTCCATCTCTGAAACCAATAATCCATCTTGAGGCTTTAATTATTCCTGCAAAAACTTGACAAATCATGGCAGATGTGGTGTTTCTCTGTTTGATTGGGGAATGCGTAAGTCAGCAGCTTCTAACTGTGGTATTAATAACAACCAATCAATCACATAGTTTATGTCTATCCTAATAGAGCTGTCCAACGAACAAATCAAGGTTTCTAATGTGGGTTACCAAGAGCAGTCACATGGATTAGAGTGTTTAACATTCAACTATAACTCTGCTCTTTTTTTATTTGCACACTATTATCTTTCATTTATTGTTATACATGTAAGTGAAATAAATAACCAACTGGTTCAAAATGGATCCAATGCCATGGCCATTGACATCAAAATTTTTTTTTTTTTTTTTTTTTTTTTTTTTTTGAAATCTGGGAGCTATACGGAAAAATGCGAGGACACATGTCCATTCATTTTCAATGGATACGGCTGTGCCCCCATTGCATTAAAATCGGTGACCCATTCATATAGACCTCACTTTGCAAGGTGTATTTTTGAAAATCTGTAACTGATAATAAAGAAGAAAACCATGAGATAGTCATTTGTAACAAGTAAAAAAGAAATGGCCAGTCACAGACCAGTTTGGAAGAGAAGTGATGTCAAAACAGGAGGTTATAGAAGATGATTGTTCATTACCACATCCAGTCTGCTAGTGTGGAAAATCAATGATGATGATAAGTCCCCTCCACCAGAAATGTAGATAACAGTTATTGTTTTAGAAAAAAGCTAATTTACTAGCGCTAAAGAAAATTATATATGGCACTGTATTTTTTTTTTAATAACTGAGATTAAAAATCATCATTAGTCATTTCTGAGAGTAGTAACCTCATTAGATTTGCATTTGTGCATCCCTGACTATACTATGACTACAAACACAGAGACCAAATCAATTGTGTGAATAACGTCCTGAACTAATCGCAATAACGGTTTGTAAAATAAAAAAATCAAGTGTATTAATATAGATGCAAAAGCTAATATAAATACTAGATGACCCATACAAAAATTTTGTGAATAAGATGAATAGTAAGGTTAGTGGTTTGTATTAGGATGAAAGAAGAATCGCCCCACATGTACCAATTTTTTATTTGTTTGGTATAATAGGTGTGCAACTGCCAGTGAAAGAGTTTATAAATATCTCTGTGATATGTGCTGCTGTTATCTAGTGGCTTGGATTTGAACTGTCTCAAACACGTGACTTTCACAGTTTAACAGTTATTACTTTCGCCCTTCAAGGGTCAAATTCCGAAAAATCCCTTTCTTAAAATATGAAGTGACCAAAGTGAAGACCTTAATCCTTAAAATGATACCACATTTACCTATTTTGGTTAGATATCAAGGGGGATATATGGCTCATGATATATTGTAGAAATATTGATACTTTTGCCTTTTAAGGGTTGAAATTCGAAAAATTCCTTTCTTAATATATAATGTGACCAAGCAGAAACCTCAATTTTTAAAATGATATCTCATTTATCTATTTTGGTTAGAAATGAAGGAGGATAAATGACTCGCGACAACAAAAAAAGTTTTGAAATAATGATAGTTTTGACCTTTAAGGGTAAAATTCCGAAAAATTCCTTTCTTAAAATATGTCGAGGCCACAGCAAAGTTCTTGATCTTTAACATGATACCTCATTTATCTATGTCAGTTAGATATCAAGGGAGATAAATGACAAATGACACAAAAATGCGTGTTAAAATTCTCCCTTTAAGGGTCGAAATTTGAAACATTTACATTCTTAATATATGATGTGACCTAAGCAGAGATCTTAATCTTTAAAATGGTTCCTTCATTTTTCGATTTCAGTTAGGAATACAGGGAGATAAATGGTTCGTCATTAAAAAAAACATATTTTAGAAATATTGACATTTTTGCCCTTTGAGGGTTGAATTTAAAAAAAAAAAAAAAAAAAAATATGTTCTTAAAATATGATACAATCAAAGAGGATACCTTAAGCTTTAACGTGATACCTCATTTATCGTTTTCAGTTTGGTATGAAGGGAGATAATGGCTTGTGACAAAAAAACACCTTATAGAAATAATATATATGATGATAAAACTGTAACTAAAAAAAGTGTATACATCTGTGATTTTTTTTATATACATATATACAATATGAGTTAGGCGCACTGTTAATAAGCTACAGACAGAAATCAACTATTTTTGAAAATTCTGTATGGAATGACACAATTCATGCTAAAACTACTGGGTGGAATTCGATTAGGTTTTAAAAAATGTGCAGCCCATGGTCCCAGAAGTAAAATGGGTTACGATTTATGTTGATGTGATATCAATAACCTGAAAAATTAAGATAAAAGCACCAACAAATTACTATCCATATGTTTTATCAAGTGAAATAACTACTGACTGAGGAGTATAATAAATGATGTTTAATTGTGATACCATGTTGAAAAGCTTAGAAATTATGATAAAATTGTCCACAAATTAGTATCAATTTAAAGCAAGTTATTTCTCATATTCTAATTATTCACCATAATATGTACCAACAAGATTGTACTATTCTCAACTGACATGAAATTATTCGGAACTGAAAGTGGTATTCACCTTTCCCACACTCCATAGTTTGGATTCAAGGTTAAGCTGTAGGTCTCAGTTAGTTGGTAGGATTACCCAGACAGCTTAGACCGATGGTTACCAATTGAGGCAGTACTGCCCACCAGTGGGTGCTGAAGACATCATAGCGGGCATTTTGGATCCAAGACAAATTTAGGTGGCATTGAGGACTTCTGCCACTCCTTACTTTCCAGTTTATATCCAGCTTTAAGAGCTGCATCAAAGAAGTCTTTAATTGCATTCCTATGATCAAAAGAGATTTTAGTGTATTCAGCATTTTTTTAGCTAAGAATGCATTCAATAGTGGAATGCAGCGATTTAAGATTGCAGATGAAACCAAATACTGAAAAATTAATGTCAGAATGGATAGAAACATTCTACAAGATGAAGCATGGAATGTTAGAAGTCTGAATAGGGCAGGTAGATTAGAAAGCTTAAAAAGAGAGATGGAACAAAGTTCCATGTCATAAGATTAACTGCAAGGATGCACAGGATTTCCAGTCTAGGAAATAAAGAATAATTAACACAAAAGCTGTCAGTGTAGTTACTGGTGTAGGATTTGTAATGAACAATAGAGTAGGGAAACAGATGAGTAATTATGAACAGTTAACTGACAGGATTATTTTGATGAGGTTAGAAACTAAGCCCCTCTGAACCACATTAGTACAAGTGTATATTACAACACCAAAGGAATATAATGAAGAAACAGAGAAAATATATGCAGAAATTGAAGATTTAATACAATATGTAAATGGGAGGAAATCTGGTAATAAAGGGTGATTGTTATGCAGTAATGGGAGAACGGAAAGAATGGAATACTGTAGATAGCTTTGGTCTAGAAGAAAGAAATGAGCGAGGAAGCAGGTTGTTAGAATTTTGCTATTTAAGAATCATGCATAAAGGATAAACACCTGAAAATGTCCATGGGATACAGTTACGAGGGTGATTCAAAGTATAAGGTTTCCTAATTTTTTACATATGCAAAATAAAAATTATTCACAACTTGAGATACATTGTTGGAAAGCTAGAAGTTTTAGCTATTTTTCTATGTAATTGTCTTCCTGTTTGATGACCTTCTGCATCTGCACAATGAGCTTTCTGATCCCATCATCGAATCAGTCTACCACCACGTCACATAGAAATCGAGTGACTGCAACCTGCACTTCTTTGTCTGACCAGAACTTCTGGCCTCCAAGGTGTTTTTTAATGTGCGGAAAACATGTGATCGTCACCTGGGGAAATGTCCAGGCTAAAGGAGGGGAGGTCAATGAGATCCCACCCAAATTGTTTGACGAGGGAGGTCGTTAGTTGTGAGACATGTGGACGTGCATTGTTATGGTGTAAAGACACTCCCTTCGTGAACATTCCTCTTCTGTTCTGTATAGCCCACCAAAGTTTCTCTCCATTAAGTCTCTCGGTTATTTCATCAAGAGTTATCCTTCGATTACTGCGCACCATCTCATCAATTTTGGTCACCATTTCGTCGGCCATGCTTGGTCTTCCAGGCTGCTCATCATTGTTGACATTACTGAGGCTGGCAGAAAATTCCCGGCAGCATTTCTGCACATTTTTAATGTCCATACACTTTTGCCTGAACACTTCCACTAACTGATGATGGAGTTCTATAAGTGTAAACTTTTCTGCGTTCAAAAATCGTATCACTGAGCGCAGTTCGCACCTGGCAGGTGAGTTAAGCAGCAACACGATCATGGACAGCTACCAAGCAGTGACTGATTATCCAATCAAATTTGGACGGGTACCATTCAGTGGTGGGAGAACCAAGGGACATGGCACTGTTGTCGGATTTAACCTAGCACTATTCATTTTGACATGGTGTCATTGGAGACCTTATTTCCTGAATCGTCCTCATAGATATCAGCTAAATTATATCATGGTCAAACAGAGATTCAGGAATCAAGTTCTAGACTGTAAAACATATCCTGGAGCAGACAGACTCTGGACAAAATCTGATAGTTATGAAGCACAGGCTGAAATTCAGGAGTAGAAAGAAGCAATACAAGCTGAACACAACTGAAGTAAAATAAACTGAAAGAATCTAACAGGAAAGAAAAATTTACAGAAATGGTAGACGTTGGTCTAAGAAGTAACTCTGAAAGGAGCTCAACTGAAAATGAATGGAATGTGCTGAAGAAGGAAATAATGAAAGCTGGTAAAGAAACATTAGCCTTCAGGCAACAAGTCACTGAAAACCTTGTATTACAGAAGAAATTTTGGAGCTGATAGCTCAGAAGAGAAGACACAAAAATGCTCAGGATGAAGCAGGTAGAGAGCAATACAGGCAATTTAGTAATTAAATAAACAGAAAATGCAAGAAGAAAAATGACAGCAAGAAAAATGTGAAGAAGTAGAAAAGGAAATGGTCATAGGTAAAGTCGATGTGGCATTTAGGAAGACGAAACAAAAGTTTGGAGAAATGAAGAAAAGCTATATAAATGTTAAAGCTGCTGATTGAAACCTCTTTTAAGCTCAGAAGAGCTAACAGATGGAAGGAATACATTTGGAAACTGTATGATGGAAATTAATTGGAAAACATCGTAATGGAAAAGGAAGGCGATGTCAACACTGATAGCTTAGGAGATCCTATTTCGAGGACAGAATTTGATAGAGCTTTGGATAATTTGAAACCAAATAAGGCAGTTGGAATTGATGAGATTCCTGCAGAACTTCTGAAATCCTTATAATTTGGAATCTAAAGGTAATTCAACCCGATATCAAAAAATTATGAAACAGGAGAAATTCCAACTAATTTTAATAAAAGTATAATCATCAGACATACAGAGGAAGCACAAGCTGAAAAATGTGTGAATTATCACTCCATAACTGTAACACTGCATGCTTCAAAATTATTTACTCAGAATAATGGAAACGGTAGTAGAAGAGAGCAGTTTGGATTTAGGAAAAAATGCTGTAGACGGGAAACAAATCTGGGTTTTAGATTAAAACTTAATGGGCGACTCAAGAAAAACAAAGATACTTTTATGACATTTTTTGATCTAGAAAAACTTTTGAAAATGTTAGGTGGGATAAGATGTTCGAAATTTTAAAGAAGTCAGGTCATAAATATCGAGATAGAAGCATAGTTTAAAATCTATATAAGAAGCAAGTGGCTGCAATAAAAATATAGAATCATAAGAAACATGGATTAGTTAAAATGGGTATGAGACAATTTTCAACTTGTATGTAGAGAAATAAATAGTAGTGAAAGAAAAATTTGAATGTGGCATAAGTGTTCAAGGAGAAAAAAATCTAATATGCTATGATCTGCTGATGACATTGTCTTGTTAGCAGAACAGGCTGAGGATATTGAGAATTCTTTGACTGTCATGAACAAAATATTGAAGGAAGATTTTGTACTAAATATAAACAGAAGTAATTAAATGTATTAGAAATGATACCAGTAATAGTAGATTAAATATAAAACTAGGATTGGATGTGATAGGAGAAGTAAGGGAATTCTGCTATTTGGGGAGTAAAATTACAACTGATGGCTGAAGCAGGAATTATGATAAAAGCAGAATAGAAGTAGGGAAAAAGACCTTCATAAAAAGAGAAATATTTTAGTTTCAAGTAAGGTTCTAGGATTTAGAAAGACATTTTTAAAACCCTGTGTGGAACACAGCACTTTATGGTAACGAGGCATGGACTTTAGAAATACCAGAAAGAAGGAAAATTGAAGCATTCAAAATGCGGTGCTATAGAAGAATGCTGAAAAATAAGAGGACAGATAAAGCATTAAATGAACAAGTTTAGGAATTGATAGGTGAGGAAGGAAGTTTGTGGAAGAGGTTTACAGAGAGAAGAGACAGGATGGTAGGTCATATTTTGAGACATGCGGAATTGGCTAATTTGTTAGTGTAGGGAACAACTGAAGATAAGAAGTGTAGAAAGAAGACAGATTAGAATATATGAAACAGATAATTGAGGACGTGGGTGATAAGGTGTATGCTGAGATGGAGAGGTTGGCATAAGATGGGAAGGGATGGAGTATCGCATCAAACCAGTCAAGAGAATGATGACAGCAAAAAGTGTCACTACACTGATCTCAGAACTCTAATATTTTTTCATAATTTGTATTTATTGATCATATTGTGAACAATACACCAATATTTTTGACATTTTTAATAAAACAATTTTTGAAATCTGTCCGTTTTTCTATATAAGAGGGGTACCATCAAATCAATGTTTCAAAAGTGGATTATGAGCCAAAAGTTGGAGCATTACAGATTACATTATTTAATACAAGTAGGGGAGTTAGTGTGCTTTTCTTTCTGAAAAGAAGGCAGTGAACATTTTTTTTAAAAAAAACTGGGGGTTAGCAATTTTTTCTTCAAAATTAGAGTGGTAGGCTGCAAAAGGTTTGGGATGGTAAAATCAGAGGTGTATTGAACTCCGAGTAAGAAATTGTCAGTAGTTTATTAATGTCACATTAAGTTTTTACATCTATTTATACTAACATGCTATCAGACAACACCAACAGTGACAAAGATAAAGGCTATTATTAAGGTAATGCTGATTTACCAGCATTTTCCATGAAGTTTTTGTATGACATTGCAAATCATCATCTTCATTCATTCAACCCAATTTCTCAATGTATTTGTGGCATTCTAGAGTGCGAGTAACTTTGGTAGAAGATCTGACTTCTTTGGTGCAATCTATGTGAGCGCATATTCTTCTTCCCTTACCTCTTCAGCTTTATTTAAGCATTAATACACCAATAATGATAATTTATTCTTCAAAATGATTCCTAACAGTATTTGCACATGTAGCTGTGCCGTCTAAAACTGAATTATGATGATAATGTTCAGGGTAAAGTGCAATGTAATATGGGGCTGAACAGCTTAAAAAGAGAGAGAGAGAGAGAGAGAGAAACACAGATTTACCAGGAGAGCAAGTTCATGTGGTGATCTACAATACAGGGTACTATGGAAAGACATCAGTACTTCTGTATCTTTCTATCCGTGGATGTTGATATGTTGATGTTTAAGCTTATTTTAAGCAATTATTATAAATTGCAATAAACAACACTGAACAGCAAGTGAAACAAGGGTACAGAAATAAACCACTGCTTAATGTATTCCATCATTAGTGACAATTATTAATGGGATGGGTCTTCCAGGAGCACAGTATTTTCTGTCCTTCCACCATTCCTCCTCTTCCACTACATTCAACTTTGCTCAGCTGTCTTGCACACTCTTTTCTATTACATTAATCTACCTATCCCAAGGTCCTCTTTCAATTTCAAATTCTCTTTGTCATTTTTTAATCACACATCCTCTTCATGTATCAAGTATCCAGCAAAGATTTCTCTTTAACTACCTTGCTCAAAAGCTAATTCAAAAACTTGTCCAGCATCGTTGTGCCAATTCTACTCCTACGAAACTTCATCACTTGGCCTGAATTCTACTAATTTCTCTTTCTTTTGTCTCTTAGAGTAACTGACACTACAAAATGCAGACTCAAACACCTGTATAGCAAGGAAGAGAAGAGTAGAATTTTTAGATGCCATATAGTTCTCATCAAGATCTGATATTAAATTCATCTATGAACTGGTCATTCCCAAATTTTCCATTTTCTCGTACTTCTGTTACAGGTATTTGGGATTCTCCATCATGCTCATCAGCATTATTCTTGTTCTTCTTTACCCCACTCTATAAGTCATGCTGTAAATTAATGGCAAATTAAATTCCAATAGCAGATGCATAAGCTTTTCAGCAAACGATTACAATTATAACTTAAGGCTGATACTAAAACAACAATAATTACCTCCAAATTTGAGAAAACAGAAGCAATGAGAGACCCAGCGAGGCCGCGGAGGCTATAGAAGTCCCTGCCCAGACTAGGCCCGGCATAGCCTAGAATATGGTAACAGCTGTCATGGACGTTGCTGAGGAAGTGCTGCATGCGATCAAGGGGTGTATAGGCTCGCTGCCATGACCCCGCGGTACCTCTTTCCAGTACAGAATCAGATGATGTTGCAATAGGGCCACCCACACCCAATAGATTGTTGCGCTCCACTGATAGCATGGCATGTGCATTCTGGTACCCCTGGAATTTGTAACAGTAAGGAGATACATGTTATAAAAATCGAACATGTTTCAGATTATTAAAGCAGGTGGTTTAGTTAATTAAGCTTTGCTTGTGTTTCTTATGTTTTCAGCCACCATTGTTGATCCTCTTTATGTGTGGTATGATGTTTCTGAAAATACCAAAAATTATTACTACCAACTGCAATGGCACTTGTGTACCTTCGGAAATTTAAATAAATATCTGTTTATTATGCATATTTTTAATGTTTCACTGTTTGTAGCATACTGCTCATCAAGTACCTTCATAATTTAATCTAGTTTCTGGTTTTCTTATTTACAGACAAAAACTGACTAATTATGTTGGAAACTAAATGTAAATTTAGAATTAAAGTCTCCTCTTTCCTTCCACAATCTGCTCCTAACTCTTTGGCAATCTGATTAATGAATAATTTTATTTATTTTTAATTTTATCTTAGCACCATGCCAAACTCCGAAGGCCAGATATCTCTGTTATTATTCACAATGCTTTCTCAGTGTAATCTTATTAGACAACATTATGTCTTCAATAAACAACCTGACATCTTACTGTAATAAAATTACAGAATCACCCATTGAAACAATTAAGTCATGGTGCAAATACACTAATTTAGGACAATTCTCTATTCATTTACACTTTCCTGACACTCACACTGTACTTCCTACCCTGAGTTTTAATACCCAAGTCACATCCTTATTACTCCAATGGTTTAGCTTTATTCATCATCAGACTGTGGCTCATTTTGTCAGACTGCTTGAAGGGCTCCACTGCCATATCACCAACTAGCTGCTCTCCCTTCCTTCCCCAATCATTTCATTTGAAATATTTTGACATTGTCCATGAATAACTTCTCCTAAATTTGCACTCATGAAAAATATAAATGACCATATAAATGAATATTTTGTTCTTATTATATTTAGTTAATGAGTAGAATATTATTTGCTATGTATTAGATTTAAGGTGAAAAAATGCTCAGCTGAAGAAATATTAAACTTCTGATATTGTCTAGCCAGAAACTGTAAGAAGCTAGCAGCAGAGAGAATATCATTAATTGATTTATCAATTTATGATATGGAATTACAAGGAAGTAAAATGTGGAAGCTGCCATTAAGGATTTGAAATGTAATGATTGGATGTGAATGGCCAGCAGAGAAAATAAATTGTTGGTGTAAAGTCAACAAGATAATCTATATATCTATAAATGAGAAAATGAGAAGGTTCGGATGTGTGTTTGGATGTACTTCTGGAATCAATCATGCCTTAATAACTCAACATATTTAAATGAAATTTGACATGAAGTCAGTTAATTGTGTGCGAAGTGAAATAGGATAGTATTTATCCCACAAAAATGAATAGTTCCTTTAGGAATTTGCATTATAAATTTGAAAACTGCAAAGAGTTTCCTACTTCGTACATGGCAGTGTCACGTTTACTCTTTGTTTTTTATGTACTGTTCATCACAAACATTTCTTTTCAGAAATAAAAGCATAAAGCTTATGATATATGCATGTGTGTTTAGTTTAAAAGTGCTAATAATGATCCACTTGGCAAATAATAGTTAGGAAGCAGGAAATATAAATCTGTACTTAAACTTAATTTAAAAAAAAAAAAAAAATCGCACTGTCGGTAAGTTCAGGAAGAGAATTCTTCAGTTGCATACATGAAATGGCATAACACCTCAGGTATCACACCATAATTCCGTTCTTAGGCCCAATATATGCGTCATAATATATGTACAAAATCAAAGTTTGAAAAAAATATTAAATACTAAGAGTATACCAGCACAAATGTCAGTTCACTAAAAGTGACAAAGTGGTCATCCACGAAGAGGCCGTTTTTGTATGTTCGTGGCAAATATGAAACTGTGAGATTGAAGGCTTTCACGGCGTATTGATGAAATGTAGTCTTCACGGGTTTTCCGCCATATGTTGTTGAAATGCGACAACATACGGCGGAAAAAACCCGTGAAGACTACATTTCAAATATGAAACTGTTTCATTTTCACCTTGGTTAAGTTTATTGCCTGTGTTTCATTTTTACTGCTAACATTTCTTTGTAACATTACAAATTATTTTTAGCAAAATTTAAAACTGAATAGAAGATAACAAACCCTTTTTTGTTTTTTGTCCTAACTTTTTGTAGAAATCAGTGAAATAGTAGCCTATGAAAAAAAAGTGCTTTTTGCTTACTTTTGAATATTCTGCTAATAACTATTAAGTCCTTCACTTAAAACGAATGTATTAAATAGTCTAAGGTAGAAACTTTTCGTTTCGAGAAGCCATATTAGAAGTAGTTTACACAGTGACACACGTCACCACTAACACGGCATTTATGAAAGCAGCTTATTTATTACTCTAAATTCCAGCTGCCTAATGCTATAACAAGAATATTCAGGTCCAGGTAGCATTTCAACCTAACCACTATCTACGCTAATATTTCCACTACAAAATCAAACGATATGGTCACACCTAACACATTAAACGAATCGGAACTAATTTCGAGTTGTAGCAACTGTTTCAATATGAGGTTTCTTTAATAGCTTAGCATAAATTATCATAATTAATTTTATTATACACCTTCAGTATGAATTGCAGCTGAACTAAAACACGCGCACTAACATAATCACTACTGTATCACGACGTAAAACTGACTTGAAACATTAACGTAAGAGCTGTAATGAATTTTGGACTTTCCGTTATACAGCGTAAGTTATGAGCATTTTAGAATAACTTTTTAAATTAGGTTATTTTAATAACTGTCATGGTGCTGATGCCATAGTTCATGTGATTGGATGTAGTTCCACGTGTATTTATTATTTACTTCGCTTTTACAACCACCATATTGCAAAGGTCATTTTTAAGACAGATTTTAGTGGTTGCTTTGTATCATGGTTCAAAATTATGCGTCAAGTTTATATCGCAATTCGTGATGTCACTAACAATTAAATAGTGAATGAATGTATTAATGTGCGGTTGATAGAACCCTTGATATTTTAGCAACAATATTGGTGGAGTTTGTGATTTGGATGAAATACAGCTTGAAGCAAAATGACAATTGAAACTTTATAGTAATTTAAGCTGCTTTCATGGGGGCCAATTTAGTGACATGTATCACGTTGTACTTAAATTGTATCAAAATATTAATAATAGTTCCAGAACAGGTAATATAAATCTGTACTTCAGTTGCGGACATAAAGTAGTGTGACACTTCAGGTACCACACCGTAATTCGATTCGTAATATGTGTCACAACATGTGTGAAATATCAAAATTTGAGTCATAGTACTGTTTCAAACGAGCTGTGTTAGCGAAGTTTGTGGTAAGTTTACAATACTGCCTGGACCAGAATGATTACTAACATTCCATGGTGCACAGTGGATTTGGAGTTCAGAAGATTGGTTCGAATTCTGACTATAATGATATCAGAATCTGCTCAAGACGTCTATGCCGCTAAGGGGGTGTCCGTTAAGTACGTGGGGTAATGGGGAGGGGGGCGAAATCCAGTGAAATCACACGTAGCATTTGAAACTCCTGAAGGGCAGTATAGCTAAAAAAAAGAAAAAAAGGTCCACAAACAACAAGGCTACCGACTTTAGCCAAGGAAGCAGATGACCATATTTTCAACCCTAAAGGAGAATTTTTTCTGCTGGTCGTACTCTAAATAGTAACATAAAATTTTATACCATAACACACTTTCAAGCGGACAAAGTCGTGGGTAACTGCTAGTTATTGTATAAATGAGAAAAATAAGAGAATTTGAGTTTTTTTTAAAAAACCTTCTTCTTCTTCACCACTTTTTCCAAATGTTTAAGGGTTGGCTGCCTTTGATACATTTTTATTCACCATTGGTAAAGTGAAATTTTGGAGCTTTGATTTTATGACCACATACCCTTGCTGGTGTCAAGCATTTTATACCTACTAATGGAGGAAATGAAACGTTGTCATCTGTCTGTGAAACGTGGAAATATGTTCTTTGTGTTATAAGAGAATTTTTTTGTGAAATGTGTAGTGTATTAGACAGTGGTTTTCCTGGCATTAGCCTTAATGGCTGTGGAAAACCGCAGTCAGGACAACCTTTTATATGGTGATCTAGGCTCATGCCTGGTCCCTTTGTACTTCCCTGATCCAGTGTGTGACACTGAACCACACTGGCAGACTCCAGTTTAAAATGTACTGTTATAAATTATGGAGTAAGTTTTCTTTACAAGTTACCAAGGTAGGTAACTTAGGGTAAAGCTATTTTTAGACAATCCTAAAGGAACTGGATCCAATGAAAGACTGAATATATAACAAGAATAAGTGCTGAAGCTATAAGAGGACAAGTACTAGAATGATAAGAAATAAGAAAATTTCTATCTGATAGAGAAGTACTGTTTTTTTCGGGTGGGGTGGGGGGTGGGGGGGAGAGACGTGTATGGATTCAAAGTTATTAGCATCTTAGTACCAGCGAGAGAAAAAATTTAGAGACTAATGTTAGAGGAACAGGAAAGCTCTTAGATATTAGAGATAATGTTATCCAAGTGAATTGGATTTGAAGTAAATGGACCAGACTGGAGCAGGTGTAAAATTGAAGGTTAAAAGTAGCAGCCAGATATATGAGTAAAAAGAAGAAGAAGGAGAAAAATGTGATCAGCTGAGTGAGAAGCCAAAGACTAATTATTAGGAATTTTAAGTTAATATTTGTAATAAGAACATATGCACAAATATAACAGTTCCATGTTTTTTTTTGGTATCATCTATTTCAACAGGGTCCTGCAATATATGAATGCTGTTATAATATGTTGTCCATTTTTATAGCAGGACAAGCAAGCGTCAACAGCATCATATTAGTTACCATGTACTGTTGTTGTGAGCAGTTAAGAAATGGAGGATGGAGGGGAGTTTATCAATGGGAATTCTAATAGAAATTTTTACGATACTGCTTGAAAATAGAAGAGCATAACAAGAACTGCTGAATATTTTCAAATAAAAAATAAATGAATTTAAAGAAAATTCTGGGATATAAATGAAAAGGTATATGGTTATGCTGCAGAGAGAGGGAGAATGATATCAAAATGGCAATAACAGAATGGGTCAATGTTGCAAGGTGGGACCCGGGCAATAAATTTCTGAGCTAGCTGAGGAACAGAATTTTCATACAATTTGAAGATCGAAGTTGAAGAGAGTAAGGATTGTTGTTGTTATTTTGGGTTAGGAACCCTCAACAATAGGGTTATTAGCACCCTAAGAACAACCAGATTGGCTTAAAAACATATGAAATTACTGTCTACATGGACAACTCTAAACAGATCAGCTAAACACACAGCAAAATAAAATAGAATAAAAAAATGTTGGTTGTAAAAGCTCTTTCGAAATCACAAACTTTAAAAACAATATCTGGTTGGCTGTTAACAGGCAAACCAGGTTTAAAAGCATAAGACTAATAATTAAAACTATTAATAACAATGTACATGGATGGGTTGCCGTAAAATGGACACCAATCCATCTTAAAACCTAAGCCTGTCTGCCTAAAATTTATGGGATGAGACTGGCCAATATACATAAATTTAAAACCTTCACCTCATTGCAAATGACAAAGTTTAAAATAAAGGACAGATAGCTGGTTAGGCCAAAGACTGTCCTTATATCCAAACATAACACACAATCAGTTAGAATGTGGTGCGCCATCAAAGATATGTCACAAGTATCATCACATTCTGGAGGGTCCTCCCGGCGGAGAAGAAAACTTTGCATCAAAGGACAGTGCCCTATACAAAGGTGAAGAAGGAGAACATCATCCCTTCTCATATGCTGGAAGAAGCTGCTACATGGGTGTATGGTTGGTCTGTCCAGCTGGAGCTTATTGTGTTTTATTTCCAGCCATACATCAAGGGCAATTTTTTTCTCTGTCAATTTGAATTTGGGACAGGATCAAAGTCAATTCTGACCTTGTCGCAGAATAACTTGACAGCTTCATCTGCTGCCTCATTCCCACCAATTCCCATATCCAGCCAAAGTATATCTCCTTACCACAAGATAAGAGCAATCGGAGGGCATCCTACATGTCCTAGATCAAACAGTCTGCTGGTTACATGTTTCTTAATGCCCAAGTGCATCGGAGAGATTCAAAGTATATAATGAACTTCATGTCATGCCTTCCATTCATATGTTGGCAGCTTTAATGAAACATAAGAGTCTGTGGTGTACACGCTGCATATGCTATTTTGCTTGTAATTATAAGTCAGTCAAAAGAACACTACAGAATAACCTAGTCCATTAACCTGTTTAGATCCATTGTATATACTGGGGTAAATTTGTGACCCTGGTTTAAAACATCATTAAAAACTGTGAAAAAAACACTGTCAGCAGAAAATAGCTTGATGAACCATGACCAATTTAAAATTATTCTGCACCTCTTTAAAAGCCATAAGAGATTTACTCCAATCCTGGTGGTAAAATTTGGTCAGCTCATAACATTCTAAAATTGGCCTTGTCTGGTAATTGATGGATCCAGTAGCTCTACTATGATTAGTGTGGAGTTCAAAGGGTAGATTCATTACTGCATCATAAATGGGACTCCCAGTAACATGTATGAAGTGTCACATCATGAGGAGATTCAGACTGATGACAAGCAGTGGGTCACCAGACTTAGCACAAATGCTGAGAAAATGAGCTGGCAAGCCGAACACATACAAGGCGGATACTGTATAACATTTGGAGACAGCTGTTCTGTGCTGAACCATTTATAATGCAACTATACTACAACTGCAACCATACAAAGACTCCATAAAACTGTAACAGAAGGACCAGGAAAAGAACTGTTTCATTAAAACTTAAAACGTTGTTCCTCAATGTAAGACAAGGTTCTGCTAAAAGACTATGACAATGAATAAAAAGAACACACCAGGTTTTCTCAACAGTAAAATGAAAACCAGTTTGCACTGACCATTCACCCAGATTGTTTAGTGCGAGCTGTAATTGCTTCTCAGCACATCTCAGGATAGAAGATGAGCAGAAAGTAGCAAAGTCATAGACAAATAAGGAGTATTACTGACGAAATGCTGTTGATAGTGACAGAAAAAAGATTTACACTTAAAACAAGCCATAGAGTAACATCATTTTCCGGGATAAAAGATATGATAGTTCACAACTAACTTGGTACTGGAAGCAATGCTGCAATTAAAGTGGTTGTAAGAAAACAGGATAGATTTAGACTCATGTAACTGCTGCCAAGTGGTATCATAGGCCTAGTCGATGATAAAGGACACTCTTACAAGATCTTGGCTGCGGATACAGGCAACCTGTATCCTGCTTCCAGCTGGATCATGCTGTCCAAGGTAGAATGGAAAGCAGCTCAGCAGATTTTGGAATTCAGGACACTTGATCAGGTGGCACTTTACCATCTGCTCTAGTGTCATCTCAACACAGCACATAAAGGCAATGCCACGATAACTATCTGGTAACATTTCGTCCTTCCCAGGTTTTAAAATAGGGATTAGCACTGCTTCTTTCCATGAGTCAGGGAAGTGTCCAAATATCACTAAAAACATCTAGAAGGCATTCTTTAGAATCTTTGCTAAGATGCCTCGGCATCTGGTATTGTATCGGGTTAGGCCGTGGCATGGTGTCTATGGTGCTGTTTAAGCCTGACTCCAGCTCAAAAGACATGAATGGGCTATATTGTACACCTGTAAACCGATCCAATTAAAGCTTAAAACATATGTTTTGGCAGCAGTTCTTTATTGTTGTATTTGAAAGTCCAATCTGGTAGACACAGTGAAGGCAATGCACTATGCTTCATTCATCACAAAACAAAACATGTGCTCCTGATCCAGAAATCCAGATACTGGCGATCTAGAGTACCTTTCAGACATACTCCCATAATTTCAATGATGATGTGGAACATATTATGGAGCTCACAAAGTTTTGCCATGACTTTTTCTGCTCTTTTTAATTAAACAACATGCATTAGCTCTTGCAATTAGGATATTGCTAGGTTGTTAGATGTTCCGTGAAACCTAAAATGATGCAATCCACATCTGCGACCCTGAATAGCGGAACAAAGTTTGTTGCTCCACCATGGAATGACAATTCTTTGAGCACTCCAGAGCTTTTTGGTATGGAAACATCAGCTGTCTGGTGAATCAATTCTATGTTTCCTCCTTCACATCCAAACTCTACATGGAGAGGAAATGGGCCACTTCCATGAATGTCATGACCCACCTCCCAATGCACAGAGTCCGCAGTTTGAAGGACAGTACAATGAAAGGTCAATGGCAGAGGATGAACTGTAAGCAGGGTAAAATAAGTAATTTCACCAGTGTTGAGGATACATATATCCCCTCACGCTATTAGTGTATTAACTACACAAACAGTAAGGCAATCAGAGATTGAATCCCACAACACACTGCGTGTGCTGAAATCTCTCAGTAGGTGTAATGGCCAAGCAAGTTGCCGCACTGTAAACAATGGGCATGCTGGATGGTACGAGGGTGAGTCAAAAATTTTCTGGACTTTTCCTAAAACAATTTAATTACATAAAAATATAGTCTGACTTATTTATTATTTTTCAATATACTCTCCCTCCCTTGTAATGCATTTGGTCCAGCAGTCCACAAGCTTGTGTATTCCTGCTAAAAACAAGGTTTTCAGTTGGTTGCAAAGCCACTGATGCACTGCTTCCTGTACCTCTTGGTCCATGGAAAATCGATAACCTCGCAAAACGTCTTCTCGTCGTTTGCTGCGAATTGCTGGTTTAAGTTTGTTAGACAACAATGTGCAGTAATAGTTTTTGTAGATTGTTTTCCCCTTCTCCATGTAATTTTTCAGTATAGGCCCTTTTGTGTCCCAAAACATGGTTAGCATAACCTATCCTGCCAAAGGCGCAGTCTTGAATTTTTTCTTCACAGCTGATTCAGGGTGTTTCCACTCAATACTCTGGCATTTTGATCCTGGCTCATAGTCATGAGCCCAAGTTTCATTACAGCTTACTATTTTTTCAAAAAATTAGTCACCTTCTTTGTTGTAATGGTTGAGAAAGCGTTGACAGATCTCAAGATGTTTGAGTTTGTGTTCTTCAGTGAGTTGCCTTGGAACCCATTGCGAATAAACTTTATGGAAGCAGTGACATCATGGATAATATTATAGGTAGAACCATGACTGATGTTCAAAGTAGACACTATGTTATCGATAGTAACTCACCTATTTGTGAAAACGATCAATCAAGCTTGCTCAATTTGGTCATCTATGGTGGATGTTTACAGATGCTCAGCTCCCTCTTTTTGTGTCACTTTTAAACTTCTCGATCCACTCAAAAACACTTGTCTGTGACGATGTACTGTACCTGTACTGTTCTAAAAGTCTATGATGAATTTCTGCCCCTTTTACTCCTTCTGACCAAAGAAATCGCATCACTGCCCTTTGTTTCTCCTTTGTGCAAAGTACTAGAGGAGGAGACATGTTTACACAATATTGTTGCGATCAAGTCGCCACAGTAGTATCAATAGAATACATGCTTTTGCTGAAAGACTACTGAAAAAGCGTTTTATTACGAAAGTATGGATAATTTTTGACTTGCCCTCTAAGATAGATAAATGTACCCTCATTGCTACTGAACGAAAAACAACAGATCAACAGGTTCGGAGTAGACAGTGTTTCTCACAAACACAGCTACTTCCCCCTTAACTTGATCACCCTTGGTATCACCCTTTCTATGTAGATCATACACGCTCAGCACTGAGTGGTGTGTTGTTCTAAAGAAAGTGTCTCCTTGAGACCATGATAAGAGTTGCATTTCCTCTTTGTGAGCTTGAAACCAATTTACATTCCACTGTAGTATGAGAGCCATCCTGTCTATTGATTTTCGCTCATCCTGGTTCAAATTGGTTCTCCTTGAGTGACTGTTGAGAGATGGGACCAAGTTCATTCACCAGTATAATGTTGTCTTCAGAGTCTGAACATGAATCGGTAGCTGTGAAGGCCTCAAAGTCTTATGGGTTTATTTTTTGCCAGGCTTTTTCACCTTCTCCCCCTTACCACTTTCAGGTCTGAGAGGAGAAGAAGAAGATGAAGAAGAAGTGGATTTAATAAACAAAGTTGGGACCATGAACTTTCTGTGCTATTTGCAATCCATTGCTACCCGATGATGTTGCTGCAACTTCTACTACTGCTGCAGGTGCTGCTGCTATAGAGGATGCAAAAGTTTCAGAAATTGGGATGGATGGTTGCATTACTGCTGGTGCTGGAACCATTGAACCAGCCGTTGACTTGATCAGGTTTGGAGATGTATCAATACTGACAGGCATGGTATAGGGTGCTATGACCTTAGTGGATTTGCACAAAATTTGAATTGATAAGAGAACATTGTACTTTCACTCATGTCTGCAATTAATGCATGCATAGCAAAATTTTATTTCCTGATAGTAGTTGGCAAAGTCTTAGAGCTGGTTGTGAAGATGGGTGACACCTTTCACCTTTGTCCTATATATTCACTATTTGTATTTTTTTTATTTATTTTTTTCCTTTTGAGATACACGACAACACTGACTGCTCCAAGCTGGATGTGACCTGGAGTAGTTGATGCACACCTGTGGGGGGGTGCAACCACTACCTGGCTCATGTGCCATCACTCCACATTTCTCATAGGTGGGATTCCCTATGCAGAAAACCGTCATATGCTGAACCGCTGGTACTTAAAGCAGCACATGGGGTCTGGTATATATATGGGCAAACATTAAGTTTTAGATATCCACCTTTGTGACCTTTGGTAATGTAGGACTGTCGAACATCAGGACAAAGTTTGCAGTCTTTTCAACACTGCCATTTACCCTTTGCCTGATCTGTCGAGCCTCGGCAACTTCCTCTGAGTTTGTTGGTCTCTAAAGCAATCAGATGATCAGTTGATCACATCTTTGCTGGTATTCAGAATTTGTATTCTATAGCAAATTCTCCAAGCCTCTCAGACTTAAGGAGTAGAACAGCCTGCCTGCTGGTTGTTGTTTCAATGTTCCACTGTCACACCCTACAGTGGTCATTGAAGCTATATTAACTCAGGTATTGTGGGTGTGCCAAAACTGTACTTGCTGACAGCCCCCTGGGGAAGAGAAAAAGGAAGCCTGGAAGGACAAAAAATAATAAAAAATGAATTCAGAGAGCAAAAGGTCATGGTAAAGAAGAAAGATGCAAGTTAAGTGATGACGATAGAAAGGAAGGACTGGTAGAAGAAGTTAGGGGAATGTAGACGGCAAGCATGGAAGATTTTGTGACACAGGTAGGACTGGAGGTCAAATTACCAAGAAATGCATTGAAAAAAAGAGAAGAAAGAGGAGAGAGAGGAGAAACTGTTATCCAGGATCAAGGATGTCTGATATCTTCAGAGAACAAAGAGGCATGGATAGAGGATCTGACATTTTCTTACAGTGAACCATTCCATCACATATCACTTCAATTGTGGAATCAGTGCTCCTTATAATTATATCTATATCTATTCTCACTTGGTAACTGGTTTACCTTCTATCTGTTCCCATGTCACCACATATTCTCTGTCACCTGGGACAGCGAACAGATATTGTGAGGCTTTATTAGGAATCCACATGTTCTTCCAATTTTTTATTCTGCCTACTTCACTGAGAGGTTCCCTTGTATTATCAACTCAATTTCTTTTCAAGTTGACAACTTGTTTGAATCATTACTATGTTCATCCTACTCTGCCTGTTGGAAGATGCAGTGAATTTAGAACAGCTCCTTCCTGCTCATTCATATTCCCACTTTGGCAAGCAGTCAAACTTCCTTCTTTTATTTTATTTTCTCAGTTTTCTTCTCTTATGGCTTTATGCCACATCACTGTCAAGATCAATAGAAGCGGGAAAGGGGGCAAGGAACAGGAAGGAATTCAGCTAAGGACTTTTTGAAAAGAATCACCCCAGAATTCATATGTAGTGATTTAGGAAAACTATTGGAAATCTTAAATCTGCATGGCTAGATGGTGATTTGTACGAGTATCACTCTGAATGTCAGGGCCAAACATTACCACTTATCCACCAGGCTCAGTTATCTTCCCAGAACTCAATCTTTACTTAGTAAATCATGTTTATACTCAAGGATTACCGGGGTACTCTATTAATAGTTACAAACCAATATGAATATCCCTCCAGCTAGTCTTAACTATCTCTGTGGTAAGAGTGTATAAGCCTTAGAATTAACTAGCACTCCTCCTTCCAAAAGAGACTCCACTCAAATAACTTATTATTCATGCATCTCCTCTAAAAACTGTCTAACTTTGTTCATTATACTCCTAAAGATCACTGTGGAGTATATGATTTTGATATATATTCTTTTCTTTACCCATTTACTTCCTTGTAATAACTATGCTCCAAGTAATTCTACAACCTTCATCAGTGCCGTTTTGATCATCTATTATTATCCCCTCACAATAACTCACATTCCTAAATGAACCATATATTTAAATTGTTTATTAATCTTTCACTTCTATTTGGAAGCAGGTCATACCAAGATGTAAAGGAGTAAATCAATACCGGGGTGGAAGTATTTCAATCACCTTAACTAACCTCCATCTTGCTTTCAGTACTGTCAAAAATATCCACTAATCAAACTTTTGAACCATGTATGAGCCTGGATAATCAACTGTAAGTAATCACGGCATCCATTTCCCTCATTATCCTTAGGAAAGAAAAGGTTACTATTAACTATGACAAATATGCACTGTACAGGTAAAAAATTTTAATATATTTTCAAAGTCATATCCAAAAGTCACAATTACAGTTGAAATTGGCTATAGAACAAATCATTTCCTAAATTGCAAGCTATGAAGAGGAATAAAAACTGACTGACCCCTGTTAATAAATTTTCAGTCTCATTTTCACTGTTTATAAATCACACGTTCCACAGAAATTCAACATGTCTGCCAAAATGGTGTGGTTGGCACCATTTCTGGGACTACTTCCATGGCCTACCCAGAATGCCTCGGGCGGCAGAGTGCTGCTCCGTGAAACACAGAGTGTGCTTCAAGACTTTCTATCCAAGTGATGGCATCTCTGAGCCCGCAGTCCTTATATACCTATGGACCCATGACATCTGTAGCATCGCACTACTAAAAATAGTTTGAAAAATTCTGTGATCCCCCGTGTTCAAAATTTTACAGTGTATAGTGTTCAGCCTGATGATTGATTAAGCTTATGATGGTTATACCTCTAAAGTTACTTAGTTTGCTGTAAATAATAAAAATGTGAAGTGGGTAGTGATACAATTTTTGTGTGAGCTGTGGGACTTTCCCGAACTGGCTGTTCAGTTCTACAATTTTGAACATTTTGTATGATTTTCCAATTTCAGGTTTCAAAACTTATGTTATCGTGATCTATGATCCGTCCAGTTTACAAGGTGCGTTATCTTTCTTCTGTAAGTGGTGTATTATAGAAGTTATTAATCTTGCAAAAATCGAAGTGGAGAGACCAGAAGCCGCCATTAGGCCAATTTTCTATTTTATTGAAATTACTATTAGAAAGAATGTTTACTTTGTGAAAAGATCTCTGGCATGGCCTCCTGCTTTATTCATGTCACATTTTAAAAGTGATTTGGTTTACTGTGACATGCGTTAAATCATCCACAATTTCGATTTGTAGTTGCCAGTACATTTTCCTACTGCGTAATTACTTTTAAACTGATTTAGTGCTTATTTAAGTGTGTGGAATGTTTCGAAACTTTTATATGTTATGCCGTGTTCTTTATTATTACATAAAATTTACTTGTTAGTTCCAAAAATTACCGAAAACGTGTTGTTATGTGGTGTTGAAAATACGAGTGTGTTTGACGAAGTTTTAAAATCGTGTTTTCTTTATTTATTCTGCATGAAACTATTGATTTATAGTAATTTTCCTTTCTCCTGGTTCGTTCTTATTATAAACAATTTTTATTACATCGAAAAGTGTTGAAAAATAGCGATATGGTCTCGTAACAAAAATCGAATGTTTACAAGTTGCAGTATTGAGGATCTCAATGAATTAGGTGAGTTTGGAAGTTGTTTTCTATTATTAACTGTCTATTTAAAGCAGTTATTACATGTTGATTTACTTTTCTGATTTTAAATTGCTCAACTTTCGGATATAAGCTGCAGTATCGGCTTCTGTATGATTCCCGTTCCCCATATCCTGTAGTGACGAGGTTTGAAATTTTACAAATACTGAGGTGCTTACACCATCCCTTATGCCCTGTAGCCAAGAAATGTAGAATTTACCAAATTCTAAGGTGCTTACAAAGTGTAACTCAACCTATCAAAAGTCTCCACAACTGCAACTCCAATGACTGGTCCCAAGCCTTAATCAAGAAGTCCTTTTAACTTTATCTTTACTCACTTCATGGTTGGGTTTAATTATGGTCTATCATGGTGACGTAAGCCTTCATATACACCACCATTCTTCACTCTGTTCCACAGTCCTCCCCTCCCAAAGGTCTTCTACACTATTATCTGTGGCCTTCTACAATTTTTTCCCACCCTCAAAAAACAGAGGTTAGTTCTCTACCCTCCTTTGTAACACCAATACAAAGTGATCCTATAACCTCTTCTATTTGACTAATTGTTTCATTAAGTTTCAATTCACTTGAGACCAGGTAGTCTGGAGTCAATTTACCCACAAAAGCTGTGCTAATACATTTCATTTTTTGTGATTCATAATTAAATGTTTATTAGCATCATCATTATTGTTAATTACTGTATGATGCTCTACTGGCAGCAAACTGTTTCAATATGGCTTTTCAGCAATGCAAGAAGAGTATTTGCCCTCTAGAATATTTGTGTAAACTATCCCATTGGTTACTCATTCCATGGTAATTTAAATTTTGTTCCCCACTGAAATCAGCTAATACATTTTTTAGATGCACAATTCATTCAACTATATTATTTTCAACACTAACAATATTTTATGGATGTAATTAACTTGTTTCAAATTGCCCATAGCATCAGCACATACAAAATTTCAGTTCGTTTGTTAGCAGTGCAGGTTAATGAGAGTCAATCCTTGATATTGGATAGCAAGTAGTGTGTGGTACACTATTAGTAGGATTTTTCAGTGGCAGGAAAGGATGGGGGGCAGCATTTTATGAAAATGTGGAAAATATTAATGGCCAAATGGGAATTTAAGCCTATGTACTCCCCAAAGACAAACCAAAGCTTTACTGATCACCCATTGGGTTCAGTCAGTTTGCAGCTGATGGTTTCTTCAGCACCAGTGATGCAACATTTGATTCATCCCATTTATTGAATTGACTAGATGAGTTTTTGTAGGATCACATCTGACCTTGTTAACTGTCTTGTTTACTTGCAAGAATAAGGTTCAACACTGAGTTATTGCATTACATGTGACATCTCTTTTGGGTTTGTCATTCCCAGCTGCTGTCATCTATGGTACTTGTTGGATTGAATTTTCCTATCCTTCCATAATGGATTGCCTGATAGCATTTTCCTGTTAATTATTATTGCTATTATGTATGTAAATTAGAAAGTGAAATGAACCACAGTTTACCTTAAGATGATGGCTGTGCAGCGTAAACACACATAACAAACAATAACACAAAAGACATTGAACTTTTTGGGTCTTAGAATGCTGCAGAGGGTGGGTGCTTTGGATACTGCCTCACATACTAGTTGATAAGCAGGGTACATGGTGGAAGCAAATTCGAACAGAGGACACGGAGAGAGGGTAGTGATTTGAAGGTAACAACCCAGCATCGTAAAATATCAAAACTAATCATGCACAAAAGGAGCAGATAGCAAAATAATATAATATAAAATCTTAACTACATGAATAAGCAAAAATAAATACAAAATAAAGTTAAACCAAAGAATCTATAAGTTAAACATTACCTCTGGCTAGCAGTGGTTCAAGTAAGATAGTGGGGATAGAAGCAAGAAGAGGCTGGAGAGAAGGAAAAGTAGTAACTAGGTATTATCTTAAACTGAAACCAGTTGGTTGCCTTGTGCCCAGTTTGTACTGGTAAGCAAGCTCCCACCTTCTGAGTTCAGAGGAGCTGCTACTATTTGATAGGACTCTCATAAAATGGACGGTGATGCAAAAATTAAAATTATTGGTATTGTGCCATGAAAAGATACTGGGTGGTCATTCATTCTAATGAACAGTGGATTTATGCACGAGGCTGAATGACAGTTCCAGGTTGGCTGGTATATTGCTCAGGAGGTTTCACCATTGGCAAATGGCATGTCCCCAGTGAGTGGTTTGGCGAAAGTGGTAGGAGCTCACATGGACAGCAACAGGGTGGTCAAGATTTTGAGATTAACTGTTAGTCCATCTGAATTAATCCTAATGGTTAACTGGTTCATGTTAAGGCTAATGTAAGAACTCCAATAATGCAAGATACTATATGAAGAGGGGTGTAGTACAGGTGGCATAGTCTCTGATGGTGAAGAATAGCCAGTGGAATGGTTACAATAAGTTGTGGTGGGTGAATACATATTGCATATTTCGCAACAAGGCATATCAGAAGTCATGGGGTGGGATAAGGGTATTAGAGGATTGATATTTGCACAGTAGTAAATATTTTTAACTGGGTGGCCTGCCAAAGATGATGCTAGGTCTTGTCAATAGAATAGTGGAGAGAAACCGACATGTTCCTGGAAAAGATCTCAGAAACTCAAAGCCATGAAGCAGAATCTGTTTCAGGGATTACAGGCCAAGTGAGAACAGGGCAAGTAAGATGATATTACAATTTGTTTTGGGTTGTTTGTTTCAGAGTAATGGACAGTTTTTGGAATGGAGTTAGTGAACTGTTTATGGAGCAATGCTGGGGGATAGTTACATGCTATAAGTGCTTGTGTCATGTTATTGGAGTGAAAGGGTTCTTGATTGGAGCAGATATATCTACCTTGTCTGGCCAGGCTGTAGGGAACCGAGCATTTTTTGTGAACTGGATAGCAGCTATCAAAGTGAAGAAATGATTGTAGATTTGTGGGTTTGGTGCGGACAAAGTTGCATTAGTGGCCATTGTGTACAGAGGTGTCTAAGTCAAGGAAGGTGATTTTGAGGCGAGAGTAGGACTATGTGAAGTTTCAAGAGTAGATATGTTTCATGGAGTTTAGGAAGCCAAGGAAGAGATTTTCACTATGGGTCCAAATCATAAAAATGTTATCTTTAAATCTGTAGTAAATGGTGGGTTTTGAGGTAATCTTTTGAAGAAAAGATTCTTTCCAATCTGTCTAGGGAAAAGGTTGACACAGGATGAAGCCATGCAAGTACCCATAGCAGTTCCTCATACTTGATAGCAAATGTGGGACTGGAAGATGAAGAAACTTTTGGTTAGAATAAAATGGGCCAGTGAAATGAGAAGGGCAGTGCTAGGACAAGTGTGTGGAGGGTGCATGTCAAAGTAATGTTTAAGGGCACTAAGTCCCTGGCAATTGGAGATGTTGTTTTAGACAGGTGACATCTATGATGACCAGGAAGAAATCTGCAGGTAGGGGAAGACAATCTAGGACTGACATAGGTTTGAAAGACATGGATGAAAGGTAATAGGTGTTGGTTCACAAACACAGTTATGTTCTCTGTTGAAGACCCATAGCCAGTGGGATGTCCAGCATTGCGTGCCTCATGTGTCATGGTCAGAAGCTAACACAATGAGGATAAGGGGGCTCTCATGGTACTTCTTCCTGTTCCATTGTTGCTGAGATTGTATCTTCCTATTACAGTAGATATCTTTCATATTGTGATTTTGACACTAATGTAAAGATCAATTTAAATTTCTCATATGAAAATTAATGTTAAGAAAGCTATAGTACATATTCAATAAGTAGACATGGATCATAACATGAATGTTTGTATTCCATAATACACCCCCTGTAATGATGGAATAGAAATTTGTGTTTTGGCAGTTGCTCCTATTTTCTGCCACAGCCCTCCCACCATTAATTTATTTTTATGATTAATTTATTTTCTCTAACATAGTTCTAAATCATAATGTGCAGCTGATTCTCTGTTTCTATTTTTTATGAATGACTTTAAAGTATTTTGTCAATTTAAATAATGTATTAATAAGAGTAGACATAAGAAACTCATACCTCTGACAGAAGAGAAAGAGCTTCTGGTGTCCAAAGCATGTTGAATACACGTATCAGCATCAGAAGATTTGGCAAAAGAGGAATAATGTGAGGTGCAGCTGGATTTCGACATATGGGGTTACCAGATTCTGTATAAGCCACAACAAAGCCTCCACGGGCAGCACGATCTGGATCATCTGGCCACATGCAGCGTTTCACTACAGCCATGAACAGATGAATGCAGAACAGAATGTGTGATCTGTTCTGACCTGTAAAAGCAATTATTGTCTATACAGCTTATATAATGATAAAAAGAAAGAGAAAAATTGTTATTCATTTAAACAAAATACATCTAAAACCCTTCAACAGTTTGAAATTAATTTAATTTTATTTTGATTGCGATGCAGCGCTTGCTCCGGAGGCAATTTCGCTATACACCCTTTTTTTCCCTTTTCCTTTTCCCACCTACTCTTTCCCTCTACTAATTTAAACTTTAAATTCTTTTAGCATTTTTGGTAAATTATTAATCATTTCTATTGGCAATTTCTTCCAATCCCTGACACCATTATGTAGGAAAGAAAATTTTCTCACATCCTTATGCCTAAAATCGAGTGCCAGTTTGTGGACATGGTCATCTTTTCCCATGGATGCAATTCTCTTAATTACACCAGTATCTTTCATGCCTCATCACCAATACATGCCTTGTATACTCCCATGACTCTCTTCACCCTCCTCCTGTCTTCCAATAAATCCCATTCCAACTACTTTATCATATCACTTACTGATTGTTTTCTGCTGTAATTTCCAGAAACAAATCTAGCAACCCTTCTTTGCACACCCTACAACTCCGGTATTTAATACCCAAAATGTGGGTCCCATACTTCACTACCATATCTAAGCAAGGGTCTGACCAATGATTTATAACCCAGTTCCATTATTTCTCTAGTACATCCCCTCATCTCTCTGTCCAATGTGTTTTTTCCAGTTGAGTTTTTGCATTTCAAATCTTAAACAAGGAATTATTTTCCCACCTTATAACTACAACCTTTAGTTTCTTTTATTTGTATACCTAATAATCTGACTCTTCTTTGTATTTATCCCTATCCCATGCTGACCTACCCACCTAGATATCCTGTCCAGATCACCCTGCAGCTGTTCACAGTATTCTACCATTTTGATTCTCTTATATAGCAATATATGAACTGCAAACAACCTACCTTTTGATAGTAATCCACCAAAAGGTTTTGATTAGAATGACGAATAGCAATATGCTACCCTGTGGCACTCTCTTTTTACTTCCATTTCTGTTAATCCTGCAATTCCTAACCTAAATTTCTGCTTTCTGTCTTTTAAGAATTCTTTTATGCAGTAAATCACTTTTTGATCCACTCCAATAGTTTTTACCTTATTTTCCACCATTTTATGCCTCATTCTATCATAAGTATTTGAAAGACTATCAATTTGGCCTTCCTTGTCTATTTCATCTGAAATATTTTGCATATAGCCCACTAACTGTGACTCACATGAAAAGCCTAAAGCCATGTTGTCAACTTGATAACCACTAACGTTTTTTCATAGACACCTCTGATGTGGCTGCATATAAATATTACCTTTATTTTTCCTACCACAGATGTCAATCTAATTGGCCTTTATGGACCGGTACTAATATCACATTTTTCAAGTCATCTGGTAAAGAGCAAGTATACAGACTCAATTCAAATAACGTTTCAAGAGATGGAACAATGTCACATCATGCTAACTTTAAGACATCTGTAGTAATATTATCTACACCAGCACCGTTGTCCTTTTTCAGTTTTATTAGTTTTTTTCATGATATCGTCAATATGAATTTTAAATTTCTTACTCTGCTTATTTCTAATTTTGTTGCTAAGCTTTTTTTTTTTTTTTTTTTTTTTTTTGCAATTTACACACTCCCATTCCTGAATAATAATCCCTAATGATCTCATGAAACTAGCTATTTAAAAGCTCTGCCTTTTTTAAATCCTCAGTAACTTCTCCTCCATGCTAATTTATATTTGTCTCAATACCTTCCCTTTCCCTCAGTTTTCTAACATGGCTTTTGGTAACCTTTATGGAGCATATAGAAACTATATGGCTACATTTTAGCCTATTTTTAACCACCATCTCTTCTCATAGCGTCACGTAACTTTTGCCCTAACCACCTCTCCCCACAACCACCTGCATGTGTGGAATGTAGTTTTTTCCCTATTAATTCCAGAAGACATTTTGCGCTGTTTTCTCTTACCAAACTACTATTAAAATTATTGCATATGTAATGGAAATAACTGATATTTGTTTTACACTTTTTTAAGCAGCTACTCCTGCAAATGATCAAATATTGGGAAAACCTCTTTCTTGGGTGCAGCCAGACGATCCTTTTCTTCTTAAGGTTTTAGTAAAAACATTCTACTAATCTCATTCAACTTTGTTTATTAACGTGTAAAATAGAATGTACGATATAGGCAATATTACAAAAACCTAAAAAGAGCTGCTTTTTTGCTGCAGTTCTGTCACCATTTTTTCTAAATTTCCAGGGAATGATTCTTTGTCTAACTTAAAAGATTTCAATAGCTCATTGACGTCGATTTGAAAACTGTCTGGAAAAACAATTTCGATAAGCCTCGTATAGTTTATCATACTGCGCCATTTTACACTATAATTTTAACTTGAAATAACATATAATTAAAGAAGCATCAATAGTCAGATGACAGAACAAAACTAGAATTGTCACTAGAATGGAAAATCCTGTGTGACATCTGTAAGTGAATTTCAGTCCAGGTATCTCTTGTTTAATATTTTTCGATCTGTAATGCGCCATCACGTCAGTTAGTTTAAACTTGCCAGCCACGTGCGATCCAAACCCTTATGTCTTCAAGTGACACAAATTTATGGCACTGTCAGTTTATAGAGTATCTAAAATAAGGAGATATTAAATGATGAAAATAAATATCCACATGCTGTTGTGTATTCTGTACCCTATTTTAACTGCAACAAATATAATGAACAAAAAGCTGTATAAAGGGACTCTTAAAACTCCCCTCCCCCAACATAGCATTCTACCCAATCTCTCCCCTCTCCCCTTGACTGAGCCATGTTGTTTATGGATACTCCCTTATCATTCTAAATGCACATGCTGCCCCACCAGGATAAATCAGATTTTTAGTTTGGTTCCCTGATGTGAAATATCTTCAATGTTCGTTTCTAAAGAAACTTCAGAGATTCAGGAAGGTAAAATTAAGAGAATTTTTCTCTATGTAAGTGCATTGTTAAAATGCTGTAAAGGATGACCAGAAGTCAGAAACTCTACAAGTTATTGTTTTGTTCTAGCTCTCATCAGACCAAATATCATGGAGTAAAGAAATTGCAGTAATCCTTCAGTAGGAATGTTTGACTAGAAATCATGCTAAGCATACTGCACTTATGATGCAACTCATATTGCTTGATTCAAGCTTCTGTAATTGTTTCAATGGTGTACCACAAATTTTTTGGGAGTTGATGTAACAGATCGATAATGTCCATCATAACTGGAATTAAAGAATAGAGAAAATGAATGCAATTCAAATATATGTCTAGTATTTTTATTTGAAAGCTTTATCACTAAAAATCACAGCTACAATCGTTTTTCTGTTTATTCATTTTTATTAAAATGATTTTAATTAATCAAAAGTGCTAAAAATACAAGGGAAATTTAACTTCGGAAAACATAATGCTATTGGTTGAGTCAAATTGTGGCCTCAAAGTACACCTTCATATTGTAAAAGAAGGTGTAATTACTAGGTGTTTTCATAATTTTATGATTGTGTTTATGTTTTATCATAATTTTATCAGCATAATTGGTGAAATATTGCATTCTTGTGAGAATACTCATACAATAAATAATGAATGGGAGTGGTTTTGTAAAATAATGTCTCATAAAAGGATGTTTCCATGATGACAACCTATTTTGCATCAAATCTGGATTTTAGTCACTGACATTAGAGGAGTGCAGCTGCAAGGTAATTAACTGTTAGATATTTGAATTATTAAAAATTTACACTTTTAGTGCATTAGTTATGAATTAGATACAGTACCTGGGTGACCGATCTTCGCTCGGCATCTTTCGATTTCTGTTCAATATCCAAGATTTCAAGTAAAGTTTGATTAAAGTAAAAGGCTTGAAGGCTTCCTAGGCATTTTGAGGTGCACAGTTAACCAAAGAGAAGCTTAACTAACATCAGTAGGCTTATAGGTACCTGAACCTTCAACGTAATGAGGTTAGAGCCATTTTCGAGCAACCAAAACGTGTTAAAAAACTTGAAAAGCAAAACGTTATCTACATATGAAATTTCATCCAAATTGCTAGATCCATTTGCGAGACCGCCTCATAAATTGCTTTAAAAGAAAAATGATATTATTATGTTAAATAGAAATCTTAACGCCAGTCAGGAATTAACTAAAGGTGCGAGATTAGTGGTAATTCAGGGGATTCTACGATAACCCTTGATGATGGATTCTTATGTAACTCGACGAGAAAAATCAAAAATAAATAATTTATTTTTCTGATATCTCAAGTGAAAAGGTTAGGATTAGATCTGACCTCTGACAAAACCAACGATAAATTTTTAATTATCTTCCTTTTTAAATGTTATACTATTAAACTTGCAATGCTAATATTTCCACAGGTCAGCCAGTATACAAGAACTGTTCATTTAAATATTCTTTGAAATCAAGGAGAAGTTATTTGTAGGCTTTCTGGTACCTGAATTTTCAACGACATGGCACTAGTGCCGTTTTCGAGATACCGAGTGAAAAAATTGTTCGTATTTTGTAAACTAGCTTTTTTGTAGGGAAGACAACTATTTGGGTATTCCTAAAAGACAAAACATTATCTGAATATCAAATTTCATCCAGATCGTCATAGCCGTTTCCAAGATCCGAAATATATATATACAAGAATTGCTCGTTTAAAGATATAAGATTAGGGACACGCCGCAGTAACTGACAATGAAATTGCTGACAGTAAATCATAAAGCAAATAAGCATTTAATTCAAATATAGGTGTAGTATATTTAAAACAATCACATTACTTACAATACACTGTATTTTTTTTTTTCTTTCAGAAAATCGTTTTATAGAAGTGAAGTCTTTGTTGCCATATGCCAGGAAAGTCTCCATTCTTACATTATTTATTTACTTTATTTTTCTGGTGTATTTTCAATAGAAATAGTTATTATTTTTTACTATATTTCATTTTCGTTGTTTTTAAACTTGTATGTCATCAAAAAGTATCCTAAATGAAATATGTAACATCTAGAAGACTCATTTTTTTCTTGTTTCTATATGTTTAATGCCATGAAGTGGTGAAGTGTAAATGGTTGAAAATAAAATCATCCATATTTCCACGAAATTTTAGTGGCTATTGGCAAGGCATAGTAGGAAGTCATTGTTAATACGAGGGTCGTTCAATAAGTAATGCCCCATATTTTTTTTCTCTACAATGAGCAAAAACTGAAAGTTGTACTTCTAGGTACTTCAAGTTCAGTGTTTCTCCTCCAAGTGGACGAAGTTTCAAATCATTCCAACAGATGGCAGGGCTGTAGTGAATTTTCAAAGTGGAGTCTGTTAGTGATCCACGTTACAAACAATGAGCAGTGATTGAGTTCTTGATTGTAGAGAAAGAAACTATGGGAAATATCCATAAACATTTGTGTGCAGTCGATAGGAGCACTGTCAGGAGGTGGGCAAAGAGAGTTCAGGCGTCAGAAAGTCCAACAACTCAACTCCAAGATCTGCCACATTCCGGGCATCCTGTCGGTGCCATCATTCCAGATATGGTGATGCGCGTGGATGCCATTATTCATGCAGAACGCCAAATCACAGCGCATCAATTGGCCTCACAGCTATCAGTCAGCAGTGGAAGTGAGTGTGCAATGATCGAAACTCTCAGATATTCAAAAGTTTGCGCAAAATGGGCCCCAAGAAGTCTCACAGCAGAACACAGAACAAAGAACAACCATTTCATCAGATTTGTTGGAGAGTTTGATGCTGAGGGGAAAGCCTTTCTGTCCCGGATTGTGACAGGTGATGAAACCTGGGTGGACCACTTTGAGCCAGAAACCAAAAGACAGTCAATGGAATGGCACCATCCTCAGTCACCAAGAAAGAAAAATTTACTTTTGCTGGAAAAGTCATGGTTACTATTTTTTGGACAGTGAAGGTGTCATCCTTGTTGATGTGATGCCAAGAGGGACAACCATTAATTCCGAAGCATACATGAAGACCCTGGACTAACTCAAGAAGCGTTTCCGGCATGTTAGGCATGACAAGAATCCGACTGAAATCTTGATCCTGCACGATAATGCATACTTGCACACAAGTCTCAGAAGCCGGGAACATCTCACCAAATTGGGTTGGACAACATTGCCACATCCACCATACAGCCTGGATCTGGCACCGTCAGACGTCCATCTCTTTGGGCTTCTTAAAGACGGTTTGCGTGGAAGACACTTCGATGAGGATGAGAGTGTAATTCAAGTGGTGAAAACATGGCTTCGTGCACTGGTACGGGCAGGGAATACAGGCACTTGTTTCACGCTGGCATAAGATCGTACAAGTTGATGGAGACTATGTTGAAAAATGGTACATGTAGAAGAAACATGTAACTATATTGTCACCACATTTTAACACTTTTGAATAAATAGTTTCTGAGAAAGAAAAAAATGGGGCATTACTTATTGAACGACTCTCAGATATTGACCAAAATTCCAATTGTTGTATCAGTTAGAACTAATGTTATTTGTAATAATGCAGACTTTCCTGGCATATGCTTGCAATGAAGTCATGGGTGTACTGCCAGCGCCACACCCATGAAGACTTCATTGTAATGTGACTTGTTTTTGAAGTCGAAATAAAATAAAAAAAATAAAAATATTCATGCTCAACAATTTCTGCAGATAAAAAAAAAAAAAATCTGATACTGTGAGGATTTTAACCCGCTTCTGGAAATTAGGAAGTGGACACCTTACTGCCTACACCACACTAACACTAGGTTTTTTTTTTTTTTTTTTTTTTTAAAAAAAAAGGCGTATTTGGAGAAACGACGGTACCGCAGACATCATTATCGGTCAGTTCAAAAAAATCCTTAAACATATATTCAGGAGATTGGAAGCCATTTTTAAAATGTTTGATCGTCTCCTCTGCGGATTTTAAAAGGTTCATAGTAGCTTTGGCTTAACTTTTGTAAACTAAGTTATGGTTAGTGTTTGGATAGGTAAGAATTGTTATGATTTATAACAAATTTTACATTACAACATTATGTACTTTACATTCAAATGATCTTCATGACAATATAAAACAATTAGTTAAAGATTCTTAACATCTTCTCATAGTTATACACTACTTTTTTTTACATTCGCATTTCACGGGACATAAAACTACACTTTATCAGGTGCATTTCTTATAGTATCTTTGCACACAGGCAGAATATAGTATTTATAAGATAGTTTGGACCTCCTTCCATATCGAAATCTTATATATAAATATAAAAATAGACGTTTGTTTTCCTATATTTCACTTTCAGCCACCACTACCTAGCACAGATCACTAGTCTTTATGTGTGTACAAATAGTATGTAGTTTCCTGTCGTGCACAACACTGGCTGAATGTCGATAGATGTGGGGATGTGGGAGATATGATGGTTAAAAGTGGTCGATGCAGGGCATTTTTGTATTTCGACCAAAGACATGTGTCTCTGTATATGTCACTCTGCTATCATAACTACATAGCATAGACCATTGGTGTTTGTGTGTGGAAGTGGTATTGTGTCTCCTGTCGTGTACTATGGTGGTTAGATGTCGGTAGCTATGGGGGTGTGGAAGATATGGTGGTAGAAAGTGATCGACCTGCGGCACTTTCACATTTCTACCAAAAACGTATGTGTCATGGTATATCATTTTTGATCCAAAACTATCTAGCGCAGATCACATGGTGTTGGTGTGTGGTAGTAGCACAGAGCCACCCATTGATAAAAATTTTGGCCAAATTTCGGTAACTGTGATAGTGTGAGAGTTATGGTGGTTGAAAAATGGTCGATCAAGGATATTTTCGTATTCCGACCACAGACGTGTCTCCGTATATGTCACAACTACAAAGCATAGACCATTGGTGTTTGTGTGTGGTTAGTGGTATCATGTCTCCTATCATGTACTATGTGTTAGATGTCGATGCTATGGGGGGTGTGGATGATATGGTGATTGAAAATGGGTCAGCCTGCGGCACTTTCATATTTCTAACCAAAAACGTATGTGTCATGGTGTATCACTTTTCAGCCAAAACTATCTAGCGCAGATCACTGGTGTTGGTGTGTGGTAGTAGCATAGAGACACCCATCGATAACAACATTGGCCAAATTTTAGTAATTATCGTACTGTGGGAGATATGGTGGTTGAAATTGGCCTATCAAGGATATTTTTGTATTTTGCTCAAAGACCTTGTGTGTCTGTATATGTCACTCTACTGTCACAACTACATAGCATAGACCATTGGTGTTTGTGTGCGGTAATGGTATTTTGTCTCCTATCGGGTACTGTGGTGGTTAGATGTCAGTAGCTACGGGGGTGTGGAAGATATGGTGGTTGAAAGGTGTCGGCCTGTGGGCACTTTGTGGTAATAGCACATAGTCACCCGTGATAACAACGTTGGCCGGATTTCAGTAACTGTGGTAGTGTGGGAGATATGGTGGTTGAATTGGCCGAACAAGTATTTTCGTATTTCGACCAACATGTGTCTCCGCATGTGTCACTCTTCTGTCACAACTAAGTAGCATAGACCATTGGTGTTTGTGTTTGGTAGTGGTAACATGTCTCCTATCGTGTACTATGGTGGTCAGATTTTGGTAGCTATAGGGGTGTGGAGATATGGTGGTTGAAAGTGGTCGACTTGCGGCACTTTCATATTTCTACCAAAAACGTATGTGTCATGGTGTATCACTTTTCAGTCAAAACTATCTAGCGCAGATCACTGTTGTTTGTGTGTGGTAATAGCATCCAGTCTCCCATCGTGCACTATGATGGTCAGACGTCGGTAGCTGTCAATCCAAATTCTTTACAAACATGAATGAAGTCATGGGTACCAACTAGTTAATTATAAAACATAAAACTTTCGAGACATAACTTCACAATATACAAAATGTCAATGTAGTTTGTGTACAATGATGCCATGATGCACTGTGACAAACTGACAGTGTTTAAATAATCAGAAATGGATTGCAGTTTTAAAATATTTTTTATATAAAATTTTAATATTTTTGTCAATATTATATTTTTTGCAGTTATATAACAGTGTAATAATTGATTTAAAGTATATAAAATATATCGGTAACAATGGAAGGAAAGAACTGTCGCAAGGCAATATTTATAGGAAAAGGATAGATAAAATACAC
>CM061920.1:327134153-327222767 GCA_031002005.1 Vandiemenella viatica | reverse complement strand
GGGTGTAAGGGTTTGGGAGAGACAATACTAGTCTTTTCCAACCAAATGTCAACCTCTCCTTCACGTGGTGCACCCTGTTTGCACGGACGAGGCTCTGGCGACTGAAAGATTCCCGGTATAAGGAGTCACCCACTGCTTGCCAACGGCCTCCGAAAGGAGGGCGGAAGAGCGGGGAGTGGTTCAGGGCACCCTCTTGCCCTTGGGGTTGGAAACGGCCCCTAAAGGCGGATGAATCAGAAATGATCAACGGCATGGGGATGCAGAAGGCAACGGGAAACCACTGCATTAAAGACCCAAAGGGTATCCCGAGGACATGTAATCCTCTCAAATTACATATATCATGATGGCTTCTTCCTGGGTAAAATATTCCGGAGGTAAAATAGTCCCCCAATCGGATCTCCGGGTGGGGACTGCTCAGGGAGGAGTCATCAGAATGGATAGAAACATTCTACGAGTCGGAGCGTGGAATGTTAGAAGTCTGAATAGGGCAGGTAGGTTAGAAAACTTAAAAAGGGAGATGGAACAACTTAAGTTAGATGTTGTTGGGATTAGTGAGATTAAATGGAAGGACGCACAGGATTTCTGGTCTGGGGAACACAGGATAATTAGCACACAAGCTGTCAATGGAGTCACTGGTGTAGGATTTGTAATGAACAAGAAAGTAGGGAAACGGGTGAGTTATTATGAACAGTTTAGTGACAGGATTATTTTGATGAGGTTAGAAACTAAGCCCGTCCCAACCACATTAGTACAAGTATATATGCCAACGTCACAGGAAGATGACGAAGAAATAGAAAAAATATACGCTGAAATTGAAGAATTAATCCAATATGTGAAAGGGGAGGAAAATCTAATAATCATGGGTGATTGGAATGCAATAGTGGGAGAAGGAAAAGAGGGGAATACTGTAGGAAGTTTTGGTCTAGGAGAAAGAAATGAGCGAGGAAGCAGGTTGCTAGAATTTTGTGAAAGATATAAGCTAGTAGTGGCAAACACACTGTTTAAGAACCATGCAAGAAGAATATACACCTGGAAACGTCCTGGGGATACAGGCAGATATCAGCTAGATTATATCATGGTCAAACAGAGATTCAGGAATCAAGTTCTAGACTGTAAAGCGTACCCAGGAGCAGACATAGACTCGGACCATAATTTGATAGTAATGAAGTGCAGGCTGAAATTCAAGCGAATAAGGAAGCAGCATAAGCAGAACAGACTGGAAGTGAATAAACTGAAACAATCTAGCACTAGAGAAAAATTTGCAGAAATGGTAGACTTAGGTCTAAGAAGTAACTGTGAAAGGAGCTCAACCGAGGACGAATGGAATGCATTAAAGACCGAAATAATGAAAGCTGGCAAAGAAACATTAGGCTTTAGGGAACAAGCTGCCCGAAAACCTTGGATCACAGAAGAAATTTTGGAGCTGATGGATCAGAGGAGAAGGTACAAAAATGCTCAGGATGAAGCAGGAAGAGAGCAGTACAGGCAATTTAGAAATCAAATAAATAGGAAATGCAAAATAGCAAAAGAAAAATGGCTACAAGAAAAGTGTGAAGAAGTAGAAAAGGAAATGGTCGTAGGAAAAGTAGATGTTGCATATAGAAAGATCAAACAGAATTTTGGAGAAATGAAGAAAAGAGGTATGAACATTAAAGCTGCCGATGGGAAACCTCTTTTAAGCTCAGAAGATAGAGCTAACCGATGGAAGGAATACATTGAGAAACTGTATGATGGGGACGACTTGAACAATAGTGTATTGGAAAAGGAAGGCGATGTCGACATTGATGACTTAGGAGATCCTGTTTTGAGGACAGAATTTAATAAAGCTCTGAATGACTTGAAAGCAAATAAGGCAGTTGGAATTGATGAGATCCCTGCAGAACTTCTTAAATCTCTAGGAGAGGAAGGAATCGAAAGATTATTCAAGCTGATATCAAAAAGTTATGAAACAGGAGAAATTCCAACTGATTTTAATAAAAATATCATCTTCACACTTCCAAAGAAAGCACAAGCCGACAAATGTGAGAATTATCGCACCATTAGTCTAACATCACATGCTTCAAAATTACTGACCAGAATAATATACAGAAGGATGGAAAGGGTAGTAGAAGAGATAGTAGGTGAAGATCAGTTTGGGTTTAGGAAAAATCGCGGTACAAGGGAAGCAATTCTGTCTTTAAGATTAATACTTGAAGGGCGGATCAAGAAAAACAAAGATACTTTTATGGCATTTGTTGATTTAGAAAAAGCTTTTGATAATGTTAGGTGGGACAAGATGTTCAAAATTTTAAAGAAGTCAGGTCTAAAGTATCGAGATAGAAGAATACTCTATAAACTATATAAGAATCAAGTGGCTGTAATAAAAGTAGAGAATCACGAGAGACATGCATCAGTTAAAAAGGGTGTGAGACAAGGTTGTAGTCTATCCCCGTTAATATTCAACTTGTATGTAGAAGAAGCAATGAAGAAAGTCAAAGAAAAATTTCCATGTGGCATAAGTTTTCAGGGAGAAAAAATCAGTATGCTACGATTTGCTGATGACATTGTCTTGTTAGCAGAGAGGGCTGAGGATATTGAGAAGTTATTGAATGGCATGAACAAAATACTGAAGGAAGATTTTGGACTGAATATAAATCAAAGTAAGACAAAAGTGATGAAATGTAGCAGAAATGATACCAATACTAGCAGATTAAATATAAAAATAGGATCGGATGCAATAGGAGAAGTGAGTGAGTTCTGTTACTTGGGAAGCAAAATTACAACCGATGGCCGAAGCAGGAATGATGTTAAAAGCAGAATAGCACTAGCAAAAAGAGCCTTCATGAAAAAGAGAAACCTTTTAGTTTCAAATATTGATCTAGGAATTAGAAAGAACTTTTTAAAACTCTATGTGTGGAGCACAGCACTTTACGGTAGCGAAACATGGACTTTAGGAATACCGGAAAGAAAGAAACTTGAAGCATTTGAAATGTGGTGCTACAGAAGAATGCTGAAAATTAGGTGGACAGACAAAGTAAGAAATGAACGAGTTTTGGAAATGATGGGTGAGAAAAGAAGTTTATGGAAGAAGCTTACAGGAAGAAGAGACAGGCTGGTAGGTCATATTTTGAGACATGCTGGATTGGTTAATTTGTTAGTGGAGGGAACAGTCGAAGGTAAGAACTGTAGAGGTAGACAGAGATTAGAATATATGAAGCAGATAATTGAGGACGTGGGTTGTAAGGGGTATGTAGAAATGAAGAGGTTAGCACAGGATAGGAAGGGATGGAGGATTGCATCAAACCAGTCTAAAGACTGACGACAGCAAAAAAAAAGGAAGTTCACACTCGCGAAGAACAAGTAATCTTCGGGAATGATTATTCAGGGAAATCCTTGTTACCTGTTAATTACAAGAGAAAAATAAATATGGTATGGTGGTCGGGATGTAACTGCTGAAAATCTGTGCAATAAATAGTGTTTTGAGTTTGATATACTTTGAGTGTGTTCGTGCAGTTAAGAAACTTTGATAGAACAATTCCAACCCCACCTAACCAGGCGACCGTCTTAAAATTATCCCTGAATAATTTCCTGTAGTTTATGGAGTACTGATTGCCAGAAAATATGGTCAGATCAGAATACAATAAGTGGTGATAGTGCAATAAATTCTAATCATCAGCTTATTATAATTATTATTATTTGAAATATTAAACTGTATTTCTACAATCTCCAAAAATCAACAAGAGTCCAACATTTCTGGCAATATTCTCATCTGGTCTCAAATTCTTTGCTTCTCCTTCCCAAAAATATGACTCCTCCTCTGCTATGTGATTCCAACAATGCCTCCCACATTTTAGTGCCAATCTTCTAATACATCAACATATACTTCCTACTATCATCACACCATACCATGGCTTCCATACCTGCAAAATACCACACTGAATAACTTGCAATGCACACCCAATCCAGCACATGATCTCAACACTGCAAAACCTTCCCAATCATTACAAGTAATTGCTGCACCTAAAGGCACCATATGTTCAACTTCATCTTCCTTCATTGTTCTACCTCATTTATAGGGCTCGTTATCAATGAGACAAAAATTCATATGCAAACACCTTATGCTTAAAAACCTAGACATTCAAAGAGTCTGCCCATGAAAATTCCTAAAACATAATTAACTATGGCAGACTTAGAACAATTAGAGTCTTTCCAGAAACAACCATCCAAACTGAACACTGCATGTGTGAATTGGCTCATCAACATATCCTAAACTCTTCAAATCTGCCTAACCTTAGTTTCTACCATTTTTTTTCCAAAATCCCACCACTAGGATTTTTGTTTATTTACTTATTAATAATTAATTTTTAAACTCTTTTACTCCACTTTTGTCAATTAATTGATAATATTTTTAAGTAACATATTCCTTTTTCATTTTTACCTTTTATTTAGTCGTTCCCCATTATATATTCCAACCTTCTAAATGGAGAGTGCACATTCAGCAAATGGTGAAAATGTGTCACTCAAGCTATTATACATTTGTGTCTGTATCATAGTTTTATAACTGTAGATGTCTTTTCTCCAATTTTGGTATGTGATATATTTAATTAGTTTATCCTTTCTAGACCATCACACCACTTCTCCATAAATTATTGACATATCATTTCATTAATATAACAATTTAGCAGAATTTAGAAATAAGGAGATTAAAAACAGAAAAGATGTACATTATTTCACAAACCATTAACATCATCACAGCTAGGTTCAACAGGAGGACGGTCAAGACCAACAAATGCCATAAATTCCTTGGGTCCTTTGAATGCCTCTTGGCCTAATGCATGCCATTGTTCCACACCAGGAGCAATTATCTCACCAACAAATCTTGTCTGGCGCTCATACTCACAGAAATGATTGCTTATTAACAACAAGGATTCCTGAAAAAAAAAATATTTTTTTTTTTTACAGAGAAATATTCAACATACTTTGTTTTATTTCACTATTAAAATTATAAAATGTAAGAAAATTGCATGGAAAAATATACAACCCAGTTTTACAAAGAAGACACTATTCAAACTCATTTATACATATGACATGTTACGTGTTTGGTTTAATGAAATAATTACTCAAGGAATCACTTTCCATTTGTTTATTTTTCTCTCAAGACATTGACTCCATCCAAAGATATTAAGAACAAATGTAAACAAATGTTCCAGCTATTAAGCTCACACACTTCCCAGAACTACTGACTGGCAAGTCTCTATGCCCGCCATCTCGGTGCACTGTAATAGACACTTTAGAAACATCCAGAATTGTTCAAAAAGTTCCAACCGACATTTCTCAAATTCTAACAATACTTTAACAAGTAAATCCAAACAAAAACAAAAATCGGAATTAATACAAAATCATTCACAACCATCATGAAACACACCAAATTATCTACATAAACCAGTCCAAACTTGCAAATTGTTCTCCAAATATCGTAGCTCACATCAACATTTAGAATTATAAACTTTTAATCAGTGTTTCACACATAACAGTATCCTTGTACATATTAAATAGTATTTACATAGTTTCTCTCCACAAAACAACGTTCATTTACACAAATTCACAATTAATTATACAAAAATATACAAAACCATAATTAATCAACTCCCAGCTTGCTATACACAATTCTTAAAATAACATTTCATAAAAACGATTGCGTCTGAGGGCTGTTGTAGAAATTACCATGATCACTATGAAATTTCTAACTTAGCCCTAATTGTTTAGAAGCTTATATCATTATATAAATACTTTTTTACAGACCGTGCTGAAAACACCTGAATGCACCTGCTCTATGGTCCTCCCAATTAGCCACATCAACATGATTGGGAGTACCATTAGGCACAGGAATGATAAAATCATGGACTCTTTGCAAAGGAACGGAAAAAGAAATGGAACTTATGTATGGTTACTGGTTTCATATTTTTGTGACAAGTAAAAAGAATTACTTAACAATTCAGATGATTTTTTTGTTCCCATTCAGAGTGCTAGAGTTCTTGTGTAATATGCCTCATTACTAATATGTGAGACATGGCAAAAACTAGATATGCTAGTTTTTTTTATGAAAAATGTATTTTAAGACCATTTGCTTGGAAAGGTGATTAATGGTGAGGACACTTTGGAAAATTAAAAGTGACATGTAAATTGTAATGAGACTGGACAATATTAAACAGCAAATGATTCATTTTTTGCAATGCTAATAAGTTGCACAGCACGGATCGTGAGGTGTGGTATCTTCTACGTAAATTAATTACAGTTTATTTCAGAGAAATTCTAGTCAAATATTTGAAATGAAGAAGGTTCTTTACTTTGAAAGATCTGCTGAAATGGCAGCATTAAAAAGGAAAGAGTATTATTGGAATAATGGATGTTTCAAGGTTGTCATATATCTCTGGTGTAAGTACTAAGACATGCTAAAAATTGTAGGAGAAAAAAATAGACACCATCTTATGATGATTTTGAAATATAAGATGTATTGGTAGACTATTAAAATACTGATTTCTTTATAAAATTGCAACTTATAACCAAAACTTTTACTCTGGATAACTAGACTGTAGGCAGGTGAATATTTAGTGCCAAAAAGGGTAGAAGCTTTCTTTCAGAAAATATTATTAATGGTCCATAGTCTAGCAATGCATGGTAATGTGCATATGCCATATTAATTGGGACACACTAAAAATAATTTAAAATAGAATATCAGAAAAGATGCCGCTGATGCTGCAAATATTTACTAAAATGAAAGTGTATCATCTTCTTGTAAATGGTTTTAGAATTACAAAAGGAAGAATAAGGAAATTATTATGCTGGGTAAGAACACACAAGAATGAGAAAAAAGCAAAGCAAACCAAATTTATATACCAAGTTTACAGCCAATTTCAGTTGGCACATACTCCTTGGAAAAATTGATGGATTTTAAACCATTTATTGAATGTAGACATCTTAAAAAAAGACTTGCTTGAAAAATTGTCTAATGGAAATTTGGGGAAGAAAGGAAGATTATGAAATCAACCTTCTGGATACAAAATCAAAGAAAACATTTATAAGATAAATAATATTTATTTGAACAGTGAGTCAGTCAATTTGTGTACTTCTCTCTGAACAAGTTCATTTATTCCCCCCCCCCCTTTTATAGATGTGAAAATATTCTTATCCTACTATGTTTCCTGTCATCTTGCTCTATGTAATTTATGGTATACACTAATAATCACTAACCACAAATGACAGCAGGACAATACAGATACACAAAAAACATGCAGAGCACAGAACAACATATCTGTCCAATACAGTATAATCAGGTCGTTATCCTTATATCCCAATATAAGATAATGACTCTGTTGCATAGTCTTTTTTTCTTCGCTTTGTGCCTCATCCATGTCTAGGTAATTAGGGGCAGGAAAGGAACTGGGCAAGGAATGAGAAGGAATTTGGTCATGGCATTTTAAAGGTTCCATGACCGCATTTGCCTGGAGTGATTTGGAGAAACCGTGGAAAACCCAAATCTGGATGGCTGGAGAGAATCCGAACCCGTTGTAAGAACTGCTTGCGGAGTTAGACTAAACACTTAATCACCTTGTAAGGTAGCCTTTAGTTCTCTAGAAGCATCCCCATTAGATAACCTCAGCAGCAAAATATTCTATAAATCGATCTTGAAGTTGCTTATGCTGGACTTAGAAATTTCGAGAAGAGTAATCGTCAACTTGAAGTAATTTCCCTAAATTCATTTCCACAGTTAAAACTCATCATTAGAATCATTTGAAAGTGTATTTATTATATCGGGAAAAGTTTATTTTAAGAGATAGTTTGGTTAGTTCACATTTTGAAACACGCATCAGAAAAGTAAAAATCTAAGATTTGAAATATCTTTGAATCGAGTAAAGCTACTGTTGATTGTTCCAGATATTTTGGTAGTAAAATTAACTAATTTGGCAATGTTTAATTAGTAGTTTTAATTAAGAGAAAAAATGAGCTTTTTAATTAAAAGGAATATTAATTTGAAATTTATATCAGTAGATAGAACAAATTAAGGCGATTACGAACTTATAATGGTTTTGGTAAAAAGTTGAAGCATTTGTCAGAATAATTAAATTTTTTAAGATAGATTGTCACGGATTGTTGTTGAAGCGCGTAAAAATTCCACCAAGGAAGAGAGTCAATTAGGTTTCTGAAGGTGTTCGCTGGGATGTTGAGCCATGCTGACTCCAGTGCCGTGGCCAGCTGCGCTACATTACGCGGCTGAGGATTCATGGCGCGAACAACCCGATCGAGGTGGTCCCACAGATTCACGATTGGGCTTAAATCCAGTGAGTTTGTTGGCCAGGGGAGCAAGGTAAACTCATCCTGGTGCTCTTCGAACCATGCACATACATTGCGAACTGTATGAAACCTCACATTGTCCTGCTGGTAGATGCCATCATTCTGAGGAAAAATTATTCGCATGTAGGAGTGGACATGGTCCACAAGGACAGATATGTACTTGTGCTGATCAATCGTGCCTTCCACAATGATGAATTCACCCAGTGAATGCCAGGAAAACATTCCTCAAACCATAATGCTCCTCCTCCATCCTGGATCCTTCTGGCAATTGTTGCAGGGTGTTTGCTTTCAGATATTTCACGCCTTATGCGCCAACGTACATCTGTCCTATGGAGCATAAAACGTGATTCATCGGAAATAGCCACCTGTCGCCACTTTTAGACGTCCAGTTGCGGTACTGGTATGCAAATTCCAGCCATCGTCGCTGATGAACAGCAGTCAGCACAGGTGCATTAACCAGGTGTCTGCTGCGGAGGCCCATGCGCAGCAACGTTCGCTGAACTGTTTTTGAGGATTCACTCTTGGTAGCCCCTTGGTTCTCTGGGCGGTCAGTTGCTCAACAGGTGCACCTCTATTTGCCCAAACGCATCTTGGTAGCCTTAGTTCACCTCTGTCATCTATAGCCCGTGGTGCACCATATGTTCCATGCCGCTGATTTTGAATAGTGCCATTCGCCATGCACGGTATACTTTCACCACGGCGGCACGTGAACAGTTCACAAAATTAGCCATTTCCGAAATGCTTCCACCCTTGGCCCGAAAGCCAATAATCATGCCCTATTGGGCGTGGGACAAATCGCTACGTTTCTGCATTACACCAACGATTCAAATGCTTTCCGATACCCTAGGAGATCCTTTATATACACTCCACTGTAATGTGCTGCCACCAGCCTTCTGTGATTAGTTATTTCACGTTGACGACGAAAGTAGGTAGTGGTCACATTAATGTGACTGGATTGTGTATTTAGTACTTTTGGAGATATTAATTAAAGAAAAAGTTGCTGACGTCATAGGACCTGAGAAGTCTATAGAAGATCTTGAAGCGAGCTCAGATTGACTCATGCCGCGCTAGATTTTCAAAAAAGTAACTTCGTAATATGTATTCTTTCACCGGAAAGTGATTGCGTAACTTTATGCTAGTTTGCGGGGCAAACTGCTCCGAGCGGTAGCGGTTTCGGCAAATTATAACATGCAGTAGTACTCACTAATGTTAGGGGGATTTAAGTGAGTTTTTGTCTTCTCGTAAGAATGTGCTTAATCTGTAATCTTCAATGAAACTGTTGTTTGATGCTTCATTATGTATCTGGTACCGACAATCTACAAGTGAACTTTATCAAGAATATGAGTATTGTGTTACTCGTAAACTGTGTCAAGTGACTTTATTTCAATTACCCTTCGCATTTGGGGTTAAATACGAGTGCGTGGTGGCCAATTTATTTAATATTGGAGGTATCAGAGGGCTACACATGGTCATGAATTTAATTGTTCACAGTTCAGGTGAAAGTGTTGTTAATCCCCCGTGCAGCCATGCCGCCTGACAACCTCAACTATAACCCTGTTTGTCGTGTGCCTTTCAGATATTCAATTGTACTTAATTTTATGGCTGCCACCACTTTAATGCCTTCAAAATAGAAAAGGAAGGTTCACATTATAAATAAAAGTCACTGCTGCTAAGTTGAAGTTCAAAGCTTCACTATATTCTTAATAAAAAATTGAAAAAGTCCGCACAATTGATAGGCAATCAGAAAATCTTCAACCAATTGATTGACTGCAAGTTATGATAAGTGATCAGACCAGACCAAACCCTGTTGCAAAAACTGAAAGTCACATTAAAATTATTGTTCAACTGTTCTACTGTAAACCTAAATCTCAAGATGGCTGCCCCAGCCATCACATCACCACGTTGCACTCCAACCATTCCAAGACAAGCGCTCCACACACTAACAACCTCTCTGCTCCAGTGGTAACCAGCAAAAGAGATCATATAGCCCCGTTGGTCGTATAAATAGCCTTCCGCGTACAAAGGTCAACTGGCCTCCCCGAGTGTGAAAACTATGTATCCTTGCGCCAGTCATGCACAATAATTTATCATGTTTGGCTCCCACTACTCCTATTGTCCTGAAATTTTTAAAAGTAACTAGAATTTTAAGTAAATGTAAATTTCGACCCTTATGAAAATTTTTGTATCTTCCATAGTTTGGCTGTAAAAAAATATTTTCTGTTTTATTCAAAACTGCTTCTAAATTCCACAATTTGCAGCTATGAGGCTGAAACAACTTTTATTTTACTTCTAATTTAATTCTCTTTCAATTGATACTAATCAGGCTGAGTTTACTATTTTCTAACAGTTAGATGTATCTCGAATTTTGACACTGCTAATAACTTTCTGATGTATTTGAAACCAACTTTAAATGATTCTACGTGTTCTAAAATAACTGTTGAGCGATTTTGAAGTCACTACCTGTTTTCTTCGATTTACTATGAATTTCTAAAGTAAATGCTACTTCTGCATGATGCAACAGAAGTTGAGGCTTGTCCAGCCCTATTTCTCAAAGTTGTAAAAATGTTTCACCCTAATCAAAATACTACATATCTCTTTATGAGACTTACTGGAAACTGTTTATAACAAATTATAGTGTATTCTGGATATGTTTTCCTCCCTTGAATTTACATTTATTATCTAAATTGGTTAATTTTACCTTGTGCCATGTGTCTAACGTTACTAAATAATGTTTGAAAAACAACCTTTTAACTTCACTTTCCAAACTTTAATATGTTATATTAGCAAAAATTGTGTTTCTTGCTTGCATTTTTTCAAAATGCAACTTCTCGAATTTAAAGTGTGTAACATAGCAGCTCAAAAATATTGGTAAATTAAAAGTCAAAACGATTTATAAAAAAAAAAGAATATAAAGTTTAATAAATATTGTTTGCTCAGAGATTGCTTGAATGGATAGGCTCTCTGAAGAGAAAAAAAAAAAAAAAAAAGAGAGAAGTTAAGAGAATTGTTGGGAGAGGTGGCGAGAAAAATAGCAGGGAATCTTGAAAATAATAGTTGCGAAAAATAGCATTGATAGATCTTGAGTAGAAAACGAACCTGCAAATCTTCGGATATAGTGACAAACACGATCGTTATTGGTATCAAGAGGATTTTTAAGCAAACAAACGGGCTAAATAAACTGCAAAAGTTCATAAATTCAATTTTCCATAACGGCTTTTAGTTATTATTGTATTCAGACTTTTTAACAAGGTTCTCCAGCTACAAGGTTTATCATCTTTTTACTAATTATTACCCAGAATATCTCTCCAAGTGGAGAAAATATTAAATAATTATACTGAAACAAAATATTACATATGCAGATCTTATTTTAAGTCTTTCTATAGTATTATAGTTAGATTTATAACTTGAATTTATTGTTTAAACTTGACTTATTGCCTGAATTGACTGTATAGCTTGATTTATTTCCTGAATTAACTACTTAAATGACTCTAAAGCTGAGGTATCGTGTTGTTCAACTGAGCCCGCTATTCTATAAATAAATTTCGTTATGCAGTTTAAGAAATTCTAGGTTAGCTTACACTGTGTTCTCCCAAAAATAAGACCACAGTATTACCACTCACTCACCATGCTTGGTGGAAAGGAGTCTACTTTCAAAAACAGATATAAACACCACATAACACACTGTCAAATAACAACTGGTGCATTAATTATAGCAACTGCATTTTTACAAGATTCTGGGAACTGTTTTATAGATATCTTTGAAAGAAATTTCTCTATTAAATGGGAGCTGTCAAGTAAAATTTAATTTAATTTTTTCCTGAATTTAATCTTATCCCCAGATATTTAAGATCTGTTTGGAGCTTGTTGAAGATTATTACTAGCTATCTGCCTTATTCTGGAAAAAAAAAGACAATGACTTGTAATATTTACAAAGAAGATTTTTACTTCTAGTATGTTAATCGTATATTTTACAATTTGTTTAAAACAGAATATAAGTTGGGTTTAAAACCTTCATCAGCATAAGAAAATCATATGTACTAGATGCGACTTGGAGCCACAAACAGTAATTATATAGCAAATACATAAAATTTATTATTTCTGAACCAGCAACTTATATTATGAACAAAACAGAAAGTTATTGGTCTATTTTCTCTCTCTTGATATCAGTATAAAATGGCATTATTATTCGCTTCACTTTCCCACATACAGGTCAAATGCTAGGAATGTGAATAAATCAAACTTCACCCAGCCTCATTGGACAGATTACCTATTAACAATGGCTATAAACATGATATACATGTACAGATTGAAGATTCAAAATTAACAGAGCTATAATTTGTGATTTTTATTTCAGTTTTATCAAGAACTTTAGGTTAATGTTGACCTTACTAAGGGAGTTTATCCAATTTCTAGTACTACCAATAACAAATAAAAATCTTTGGATTTAATAAAATCACTCACCTGCAACAAAACTTTCTCTAAACGTGACAACTGTGATGGATCATTGTTCAGACCTTCAACAGTTCCATGTATCCTTTCAAAGACGGGAAGCAGAAGCAGTGGATACTTATGGCCAATCTTAACCATTAAGCTTGCGGCATGCCGACGAACATTCTTAACAGCACGACTGCGACTATCCTTGGCCTGTCCAGGAACTCCAAAAACAAGTGCCCCAAATATTTTGTCCAAAACACGAGGCAATAATGCTGCTCCTTCACCAGGAGCACCCATGCTGAGGAAGACAAAGAGGGCAGAAATGCAAGAGAGGAGAGCTGATAACAGTAATGGATCAGCAGGTTCATAGGCCAGGCACAGCTCAAGTAGGTGTAAACCAGCACTGACACTTGGGCGCTCATAACACACTAATATGCGACTTAAGACACTGTCCAGTACCTGTAAAAAAAGGAAAACATTAATGTACATTCCAAAAAAAAAAAAAAAAAGCTAGTTTTTAATTTAGAAAATGGAAGGGTACAATAAACAACAGGAAAAGCAAAGACAAAAAAGAGCAATAATTGAGTAAACAGGAGACAAACTTTGGCGCAATTAAGGTACATATTCTAATAACCTTAATAGATGACATATCTTGTACATGGTAGATCAAAAGGTAGTTGGGGGGGGGGGGGCATCCATTAATGATGTGAGATGTTTTTCCGGATGTCCAGTGGAAGTGACAAACCCCAAAATCATTGCCAAAATCAACGAAATGGTATTGCGATCAACGAATCAAAGTATGCAAAACAGTAGAGGCCACAAGCATATCACTAGGTATGGTATAATCAATTTTGCACAAAAAATCAGACGTGAAAAAATTTCGGCAAAATAGCTGCCGCATTTGCTCTTGTCGAAAAATAAGTGCAATCGGTGTAGTCAACTCATGAGGCTGTTTGGCACCATTCTGTCGTGAACCTAACCAATTTCTTCATAGATACACACATGTGAATGAAATATGGATACACTATTATACTCCAAAAACTAAGTAACAGTTTAAACACTCAAAAGAAGGTGAAGATGGTGAGATTGGCTGGCAAGGTGATGACCACAGTTTGTTTAGGATACATACAGAATCATCTAAATCGATTACTTGGGACAAAGACAAACAATGACTGGGCCTCACTATGTGTCATTATTGCACCTGTTAGGCAGATAAGTTGATAAAAAAAAATCCTCATTTGGAAAAGAAACAGATCTTCTTCCATCAGGATAATGCACAGGTGCACATCTGCACAGTTTTGATGGCCAAAATAATGGAATTAAGGTTTGAATTATTTCAGCAACCACCGTGTCTGCCAGATTTGGCCCCCATTGACTTTTTTCTATTTCCAAACTTTAAAAAAAAAAAAAGTTAAAGAATCATTTAGAAAAGTTTATTCAACTAAAAGGAGATTACACTTAAAAATAAAAACTACAGAATATTATTTGTTTTTACCTTTTACTAATGATTTATTGAACGACCCTCATAACAGTTAGCGGACTACATAAAGAATATTTCAGATTAAATGAACAAAGACAATGTGTTACTGCATTTCTCTGAGTTACTTGACTACCTTCAAATTGTGGTAAATAATGTTACAACTGCTAGGGTGGATCACAATGTGTCTTGATGGGTGGAGGAATTATTAAGAGTTAGAAATCAAAGTATAGGAAATGCTAAGAATCAAAATAGGAAATTTTGTTCCCCTTCATCAGATCTTTCATTGCATAATTTACCGAAAACTTTGAAAAAATTTAAAGATAAAATTTGTTGAGGGCAAATGTAGGTGGGTGCAGGATGGGGGGAAGATGGGTGTGTAGGGAAATTGCCACCGGAGCCTGTGCTCAATTGCAATTAAATTAAATATGGAAGTATAGCATGGAACCCACATTATTGGTAACAAATACTGGAATAAGGACTGCTAGAGTTTCTCAGGCAAATTACTCATGAACGATATAATAAGAAGATGGTTTGGAAGACACTGGAAGCCAGAGGTGGGTGAAAAGATTAATGGGTAGGTAAAAGGGAAACTTTTATGATTGCTGTTTGATAGATACTGGAAGAAACGTTAGTAGTAATAAATGGAAGGAAGTTCTAGCACTTGATTTCAGGCATGAGAGAATAGCCAAGTTTTCACTTGTTAATATGACTTAGAAATTTGAATAAGATGTTAGAAGGAAGATTTGAATAAGATGTTAAAAGGAGGGGATGAAAAAGTTATCTCAAACTAGAAATGTTTTAAAGCAAAGATTTGTATAATGCATTACTGGGACATATGTTGAGGAAAAGTGATGAAAGAAAATCATAAAGATTAAAGAGAATGTTTACATAATTAAATACATTAAAATGGGATAAAGAAGGGGAAAGTGAAAAATGGCAAATATAAAAGTAACTTTTTATTTATTCATTCATTTCACCTTTCACAAGTTGTTGGGCATCTTCTTCCACTTCCTTGCACTTATTTTCTATTGCAGGGTTGTCATTTTTTGTGTTGTTTGTAAGCCGGACACCTCCTGGGGAGGAAAGTTGTGTTTCCATTTGTCTGCGAAATGTGTAACTATATTCTGAGTGTATTAAATGAATTTTTTGTTTATGTAAAGTGTAGTTTATGAGGCACAGATCAAGATGCCTTGGTGACCAAAGGAAACTGCCTAATCTGCAATCAAGATGGCCAGTACACAGGGACAAGGACTCAATTATGCCTTGCTATACGTCCTCGATCAAGAGCGCAGTGTCTTTGCACACTGAGCCTCTTCGGCAGGTGACAGGTTGTCAGAAATAGTACAGCCAAATATCTTGGAGCTCGAGGGCTCCATGAATTCTCCAAAACAGCACTTACTACTAATGCCAACTTCCTGGACCTGTCACAGTTATGAAAATACACTGTATAGAAAACCTAACTGTTGTTATTTGTAAGTAAATCATATTTTTAATGTTAAGTGTTAATTACATTCATGTAATGTTTATTTTTATCATGCAGAAACTGAGGAATCATGCCAGCATTTTCTGAAGTGATTACAGCAAACAATATTAAAACCCAATCCAGACAGCTGATGTATTAAGCAAAAGGTTTGAATTTGTGTCAATTACACTTCCGTCTGGAAAGGTGGCACCTGAAAACACACAGAAAAACTGGAGTGTGAAACCAAACGATACCAGTTATACCAAAGTCACAGAAAAATATATTATGGATTAAGACGAGACTGAAGGAGAAGATATTAGCTTGGGTATAACATACGATGAAAGAAGAAAGAAAGAATACCTAATACTGAGGTAACTAGGTTAAGTCAGCTAACACAGCATCTCAGATAAACAATAGTGTCTAATCTAGCGCACAAAGCAGGAGCAAAAATTGAACATGATGAGGACTCTACAACAATATCATATTCAAAATATGTATGATATTACAGCAAATCATTAATCAAAGTTATTCCTATGTTGCAGCTGATCATTGATAATTGGCTTATTTTGCTGAGAATTGGTTACTTGCATAACTTACTACATTGAATTAATTACAACTGAACTTCCAACAAACTGCTGCATTATAAAATACAACAAATGGTAACCGAGTTCAATAAATTATGAGAGGTTAAAAGCAATTTTTGTGTCTGAAGAATACTTGAAATATCAACAACAACAAAAAAAAATTTAGATGAAAGGAATAAAAAGAAATACTACCAAACTGTACGTAATTCACAAGGAAGAGATTCAATCAACGTTCAACTACACTTTCTACAACTGGACCTAATCTACAGTATGAGTCTCTTGCTTTTATAACAAGAATTTAAACTAATAATTACTGACAGAAAAGGTAACTGAGTCACTTTAGGGATTTATTCATGGCAAACACAGAAAAGCAGAGACTTCAATATGATGACTGACAAGAAGTGCTAATGATTCAAATTGATTACCATTGTTGTAGTTCAAGTTTATGGAATATTATACACTGAAATGCAAAAAGTGATGGGATGGGAAGATACAAATATCCAGATAGTGGTAACACCGCAGAAGAAACATAAAAATGTGCCGTGCAGTGTCAGGGCTTTCATTTGTACACTTGTGAGTCATGTGAAAGGTTCATAACATGAATTAACAGAATTTTAATGCAGAGTGGCAATGGGCACTAGATGCATGGGGTAACTCACTTCTGAAACTGTTTTTGAATTAACATTCCTCAATCCACAATACTGAATGTGTGCTGTGCATATTTGTAATTTCCAGCATTGCCTCACACCACGGACAATGCCATGGCCAACCATGCCTATTTAATAACCAAGACCAGAGAGGTCCGTGTTGAGGTGTCAGTGTTGACAGACAGGCAATACTGTGTGAAAGAAGCAACTCTCAATAGGGTTCATATGACATATGTATCTGTGTGGACAGTGTAGCAAAATTTGGCACTGATGGGATATGGCAGGAAAGACTGATGCAAGTGCCTCGGCTAACAAAATACTGTCAGTTTCAATGCCTCTCCTGGGCTTGCGAAAATATATATTGGACCCTAGATGATTGAAAAAAGGTTGTGTGGTCTCAGACGAGTCATGTTTCCAGTTGGTAAGGGGGTGTCCATAAACTATGTGGTTCGGTCTGCGAGGAGCTACGTAGAGGACGGGGGGAGGCTTCCACACCAGGCCACATAGCTTTTCATTCATGTTATTTGCCACAGTTAAAATGAGATACAGAATACACAAAATAATGTAAATATTTATTTCTGTCATTTAATTATCTCCAAGTGTAATTTACAATAGTCTAACAAAAGAAACCATAAAAAATGTCTTCTAGAATCAATAGGGAAAAAGGCTACGTGCTACGCATGGTGGGGGGGGGGGGGGCTGTAGAGAGAAAAGCCACGTCAGGCCATGTGGGGAGAGGGAGGTTGACAGGAGGCCAAACTGGAGCTACATGGTTTATGCACGCTCCCTAAGAGCTGATGGTAGGGTTTGAGTGTGGAGCACACCTCAAGGTTATGTACCCAGGTTGTTAGAAAGGCACCTGCCTGCCTGCTATGGGCTGTGTTTACATAACATGAACTGGGAGCTATGGTCAAACTGAACTGACCATTGACTGTAAATGTTTATATTCAGCTACTTGAAGATTATTAGCAGCCATTCATTGCCTTTATTTTCCCAAACAATGATGGTGTCACTCCGCAAAAGTGTTCACAATTGGTTTGAGGAACATTCTGGACAGTTCCAGTGAATGATTTGGCCACCTAGACTGTCAGACATAAATCCAATTGAACATATCTGGGACTTCATCAAATGGTCAGTTCATGCACAATGTCCTGCAGTGGAAAAACTTTCACAGTTATGGATGGCTCTAAAGGAAGCATGGCTGAAAATTTCTTCAGAGGACTTCAAACAACTAGTTAAGTCAATGTCACATCAGGTATCTACAATTTGCCAGGCAAAAGTGAGTCCCACACAATGTTAATAGGTATCCCTGACTTTTTACACTTTAGTGTATAATTTCTGATTAAAAGCATGTGGAATATGTGCGTAATACCAGCTCTCAAGAATAAGGAAATACTAAAACTCAATGTTCCATCTGCTCCACAGTTAAACAGATCTCTAGATGAAAACTGAAATATGGATACTCAACCACAGGTTACACATTTTTTATGATGCAGGATCTTTCTGAGTTTATGAAATGTAAACATGGTACTCCAATATTATTCACAATTTTCCATAATGCTCATCAAATCAAAGTATAAGGGACCCATCCCATGATAACTCAAAAGAGATGGGTGGTACACTTGTACTGAGAACAGGTGCAAAAGTTTTGTTATGTGGGGTTGCTTGGGATTTGGGGAGAGAAGGTGGATGGGGATAGGCAGTGGGACAGTTTCTAGTCTGTGAGGGCAGGAGGTTGTCAGCTATGGGAAAGATGTTTACTGTGTTAATCACAATATAAAGAAAGTGAACAGATATAAATTAACATAGTTTTTCTCAGCGTTGTATATTTATGAATGTTTCTGGGGCAAACTTCAAGTCTTATGACTACACCTAAAGAGGGTGAATGGAGATTTATGTCACCAAAATATTGTGTATAAATAATACTATTACTCAGTTTTTTCCCCAAGAAACATTAATAAATAAAAGTGAACAGATGTTACACTGTGGTTACTTCACCATCACTCATGGATAAATTGGAAATAATATCAAAAGCAAGAGCTAACAGCTTTAGCTGACACTGTCAGCAGAAGAACCGGTGGCATAGCAGTGGAGGCAGAGAACTGAATGTTTTAAGGATCATTGCCAGGATTTTGGTTCCTTGTAATTAATGTTAGGTCCTAGCAGTGCATGCAACTGTAACATTACCATTACCACTGCAAACCCTGAAGAACTAAGGCTCCATTAACAGGGAAGAGTAGTATATAGAAAATACACAGTATTATGTAACTATCGCAGGGCGCAGATCACGTCTCAAATATGCATTTCCTTCATAACTGGGATTGACAGTTATATGGATTTAATTTAATTGTGATGGAATGTCTACTATTCAATTGGAAGTTTTTTCATTTTTTTATTATAAATTTGAGTGAAATATTACCATTCACTCACATGTTTGCTTTGCTAATTTCAGCTTTAAAATATTTTAGTGTTTCTAGCAAATTGTCCTGCATTTCCCTTGATAGTTTATTCCAATCCATTGCCTACAAAAGAAAATTTTCCCACTCCCTGAAACCCCAAATCACGTGCCACCTTATGCTCATGGTAATCTCTTCCATCGTACATACTATTCCTAACTCTTCAACCAATATACAAGGTCTTTCCCAAAACTAAGTAGAATAAATCCACGAAAAACAATTTATTGTATATCAAAGTACAAATTACTAAAATTCTTCAAAATAGCACCCTTGTGCATCGACACACCGTTGCCAGCACCTCTGCCAGTGGCGGTACGCTTCCTGGAAGGCTTCGACTGGAACCTCGTTCAGGCATCTCGTCACGGCCTCTTTGACGTTATCTAGCGTTCCAAAATGGTTGCCTTTTAAGCTCCTTTTTATTCTTGGGAACAAAAAGAAGGCCGCCGGAGCCAGATCGGGGCTGTAGGGCACTTGGGGCAGCGTTGCCACCTTGTGCTTGGCTAGGTACTCGGTCACGGTGGAGGCGGTGTGGGGCGGCGCGTTGTAGTGGTGCAGTCTCCAGTTGGCAAAGATCTCCTTCCGGACACGTTGCACTCTCTTCTGCAGCTTTTCGAGAACTTACAAATAAAACTTACTGTTCACTGTCTGACCCTGAGGCACAAACTCTTTGTGGACAATACCTTTTGAGTCGAAAAAGACAATGAGCATCGCCTTTACCCGGCACTTGCTCATCCTTGCCTTCTTCGGCCGCGGGGAATTCTTTGTGTGCCATTCTGCACTTTGTCTTTTTGACTCGGGGTCATACTCAAAGACCCATGTTTCGTCACCAGTAATCACGTTATCTAAAAAATTCGGGTCACTTTCACAGCGTTCCAAGAGATCACGCGAGATTGCCACACGAGCAGCCTTCTGATTGGGCGACAGGACTTTCGGGACCATTTTGGCACACACCTTTCTCATGGCTAAATCTTCTGTAAGAATGCAATGCACTGTGGTTTTTGGAATATTGCACTCTTCTGCTATCATTCTGATACTCAGGCGTCGATCAGAATTGAGCATGTCTCTCAATTTTGCACATTTTCGTCACACTGTGTCGTTGACGGACGTCCAGAGCGTTCCTCGTCGTCAACCTCCCGGAACATTTTGTGCCAGCGGGAAACCATTCCTTGGGACATTGCTTCATCTCCATAAGCATCCTTGATCATGGTCAAGGTCTCCGAACCCGATTTTCCGAGCTTAACACAAAATTTTATCGCGTATCGTTGCTCCACGGAACGTGACATCGTGAACTCGTGACGCAACTCTCGAATTAGGTCCAAGTCTATCAGTGATACGCACACTGTAATGGCTGCAGACAACTGACGCAGGTCACGTTGCTTTCCTAAGACTCCCCACCACTTTTCCCGCCAACTATCACCCCACTCCAGTCGTCCGCGTCGGCGGGAAAAAATCATTCTACTTACTTTTGGGACAGACCTTGTACTATGAAGCCTTACCACCAATATATTCCTTATACACTGTCTTCACCCACCTCTGATCTTACAATGATTGCCAACCAATTACTTCATTATATCAGTTACTGATTCTGTTCTGACTAATTTCCACAAACAAATCAAGCTGTTCTCCTATGAAACCCCTCCAACTCCAGTATCTGATACCCATATTACAGGTCTCATCCTACACCATTTTCAATCAATGGTCTGACCAACATTTCTCATCAAAATTTCCCCACTTCCCTGGTACATACTTTTCGTCACTCTCTCCAATAAATGTAAATTTTAAAACCTCTGCACCAATGTGTTTTAACTAGAGACTGGATTATATGCAATACAAAAAGCTAGAAAAATGCATGCAAATACGCATGAAAAATTCTAAAAATATGCATGAAAAGTTTGAAAAAGTATCAGAATATTATCATTATCTGCCAGTTAAATCATTTTCTGATGTGGCCTCTTAAAGTCATGATTTTTTTCAGATATAACTTGAGCAGTCTTCTCCAAGTCGCACGATTTTGGGTGATCCTCGGCCAGTTAACTCCAACTTCCCTGTGTATGTCCTTGTCCCATCGGTATGGTGGTCTTCCTCTCGGTCTGGGGTGAACTCTTGGGCTCCATTCTAACGCTGTTTTTGTCCATCTCTGGTCTTTTCTCTGTGACTTTGGTAACTGACCTAATGTCTGATGCTCTTTTCTAGCTAAGCCTAGCATTGACCTCTCCATAGCTTTTTGGGCAGTCCTTAGTTTACTTTTTGTAAATTCACTCACAGCCGTAAGTCATCAAAGGAGGAACTCACTGGTCACAGACTATTTCCTTTAGATTTGTGGGCATTTTAGATTTCAGGATAATAGAATGCCTCCCAAATGCTTGCCATCCCAGCTTGATGCGACAGAAAATTTCTGGTCATACATCACTTCTCATATTTACAAGCTGGCCAAGTTAAATGTACTCATTGACATTTTCTAAAGATTCATTATCTAGTTGTACACTACCCTCTGTGGCCCATTTGTTAGACATAGTTTTGTTTTTGATAGATTCATTCTTAGGCCAATTGCTTTACACTCGGAGTGGAGGTTGGTAAGAATGGTTTGGCATTCACCAAGGTCATTAGCAACAAGCACAATGTCATCAGCAAATCTCAAGTTCTCAAGTCTTCTGCTATTGATTTTAATTCCCTTTTCCATCCATTCTAGCTCTGACATTGCCATCTGCAAGACAGTTGAAAATAATTTTGGAGAGATGGGAGCACCTTGCTTAACAGCTCTTTCGATGCGAAACTCAGTGGTTGGCTCTCTAACATTGGCAAAGGCTGAGGAGGTGGCATAGATATTATGGTGCACTCTAATTAAGCCGTATCCACGCCATCAGTTAAGGCTTGTAGGACAGCCTTGTGACTTATTGAATCAAATGCCTTTTCAATATCTATAAAGGCTACACAAAGTGGCATCTGATACTCATTTGCACGACTAGTCAGTTCTTGCAGAGCAAGAATGTGGTTGAGTGTGCTAAAGCTGCTGCGGAATCCTGCTTGCAACATTGTATAATACTAGACGACCTGTGCAAAAATTTCATGAATAAAATGAGATGAATAGTGAGGTTAAATACTTGTAATATAATGAAAAGTAGAACCGTACTTTTGTAGCAAATATTTTTTTTTTTAGTGTAATAGGCACAGGTGGGCACAGTTAATCCAAACGTTAACTTCGTTAATCATTATTCCGCTACTTAAAAAGTTAACTTCGATAATCGTTAAAGTGTTAAATGTTTATAAATTTAACGCAAGTTAAAGTTATCCGTTAAAAGTTAACTAGTCAAACGTTCTACTGATGTATTAGTATTATACTACGGTAGGTATAACTGCTCTCTATCTCAAGGTGTTATGAACCATGATGCAAGTGTGGATTTATTTATAAAAATTAACAAATTATGGTTACGGTATCGCCACAACAACGAAGTGGTATTCCTGTCTGCTTTTATCTTTGTTGAGACTGTGATCAACATAACACTTGCAAACTGTCTTACGAGAGACAATTAAGGTACTCGTGACTTTGTAAAAAAAAAAGTAGTAAAAAAAGAAACATGAATGCTGAATGAAAAGCAACAATATTATAGAAAACAAGTTGGACTGGGACACTTGAATATGTGAAAACTGCGACCAGTGAAATTCGCGGCCAACCTAAAATCCACGACCAATGCCTGTTACGGTTACCTTTGTGCCACGGCCTACCTGTGACCTAAAGGCCCCTTTAGACGACCCGGCCTGGTTTCACTAAATCATGGCCTGCATGTTTTTACGTGAACAAATAGAACGGAAGTTACTCAGCGACATCCTTTTACATTACACGGCCGAAACTGCCAAACTAGCTTCTACTTAAAAAAAAAAGACACAAATGTTTCGAATTAAAATTGCACATCACCTTTTTCGTAACTTATGTATTATTTCTTTGAATTTTTTCGCACTGGTTACTGAAAGTTGAGTTTTTTGCTGATTTGCAACACTGTTTGCAGACTCCAGTGCGATACTAACTATCAATCAGGCGGCCGGTCATCCACTGGCACAGAATTTCGTCCGAGTAATGCCCGATTTGACGGACGAACAGTTTGTCCGATTAACCTCTTCCGACACACACTGCCGATCCGTCACTGTTGCTTCAACACCAATTGAACGCGATGTTTTTACTAAACGTATAATAACGACATACATTTTGTAATAATAAATACACCTCATTACAGATAATAATGTTGATTTGTCAATAAGATAGGTTATGACACTTTTTAGTTTATTTACATTTGCAGAATTCACAATATAAAATAGTCACGTCAACAACCTATGTAACGGACTAAAGTTAACGGAAGTCCAATTTAACGGAAGTTAAGAAGACCGTTAATGACTTTTTAGGTTAACTTAAAAGTTAAATTTTCGCAATTTTTTTAACTTCGTTAATTAACGATTAACGGATTAACTGTTTTGTGCCCAGCTGTGGTAATAGGTACGTGTCAAAATACTTCCAACACATTGCGAAACAGTTAGAAAAATTTAAAACACTCTGTATTTACGACTGTCACTGAACTTAAGAGAATACAACCAACCTGAACAAAATACACACAACATATCAACATCTCTGTGATATTTGTTGCTGTGTGAATGACATGTTTACTTGGAATTGTGTTGCAAAATGAAAGTTTTTCCATAACAGAAAAAAAAATATCTGAAAAGCTACTTACTGAATTAAAAAAAAAAATATTGACATCTCTGCGATATCTGCTGCTGCAATCTAGGGATTTGGTTGTGTACTGTCTCATACACGCTTACACTTTAAGCACCAAATTCTGAAAAATTCTTTTTTAATTTATGATTTTATGTAACTGAAGACCTTAAAAATATATGATATTTATCGATTTCGGCTAGGTATTGAAGATGGTAAAATGCTTGTAATAATAATAATAATAAAAAAAACACGCTGTAAAAATAATATTGATAATTTTGCCCTTTAAGGGTCAAATTCCAACAAAAAAAAACCTTTTATAAAATACAATGTGACCAAAGCAGCCACCTTGGTCTTTAAAATGATACCTCATTTATCAATTTCGGTTAGTTATCAAGTGAGGTAAAAAAAAAAAAGTTTTAGAAATGATGATATTTTTGCCCCTTAAGTATTGAATTTGGAGAAAGTTTTTCTTAAAATATATTGTGACCAAAGAGGATAATTTAATATTTAAAACAATACCTCATTTATTAACTTCAGTTAGGTATCAAGGGAAATAAATAGCTCATGACAGAAAAATGCGTTGTAGAAGTATTAATACTTTTTCCCTCTAAGGGTAGAATTTTTAAAAATTTATTTCTTAAAATGAAACCGAAGATCTTACGAAGACCTCAATCTTTAAAATGATACCTCGTTTATCAATTTTGTTCAATTATCAAGGGATAAAAATGACTCGAGACACAAAAAATGCATTTCAGAAATACTGATATTTATGCCCTTTCAGAGTTCAATTCAGAAAAAATTCCTTTCTTAAAATGTGATGTGACCACAGCGGAAACCTTATTGTTTATAATGATACCATATTTATCTATTTAGGTTAGATATTAATGGAGATAAATGGCTCGTGACACAAAAATGCGTTGTAGAACCATATATACTTTTTCCCACTAAGGGTTAAATTAAAAAAAAAAAATCTCTCTCTTAATATATGATATCACCAAAGCTGAGTCATTACTCTTCATACTCCTACTTCATTTATCGATTTTGGTTAGATATCCAGGGAGATAAATGGCTCGAGACACAAAAAATGTATTTTAGAAAAATTGACATTTTTGCCCTTTAAGGGTTCGAATTACAAAAAATTCCTTTCTTAAATAAAATATTACCACGGCGGAGACCTTAGTCTGTAATATGATATTTCATTAATCTATAATGGTTAGATATCAAAGGAGATAAATAGGTCGTGACACAAAAATGTGTTGTAGAACGATTTATACTTTTTTCCTTTAAGGGTTGAATTCCAAGAAACTTCTTTCTTAAAATTTGATGTCACCAAAGCTGATAAATTACTCCTCTTAATCTTTCTTGATCTATCGATTTTGCTTAGATATCCAGGGAGATAAATGGCTCGAGGCACAAAAAACGCATTTTAGAATAAATGACAATTTTGCCCTTTAAGGGTCGAAATACGAAAAATTCCTTTCTTAAAATATAATGATACCACGGAAAAGACCTTAGTCTTTAATATGATATTTCAATTATCTATGTCAGTTAGATATCAAGGGAGATAAATAGCTCGTGACACAAATACGCTTTGTAGAACCATTTATACTTTTTCCCTTTAAGGGTTGAATTCCAAAAAACTTTGTTCTTAAAATATTATGTCACCAAAGATGAGACATTATTTCTCATAATCTTACTTGATTTATCGATTTTGGTTAGATATCGAAGGAGATAAATGGCTCAAGACACAAAAGAAGCATTTTAGAAAAATTGACATTTTTGCCCTTTAAGGGCCAAAATACGAAAAATTCCATTCTTAAAATATAATGTTACCATGGTGGAGACCTTAGTCTTTTATATGATACCTCATTTATCTATATCGGTTAGATATGAAGGGAGATAAATGGCTCGTGACACAAAAATGCATTGAAAAAATATTGATACTTTTACCGTTTAAGGGTAGAATTCCGAAAAACTTGTATTAGTATAAGACGTCACTAAAGCGGAGATCTTAATCTTTAAAATGATACTTCATTAAACGATTTCAAATAGACATCTAGGGAGATAAATGAGTCGTAACACAGAAAAAAGGATTTTAGAAATATTCACATTTTTAGCCCTTTAACGGTCGAATTCTGGAAACTTCCATTCTTAAAATATTATGTGACCAAACTGGAGACCATAAGCTTTAAAATGACACCTCATTCATTGATTTCGGTTAAGCATGATGGAAGATACTGGCTTGTGACAAAAAAAATACCTTATAGAAATAATATATACTAGACAATCCTGTGCGAAAATTTTGTGAATAAAATGCGATGAATAGTGAGGTTGAATGCTTGTAATATAATGAAAAGTAGAACCGTACTTATGTAGCACATTTTTTTTAGTGTAATAGCTACACATCAAAATACTTACTACATATTACGAAACAGTTAGGAAAATGTAAAACACTCTGTATTTACGACAAACTGTCACTGACCTTAACAGAATACAACCAACCTGAACAAAATGCACACAACATATCAACATCTCTGTGATATTTGTTGCTGTGCGAATAAAATGTTGAAATTGGAACTGTATAGCAAAACGAAAGTGTTTCCATAACAGAAAAATATATCCGAAAAGCTACTTATTGAATAAAAATTTTTTATTGACATCTCTGTGATATCTACTGCTGCAATCTATGGATTTGGCTCTGAACTTTCTTATACACGCTATCACTTTAAGCACCAAATTCCTAAAAATTCTTTCTTAATTTATGATTTTACCTAAATGGAGACCTTAATCTTTAAAGAGATATGATATTTATCGATTTCGGCTAGGTATCGAAGAAGATAAATCGCTTGTCATAAAAAAAAACATGCTATAGAAATAATATTGATACTTTTGCCCTTTAAGGGTCGAATTTCAAAAAAGTTCTTTTATAAAATATGGTGTGACCAAAGCAGCCACATTGGTCTTTAAAATGATGCCTCATTTATCTATTTCGGGTAGTTATCAAGCAAGATTAAAAAAAAAAGTTATAGAAATTATGATATTTTTGCCCCTTAAGGGTTGAATTTGGAGAAAGTTTCTTCTTAAAGTATGATGTGACCAAAGTGGATAATTTAATATTTAAAATGATACCTCATTTATTAAATTCGGTTAGGTATCAAGGGAAATAAATAGCTCGTGTCAGAAAAATGTGTTGTAGAAATATTAATACTTTTGTCCTCTAAAGGTAGAATTTTTAGAAATTTATTTCTTAAAACGTGGTGTAATGGAACCTAAGATCTTACGAAGACCTCAATCTTTAAAATGATACCTCGTTTATCAATTTTGTTTAATTATCAAGGGAGATAAATGACTCGAGAAACAAAAAGTGTATTTTAGAAATACTGACATTTATGCTCTTTAAGAGTTCAATTAAAAAAAATTAATTTCTTAAAATGTGATGTTACCACAGCGGAAACCTTAATTTTTAGAACAATACCACATTTATCTATTTCGGTTAGATATTAATGGAGATAAATGGCTTGTGACACAAAAATGTGTTCTAGAACCATTTATACTTTTTCCCATTAAGGGTTAAATTCCAAAAAAAAATCTTTCTTAATATATGATGTCACCAAAGCTGAGTCATTACTCCTACTTCATTTATCGATTTTGGTTTGATATCCAGGGAGATAAATGGCTCGAAACACAAAAAGTGTATTTTAGAAAATTGACATTTTTGCCCTTTAAGGGTCGAATTACGAAAAATTCCTTTCTTAAATAAAATGTTACAACGGCGGAGACCTTAGTCTGTAATATGATATTTCATTAATCTATTATGGTTAGATATCAAAGGAGATAAATAGGTCGTGACGCAAAGATGCGTTGTAGAACGATTTATGCTTTTTCCCTATAAGGGTTGAATTCTATAAAACTTCTTTCTTAAAATATGATGTCACCAAAGCTGAGACATTACTCCTCTTAATCTTTCTTGATTTATCGATTTTGGTTAGATATCCAGGGAGATAAATGGCTCGAGGCAAAAAAAAAAAAAAAAAAAAAACGCATTTTAGAATAATTGTCAATTTTGCCCTTTAAGGGTCGAAATACAAAAAATTCCTTTCTTAAAATATGATGTTACTATGGCGGAGACCTTAGTCTTTAATATGATACCTCATTTATCTGTATCGGTTAGATATGAAGTGAGATAAATGGCTCGTGACACAAAAACGCGTTGCAAAAATATTGATACTTTTGCCCTTTAAGGGTCGAATTCCGAAAAAGTTTTGTCTTTGTATATGATGTCACTAAAGCGGAGATCTTAATCTATTGAAATGATACTTTATTGAACGATTTCAGATAGGTATCCAGGGAGATAAATGACTCATAACACGAAACATCATTTTAGACATATTGACATTTTTTCCCTTTAAGGGCGAATTGCCTAAAACTTTCTTTTCTAAAATGATGTGATCAAAGGGAGACCATACACTTTAAAATGACACCTCATTCATTTATTTCGGTTAAGTATGAAGGAAGATACAGGCTTGTGACAAAAAATACCTTATAGAAATAATATATATGATGATAAAAATAGTAATTTTTAGATATTTTATTTCAAAATCAGCATGTAATTAGTAAGTAGTTGAATAACATATATAATTGATATTAACAATTATAAGTGATTTTTTTTTTTTTTTTTTTTTTTTTTTTTTGTAAATGTAAACAATCGGGTACTGTTCCAAATATTCAATAGTAAGATTGTTTCTTTGATCTCTCAAAATATTTTTATAAGTGGATATGGATTCACTGATGTAACATGATTTAAATCAGCACTAATGTATTTGAAATTGGGTGCCATGTTAGCAGTCATTGTTTCTGGAAAAAGTTCACCTGCCCCATTACTAAAACTATCAATTTGACACAAAGGTTCAAAACCTAGGTTATTGTTTCGAAATATTTTCAAACTTCACTTTAAGATTCCACAACAATGCAGATTTTATTCATTAACTGAATAGATTCAGTCAACGTCAAACCATGAGTTTCAAGCTTCTTAATACTTGCAAGTTATGTGGGAAAAGTGAATGCTAACCATTGCTATGTTTTTAAAACTAGAATTGTTAAATGCTTACTTGTACTGACAAACTTCCATCAAAGTCATTTACTACATCTTTAATGGCCTCGAAATGTTCATTGTAAACCAGTATGTACAGCTTCAACCCATGTCACCCATCCAGTTACCACTGGTTCCGGAGGAAAAGACACATTTGGTAATTTTTTTTATAGGCATTAATACGAGAAAGTGCCTTAAGAAATGCTATCTTTGTTGATTTAAATCAGCTTATTTACATTCCCAAACGTGGGTCATAGTTCTTCAGTGAGTTGTAGACTGAGAGCTGTGCTGCTAGCAAGTTTTGCCAGTACAACATAAGATTCTATTTATTATCTAGGTTCAATACCAAAAAATATTGCAAATATAGCGAAAATGCAAATGCATATAATCCGGTCACTAGTTATGACCAATTTTGTTTGCTTTCAAATGTTATGCTCCCATTTACATTCCCACCTCTTTTTACAGTATATTTCTTACCCCAACTCTTTCGTTTCTATCTTTTAAGAATTCCTCTATCAAGTACTTGTTAATCCATTGTTTTTTGGCTGGCTTACTTTGTCAAAAGACTTGGAGAGATTTAATGCTATACTATTAACTTTGTGTCATATGTTGACTTCATTAACAATATATTGCATGTAGCACAATACCTGAAACTGATGTGAATCCTTACCATGCTGCCATTTTGAAAACCAGTTTATCCCCACACAAAACATTTCTGACATGGTCAATTTCTCAAACAACTTACCCACTAGTAACTAATAAGCTTGTAGTGTTCAATCCTAAATGTCTATGTACTGGTATTGCCAATGCACTTTTCCAGTTCTCTGGTACGCAGCAAGTCTCCAGAACCAATCTTAAGGTATGTCACTATTTTGTGTCTTTCTAGCTTTAATATATCTACAGTAATAATATTTACATTGGCCTCTTAAAACTTTTTTAGGTACCTTAATTCCCTAGCAATGTACTCAGGATTCATTTCCAGTTTTTTAATCTGCTAATTTCTATCTAAATGAATAAGTTCCTTCTATGTTATTCCCACTCACATCCTTGAATGATAGTGCTCACTAAACCATTTACTTACTATTTCTGTCTGTTTCAAATCATTGAAAACATCTTCTCCATCCTTATTCATAATTGTCTGAACACCTTCCCTCCCCCTCAGTTTTCTAACATAGCCAAAGAAATTTCTAGATGCATCATTCTATGGTATCCCACTTCCATAATATTCTTCATAAAACCATGTTTAGCTTCCCTCTTTGCTGCTATTAAATCCTTGTTATGGTTTTTCAACTGAACATGAAAAAAGCCTGAATGAATTATTGCAAATAAGATGACAGTTATCTGGTGTACCCTGGGCATCAATGAGGTAATTCGAAATGGCCAAACCTTTCAGCACAAAGGCAACTAATGGCTTTTTTGAAAGCCACCTGTGTGACTAATATCTGTAAACATCAAAGCATTTCTCAAGAAAAAGAAGCATTGATTTTGATATGTGTAAAACACACAACTGTAACTTCCATTTAGTACAAATGACACACAGAGGTCCAAGCAACAGAAAGACAAAGATACGCGGAATGAAATTAGTAACTGAGTGACAGCACAGTATTCACTAAAACAAGCTCACATATTCCATCTGCAGAGTTAACATCTGAAACAGGACATTAAAACATTAAGCGTAGAAACAAAATATTGCACAGTGACCACCGATTAATGAATTTAGTTCCAATAAACCAACAAATTTCCAGTCTCAGCTTATAAATTGATTATCGGTGACTTTAATTGGCACAGATCACTCTGGGACTGTATGTAGAGAAACAAATATAAATGGTGAGGATCTTGAAGCCTGGGTGTCTTGATTCACGATTCAAAAATATCACTTTTGTACAACAGCGGCATATGAAAAAGTGGGTACAACACAGGCAATATCTTTGTAAGTGAGAACATGCACATTAAACCAGGAAGGCTATTGAAGATCATCTGCCAAGAAGACAGCATCGAGCCGTAATCTGATCAGTATAAACAGCTATTAAACCATCATTTATTCTTAAACAGGCTCAGTGAGAAAAGTTCACAAAAAAGTGCAGAAAACTGAAGATCATTTTGCCATACTAAAGCCTGAGATGAACTTAACAGACCTGAAAAATATTCAGCCTATTTCCCATCTACGCCTGCTCTATAAAGCCATAGAGAGAATGGTCCTCAATTGCATCTCAGAACATGTAGACAAAATCATCATTAAAGAACAAGCCGGTTTTCATCACAGCAGGTCATGTTATGGACAAATCCTAAACCTCATGCAGCATTTAGGAGATGGATACAAATAAGGCCAGATCACAGACATTGCATTTATCAACCTTACTACCACTATAATAAGCTGATAAGGAAAATATATGACACTACGAATAACTTCTGGTTATTACAATTCATCCAATGCCTATTAAAGAATTGGCGATTATTTCCTTTCCTGCAGACAAAAAGGGGAGATGATAGTAGGATCGGAAAAATGGCCTCCAACTTGGCAGTGTTCTTGCACCATCTACACCAATGATCAGCCAGTCAGTCTGGATAGTTGACCCTTTATTCACACAGATGACAGAGTGTTGCCCAGCATAAAACCTTTGAGGAGTTGGAAATAAAGATGACAGCAGCACTTGAAGACCTAGCTGACCATTACAACAACAACGACCATAAACTTAATCATGCAAAAACACAGCCTTCCATCCCTTCCAAAAATCATATAATCTTCACAGTTTCGCTGTCAGATTATGTTGATAAAAGATGAGCTTTCGGCTGCCACCATCTCCAGATCTGATGCTCATGCTTTGGCAACCATAATGCACTGCCATCCTCTAGCATCAACACATCTTGTATAGCCTCAGTGTTACGAGCATATTAGTTTATATTTTTAAATTGCTTTAACAATTTTCATGAAGCTGATGCCATAGTTCATTTGGTTAAATGTGTAATATACTCAATATTAAAGTAAAATATAATTGTTAAAAAGATATTTAGATGTAGCCTGTGTATTGCCTACGCTGTGTTGGCTACACGTGTTGGACAGCCAAGCGGGCAGACGCGTTGGGGTGCAACGGTCATTTGGAATCAATAGACCGTATAGGAAGGCGCGCTGCAGATAGGGTCAGATGCAGAGCATGGTCTGTTGGGGATAAATAGACCTTATAGGAAGGCGCGCTACCGTCAGGGTCAGATGGAAAAGGAGTATCATGTAAATAAGAGTTTGTGTCACCCATTGGTTTTGTTTACAACCACACTGGTCGAGCAGGCGTGCTGCTGTTCATGGTTAAATAAGATTCAGCCAAGTGACACGAGGTTAACTGTTTTGAACTAGTATAAAGGATCACGGAGACCACAGGGAGGGGCCAGTACCATCAAGTTGCTACGTAGTGCTGTACAGTTCGCATCGCTGTACTGCTGCGTATTATTGCTGCCGTAGTTGACCAGCGGATCTGACTTGGGGAAGCAGTAACTTTCTCTCCCGCACCTAGCATTACCTAACAACCTATTTCAAACTGTCTGTAGACTAGTTTGAAGTTATTAAACTCCAATGTTCTGGAATTGGCTTTGTCATTTCTAGCGTGAGTTTGCCTGCCTACTTTCCATCCAAAATCCTTTGGCGAGAGCCGCTCCTTGCCTCAGGTATCGAACCCGTGTCCTCAATATTTCAGGTTGTGGCCAAAGTTAAGTGGCTTCCAATCTGGGATAGGACATAAAAATTAAATGGTGTCAGATGTGGGGTTAGTCTGTTTAAAGTAAAATAAACACCCAAAGTTTGTGCTAGCATTAGCACACATAGGTAGTCCCTTTGGCTAATTTTCGCCACGACTGGCGACAGCCACTGTTAGGTTGAAGTTCTGCGGTACCCAGTCAGGACTGGCCATCCAGTTGATTGCTACGGCTACTAGCTGTCGATACAACTCGTCGAAAAGTGACAACCTGTGAGAGGTTGGCTGCAAGATACGTTCACAACCTTGGGAAGGTTGGCTGCAAATATACGCTCACAGCCTGTGGGAGGCTGGCTGCAAACAATTGGAGAGCCTGGAGAGCCTGGAGAGCCGGTCGCTGCCAGAGTTGAGGTGAACCGGGCGCAGATCACAGTCGCCTTCGGAAAATCGACTTCGGTCCAGTGGACAAGACGACGTCAGCGGGAAGACACCGAGGCAGACACAGCAGCAACTCGACGAGACAGCTAAAAGTAAGTCTCAGTTGGTTGGAACTGTTTGATATTTGATTGTCTAACCTTTTGGTAGTTGCTTTTTAACCTTCTTTCAAAATGAGTGTTGACACAAGTGAAGGGTCACACGAAGGGCCAGAGGAAGTGTCATACATTAGTGTGTCAGAAGCTCTTAAGTTAATTTCTCAGCCGTTTGATGGCGACAAACGGAAGTTAAGGGAATTTATTGACAATGTTGATGTGGCTTTTGAGTCTGTGTGTAAGGCAGATCAAGGATTGCTTTTGCGATTTGTTAAAGCTAAAATTACAGGGGATGCGCGTTCCAGGCTTATGGTTAGGGATGCAACTAATACATGGCCTGAGGTAAAAGAAATTTTAGAAGAAAATTACTTCCAGTAAAAGAACAATTGACTTTTATGCTTGCAAAATGTTTCAAGCTAGACAGGGAAAATCTGAAAGTGTAGCTTCGTGGGGTAGTCGTATAGATGAAATGCAGCGTGATTTTAGAGAAGCTGTCAGAAGGGTCTGCAGTGATGATATGTTAGCGGGGGCAGTAAACCTCGTGTATTTGCTTGGTAGGGCGTGCTTTATTCAGGGACTATCTAACGATCGTATTCAGACAATTGTGAGAAGTCGAGGAGAGAGTATTCGCCTACCGGAAGCGATTGAGTTGGCTCTTCAAGAAGAGAGCGCGATTTTGTCTATGGCTGAAAGAAGTTATAGGCGGACGGAGGAACCACGAAAGGTTGCCGACCGTGTGTTGAAATGTTTCAATTGTGGAAGATTAGGGCACTCACAAAGAGAGTGTAGGAAGAAGGAAAATAAGGTACGTCGAGTACCAGTTGTTGATGAGGAATATTGTAAAAAGTGTCACAAGCGTGGGCACACAGAGGAAAAATGTCGGTCACGGGACGTGAGCCACATTATCTGTTTTAAGTGTCAGAAAAAGGGACACTATGCGAACGAATGTCGCGCTAAAGCTGCAAATAGTCCGGTGGGAAGCCGGTCGGGAAACTGTTAGCGGACGAACAGTGGCGGTTAGTCCACGTCCGTATGGGTCCAAAGCTGGCCGTAAACCGCCAAATAAAAAAATGAAGTTTTAAATTTACCCTGTGACGAATGCTTACATAATAAGGTTAAGTTATTAGTGGATACTGGAGCTCAAACAAGTCTTATTCTTAAAGATTACTTAAAAGATAATGTGCCGTTAAATAAAAATGAAAAGGTAAATATAAAAGGTATAGCTGAAGAAGTGGTCACTACCTTTGGAACAGTAAATCTAGGTTTAACCATTGGAAAAATTAATATTGAGCATAAATTTCATGTTATAAGAATGGATTTAGACATTCCATATAATGGGTTAGTGGGAAGAGATTTCTTTAGAAAACAGAAGGCAATTTTGAACTATAAGAATATGTCCCTAAGTATACAGAAAGAAACGGTTGCTATGTCTGCAGAGGATGAACCTAGCTTACAGATAAATGAAAGGACAAAGGTGGGTCCAAGGGAAGAAAGAATTCTTAGGTTACTGGTAGATAGTGAACCAGGCTTAACCGAAGGAACAGTGTATAAAACAGAACTAGTACCAAATATTTATATACCAGATGCTCTTGTAAGTATAGAGAATGGATCTTGTCTAATTAGCGTAACTAATACTTCGGAAAATGAGGTTACACTTGATGGTGCTAAAATTAAAGTTGAAACAGTCCCAGAAGGTACAGCAGTGGACACATACAAAGTAAGAACAATGAAACAAAAACCACAGTTAGAGTTTGATTCAAGGGTTAAAGAACTTAAGAAGCAATTGCGAACAGAGCATTTGAATCCGGAAGAAAACTCCGAGTTGTTTAAAATTTGTGCAGAGTTTAATGATATATTTTTTCTGCCAGGAGATAAACTTACGCATACAGACATCATAAAACATGAGATACCTATAGTACCGGAAGCACAAGGGAGAATTATCAATACAAGGCCATACCGAATACCAGAAGCGCAGCGGGTGATCTTGCAAGAACAAATTGACAAAATGTTAGATGATGATATAATAGTACCGAGTAAAAGTGCTTGGAATTCACCATTGTTACTTATACCCAAGAAACTAGATGCTAGTGGGAAACAAAAATGGAGAGTTGTCGTAGACTATAGGAAATTAAATGAGATTACAGTAGGAGATGCATTTCCTCTTCCTAACATTTCGGATATTCTAGATCGTCTAGGCAAAGCTAAATATTTCTCAACACTCGATTTAGCTAGTGGTTATTATCAGATTCTTATGGATGAGAAAGACAGGGAGAAAACCGCCTTTAGCTCAAATTTCAATCATTACGAATACAGAAGAATGCCTATGGGATTAAAGGGAGCACCAGGATGTTTCCAGAGGCTGATGAATAGTATATTAACAGGTTTGCAAGGTATCAAATGCTTTATATATCTTGACGATGTAATAGTTTTCGCAACAACATTGAAAGGAACACAATGAGAGACTTACCGAGATTTTCCAAAGGTTAAGGGAAAACAATTTGAAACTTCAATTGGATAAGTGCGAGTTTCTTAGGACGCAGGTTGCGTACTTAGGACACATAATCACAGATGAGGGTATAAAACCGGATCCAGTTAAAGTTGAGAAAGTGAAGAATTTTCCACAGCCAAAGACTACGAAGGAGCTTAAGGGATTTCTAGGGGTTATCAGGATATTACCGACGTTTCATGCCTAATTACAGTAAAATTGCAAAACCTTTACATGAATTACTAGTTAAAGGGCAAGATTATATTTGGGAAGAATCCCAGGAAAAGGCTTTTCAGGAATTAAAGGATTTATTAATCAATCCTCCATTACTGCAATATCCAGATTTTGGATCTCCGTTCATAGTTACCACAGACGCAAGTAAATTTGCAATTGGAGCTGTGTTATCGCAAGGTAAATCAATTGGAAAAGATTTGCCAATTGCATACGCATCTAGAACATTAAACAAAGCAGAACAGAATTACTCAACTACGGAAAAAGAATTGTTAGCAATTGTCTGGGCAGTTAAACAATTTAGACCATACGTGTATGGTAGAAAATTCACTATTGTAACAGATCATCAGCCTCTTACGTGGATATTCAGTGTTAAAGATCCGAGTTCTAGGTTAATAAAATGGAGACTTAAACTTGAAGAGTACGAATACACTGTGGTGTATAAACGAGGAAAGTTAAATACGAATGCCGATGCGCTAAGCCGTATAAGGGAAGTTAATGTACAGAGTCAGGAGAATGAAGTAGTAGGTCAAAATTCCGATGAAAGTAAATTTAAAGAGACACCAGCTGAAATTAGTTTGGAGGAAAAAGAGCAGATTTTAAAGGAGAGTCATGACGTGCCTTTAGGTGGTCATCAGGGAATGACAAGGACGTACGAGAAGGTGAAAGAGTATAAGCAATGGCCGGGAATGAAACGAGACATTGAAAAGTATATCAGACACTGTGAGACTTGTCAAAAGAATAAGATTACACAGAACAAAACCAAAATGCCGCTTAGTAGATAACTCGCACACCTGAGCATGTATTTGAAAAATGTTGTATGGACATAGTCGGTCCTCTAAGTATTAGCGATAAGGGTAATAGATACATTCTAACTTTTCAAGATGAATTGTCTAAGTTTACCTTAGCAGTGCCAATTGAACAGCAAGATGCTGATACCGTTGCACGAAAGTTTGTGGAAGAAATAATTCTTAGATACGGGATACCGTCTGTTCTTTTGACAGATCAAGGTTCGAATTTCATGAGTGACGTATTTAAAAGGGTTTGTAAAATCTTGAAGATTCAGAAAATCAAAACTAGTGCGTACCATCCGGAAAGTAACGGTGCTCTTGAAAGAAGTCACAGAACATTAGTAGAATATCTGCGACATTTCATTGCTAAAGATCAAAGAAATTGGGATGATTGGATTCAGTATTCAATTTTCGTATTCAACACAACACCTCATAGTAGTACGGGATTCACACCTCATGAACTTTTGTTTGGGAGAAAGGCAAATATTCCGGGTATATTACAAAAAGAACCTACAGAAGTTCTGTATTGTTATGATGACTATGTTAAAGAGTTAAAGAGTAAAATGCAATCTTTACATGAAATAGCTAGGGAACATCTACACAAGAGTAAGGAGACGAATAAAAAGTACTATGACAGAAATGAAAACTCAAAATTGTTTAAACCAGGTGATAAGGTTTTATTGCATGATGAGTCTGTAAGAAGAGGGCGTTCAAAGAAGTTAGACTTCACAATGGATAGGGCCTTATGAGGTTCTGAAAACAGAAGGACCAAATGTTATGCTTAAAACAAAAGAATAAGATATAAAGTACACGCAAATAGACTAAAAGAATTTTTTTAATTGCAGGCCATGGTACTCATGAAGATTGTGTTGGGACTTTTAATAATACTAACGGGAAGTTCAGCATGGGAAGATTTCCACGTGCAGAAGATAAGTTCTTCTCCGGGTTTATATTATGATAATTTGGGTAAGGCTAGACTGTACAGTACCACATGGAAGGTTGTAAGTTACGTGAAACTGGAAGATATAATGAAAAAGTTCATACAGGCAGAGACCTATGCACAATTGTCGATAGAATTTTGTCGAAGTAAATTGTTCCACCTAAACATAAGTAATGAAGAATGTGTTAGAATCGAACAACACATTGATAGGCATGTAGCTAGAATAAAAGACTGCACAAAGTTTAATATCTCAGTTGACTAGACATGAAAGTAGGAAAAAGAGAGGTCTTTTCGATTTTGTCGGAGAAATCAGCAAGGTACTTTTTGGAACACTAAGTGCAGCAGACGCAACGTATTTCAAATCAAAAATAGATGACATGGAGGGCAAGCAAATGCAACTATTGAAATTAACGAAGGAACAGGTAGCTGTTGTAAAAACTACTTTGAATGGGATCAATAATACGATGTCTAGTGTCGTCCAAAATGAAAAGATACTAGCAGAAGGGATGAAAAAGATAGAGCGTTATGTTCTCGACTATGTGCAAACTAATGACGCAACAATCCAGCGTATAGCGACTCTATTAGCAATTAATGAACACTTGATCCAGCTTACTTTAATTTTCGAAGAAATTGAAAGGGATTATGAATTAGTGATAACTGCCATTGTAAATGCACAGAAGGGAATCCTTGAGCCACACATCATAAACCCAGTTCAAATTGTGAATTACTTAAAGTTGATTCGTGATGATCTAAGAGATTTAAAATTTCCAGTTCCACTAACTGAGGCCTATGGATATTTATTACTTAAGCTTATTGACTTAGACGTATTTTTGTCGGGAAACGTCCTTGGTTACGTTATTCATGTACCTTTAATAGATAATAATATTTTTAATTTGTACAAGGTAATTCCATTGCCAATGGAGATAAAGACCTCACCAGGAAGTTATGTCTATATTCAACCAGAAAAAGAATTATTGTTCATTGATGATGCTAAGAGACATTATGCTAAGTTAAATTTTGATAAATTGGAGTGCAAACTGTTGGATCAGGACAATCGTATTTGTAAACAAACATTCATTTTGCTATCTACTTATGATCACGAAGAATGCGAAGCTAAGCTGTTACAACCAGTCAGGGAAATACCGACTGATTGTATAAAGAAAGTAGTGCATTTAAATCAAAGCTTATGGACGCATCTCGGGCATAATGAATGGTTGTATCTGACTCCCAGAGAAGAAGGTCTTACAGTTCTGTGTGGAGGAGGTGCTCCAACAGACATTGTCTTAAAAGGTTTAGGAAAGATAAAGTTTTATACACAATGCAAAGGCTATGGTACCAGAGTATTTATACAATCAGAATATGTAATCAGAAGTAATGTCAGTAGCAAGGACGTTATCCCAAATTTAACTATAGATATAGATTGTTGTATAATAAATGATAAAAAACACAATGTATCTGAATTGTTACAAGTTAAATTACCTTTAGAACGTGTGGCAATGCAGTTAGATGACTTAAAGATTGCGGGTCATAAAATAAAAGACTTGGAAATAGAAATAGAGAGGCAAGAAAAAGAGGCAAGAGAACCTTTTGCTTTTGGTGTATCTTTTGCATCTTATGCAGGATGTATAATTGTATTCATTTTAGTAACTTGTTGTTGTTGCCGCTACTGCAAGTGTTGCAGAGAGTGTTTCAGGTATACTAAAAAGTATATGGATGATGATTGTTGTGGGAAAGTTTGTGTCAGAACTACAATAGTAAATAATTGTAGAGAGTCACGACTCAGTGGTAGTCGAAGATCAAACTCTAGTATGGAGGATGAAAGAGTTATTTTCAGTAGAACTAAAAAAGGTGACGAAAGCATTGCCATCACGGATTTTTCAAAGAAGATACAACAATAGCTAAAAGAAGTGACAAAAGGTAAATAGTACTGTCAAAACATAAATGTATTTATTAGTAAAGGTAACGTAAATTAGTATTAATTATAATGATGTAGTGAAGTGAGGATTTAATGAATTTAAGGTTCAATAATATCTTAGAATCAGCTGATAATGTGAATAGTTAAGATTGAATTTAATTAATGAGAAATTTCACCTATATGATATCAGTAAAATTATGTAGTAACTGAATTGTGAAATGAGGAAACAATATGTTAATGAAAAATACTTATCTATTGAATTTATTTGTTGAAAATATGCATAAAAATGATGTAATGATGTCAACTAACATAGACATAGGAATGGAGAGGAAGTTAAAGACAGTCAGATCCAGAATAGCAAAAATTGCTGCAACTGGTATGTTGCATCAATTTCTCCGGGAAGGGAGGTGTAATATACTCAATATTAAAGTAAAATATAATTGTTAAAAAGATATTTAGCTGTAGCCTGTGTATTGCCTACGCTGTGTTGGCCACACGTGTTGGACAGCCAAGCGGGCAGACGCGTTGGGGTGCAACGGTCATTTGGAATCAATAGACCGTATAGGAAGGCGCGCTGCAGATAGGGTCAGATGCAGAGCATGGTCTGTTGGGGATAAATAGACCTTATAGGAAGGCGCGCTACCGTCAGGGTCAGATGGAAAAGGAGTATCATGTAAATAAGAGTTTGTGTCACCCATTGGTTTTGTTTACAACCACACTGGTCGAGCAGGCGTGCTGCTGTTCATGGTTAAATAAGATTCAGCCAAGTGACACGAGGTTAACTGTTTTGACCTAGTATAAAGGATCACGGAGACCACAGGGAGGGGCCAGTACCATCAAGTTGCTACGTAGTGCTGTACAGTTTGCATCGCTGTACTGCTGCGTATTAATGCTGCCGTAGTTGACCAGCGGATCTGACTTGGGGAAGCAGTAACTTTCTCTCCCGCACCTAGCATTACCTAACAACCTATTTCAAACTGTCTGTAGACTAGTTTGAAGTTATTAAACTCCAATGTTCTGGAATTGGCTTTGTCATTTCTAGCGTGAGTTTGCCTGCCTACTTTCCATCCAAAATCCTTTGGCGAGAGCCGCTCCTTGCCTCAGGTATCGAACCCGTGTCCTCAATATTTCAGGTTGTGGCCAAAGTTAAGTGGCTTCCAATCTGGGATAGGACAAATGAAGTTCAGCATCTATCCAATTTACTTTGCTTTTAAGAGAGACAAATTGCCGGCATCATTATTCAGATGGTTTGAGCTGTTGCTTTGGTATCACGATCTGAAATTGTGGGTCATTCATGACATCACTAACATGAAATATAGAGAATGTACAATGCATGAGTGATAGAAGCTGTGATTTTCTAGCGACAATATTAGCAGAGTTTGTGGATTGGTTGAAATGCAGTCTGAACCAGAATGACAACTGAAACTTTATTGGTAATTTAAGCTGCTTTCATAAGCTTCAGTTTACTGACATGTATCGTGTCATACCGAAATTGTATCAGAAGGTCTATAATAATAGTTCTGCAGAAGGAAATATAATTTGTTGTTAATCTCCAAATATTTAAACCAGTAGAGTTGGCAAGCTCACAAGAATACATCTTTAGTTGTGGACATGAACTATTATGATACCTCAGGTATCTCATTGTAATTCCGTTCATAATAAATGTGAAAAATCAAAATTTGAAAACAGTGCTATTTTCTAGAAGCTGTATTAATGAAGTTTGTGATTAAGTTGAAATGTAGACTGGACCAGAGTGACTATTAATATTCCATGGTGCATAGTGAATTCGGAGTGAAGAAGTTGGCTGCCAAGCTGAATTCTGATTATAATGATGTCAGAATCTACACAAGACATCTGTTGCTGCAGATTGAACAATGTGCATAACCGCATATTTCGGCGCACATTACAGCTGTGTTATCTATTTCCCGGCTTTGAGGTACACTTTTCTTTGAAGAGTTAAAGTCAAGAAAGCAGATAACAATATTTTAAAACTGAAAGGAGAAATTTTCCTGCTGGTCACAGTTTGAACAGCAACAAAAATTCTTATACTATAACACACTTTCAAGGGGACGAAGTTGCGGGTAACTACTAGTATTCTATAATCTTAAATTTAACTGAAAAGAGTAGTCTCATAAAATTTATGTGATGCACTTAACTTATTTTTTCCTTTATTAAAAGAAAATTAAAGCTTTTCTCCTCAACCAAATTACTGTGATTAATAACTAGATAATAATAATAATAAAAAACTACTTTATTTATGATTTTTTTTAAAAAATATTTTAGTATTTCAGAAATAATTAATTAAGAAAGTAATATATTTATGGTGTAATTAGTCAATAAATATAACTTAAACTTATGATTTCAAAGATAAATCAACAATTGAATTTTAAGGATTGATATTAATGTGGAATAAATCTGCCACCATATTCAATGCCAAGCCAGTAGTTACTAAACTGACCAATACATAATAATTACGGAATGACAACATTTTGTTTCTGCAATGATTTATTTGATAAACAATATTATGTTGCTTTGGAATAGTAAAAGCTATGATACCTAAATTTGACTACTTAACACATCAATCCAATATAGAACCAAATTGGAGGGAAAACTTTAATGGAGCTGATGCTTAAGATCCATTTAGTTTTAAAAAGTTTAAAGGCAGAAAAAAGTTGAATTTATTACCATATAAAAATATATTTACTGTCATCACCTGTGACAATTCTTCCCACTCGAGGAATGTTGGAGAATTTGAATTTATTTTCATATAAGAAATATATTTATTATCATCACCTGTGACAATGCTTCCCACTCCAGGAATGTTGGAGAATTTATATTACACTCAGGCTCTGATTCCTCTTGAGATTTACGTATTCTAATCTTAAGCCATTCCTCCACATAACCAAATGTTACCAATGGTGCTACCATAGTTGCTTGTCGAAATGTATCCAACATGTCAGTTCTACAGCGGTGAAAAAAAGATGAAAACTCTTCATCACTGTCAAAATCCAATGATGAATATGCTGCAATGTCAGCATTTGGGCCACTTCTGTAAGACGGGTAGCCAACCTAAACAACAAACAGTAATAATTAAAACCTTTTGCACCCTCAAAGAACAACTTTAAATTACAGAGAAAGCATTACCCTTCCTCCAGTTAGAAGGTAACACATGTATGGATATGGGTTCTAAACTGCAATAAGTGAGCAAGGGGCCATCCATAAATTATGTAACACAAATTTCATAGTACCCTCAAACCCCCTCCCTCCCCGCCATGCCATGCTATGATCTATTTTGTAAAACCTTTCCCCTCCCCGTTGTGACATCACATACATAAAAAAAGAAGTAAAAAAATACAATGCAAATAAAAAATAAATGCACTCAAAAAATTATATGAATAAGAATAAAACATTAATTGTGGTAAGGTGTAGGTCCGTAGGTGAAGAATGACAACAGTTGAGAAAGTAGGGGGGGGGGCTACCTCAACAGTCTTTCCTTGATAAAGTTCCTCTCAGATCTCTCTTGTGGCTTAGATTCACAGATGATTATCTATGATATGGAGAGCCTTCTGAATTTCCTCAACAACCTTAACTACTACCCTATTCTTAATATCACTTGGTCTTATTCTCATACATGGGTGCTGTTTCTATCACTTCAGTAGTCATATACATACTTACGCTCATGTTGATAAGATTGGTATATGAAGAATGTAGGTATATGGAAAATATTACTGCACTTTTGGATGTATTGATGGCTATGAGATAACTATCGAGAGGAATTGTATTGAAGGGTAGGAGATTTGGTTCATTTGAAGATGGTTGATACTCAACTAAATGTTTAGAAAATCAGAAACTAGTAGTTCACTGTGGAAATTGCTAGCTACTGAAACTAAAAAGATTAATAAATTCTAATAATAACTGCTTAGTATCATTTGCTTAGTATGATTTGTTACTCTGAAAGCAATATTATTACAATTTTGTTTGAGCACATCGAGCTTTGAATCTTCGAAGATTGCAAGTCTATCTTAGGAAGAAAATAAACTGTTGTGTAACAGCCACTCATTGAAGATGAATAAACTGAATAAATGTCCCCATAAATAACAAAAAACTACTGGTTCAAATGCTGGAACACATTATAAAGTTTAACTTTGCTGTTCTATTGCCCTACATAGTCACACTCAATGTATCAACATGGCTGACCAGCTTCAACACCTATGCTGTACAACTTGAGTGCTTCAGTAGCACCCAGCCAAACTTATTGATGTGTCCTCACACTATGTATACATTCCTAACACTGCCTGCCTAGCCATTGTCAACTGATTTCACAGAACCCTTGTTCAAACCCCTCCCCCTCTTAATAGCCAAAATTCCTGGCATCATGACCAATTATAAACCTTAAATCATACTCAAAACTTGACTGAATAACCACAGCAAATTCTACACAGTACTGCCAAATTGTCTACTTTTTCAAGTATTTAAACTTATATAAAACTTTACACCTGCATACTCCACATAGACATTAAATATCTCTCCCTTGTCAGTTATTTCTACTATTCCCAATAAATTATTTCCTCAAACTTTCAGAATACCTTCATCCTGGGTACTATCAAAAAATGTTAAAACATCTTTCAACTTTTATATTAGATTCCAAATCATGTGTCTACAGTTAAAATAACTATCTTTATTAAATCATGTATTATCTTCACTGTGCCCTCACTTCCTTCATAATTAATTTATGTCCAATTTTTTTAGCTACTTATTCATCCATTTCATTGCTTTGACCAGATCATTACAGTAAAAAAAACTAGTTAGCCTTTGACACTGTCTCGACTTTGAAAGCTTCCACCTGTTTCATACCAAAAGCTCCCTCCAATAATGCTCAGATATGTGTCGGATGTGTATATTTGGACTATCCAACAAAACAGTTAACTATTACTATCCACTTGATTTGGTACATAAACAGCTATCACATGCTGCATCTCAGTCAGTACAGACCAACAACTAAAGTTCACTTGCTAAGACCAGTCAACTTCTGGTGTTCAGGATGGGCTCAGTGTAAAATAAAAAAATACATTAACTTGAAGCAGCCCTGACAAAGGCCCCAGGTTAGGTACTCCAGCAAGAAACAAACAGCATTAAACCTGAAAAAAAAGTACGCACAGTTTTACAGGATTTTTTCAATTCTATACTCCCACCACCCCCCACCCAAAAAATATCCTCTACATCCCTTCCAGAACTTCTCACCAAAGCCAATTCCTGTTACATAAATACAAATTATAGCACAAACAATGACAGTCCCATGGGGCCTTCCCTCACAACAGACTGCTAGATACAAAACTCACAATATGCACTCACGGCCACTGAAGTGATTCAAACCATACTTGCAAAAATTTCCTGCATCATACATAAGTCTGATTTGATAGTTGTAACTAGTGTTGTAAAAAAACGGTTTTTTTTCTGTCTTGAAAAAAAAAACATGAAAAAAAACTTTGAAAAAAAACTTTGAAAAAAAACATGTTTTTTTTCTGGAACACGTTTTTTTTTTCACAACTATTAAATCTCAAATTTGTAAGGCAGTTATCGTTTAAAATGACTGTTTTAGAGTTTATTCTAAGTACTTATCTTAGTTTAAAATCTACTATATTTTTCTGGTTCAATAGGGAAAAATATTACGAAAATATTGGCAAAATTGACTGAAATTTTCTTTATGAACGGGGATTTCCCGAAGAGACTAGGTTGCGCCAGAAGGAATCCCCATTCCCCATTGTTTGGATTGATACTTGCTATTTGAAATAGTGCTGCCAGCCCTACAAAATTACCTACAGATCTTTTTAAAAAATTAGGAATTTAAAATTTATCTACGGTTTTTTGCCTCTTTTTATTACTAATTGGGCTTTCCTTATATTCGTATACTTGTTAACTCTCAGAGTATAGTGGTACTGACTCATTAAATTGTCAGTAAGGGAGCGTGCATAAACCACATAGCTCCATTTTGGCCTCCTGTGAACCCCCACGTAGCCCTACGTGGCTTTTGCCTCCCCCCCCCCCCCTTCACGAAGCACGTAGCTTTCTTCCGTTTTGATTCCAGAAGACATTTTGTACTGTTTTGTCTTGTCAGACTATTGTAAATTACATACGGATATAATTAACTGAGGGATATAAATACTCATGTGCTGTTGTGAGTTCAGTTCCTCATTTTAACTGTGAAAAATGTTACGAAAGGAAAGTTACGTGGCTTGGCTCAGAACATCCCCCCCCCCTCTCCCACGTAGCCCAGCGTTGCCTTCCAGCTAACCCGTCCTCCCTCTGGACCGAGCCACGTAGTTTGTGCACGGTCCCTAATTATGAATCGTTTCCTTGCAACCGTTGGTGTAAACAAACGATTGAAAAGAAGTAAAGCTCCTATTTTGTGTGATAACAGATTTTAATTCAAACTTAAAAGACCATAATACAGAACTATCGGCGCAGTCTTTATGCACAGTGTGTACTTTGCTCACAATTTAAAATTGCAATCTCAAAATCTTTTGCGTACAATACAAGAACAACCAGTAAAAGAAAATTTAAGTATTTCTGAAGTTATGGAAAATACCGACACTGATCGAACAAGTGTTGGTAGTGCTGATACTAGTGAATGTGGTACTGACATAGAGGATGAATAAAATTATATTACCTATATAGAGACACTTATGAATCATTATGTGAGACATTATATGATTCAGTAAGACTTAAAACACACTTGTAAAATGGAAGTTCCTTAAATAAAACTATAATTTATCAAATATATTGTTTTCTGAAAAAAAAACAAAATTTATAAAAAAAACACGGGTGCTAGGTTTTTTTTCATGTTTTTTTTCACAAAGCTGAAAAAAAACATTTTGTTTTTTTTCAGTTTGCAACACTAGTTGTAACACTACTCTTGCTGCTCGATCTGAAATGCCTTCTATTAGTTTTACTTTATTTTTCACACTACGGTTTATCAGGAAGCCCACTCCATTTAGCCTTCCCAAGGAGTTTCCATAATGGTACAGGATGTGGCCTGATTTAAGTTCAATACATTCTTCCTCTGGACGTCTAACCTCACTGAGGCCCACTATACTCCATTTGATTTTTTGGAGCGCGTCTTCCAACTCTGTAAGTTGGGCTTCTCCTTTAAGAGATCACATCCAAGTCATCCACGAAGTAATAAGTCGAGCAAATGAATACCAGATGCCACTCTGTTTTGAAAAAGCTTTTGATTCAGTCCATCAGTCAGCAATCATGCAAGCCCTTTTAGAACAAGGAGAGAATCCAGGCTATATCGACTTACTGTACAACATCTACACCACTTCCACAGCATTTGTCACCATCGCTGAAGCCACCAAAGAGTTCCCAGTAGAAAGAGGGGTAAAACAAGGAGACTCTACATCCCCCAAGCTATTCACATCAGTCCTAGAGTTGGCAATGTCAAAAATCCAATGGCAAAACCGAGGTTTGAGAATAAATGGAAGAAGTCTCAACAACTTAAGATTCGCTGATGATATAGTTTTACTCTCAAACAGTATGGAAGAGCTCAAAGAACTGATAAATGAATTAGAGGCAGTGTGCAGTGAAGTGGGCCTTAAAATAAATAAATCAAAAAGCAAAATCATGCAAAACAAATGGGCAGAAAAAGATAAAGACAAGGCAGACGTGAAAGATTCTGGTATTGAGTCCGTATATAAGTACAAAGCCTGAGATCTACAGATGGATAAAGCTGGGCTGGAGAGCATACGGAACAAATTCCTTAGTTTTTAAATCTAACATGCCAGTACATCTTAAAAAATAGGTATTTGAACAATGTGTGTTACCGGTCCTCACATATGCCTGCCAGACTTGGACCCTAAATAGTCACACAAAGCAAAAACTGAGAACTGCCCAGTGAAGTATGGAAAGAGCAATGCTAGAGTTTACAAGAAGAGACAGGAAAAGGGCCGCACACATTCGTTCAATAACTAAAGTAACAGACATCTTAAAAAGAGTCATGAACCAAAAATGGCAATGGGCCGGTCATATTGCTCGCAAAAGAGATGAAAGTTGGACTACGGTAGTGCTAGATTGGATACCAAGAAACCTGAAGAGAGCAAGAGGAAGACCCCCGGATCACTGGGATAAGGATATACGTCGAGTTACAGGCTTGAACGGAAGAGGGTGGCTCAAGATCGATCAGCCTGGAAAGAACTACAACAAAACTATGTAGAATTAAATTGTAATATATAGCTCATTAGACTTAAAGAGGCTACATCCTGAAAAAAAGGATCAATATAGATGCAATAATAATAAAAATGTAAGTCTGATAGTGAATCATATCAATCAATTACCCATCAGGATAAACAGTGATTGGCAAATGATATCCACAACTATTTTGTTATTATAAACACCACCACACACAATAAATTCTTCTTCTTTTTTCCATTCAAGGATTAGGCCTGTAGATCTGTAATGGCTTCAGGGATTATTCCTATCTCTACCTTGGTCTACCTATAATTCTTCTATCTTTTGGTCTACATTTGTTTACTACATTTGGTAATCATGCATCATCCAACAAAAACAAGTTGTCTCTTCAGTTACTCCCATGTTCCTCTGTTTTGACATTCATACTGTATATTTTCAAATCATCTCTTATTTTCTTGTTTCTTATTAGATCTAGCCTTGTGCATCCCTATACATATCGTAGGAACTTCATCTCCACTGCTTGTATGTGGCTTTTATCTCTGCTATTGATTACCCAACAATCACTTCCATAGAGAACTGCCATCACTTTATTGAATTTCATCTTTGTATCTCTGCGTATCCTAAAGTTTTAGCTATCATTCCACACTTCATCTAAAACTTGTTCATTTTATTATTAATATCTTCATTTATAGTATATGTGATACCACAAGCAAGTTAGTTATAATGTAAAACTTATTCAACCATGTAGCCATTTATAAATATTTTTGCTCTAGTAAGGTCTCAACCACAGAAAGCCATTATTTTTATTTTGCGAACACTATCAGGTTCTAGTGCTCTGAACATATTTGAAATTTGTGGAGGGCTCTTTGTAATCCATTATCAGTATCCTTTGTTACCAGTAGGTCATCAGCAAATAAAAGTACACTTAGGGATGTGCCTTGTGCTAAGCCTGCACCCGTCGTTGGATATTCATTTGCCACATATAATGGCATCATTCAGAGATATGTTAAAAAGTGTTGGGGAACGGTAGTGAAAGAAGTGGATTCTTCTCCGAGATTGAGGTCATTGCCTAGTATCAAATGTGCTCAGGTGGATCAACTCTCATTGCCTAAGTTTAGAGAAACTGGCGCTAACAAGGACTCTGAACTGTGAAACAAGAATCAAAGTAAAAATTATTTTGTGAAATACTCCTCAATAAAGAAATAAAGATCAAATGTTAACAATTGATCAAGGCGTGAGACAGCAGGCACTATCATGGCTAATTGAGGTAATACATTGTTCAATATTATTAAGCACATGTACTAAATTAATATTAATGAAATAGAAATAAAATAACTAAATCTATTGTGCAGATCATCAAACATCACAAAAATGAAAACAAAGGTAATTTTATTTTTTCCTGATTTTTTCCTCCATGTTTTTTTCCAACAGAAAACATTTAATTGAGTTATTTCTATCATGGGAGCAGAAGGAACAAAACAAAATAAGAATTACACACATCCATTGTTGGAATCTTGAGTTATGGTCTTGAGTTCATACAAAATTCCAATCGGAAAAATAACTTTCAGTTTTTCCTGGTAACTTTTCTAATTTTTCTTTCTCTAAAAATCTTATTTGGATAATTATGAGCATTTTTAAAAACATTAGCCAAATATGTCTATAGACAAAAAAAAAAAAAAAAAAAAAATCAGTTTTTTCCTCAAATTTTCTGGGCAACATTTACAATTTTCCTTTCTCTAAAAACCTTATTCAGATTATTATGAACATTTTAAAAAATAAGCTGATCAGTACATATAAAAAAGGACTTTCAGTTTTTTCATGAATGTTCTGATTTTCAAGGCAAGTTTTTCCGATTTTTCTTTCTCTAAAAATCTTATTTGGACTATTATGAGCATTAAAAAAGTTAGAAAAAAATACTGCCAGTTTTTCCGAATTTTCCAACCATTTTTTTTTAATTAGCAAAATCAGTCCAGTCATTCTCAAGTGATGTGGTTACCAATGACCAGCATTTCATTTTTATTTATATAGATTTTAGCAATAAGGAGTACACGTGGTCGAGCTCTTTCTTGAAGCGGTACTCAAGAAAAAGTAACTGTAAACCACAATGCTTAAATAATAATAATAATGCAATGATTTGTTCACAGGAGTTCAACTGTATTTCCAGTGCCTCCCCAATTACTGAGTCCCAGAATGAAGAGACCCTGGCCAGCACCATCATTTTATCAAACTCTATCTTATGCTCTTCATCAAAAGCATGTTCTGCTATCGCGGACTTTTCCACTTGTACCAGCCTTAAGTGTCGTTTGTGCTTGGTAATACATTTGAATGATAATAACATCAATAGGGCCAATGGAATCTATCTGAGTGAAGCCTGGAGACCAATTATTAGGGATCTACATCTTGAACAAGCGAAATCTTCTCTGCAAGGTGTAATGGATGCAAACTGACGCCGTAGATTAAGTTCCCAAGCACATCCAACTACAAGTTAAGCAACGTTGGGCATGGCGAGTACTTGGATGGGTGACCAAGTATGGCTCCATACGCAGTACGCAACATTGATACCCTCAGTTGGCAGATCACGCTTTAAGCAGCGTTGGACGTGGTGAGTAGTTGGATGGGTGACCGGGTATGGCTCCATATGCAGTCCATAACATTGAAACCCCCAATTGGCAGATCACGGCGGCTTTCCAGTTCTGCTGAACGCTGATTGGGTACCTAATGAAGACAACCGAGCCGGTTGTCGAAACGTCGTCATTTTTCAACACTATCCAGCTGAACTCCTGTGAACAATTCATTGCATCAATACGCCGGGAAAGTCTCCACTCAACTAATAATAATAATTTTCAAATCCCTGAAATTGTTCATTGAATGAGATATACGTTGTTTTTTTTTTTTTTTTTTTTTTTGCTAAAAATGATTTGCTAAAGTGTAAAATTTGATAAAATCAGCCATTTGTCTATTTTATATAAACAAGAAACTCCAGAAAGATTGCTACAGTTTTCCTGTAAACTTAATGGTGCACTGAATAGAACAATATACACTTTTGACAGTAATTATGGCTCCTTACAATAAATCTAGATATAGTTAATAGTCAGTTTAAAAAGTGTCTAGCTTCTGTCTACTTTATATTTCAATTCATTGTGAGAAAAACTATTCTTCACTTTTAGGAATGTAAGCACCAATTTATAGGAAAGGTTCTCCAAGTATTCTCCTCCAATTTTAATATTTTTGTGATTTGATCCACTATAACAAAATCAAAGGTTCGTTCAACATTTTTAAGAAGCTGAAAAACTATTTGGGAGGTTGAGGAAGCCCAAAAAATTTAATTATGAAGATTAATAATTTTATTGCTTCATTAAAAAAAAAAAGAAGCAGTCAGATTCAGCAAAACAAAATTCAAAATGTTTCTCTTGAGGAGAGTATATACAATTTTCTTAACCCAGTTACTAAGTTCACCCAGAGTATAAGAACAGTCTTTCTTTTAAAAATTTTGCCTAAAAATTGTTAATACTAACAGAAGAATCTGAAAAAAAAAATGTGTGATACACATCAATCAAAATTTTATGGGCTTTAGAATCCTTTGAAAAATTAATTTGGATAAAAATCCTGCAGCTGGAATATTCATGTATTTAATTATTATTAATTTATTTAAATCAAACGGAACATATATCCTGGTGCAAATTTTGAATTTCATCAGTTGTTTGAGTGCAATTTTCAACCCACCTACTTTTTCCCTTTCCAAATTTAATTTTAGAGTTACAGATAAATTTTTCAGCATTTCCCATGCTAATTTATTATAGTCACTCACTTCCTAACCTAAAAAAGAATTTTTTTCCACCCTCTTGCACACAAAATCAAGTGCCAGCTTATTTCCATGGAAGTCTCTTCCTTTCCATGTATTATTTCTAACTCTTCTACAAATATACATCCAAGCCTCATAGCTGATAAGTGCATTATACAATCTCTTCTCCCATCTTCTGTCTTCTAATGACTTCCCAGTTCCTTTATCACTGTCCTCTACAGTCAATGCAAGATTTTGAAACCCTGATCTACCATTTGCCTAATCATACAAAACATTTATTTAGCTATGTCTGTTTAATAACACTAATCGACAAGGGTTTCTTCACAAGAAATCTGATTAGTGAATCTAGTGCATTTTTTCATAATGAATTCAAATATGTAGCCAGAATTTTTCCACCAGGCAGTATTTTGTGACAGCTGCTTTTTAAAATTTGATTTTAGCATTTTCTTTGAGCTGTCATAAGAACTTTTACTGTATATGTTGCAATTATTCATGCTGTATTTAAGGCAACTGTATGTAATATCATGTGAAGCACCAAAAGACATGACTGTGCAGGTTTATTCATGTTTTCACATGCGCAAACCTGTTAATCTGGCATTGTGACATGTCACTTTGAGCTGACTGTGAGCTTGTCAGCATGAATATCACTAGTGAAATATTTCCTTCCTTTCTGTTTAAAAGTGTACTGAGTTCTTTGTGTTGTGCAAATCATGCAGATTATTTCTGCTATATGTGTGGTGAGCTGACATTCAAGTCTCAGAGTTGAAATTTTACACGGCTTTTGAAACAGTGTTATGTATGAAGGATCATCTAAGTGATTGTTATTTTTGTTTCACAAATATTAAAGGAATCACATCTAAACCAAAATACACAGTTCAGAATCCGAATTTGCATCTGCTATGAGGCCTGTCTTACACAATGAAGATTTCCTTGTACCAGTATATGCAGATAAGACCTTAACTAGTTACTCTGATTCTGATGTAGGTCAAACTGAAAATGATTCAGATGATTATAAAAATTATCCTACCTATGAAGGCAGTAGCTGCTCATCAGAACCATACTTTCCCAATCAACAAGACATTAGTGACCTGAGTGGGGATTTTTTTTTTTTTTATCTGCTTAACCTCTCTGTAACAGCGAGGTCTTTAGAGACGGGAAAGGATGGGGGGTAAGGAATGGGAAGGAATTCGGCAATTGGCCTTTTGAAGGAAGCATCCCGGCATTTGCCTGGAGCGATTTGGGAAACCATGGAAAACCCAAATCTGGATGCCCGGACGGGGATTCGAACTGCCATCCTCCCGAATGCAAGGCCTGAATGCTAGCCGTTACACTTTGCATAAACCAGATCGCAAACCTCATTCGTGCAGTGTAATCTGTGCAGTTGTTCGATAAGGGATAAAATTAATAATATTTCTCCACAGACACTGCAGAGAGCTAGCCAAAACATCCTTAGAAGATGTCAAGCGTGTATTGAAGCCGATGGCCAACATTTCCAGCATGTGCTATAAGGTAATAAATCAGCACAAGCATGAGGTGTTCTTGTGCATGAGCGACGCATCGTGTGACTTACCGGCAGGCGAAGCAGCGCTGCCGCACGCGATTTTTGCCATGCATGCAAACGCGTCATAAATTAAATGCCCTGTAGTTATCACAGCTGCCATGGAGATTTAAAGACTGCTTTTCTGAAGAAAATGGTATTGTGTTTTGTATTAGTATTTGTTCTGTTATGGAAACTCTAGGGCATCAACACTAGCCAGATGAGTGGCAATTGTTCATAGACTCATCTAAAGTCAATTTGAAGGCTGTCCTGCTACATATTGGCAATAAACTCCATCAATACCTTTAGCACATGTCACTGATATGAGAGACATATGATAATATGAAACTAATTTTAGAAAACATACAGTATGAAAAAATAAATGGTATATCTGTGGTGACTTAAAGGTCATTGCTTTATTGCTTGGTTTGCAACTTGGGTTCACAAAATTTTGCTGTTTATTGTGTGAATGCGATGGCAGAGATAGCAAGTCTCACTATGTTATAAAATCATGGCCTAAACGTGAATATCTTATCCCTGGCCATAAAAGTGTGGCACATGTCCCTTTAGTGAATCTTGAAAAAATAATTTACCTCAATTGGATATTTGACTACTTCTTGAAAATGGTTTTAAATTGTTTATTGGTACACCTTATTCACCGAGTGAAGAGATTTTTTGATGACAGTGCATTATTTTGCGTAAAATTCAAAGTTAAAATTTGAATAATTTAAAGGCCCGCCAAAACGCTCCTTCGCTGCCTGGCGCGTGCCACGACAGTCGTGACGCCACACGTCTGTAAATACTACCGCTGCGAATAGAGCATTTCCTATTACCCAACTTTTCAGCTATTTTTATTGTTTGTTGTTGGCTACTTCTTGTTATTAATGAAAGTTCGTTTTGAATATAAAATCCCACAAAGCAATTATTGTAAAAATAGGCCAAGTCTCGTGTTCGTGCAGTGACAAAAAATTATGAGATCTTCCTCTAAGCCAAGTCTACGCTTTTCAGTGTATATTCACTTCACTTTATGAAACAGAATGGTTTCTGTCGGTATCATAGATCGTTTATTTAGGATAAAAAAATCTGATGACTTGGCCATATGCATGTCATAATTTGAACTTAAATTGAGGGCATAATATATAAACTTGTCAAATTCGAAAAAGAGCAATTGAAATCTTGGCCTTTGCATATTTATAAGTTTGTGTTCGTTAACTAAAACATGACATGCATAATGGCCAAGTCATCAGATTTTTTTATCCTAAATAAACGATCTATGATACTGACAGAAACCATTCTGTTTCATAAAGTGAAGTGAATATACACTGAAAAGTGTAGACTTGGCTCAGAGGAAGATCTCATAACTTTTTGTCACTGCACGAACACGAGACTTGGCCTATTTTTACAAGAATTGTTTTTGTGGGATCTCATTTCTTTTTGTAAGTTTATCGCTTATCCTGAATCGCCGCTCAAATGTAATTATTCCACTTGCAAATCGGTTAATATGAACATTTCAGATTTTAAGACATAAATATACGTTTACCAACAATGCCCCAATCTCTTAAAACAATTGATGTGACCAGTAGCCGAGCAATGCAGATTGCCGCTGGATTAACTACCACCATAAATAAATTACTAGTAACTTCCAAACTAAGCATAAGACCAAAGTAAAATTTAAGATGTCACTTAAAATTGCTTATCTCTTTGCATTAAAAAATTCTCAGCCATGTAGCATCATCGGGAGGAAAGCAATTAAGCCGCAAATATGTGCCAGAATTTTTCATATTTGGGATTGTAATTAAATAAATACGGGAGAAAACTCCAATATTAGACTTTTCTCATGATATTAGGGTGAAATCATATATGTGTACCAAATTACTTGTTTCTGGGATGGCTGGAGGTACAGTGGGATTTTGATATCGGGGTGTCGTGGTCAAAATAAAATTTTGAATTTCAATAACTTCCAGAATAAGAAAGGTAAATAAGTAACATTTAACACATTAGTTGAACTTAGTAAGCTCACTCTACAATTGAAATCTGAAGTGTATAGAGTTATTAGGGTAGGAAGCGATTTCACGTTAGGGGTATGTAAGCGGTAGAAATATGGAAATTTACGAGTGTGTTGGTATGTGAGTAAAATTTTATCTGTGTAGCAAATTTCAGCTTTCCACGGCTACGGGAAGTGCCTTAGAGTTTTGATGATCATCAGTCAGTCAGTGAGTGAGTGACAAAATCACTGTAGTTTGAATCCTAACAACAACCGAACTAAGACCAGAATTGAAAGAAAATTTAGTACGTTTGCTAAGATTGCTGATATCTATGCATAACTGAAATTTGAAACATATAGCATAAATAAGACCGAAGAAATTGAGGTTCAAAAACGGCCCGAATCGCTTCGAGAAAAGGGTAGGCAGTGCCGCCGTTGACTCGACTTGTCGTGTGCACTGCCGTGGACTCAAATTATAAATGCGGAAGATGATGTCTGTCTTTTTGTTACAATTTGACGACTTAGTGGCTATACCAATAATGATGGAATTTGACAAGGAAATACTGTGTATCTGTAGGAAGGACACCGGAAATATTTTTTTCGGTATGAATAACAGTTGTATCCGAAATTTTTAGAACTTATCGAATGGTGACGTGTGTTAGTTTGTAATGATACATCGGTTGCTCAAGCTGTGCTTCTCGCGCGATTTGTTAGTGTATGATTTGTTATTAAATTTCGTTTAGAGACAAATCGTATTATTTAATATAGAGTTCGATTTGCTCAGCACTGTACTATTATTTTGTGTCTGCTTGAAAGTTTCTGGCACCAGTTTATTTTGTCTTCTTTTTTGACATGCCTTGCGGGTGTAAACCTAGCCTAAAGTGTAGCTCTAGCAGAGCACGAGCAGCTAAAGTTATTAGAACCCAAGAATTGGATGCTCATGCTAAAGAAAGAAGAAAAGACCAAGCTGAATTAAAGCTGCCATTAGTTAAACAACCCCCCCCCCCCCACACACACACACACATCCCCGAACCCCCGCACCTTCTTTTGTTTTTCTGTTTTTAAATATGTTGGAAATTAATTCTCTTCATGAGACAGGTTCGACGGTTTGAGCATACTGATTCATCCAGAACAAAGCAATTACAGTAACCTGCAAATATGTACCGGAACGTTTCACGTTTGGGTTTCCATTGAATAAATACTAAGGAAAATCAGCAATATCATTACCAACAATGCCCCAATCTCTGCAAACAATTAATGTGCGTCGTAGCCTAGCAATGAGCATTGTCGCTGGTTTAACTACCACCTCAAATAAATAACAAGTAACTTCCAAACTAACCATAGGAACAAAGTAAAATTTAAAGCTTTTGTTAAACTTGTTTGCCTCTATATAGTATAGAAATGTCAGGTTTATAGCTTAATCCGGAGCAAAGTAATTAAGCCGCAAATATGTGCCAGAATTTTTCATGTTTGGGATTATAATTAAACTAGCTGATACCCGCGACTTCGTACGCGTGGATTAAGAATTTCTTTGCCAGAATTGAATATAGAAAGTTTTTGGTAACGAAGGATTGGTCCCAAACAACACCGAGTCGGCATAATATGACAGGAAAGCCATCACTATATCATTCTACCGTCGAACCTGTCTCTTGAAGAGAATCAATTCCCAATATTTAAAAAAAAACAAAGGTGTTGGGATGAGGGGGTGGGGCATTTATTTCAGATTGGTCTTTTCTTCCTTCTTCTGCATGGAGCATCCGATTCTTCGGTTCTAATAACTTATAGGTGCTCGTGCCTATGCCTAGAGCCTACACTTTAGGCACAGTTTTACGTACGCAAGGCATGTGAAGACAAGAAGACAAAATAAAACTGGATGGTCAGCAAACATTTTAAAGCAAGACCGCAAAGTAATAGGAACAGAGAAAATCTACATCTATACTAAATAATACTGTTTTTTTTTTTCTACTAAACAAAATTTATTATACAATTCTTTCACTAAGAGAATGCGCCAGAAGCACACAACCTTGAGCAACCCGACCTAACATTTCAGACATAACACGCACATCCGTCTCTTCTCTCTCCCTACTTCTCCGCACCCCTTCCATAGTTCCTCAAAAATTTCATTTCGTGGACTACAACTATTATCATACCATACCGAAAATAAAATGTTTCTGTAGCTGTACCCTCCCTACAGATTTTGTTGTCAAATTCCGTCAATACCGGTATAGGCATTTAGTCGTCATAACGTAACAAAAAGATAGAGACTTACTTCCGCATTTATAGTATTATTACTGCAGATCACACACACACTGACTGCGAATCACCCCTGAGCGGTCAATATAACGTAAAAAAGTGTACACTACAGCATGCAAGACTACTTACGATTTTCCTCGCATTCCACCCCTAAATTTGTTATATATACAGTTTGGATAAAGGAAACAAAGAAACTGCCGCGAGGCACTGAAAATAAGATAGGATAGGGAAAATAAACAGTTACCCGTCACTTACCACAGATGAAGGCAGGAGGGCGAAACACGTAAAAACACAAAAACAAAAGAATTACACAATATTTCGACTTTTCAGTCTTACTCGTGTAGGAGGCGAGACATATGGCAGGGGGAAAGATGTGGTCACATCCGAGCCCGCCACATGAATGAAGCACAGGCGGAAAAAACGCGTGGTAGTGGAAGAATTGCCGGGAGGGGGGGGGGGAATTATCGCTGGTCAGGCCTATTCCCCCCCCCCCTCCCGGCAATTCTTCCACTACCACGCGTTTTTTCCGCCTGTGCTTCATTCATGTGGCGGGCTCGGATGTGACCACATCTTTCCCCCTGCCATATGTCTCGCCTCCTACACGAGTAAGACTGAAAAGTCGAAATATTGTGTAATTCTTTTGTTTTTGTGTTTTTACGTGTTCCGCCCTCCTGCCTTCATCTGTGGTAAGTGACGGGTAACTGTTTATTTTCCCTATCCTATCTTATTTTGATATATACAGTTTAACATTCAAGTCCGAATAAGCGACGGTCCAGGCATGATTCTTACGATCAAAAACAATTTTTAAAAATCTTTGCCTCCATTGGGATTTGATCCGGCGGTACAAACAATTAGTAAGGCAAGTGCGTTAACCAACGGGCCACCAGGCCGCAATAGTATATGGAACTACAGAGTCTTGCACATCCTAAACGTCGGTCTATGTTCGTTTTGGTAATTTTTCAAATTTACGTGACAATATGACGAGAAATTGTTCAACCAAATATAGACAGTATTTTTCTCCATGTTTCAAAGGAAAAGAGTGCAAAGTTTCATCGAGATCGGATGAAAACTGTGGATTTGTATGAAGAATAAACAAACAAATATTAATCTTTTTATATATAGATAAATACGGGGGGAAACTCCAATATCAGATTTTTTTTATGATTTAGGGATGAAACCATATATGTGTACCAAATTACTTGTTTCTAGGATTACTGGAAGTACAGTGGAATTTTGATGTCGGGGTGTTGTGCCGAAATAAAATTTTGAATTTCAATAACTTCAAAAGTAAGAAAAGGAAAGAAGTGTAACTAAACACTTTAGTTAAACATATTAAGCTCACTCTACAGTGAAAATCTGAGCTTTAGAAAGTAATTAGGGTAGAAAGCGATTTCACGTTAGGGGTAGGTAAGGGGGTAGGTATATGAACATTTACGAGTTTCAGACTTTTCTTATAATATGTGGGTAAAATTTTATCTGTGTACCAAATTTCAGCTTTACACGGCTACGGGAAGTGCCTTAGAATTTTGTCAGTCAGTGAGTGAGTGACAAAAACTCTGAAGTTTGCATCCTAATAACATTCGAACTAAGAACAGTAACATAGTAAAATTAAGTACGTTTGCTAAGATTGCTGATATCTATGCATAACTGAAATTTGAGACTTATAGCATAAATACGACCGAAGAAATTGAGGTTCAAAAATGGCCCGAATCGCTTCGAGAAAAGGGTAGGCAGTGCCGCTGTTGACTCGACTTGGCGGGTGCACTGCCGTGCACCCAAATCAAAAACAATTTGTAAAAACATACAGCGGAAAAATATTGAAAGTAGACGCCTTATTTGGGGGGCTAGCTGTAGAAACAACCACTGAGTTTTATTCTGTGGAGCTTAAAAATGTAACAACTTCAATTTGATATTGCGACAAAGTCACTTACGTTTTTCTTTGAAGCTCATTTACACCGCGATTTCGTAGAGTTAAATGTAATACATTGTTTAAAGCGAAAATTATTAGGGTTAGGGTCCTAAGTTTCAATCCTAGCTTTGGAATATGTTCAATTTGTTTTCTTTTGTCATTTTCTTTGGATACTAGTTGCTGTTGGTTGCATCGAATAATCATTTCTTCCCGAAAATCCACCAAACATCATTTTAATTTTTCTTTTTTTTCTGAAAGCTTCAGAGCTTTTTAGATAACAAGCGAATTACAACCGTTTGAAACAACCAAAGAAGATTTCAAAAAGCAAATTGGACGTTACTTGCACACTATAAACAGGTTTTTTTTAATATTACTTGCACATTAAAAGTAAATACCACCTAACAGACACAGTTATGTCAGGAAGGTAACCTGCAGTTGTATCGTCAGGTAAAAATTCCAACAAAAAGGACAACGCGTTCTGGAACTGTTGCAAGATTTCTACAAGTGATGTCACTTCTAAAATAAATTCCATTATTCGCCGCCGTGCACCTGTACTTTTTGCATGCTCTCTGGTAAGTTTAAAAATTAAAAGTTTTCATGTATGGTAGCAATTTGTTTCAAACACTTGTATGACGCTTAGCAACTACTATGAATTCTTCGAATAAAAACATAGGTGTGCAAAAAAGAGCAAACAAAAACGGAAAGAATGCACACAAAAAATATTATCCCAACCAAGGTTCGAACGTAGGACGTTCTGAATTCCATTACCACTCTTCAATCACACAGCAATCAGGACACTACTTCTTAATTGCTTCTCTTTATGTTAATAGCAAACACTTCACAGTTTCTTCGTGTGAGATTAAGTGAAATGAGGTAGGTTAATGAATAAACAAACAAATTCAGTTTTATTGACAAAAAAATATAATTTATCTATAAGCCTTAATCTGCAATTAAGAAAAATGGCCCACAACATCCAATTGTTCCGAGCATGGTGAGTGAGCGGTTAACGCTCTGGCCTCGCATCCGGGAGGACGCCACACAGTGTGATATTTTCTAAATCTAGAGGGACAAAAGTCAGTTTTGATAATAGTCTAAGCAGGCAAAATAGTTATTTATATTCAAAGAAGTTAAACCATATTACTCGGAAGAAAGGTTTATTTTCCACGAATTCACTCCTAACACTAGAAAAAATAGTTTGAACAATGGGCTTCCTGTGATCCACCGATCAAGCGCTCCAGTCGGCTGCATCATTTGACTGAGCTTGGTCAATGATTACGCTGTGTTTCTGCGTGTTAGTAGTGACTTCTGTGTTTCTGTTGCTTTTGGCGATCCTCAAGGTAAGTTTACACATGCTTTTTCCATGATACATTAGCATCATTAAAACAAAGCAGATTGTTTTTAATTTTTAATAAAACTACTGAGTCAATTTCATGTTGAATTTTAGTTCATTATACCACATTATATCAGTCTCTTGCTATATTTATTTGAAAGAGCTGCTTATTAGCTACAAGAAATACCTTCATACAACTTTTCTTTGTTTCTTTATTTTCACTGCACAAATTTCGCGTACAGAATTTTTCGACGTACGGTTTGCTAACGCAAAACAATCAATCTCTAACTTTCAATTTAAATATAAATGAGTCTCAAATTGAAGCTGTTACATTTTTAAGCTCAGCAGAATAAAAGTCAGTGGTTTTCTCTATAGCCAGCACCACAAATAAGGCGTCTATTTTCGATATTTTTCCGCTGTAGGCTTTTACAAATTGTTCTCGATTTTGTATTCAAAATGAAATTTCATTAATAACAAGAAATGACCAGCAACAAACAATAAAAATAGTTGAAAACTTGGATAATACGAAACGCTCCTTTCCCAGCCACAGCATTTACAGACGTGTGACGTCACTCAAGCGACCACCAATCCTAGAGCGTTTTCACGTGACCAGAGGTAAGAAAAGTATAATTTTTATTTCGCTATTTTACTAAAAATAATCCACTTTTCTTTTCAAAATTTAAAAAAAATATTTTCCTGAAGCATTAATCTGCGAGAATGAGTTCAATTTATAATATTTTTTTAATACTGTCAAATAGCCTATTGCATATTAAAGTAGGACTAATGGAAAAATTCATGCAGGTTATGGGTAAACTTTCTCATGGATTCTTGTACTTGAAATCGAAATTTCCCAAAGTCAATGATGCCAAACTGAAGGAAGGAATTTTTATTGTACTACAAATATGGTCATTAATGGCTGACAAACATTTTGAAGCAATGTTAAAACCACTAGAAACAGCAGCACCGCAGTCTTTCAAAAAGGAATGTTGCAATTTCCTTGGAAGCCATGAAGCAGAAAACTATCGTAACATAGTGGCTGATTTTCTGCATTCTTATGAAGCTATGGGATGCAACATGTCCTTAAAAATTCACTTCTTGGACTCTCACTTAAAATTCTTCCCAGAAAATCTTGGGGTTGTCAGTGATTAGCACAGTGAGCATTTTCACCAGCAAATTTCTACAATTGGAAAGAGGTACCAAAGCAAGTGCAGATCCAATATGCTGCCCGACTTCTGTTGGACCAAGAAGAGAGATGTTCCAGATGCAAAATATGCCCAAAAATCACTATCTACCAGTTTCTAGGCAAGTCAAAATGAGTAGTATATCATTTAGAGTTAGATAGTTAGTTTATGATTTTACTAAAAAATTATTTAAAAAAAAAATCAAATGAATACCACAAAAAATTCTTGCCTGATGCGAATAAAACTAAAATGATATTTGGATTCAGTTCTCTCTCATTTTTAACCCAATAATTTAACACTATGCCTACTACAGATAAATGTACTTCTCACTCTAAACCACCAACACAATCATTTATTGACATAATGAAGAACATTGATCTTGTACAATACCCTGTGGCATTTCCACCTGATTTCCTAATATGGTTCTTCGTTTCATTTTTTTTAATTAACTTGTCTATAAAGCAAATAACCTTACCTTATTTACTGCCATTTTATGGCACTCTGTCAAATTCCTTGGTGCTACACTGTCAATTAGACCTCCTTGTTCATTTCATCTGAAATATTTTGCATGCAACCTGTTAACCAAGGTTTACATGAATATCTTCTTCTAAACTGATGTTGCTGATTTACAAACCAATGTTTTTCCTCACAGACATGTACTAGCCATAGACTACACAACATAACGGAGTATTATTTTAATATACAACTTCAATTCATTTTCACACAATCTTTATTCTGCAAAGTTCTCATTTTTGCTTTTATATATATATATATATATATATATTAGACATTGGGATAGGAGAAAAACCACCGCTTACCAAAGATGAGGGCTCCAGCGGCGTCAAAACACGAAAAAACACACAAACACAAACATAATACAAATTTTCGAGCTTAGCTCTTCATCAGGTTGTAGGATGAGGTGGCTGCCCCGCGGAAGCTAGCAACCAACTCACGTTGGTTGCTAGCTTACCTGATGAAGAGCTAAGCTCGAAAATTTGTATTATGTTTGTGTTTGTGTGTTTTTTCGTGTTTTGACGCCGCTGGAGCCCTCATCTTTGGTAAGCGGTGGTTTTTCTCCTATCCCAATGTCTAATATATCCGCTCTCAGCGCCTTTGTTTCCAAACAATCTATATATATATATATATATATATATATATATATATATATATATTAATCATAACAAAAGTTTAAACTTACTCAGCAAATGTTTAAGCTACTCAACAAAAATCTAACTCCAGTACATGCACAGCTATAATATTTTGTATAAAAATTCCACTTACTTTAATGATTTTAGGTGCAGTGCATTGAACCCACTTCGGAACAATTGTCAGGAATACTGGGTCCTTAGATATTAATTCATGCTTGAAAAATGCCATCCACAGACTGTTGGCATAATGAGCAAGTGTAAGACTTGGATGGCGAGTAAAAGTCAGTATAGCATCCAAATACATAGCAAAATTTGGAGGTCGTCCATTGGCACCGTCTTCTTTCCCCCAAAGAACACACAACTGTGTGCCCAGTCCTGTTAGAACCTGTTAAAATCAGTATCATCAATTGCTGCAATTTTTCATATATACTAATCAACCAGAGGCATTTATTTAATTCCATTTGCAGTTTACATGCGACAATAATGTTTGACATGCTACTATTAACTAATAATGAACGTTAAATTTTAATGTATCACGCTGCTAAGGTCAACTAAAAATGTGTTGTTATAATTGTTTAAGAAGCAAAATTTAGTATTACAAAAAGGATTTGTTTGAATAATCCATGAGAGTATTTCAGAAGCATTAATATCTCGCAACTACCCTCCAGCTTTGGTTCACAAACAGCTTTCACGTGCTACATCACAACTGAATCAGCCAATCAATCATCCCAGACCCGCAAAAACCAACCACAATCCAGTCTTGGTCACACAGTACTACCCAGGCCTCGAATCCATCAACAGAGTCCTCCGGCAGGGCTATGATTTCTTACAGACATGCCCTGAAATGAGATCCATTCTTCCTAAAATCCTCCCTGCCCCTCCTAGAACTTGTTTCAGCAGACCTCCCAACCTCAGCGAACTTCTAGTCCACAAACACAGTCTTCCTCTTCCTAACAGTCAACCCCAAGGCTCTTTCCCATGTAATAGACCACGCTGCAAGATGTGTGACATACACCATGCTTCCACCACTTTCATCAACCCGGTCACAGGGGAAAGCTTCCCTATCATAGGACACGCCACCTGTGAAACCACGCATGTAATATACCAGTTAACATGCAACCATTGGCTGGCTTCATATATAGGCTTGACCACAAATGCACTCTCCATAAGAATGAATGGCCACCGTCAGACGGTGTTCACACAGAACCCAAAGCACCCAGTTGCTGCCCATGCCATAACCCACGACTTGAATAATTTCAACTCTTGTTACACAGTCCGTGCTATCAGAGTTCTCCCTAATAGCAGCAGTTTCTCTGAACTCAGAAGGTGGGAACTTGCCTACCAGTACAAACTTGACAAAAGGCAACCACCTGGTGTCAACTTAAGATAATACCCGGTCATTTTTTTTTTTAATTCGTCTCCTTTCCACTACCTGTATTGAACCACCACTAACCTGAGGTGATGTTTACTTCATAAATATTATTATTATTATTATATATATATTTTTATTTGTATAATTTTTTTTCCAATATATATTATATTTTGATCTTCCCACCAACCAGAAATTAGTTTGGATATTAATTTTTGCTCGGGTATGAGCGCTGATTCACTGCCCCTCTACTTTTCCTATGTTTGAATTTTCCCCCACCATTTTCTCGTCCGGCGGTCTTTCCGTGAGGCAGTCTCCGGGTGCACCCACCTCTCATAATGTTCTCTTGTTGAAGAAGGGTTTTTCCCGAAAATTTCTTTATTATTTGTGTTTGTGTCTTTTCTGTGTGTTCGCGCCCCACATCCATCATCTAAAGGTAAGTGGTGGCTCATTTCCCTATCCTAATTTGAATCCTTTCCGCTACTTAGCGTCTTTTTTCATTGTTATTATATATATATATATATATATATATATATACGTGGGCCATTAATTGTCCAATTAGAACTGGTCCAACACTAACAAACATGAAATTTTATGGGCTTTCAGAATATCACCATCTTTTCTGCCATTTTCAAAATTTTTTGCAAAAACTGAACTTTGGAACATCTAAATTTTCCTTAAGGTGGATGATGTGGAAGAAGTTGTGGACTTTTGTAAAGCAAATGTAAACAATATTTTCCCCCTTGTATTAACCTATGCATGAGCAAGGTTCCATAGAGATCAGATAAAAACTGTGGATTTGTATAAAGGACATACAAATACACACTGCCAGACAAAAAAGTGAAGCACCCAGAAGGAGAGGAGGAAACAAAATGAAACTTAAAGCTTTGAGAGTGTATGTGATGGTATTTCAGTGATTACAAAATCGAGCTAAATTTAGAAAGAACTTAAGCCCACTGATCAGTATGATGTTGCACTTCCTCTGGCCTTGATGCATGCACTGATTCAGTGGGAATAGTGTCTTAAAGTCATTGTTTCATGTCCTGAGGCAAGCTGGCCTACAACTATTGTAACCGGCCCTTGATAAACTTTATGTACAAGGTGGTCCCATATGTGTTCTATTGAACACAGAGCTGGGGATCTTGCTGGTCATGGGAGTACCTCAACATCACGCAGACAATTCATACAAACATGTGTCATGTGTGTACCATTGTTCCCTCAGTTATTACCAGTCGTGACCAGAAGTCAAACCTGTTGGCTGCCCACAAAATGACACCGGGAGTAACACTGCTGTACCTCTCTCCAGGTCATCATATTTGCTGATGATGGTCATCCAAGGTAGTACAGAATCGTAATTCACTAGATTGCTGATGAATGCTGTCATATTGCTTTATGAGTGTTTCACTGTCACGCAGTTTATTATTATTATTATTGCAGCTATATCGATCCTTTTTTCAGGATGTAGCCTCTTTAAGTCTAATGAGCTATATATTAGAATTTAATTCTACATAGTTTTGGTGTAGTTCTTTCCAGGCTGATTGATCTTGAGCCATCCTCTTCCAGTTCACGCCTGTAACTCAACGTATAACCTTATCCCAGCGATCCGGGGGTCTTCCTCTTGCTCTTTTCAGGTTTCTCGGTATCCTATCCAGCACTACCGTAGTCCATCTTTCATACAGAGAGAGAGAGAGAAGCGGATATTTTTGTTATGTAATGTAAGACTGGAGGTTTTCTTGGCGTTGAATATGAATAAAATTCTCTTGGGTAACTAGCCACATGAGTCCATCAATAAAACATGACTTTCCTGTGGTCATAAGCTCTGCCACCATTATCAAGTGACTGCTGCTGGTGGATTATGAAGTCATGCAACATCATCCTTTTTCCGATCAGCCAATGACTACTGGTGGGAAACGTTGGCTACTGGAGGGAACCTACTATATTGGTGGAAGCTGTTACCTGCTGAAAGATTCCATTGATTGCTGGCATGAAAGAGAGGTTGGTACTTTCTAGAAATCTTGTTTCGGTATCATTGTCTGGATTAAAGGGCTACAGGTTTTAATTAATTGAAAATATGATGTCCCAATAATCTCTCATGTGTGTGGGAATTCTTGTAACCTTGAAATCAAAGCCATGTACTGTGTCAATATTGTGCTCAGCAACTGCGGACTTGCCAGTCAGGCGCAGGTGGACATTGTGTGCATGTTAGGCTCACCTTTTTTTTTCATACATTGTGTGGTTTGCACGATGTATGCTTTTCCGCATTCACAAGGAATGTGACATATGCGAAGTGCTCACAACGCTATATCATCCTTGGGTGAGTGCAGTGTGTTTTTAATTTTTGCTGGTGGTTGAAAAATGGTTTTAATGCCACATTTTCATAAAATTCTGCCAATTGTAGCAGTAGTTGCTCCCACATACGGAAGGAAGGTGAAGTGGCATGGGTCTTACTGTTGTTGTATTTTCTTCCTTCCTGTTTTTTGGTCTGTAAATAGAGTTTGTTAATGCCTCGTTGTAACCATTCTTGCAGGAAGTTTCCCGTAGATGACACATTTCCAAGGCAGACTATCCTTATCACTTACAGCTCGCACTACATGCACCAAGATTTGCAGTACCGATCTGTGTTGAGCTGAGTGGTGGTGGCTGCATGCATTGAGCTAGATGTCTGTATAGGTCAGTTTTCTATATACAGAGTGACCTACGATGCCATCCCTCTTATTTTCTATCAAAATATCTAAAAATAGAAGGCAACCATTCCTCTCCATCTCAATTGTAAATTTAAAGTTCCCATTAAGATGTTGTAAAGATTCTTGTAGACTGTTGAACCCATGGTTGCCTTACATTTTTAGATATTTTCACAGAAAAGAAGGCAGGTGGCACCCCAGGTCACTCTATATTTAGAATACCAGCCAATGCACACAGCCAACAACCTTTTTGTGTTCGCCATTCATGATGAACAAAATAATAAAAAACACAAGAAACAGCATTTCAGCAGTTAGCCTATTCTTACTAAAAGTGAGACACCAGGCAGAGCTGGACATGCACACGCCGACGGCCGTACTGTTCGCTTTCAACTCAATAAACAAAATTATCTAAAAATATATTGGGTTCTTTAATCATTGTTGCTATGTATATTTCTACAGATGATTATTGCATTAAATATCTATCATGACAGTTCCATCAATATAGTCATTACTTTTTTAGAACTATGTTAAGTTTTTAGTTACGGAACAAGTGAATATTAGTCTTCCTAATTATTAATAAAATTGGTTTAGTTTTTAGTAAAATAAAACTATTTGATTTCATTTCTACCTTATTCGATAAATATGTTACTAAAAAGGAAGATAGGTTGAACAGTAATAATACAGGATGCACCAGGTGGAAATTTAGAATGAAATACACAAATCACCACAAGATTTTCGATTCTGAATTCACTATACAGCTTGCATATTCCTAACACAGTAAAAAATACCTGAGTTAATTTTTTGAGGAATAGGTAATGTTGTTCATCTAATGGTTTATTCGAAGCACCCTCTGCTGCTTTAAAAATGCACCTCATTGCATCTTCACTAAACAGAATCAACAAAGGTTTCCGCTCTTCCACTCTTCCCTTGCGGTTAACAATCTGAAAAATAAGTACCAAAATTAGCAAACTAATTTCAGTCACCACTAGATGATGCATGTAATATAAAAATGAATGCAGAGCAACAAAATTTCTGTATTCTAGGCAATTTCCAAGCTTGGTTGTTCAGCTGCCTGGCATCAAACTTTGGTCAATTTAAATGAATATAACAACTCAAGTATTAAAAGTTGGAATTACCCAAAGTCCCTATTAACCCACTTACTTGTTAACTCCTGATTAGTGTTGCAAACTGAAAAAAAAATAAATTTTTTTCAGCTTTGTGAAAAAAAAACATGAAAAAAAACCTAGCACCTGTGTTTTTTTTCTAAATTTTTTTTTTTTTTCAGAAAACAATATATTTGATAAATTATAGTTTTATTTAAGGAACTTCCATTTTCAATGTGTGTTTTAAGTCTTACTGAATCATATAATGTCTCACATAATTATTCATAAGTGTATCTATATAGGTAACATAATTTTATTCATCCTCTATGTCAGTACCACATTCACTAGTATCAGCACTACCAACATTAGTTCGATTGGTGTCGGCATTTTCTGTCTCTTCTTCTGTCTCCTCTAGATCCATAACTTCAGAAATAGTTAAATTTTCTTTTACTGGTTGTTCTTGTATTGTACGCAAAAGATTTTGAAATTGCAATTTTAAATGTGAGCAAAGTACACACCGTGCATAAAGACTGTGCTGATAATTCTGTGTTACGGTCTTTTAAGTTTGAATTAAAATCTATTATCATACAAAATAGGAGCTTTACTTCTTTTCAATCGTTTGTTTACACCAACGGTTGCAAGGAAACGATTCATAATTAGGGACCGTGCACAAACTATGTGGCTCGGTCCAGAGGGAGGAGCGGTTAGCTGGAAGGCTACGTTGGGCAACGTGGGGGGGGGGGGGGGGGGCAAAAGCCACGTAGGGCTACGTGGGGGAGGAGGGGGGGGGTTTACAGGAGGCCAAAATGGAGCTATGTGGTTTATGCACGCTCCCTTACTAACAATTTAATGAGTCAGTACCACTATACTCTGAGAGTTAACAAGTATACGCATATAAGGAAAGCCCAATAAGTAATAAAAAGAGGCAAAAAACCATGGATAAATTTTAAATTCCTAATTTTTTTAAAAGATCTGTAGGTAATTTTGTAGGGTTGGCAGCACTATTTCAAATAGCAAGTAGCAATCCAAACAATGGGGAACGGGGATTCCTTCTCGCGCAACCTAGTCTCTTCGGGAAATCCCCGATCATAAGAAAATTTCAGTCAATTTTGCCAATATTTTCGTAATTTTTTTCCTACTGAACCAGAAAAATATAGTAGATTTTAAACTAAGAGAAGTACTTAGAATAAACTCTAAAACAGTCATTTTAAATGATAACTGCCTTACAAAATTGAGATTTAGTAGTTGTGAAAAAAAAACGTGTTCCAGAAAAAAAACATGTTTTTTTTTTCAAAGTTTTTTTTCATGTTTTTTTTTTCAAGCCAGAAAAAAAAAGTTTTTTTACAACACTACTCCTGATTAACTTAGATTTTGGTATTTGTATATTACATCCTTTATTTAGGTAAGTTTAGGCCATATCTTTCTGATTAATGCTACACTAAGAACTAGCTGTGATCTGCAACTTCATATTTTATAGTTAGAATTGGATATAGAAAGCTGTAATTTACATAAAAGGTGACCCAAACAGCATGGAGTTGGAATAATATGATGGGGAAGCCATCACCATATCATTCTACCTTTGAACCTGTCTCATGAAGAGAATCAATTTGCAACATATTTAAAAATAGCAACAAACTAAAAAGGGGGGAGGGGGTTAACTGTGGGAGACTACGTACCATGGCTGCTCCAGCAGATTTTTGTTTGTGGTTTAAAATTATGTCTTTCTTGAGACATCTTACATCATTACCATTTTGTACCCAACTTCTTGGTTTTTTAGCTCTTTGCTAAGACATATAGCATTTGGGGGCTCGAAATCCCTGAACTAGCAACACATAACAGCCCATGGGAAAAAATGTTTCTTTTAAGTTTGGCCTACTACTTTTAGTGTATGTCCCTGGTCTTAATTTATACTCATTGCAAAGGCTAATTTTTGTGGAATCCAAAACATTGGAATGTCCTGGCATAGCTGATATGATCAAACACAACACCTAGCCCCACCATAATTTGAGCCCAGGACCGAACCATCAACTGCTGAAAGTTAGCACTTAAACCACTGATCCACAGGCCACTACCTCATTTAACATTACAGAGACTTGAGTACAAAACCAGTTTCGCACAAATTTTATATCCCTCTCGACTCTTTCAATAAATCCCATTATAACTCATTTTCAACACTTCCCACAAGTTCAACATCTCTTCCATATGGTAGGAGATGGCCAACATGATAAAGTAGGGGACAGCAGATAGGGTGGAAGTACAGTGGGGAACTATTGTTCCGTGGGACCACTACTGTAGCTATAAAGGCCCTGGGACTGTGATGAAGCTATTATTGGCCTTTTTTTTTGCTTGAGCTTTACGCCTCATCGACAGCGAGGTCATTAGAGGCAGGATGGGATTGGGACAAGGAATGGGAAGGAATTAGGCCATGGCCTTTTTGAAGGAAGCATCCCAGCATTTGCCTGGAGTGATTTCGGGAAACCATGGAAAACCCAAATCTGGATGTCTGGACAGGGATTTGAACCCACGACCTCCCGAATGTGAGGCCAGAACATCAACCATTCACACACCATGCTCAGTGCATTATTGGCCTAGTCAGCAGCTGTAATCCAAGAGTTGAAACTCCAGCTAAATACGCCAAATGAAACTGTTTTGGTCCAGGTTGCGACCAAGATAAGAGCCTACTGAATCAGACAACAGACGATAAGAATAGTGTAGATTGATTTCAGAGAGTTCAATAAAGAAGGAATCTTTGTAATTCAAATCATGGATAGAAAATTCGGATAGGCTCAGAAATACCAAGTGATGGAAGGAGCGCTAGTGATTGGCTGAAGTGGAAGAGAGAGGAAGGCAGCCATGTTGACTAGTTCAGTTTTTCTTAATATGTCACCTGGTTAAGAAGTGTTCTGTAAAATGTATTAGTGGTTGTGATAACCAACATGCAGTATTGGACTTGGTGTTGTATAATAAGAAGGAGATGAACTATGGGGTTGGCAAGAACTCCATACTAGTTAGGTAAGCAAGAGCTATGAGTGATATGTGAGTGAGCGAGTTTCTGGTGTGTGGTTTCAAACTTTAACCTACAATGTTACTGGTTTGGAGTCTGATATTTCACCAAAAGAAAGTGTAAGCATTTAGTACTGGGACAAAAACCAAGTTTATCTTTCATGAACATATGCATTCATCACATGTGAAGTAGTTTTCAATTATTAAGTTACAATTCCTTCTCATAGCCATGTGTCTTGAATAAAACTTTAATTCTTTCCCAAAATATGGCATGGCAGGCACGTAATTAAAAAACTTTCAAACTTGCAAACAATTACTTTAATCTTATGATCTGGTACAACCATATGGGCAAAGTTCTTATTTACAGATTGTTGGGAACAATACCCCATCAATGTGATCACAGCTTGTTGCAAACAGTACAAATACACTTTATAATACTGCCACTGTGTCATTTATTGTGGCAAAATGACTTTTGAGGGTAGATTGTAATGAGCTTTACTGCGACATAATGGAACAAATGAATGCTTTCAGCCAGGGAACAAATCAGAAAATATGATGACAAAAAACATAAATTTTAGTAAAATGTCCTTCATTAGTAAGGAGAGTATTTACATGTCAGCAGCACTATAAGTATCAAACAAAATTAAACAAATGCAAGCAATGGAAATTAATTTCAATTATCAGTGGAGCGAAAAAAGTATCATGAGTAGAAATTTTTTTTATACATGACAATTTGAAGATATTATCTATGAGAATAAGAAAAAAAGAAAAAATCCTGAGTATAATAACGTGAAAGAAATCATAGAAAGTGAAGTGCACTTTCTGTTGGTTTGTGTGTCAGGCATGTGAGAGATTAGATTGAAGAGAGGAGTCAGGATCTGATAAGAGAAAGGGGAGCGAGAGTGATTACGATAGTGTCCATTATTTTTTATGTTAGTTTCTATGAGGCTTACAGAATTGTTGTTACAGATGGTTATGGGATGTTAGAGGATGATTAAGAACCAGGATTTTCTTATGACCATTAAAAAAAGGATTCTGAATTGGTAGTAGTTGTGTTATGGATACACATTTTTCGAAACAAAATGAAAAATTAAATAAATTACTACTTGATACAAGACCATGGCATGAATGTCACATATCAATTTCTGTTGAGTTGTTTCACTTGTTTTTTACTATAGTATAATATCAGTGGTGGAAACAAAAATATCCCATTTCAAGACAATAGAATATATTTGCTAACCTAACTGTTAGACCAGACTGATTTTTTACCAAAAGCGGTATTTCTTTGGAAAAAAACAATTCACCCAATTCTCTCCATCATCAAAGACAAATTTAAATTGAAAATTTTCTCTTGAAAGGTAAATTTAGAAAATATACTTTGATCTCACAACACGCTCTATTGTTTGAAACACTTCCCCATTGTTCCAGTCCACAAGTTTCTTTATCATCATCATCATCATCATTATCAAATATTCTGATAGCAGACATTTAGAAACCAATAAATAAAGCAAAAACGATCATGTAATATCTACTAAAGGACAGGTTCCACTAAATAGATAAAGTACTTCTTTCTTCCCGCTACCTCTCTGTCACTGCCTTCGTTTAGTCCTTCCCTCTCTTCTGTAGATATTCCTCCACTCCTCTCGGCCACCAGTCCCATGTTCTTCCTTTGGATCATTTATCATGTATCTTAATTTCATTCATTTCCTGGGAATTCTATGCTCTTCCATTTTCTTTACATGCCAATACAATCTTAGTCCGGAAATTTCATTTCACTTGCTTGTATCCTGCTGATGACATGCTTCTTTATTGTCCAGGTTTCTGCTCTGTACGAGGTGTGATCAAAAAACGGGAACTTTGAAATTTCACGGGTTATATTAGTCTAATTGGCATGAGTTTTTCGTTGTTGTGTTGGCAAACATGTCTTAAAAGTATCTATACATTTTGAGCTATATTGTATTTTTAGTTTCTTGTCACCTGTTAGAAGGATAATACATATTTAGATACAGTTGGCAATTTTTCATTTGTATAAACCATAGATCGCATTAAATTTTGCTATTATAATGGAATTAAAGAGCAACAAAGTTTTACAAATGTTAAATACTTGCTATTTGTAAATCTATTATGAGTAAAACAAGGCTTTACGATGGTATACATGTTTTCAAGATGGCCGTGAAGATGTAGAAGATGACGAGCATACAGGTCATCCTAACATCAATAACCGATCAAAATGTGAAAAAAGTGAAAGGCATGATTACGAATGATAGACGAATCCCAATTAGAGAAGTGTCTGATGTTATTGGCATTTCAACTGGCTCAGGCCATGAAATTTTTTACATCTGCTTTGAGTATGAAACGTGTTGCAGAAAAAATTTGTTCCAAAAGTGTTGAGTTTCAAACAAAAACAGTGGCAAATGGAAGTTGCTGAGGAATCACTAAATGAGGTCTACAACAACGAAGAACTAATGAAATATGTCATAACAGGTGATGAAACATGATTTTATGGGTAAGATGTTGGAACTAACTCAATCATCCCAGTGAAGGCATTCTGGATCACCAAGACTGCAAAAAGCTCAACAAGTTCAGTCAAATGTGAAGGTTGTGTATGCTCACTGTGTTCTTCAATTTTAATGGCATAGTCACCATGAGTTCTTGCCACAAGGCCAAATGATCAATAAGGAATACTACCTTCAGTTCAATGCCATTTGCATGATGCAGTCCAAAGAAAACACCCAGATTTGTGGGAAAACAATTCATGGTTTTTGTATCATGATATAGCACCTGCTTACACATTGTTGCTTGTTCATGAATGTTTGGCAAAAAATCAACTATGTAATGATGCCCCAGCCTCCATATTCACCAGACATGGTGTCGTATAATTTATCTGTTCCTAAAAACAAAGAGAATCTTGAAGGGCTGTCATTATACAAGCACAAATGAGATTAAAAATGCATTGTTGAAAGTAGGGATGTAAAGAATATCAGAATCTGCATCAGCAAGTGCAGAACTTTCACATGAAATCCTACATCCACTTTCGCATCCACAATTTTTAATGTGGAAGTGTGGTGGATATTTTGTTTACATTACAATATATATTATTCTTTTCTCTTTGTACGAGATTCTGCCCAATGTTGCTTAGCTACTGCAACAAAGTAGTAATTTCTTTTCTGACGATCTTACAATAAAAGTAACAATGAACTGAACGGTGTTATTATCTAAGTGACAAATTTACAAGTATGAACATCCACGTAAAGTAAAGTGGCCTATTCATGGTCCAGCTTATAGGACATCCATGTAGAACTACAGTAGGATACACATACCCATTCACGATAATGGAAGGGGTCCAACAAAACGTGCTAAGCAATCCTTTCCACTCATACTTTCTCGCAGCATACCACGCATCCTTATTGCACACTTGTAGGATGTTTCCTCCAATAGCTTCCTACAATATCCATAGCTCGTTGGACAGCAAGGACCCATTTTGGTTGCCTGGGAGTCCAATAACATCCAACACGTCCTACATGTAGTCCTGTAAACCCTTTCAAGGTCCATCAAGAGTTCTTTATCAAAAATTGGAATCTTCATAGGTCCTACAAGTTGTACTGTGAATGCGCCACTAGAGTGGTGGGAAGGCGGGTGCCAAGGACGGAACCAAGCACGGTGGGAAAGCGGTAACACTCTGGCCTCGCATTTGGAAGTGTGTGGGTTCAAATTCCTGTCCAGGCATCCAGATTTGGGTTTTCTATGGTTGAATTCCTTCCCATTCCTAGCCCCCCTACTTTCCTGCCTCTAAAGACGTCGATGTTGATGAGATGTATAGCCAAGAGCAAAAAAAAAAAAAAAGGTGAGAACGGTGATGTGTGGTGGCGTGGCATTGTGCTTGACGCTTGAATTAGTCATGCCACGAACTCCAGAAAGTTCATATGACAAAGCTTGGTTTTTTATGCACATGTGTAGTTATTTAAATAATTTAATTCACTTGTGAAATAATACCACAGTTTTTGTTGTTGAAAGATGAGGCAAAAACTGATCAATATGTCAGTGTTGTATGGAAATACACTTTACTTATGAAAAAAGATAAAATTGGCATAAAATATATACTTATTTTGATTTTAAATTTATTTTTGATAAAATATTAAAATCTTAATAATTATAAATTTATTTTTCTGCCTTTGCATCCACTTCCACAAAACATCCGCAGCTGTGGATGTCATCCACTTAACATCCGCATCAGCATCCGCATTAACAAAGATGATTTCCATTACAACCCGATGTGGCGAGACAGTATTAAAACCATGTATGTGTTTGTGTTAAGCGGATGAATTTGAACGAACCAATAGTCAAGAGTAAGACACGAGGTGTCCAATAGTCAAGAGTAAGACACGAGGTGTGAGTCTGATTGTTGAGGTCAGTCTGCTGCTGACCGTCTGGGGGATTGGTCGTGAGTGTCTGCGTGCCCGGTAATAGTTTGGCCACGCACCCGGCACTATTGTGTGGAGCAGATGCAACTTTATAAAAACGCCACTTGCAAGCAGATAAAAAAAGTAATGCTTCATAAAGATTAGTACATTTGTAGGAGTTGAAACAAGGTGTATGAACCAAGTGATGATAGTGTAGTTCCGAACTTGAAAACAGGAGAAGAAGTGCCGCATAGCCATTATACACGATCAAGTTAAAGAAGTATAATCATTGGTGGTGGTGGTCTTGTATGTGTGTATTTGTATAGTAAATCGGAAGAATATTCATATGGCGACTTTATGACTCAATAGTATAAGAACCTGCAATCAAGTAATAACCAGTACCCCAACAATTTCCCCACCACCAGCCAATATTATCGTTACACTGAGTTGAAAGAGCTCAAAGCTATCCCAAAAATTGAGTCCCAGAAGTGTTTTGGAGATTGGAAGAGGTGCTGACATAAGTATATAATATCTAATGGGGACTATTTTGAAGGTTATAACATTGATGTAGATAAATAAACAAAATTCTTAAAAAAAAAAATGTAAATTCACATTACTTTTTGAACACACCTTGTATGTCAGGACAGCATGTGCAAAAATTACTTACTTGATTCTCTGTGGCACATCCTTATTGTAAATGAGGTTTTTGATGTTTAAAAAAAAAACTGCCTCTGGCTGCCTCCCTCTTTCACTTACCTCATCATCAATCCTTCTACTTTCCTCTAAAACACTTCCCAGGAACTTGAAAGTGTTTACCTTCCTCAGATGTTCACCAGCCATCATACTTCCCATTATCCTGTTCTTCTTCCTGATTGTTACACTGTACTTACATTTATTCACATTAAATTTCATACTATATTCGCCCACACTTTCTGCCAATACATCCAACTGCTGCTGAACTTTCTCTTCGCCACTTCCCAAGATTACCAGATCATCCACAAAAACTATCACCTTCACATTTTCCTCTTCCATCTTCGTTGCCACTTTTCTCATTATTTCATCCATGATTATAATGAAAAGTAGTAGTGAGAGTACCTAGTTTTAGCCAATTTGTTTGGTGCAGCCAATCTGTTCTTTCTCCCCTATTTTCAAATAGCTCACACTTTCCTGGTATAGTTCTATCACTCTCCTTGCGGTTTCTTTTGGGACTTCTATTTGTGACAGGAGTCCAACTCCTCCTCCGTGTGGTGGGGAATTGACAACAGCATGAAGTAGGGAACAGCCTTTGGGGCTGAGGTACAGAGGGGACAGAGAGCCTCGGGACCACTATGGTAACTGTGAAGTGGCAGTATATGGGGCTCTAGTGAATCTGTAATAGGCCTAGCAAACCGGTAATGGATTAAACTTGCTTTCAAAGCACAAACAAGCTCAGTTTATTTATGATTATACTACCTAAGTCTCTTTTTTGATGTCTGAAAAAATTTTGTACAGTTGTTTATAATTCACAGATTGTAGAAGTAGGGAGAATTTCAGGTACTAATGTCTGGGATGAAAGCTCGATTTGGAAAAACACGCAGTTCAATCTCAGCTTCAACATGTGTAGATGATCAAGTATTCTTTCTTTCTGTTACTGGCTATTGGTTGGTTAGTGAATTTTTTCTCAACTGGAGACATAAGATACCTTCACTCAATATGATTTCAACATTGATAACACCTATGACGATGGGAATAGTTCTAAAAACAAATCTAAATTCTTCAAAACAAAACAGACTATTTCCTTTAATATATATTGTTACTTGAGTAGCCTGCATGCATAAAATATAGTTGCTTATTACCTTGTACATTTTATGGAACATCAATCTGCTATGAATAATGAGATAAAATTTGTTAAACAGGCTTATGAAATTGTAACTGAAATCATTATTGATCATGTAACACGATGAAAATAAGATATATCCATTCAGCCACTTGCCACAGATGAAGACAGAAGAGCTGTGATGAACAAATAAACAAGACTATATCTTAAAATTTTTTGGCATAAACTTCAATCACGTTATAGGTGAAACATTTGGCAAGGGGATTAGTCATTAATATTCACATATCTGAGCACTGTTGCCTTTCTCACTTTTTCTTTTCTCCATCTTTCTGGTAAATATTGCTGCCAGTGATTTTTCAATTGTACTTCAACATAATTACATTTACTTTTGTATATTAATTTTATAATTTTCAATGCTCACACTATTTTTGTTAGTGGCTGGGATTATCAAATCATTCATTCCAGTTTTCATCCATTCACGTGACTTACACTTTCCAGTTTTTCTACTACTTTTCCTTTTGGTCCTTATTGTCCTCCATAACAACATTCCCCCCCCCCCTTTTCACAATCCTTTCTAACATATCACCTGATGAAACTCTTATTATTTTCATGCCTCTTGTCTCACCAGACTCCATCCACATGCACTGTTTCTTAGATCATGTCTCCTAATGGTCTGACCACCAAATGCCTCCACCCAACCCTCAATTCCATTTGTTTTGTACAATACCTCACTCTCGCCACATCTATCCTCTAAATTATGTACTTAAATGAAACCAACATTCTACTCAACTTTCTTCCCTCCACAAAATCATCTGCGTATCTTCTCCTACCATTATATTGCACCTACAGCAAATTCAACCAAATGCAGACATATGAAATAAAAATATGCACAAAAATATCTGCAGTAGGTATCTATAATAAAGTAAATACATGGTGTCATAAGAATCTGGTGACGGGGCTGCACAATATGCCCCTATTGTAACCACACAGTCTAACCCGGCAATCCTACTGGGTGTAGGGGACCTACAGTTCCACACTAGTAGAAAGGTATTACTGTCTTCAGGTCTGCCTCTCATCCTACCAACACACCACTCTTGAATAATGGTGATGATGAAACTGCTATTAAGCAATGAAAATAAGATAATGTATGGAAATAACCCATAACTCACCAGAAGGGTCAGACGAATACAAAAAAAACTACAAATACACTTTACAGAGAAATTCTTTCCTATTATTGGACACACCACTAACCTAATTTACCAGCTTACCTGTCTTCACTGAAGTACATCTTACATTGTTCACAACACTCATTCATTCATTCATTCATGTGGTAGGTCTGGATATGTATATCTTTTTTCCTGCCATATGTTTTGCCTCCTACACGAGTAAGGATATTGCAAAGTCTGCTTGTGTTTTTATTAGTGTTTGTCTGGCCCTCCTGCCTTCATCTGCAGTAAATAATGGCTTATTTTTCCTATCCTGTCTTACACTCTATACAGGAAATGTAACATCCTTTCCTGATATATGGATAAAATACAACAGTTGGTGGTTAACCTCTTCATTCACTTCTTTTTACACTGAGAATATCTACTTAGGTTTACATTACATGATAACGTCTTCACACCATTTTACACAATATCTTCCACTGCATTCCAGGTTTATAATATATACATATATATATATATATTGTGTGTGTAAGAGAGAGGTAGAGAGAGAGAGTTAAAACTTGGAAACCATGATTATTGTGTCAAAAAAAAATCAGTACTTTTTCAGTCAACTGTCAACAATTCTACTAAACAGGTACATGGGTACCAATTCATGTAAAGTGATACTACAAATAAATACATATTACTGACCAAACCAGATGCAAGATATAATGCTGATCTTTAATTATAAAAGTTAAAACACTCAAACTAAGGTATTAGTGTGATATCAGCAATGTACAACCTGCAGGAGGCATTCGGCAGCAGCATTCTGGAAACTCTCTTGATCCAGTAACAAACAAAGTATTTGTAATAAACGGCCATCATCAGCCATTATATGAGAGATGGACACCCACTCCACAAAACCTGTCAGAGTCAGAAGGACAACCTGGAAAAGAAAATAGTTATCTCACACACTAAAATAATCGGATAAAGGAAACAAAGAAACTGCCGCGAGGCAATGAAAATAAGATAGGATAGGGAAAATAAACAGTTACCCGTCACTTACCACAGATGAAGGCAGGAGGGCGAAACACGTAAAAACACAAAAACAAAAGAATTACACAATATTTCGACTTTTCAGTCTTACTCATGTAGGAGGCGAGACATATGGCAGGGGGAAAGATGTGGTCACATCCGAGCCCGCCACATGAATGAAGCACAGGCGGAAAACGCGTGGTAGTGGAAGAATTGTCGAGAGGGGGGGGGGGGGGGGAACAGGCTTGACCAGCGATAAAAGTGAAACAAATAAATATAATGTCTGTGTAGCTTAGTTCAAAAAGTTATAAATACATACAAAAAATAAAAAATAAAATAAATAAATAAAGAAGGGAAAAAAAAATATATATATATAAAAAAAAAAAAAAAAATAACCGACTGTAAAATGAAATGAGAGATGGCAAGTGACAGGTTTAACGTAGGTTTAGGCCAGGGGTGTGTCTGGTGTCAAGGATATGTTGATAGGCTAGTTCCCATCTGCGGAGTTCTGAAGGGGTGGTGGTATTTGGAAAAACTCTAATAGCTCTGACTGTGAAACAGGTGTTGAGGTTGTTTGAATTATGGAAGTTCGCATGAATTGCCACGGGATGGTCTGGGTTGGAAGTATAAACTGTTTGCCTGTGGCCATTCATTCTGTAGGAAAGTTGTTGAGTGGTGAGACCAATGTAAGAGGCAGTGCAGTGGATGCAGGTGAGTTGGTAAATAAGGTGAGTGGTAGCACATGTGGCATGTCCAATTATTGGGAAAGATTCGCCTGTGACAGGATTAGAGTAAGTAGTGGTGGCAGGGTGCATGCTGCAAGTTTTACAGCGGGGTCTGTTACACGGGAAAGATCCCTGTGGAGGTCTAGGGGAGTCGGCAGGTAAATACTTGTGGACCAAGATGTTGTACAGATTGGGCGGTCTGCTGAAGCAAGTGCGGGGAGCAGTGGGTAGGATTTTGGGAAGGAGGAGACGCATTTCAGGGAAGGAACGTAAGAAATCATGCCCACGGCGGAGTATCTGGTTGACAGATTCCAGGCCAGGAAAGAACTGGGTGACAAGTGTTGGACCACGGTCAGCTTTAGGAGGTGCAGAACGAGGATTGTGGGTGATGGCACGGGAAATTTGTTTTTCCACCAGATCATGGGGGTATTGGCGGGAAACAAGGGCTTGGGATAGTTTTTGGGAGTAACTGGAGATTGATTCATGATCAGAACAGATGCGTCTGCCACGGATTGCAAGGCTGTATGGGAGGGAACGTTTTATGTGGAAGGGGTGACAACTGTCAAAGTGTAGGTATTGTTGTAAATTGGTCGGTTTAATGTGTACTGAGGTATGGAGGGTCCCCTGTCGTAGGGTGATATCTACGTCAAGGAAGGTGATACAGGTGTGGGAATATGACCATGTGAAATTGATGGAGTGATTATCATTTAGTGAGTTGAGGAAGTCTAGGAGGTGGTCCTCCCCGTGGGTCCAGATCATAAATATATCATCTATGTATCTGAACCACACGAGGGGACTGAGGGGGGAATTCTTCAGAAAAATATTTTCCAGACGGCCCAGGAAAAGGTTAGCATAGGACGGGGCCATGCGGGTACCCATGGCAGTGCCGCGTATCTGGTGGTAAATCTGGGAGTTGAAGGAGAAATAGTTTTTGGAGAGGATAAAGTTGGCAAGGGATATGAGAAAGGATGTTCTGGGAAGACTGTTTGGAGGGCGCATATCCAAGAAGTGCTGAAGGGAACTGAGGCCTTCAAGGTGGGGAATATTGGTGTACAAGGAGGTTACGTCAATTGAAACGAGGAGGGAGTCTGGTGGTAGAGGACTGGGGACTTTTGACAGACGTTCCAAAAAATGTGGTGTGTCTTTGATGTAAGATGGAAGGTTCTGCACAAAAGGTTGGAGGTGTTGATCCACCAAGGCTGAAATTCGTTCAGTGGGGGAACCATAGGCCGCAACTATAGGTCGTCCCGGATTGCCAGCCTTGTGTATCTTGGGGAGAAGGTACAAAGTAGGTGTGCGGGGATTTTGAGGGGTGAGAAGGGATAAGGATTGTGAAGAAAGACCTTGTAAGGGGCCTAGGAGGTCCAGGAAGGAGCGAATTTCGAGGCAGATGGAAGAGGTGGGATCTGTGGCATGTGGACGATAGGTGTTGGTATCAGAGAGCTGTTTAAGGGCCTCCGCATCGTAGTCACTGCGGTCCATGACCACGGTGGTGGAGCCCTTGTCTGCTGGAAGGATAATGATATTTTTGTTGTTGGACAGTTCTCTCATGGCCCGGATTTCAGTAGGGTTGAGGTTATTGGAGTTGGGAATAGAGTTGAGGAAAGATTTTGAGGATAAGGTCGATGTGAGGAAGTCTTGGAACAGGAGGAGGGGATGATTTTGGGGAAGTGGAGGAGGGTCAAGTTGGGATGGTGGTTTGAACTGCTCTAAGCTGGACTCAATCTCACCTCGGCGGCTGTCACTCTCCGTTGTGGTAGCAAAGTGATACCGCCAGCGGAGTGTGCGGCAGAAAGCAAGCGAGTCCCGGACCAGAGCAGCATGGTCGAACTTAGGAATAGGCGAGAAGGAAAGTCCCTTGGAGAGGATAGAGAGTTGTGGTTCAGACAAGGACGTGGACGAGAGGTTGACCACTGACCGTTGTGGTGTGTCTACAGGTCGGGCAGTGGCACGAGGGATGGGTGGTAATGGAGGTGGGTGTGGCATATTAAAAATGTGGGCAAGACATGGGACTTTGGCAACCAGGGGAGGAGGTGGTGTGTGCTGCCTATGTGAAGGATGTTGGTAAGGAAGAGACAGGCCTAAAACAAGGTAACTTTTCAATAGATTTGATAGCTTTAGCAGATGTTTTTGTGCACATTTCTGTTGCAACTGTCTGCACTCTGTGAGAATTTGTTTAAGATGTTGAGTTGGGGAGGGATGCATTAGACAAAGAATCTTGTGGAAAGACGAAAGTTGAATCGAATGTTGCTGGGCTTTTAGTAGATATTGCTGGAGAACAATATGGGTGAGAGTAAGCGATTGTGTGAAACGAAAAGCATGGAGAGTTTGGTGGAGTTGTGGGTGGCAACCGGAGACTGGTAGTTTTATTGTCAGGCCATTGGGGGGTAGGTTGAAAGAGAGGCATGATTGAAGGAAAAGTATATGGGAGTGGAGTCTAGTGAGGTGGATGGCATGAAAACGGAATTGTTTCAAGTAATGGTAAATTGGAGACATGATTTTAGAGAAGTTTATGGAAAGAACAACAGCACACCACCAGTTAGGAAGATAATGGTCAGTAGGTCAGAGAGCCACAATGAAGAGGGTGATAAATAAATAGATAAAAATAAATATAAAAATGGGGGGAGGAATATTTGGAAATTTCAATTTAAGTGGCCACAGGCAGAACAGAAAAATCAATTTTATTATTTAAGCGGTGCCAAAAATCGCCGGAAAAAAAAAAAAAAAAAAAAAAAATTATTATAAGAAAAATTATAAAACCAGTAAACAATAAGAAATGTAGTGCTTGGTCACTACACCGACAATAAACTGAGCAGGCAGATAGTGAAAACGGTGAAAAAAAAAGTGTGTTTACTGAAATGCCGATTTAAAAAAAAAAAAAAAAAAAAAAAGTGAGGTTAGTTAGAACGGCGCCGGCAGTATTGATACTAATACCGGGAAAAGCACAGAATAAGGATAAGAAAATATATATATGTGTATTGTTTAGTAGCCCAACCGGCAACAATACCCGGGAAATGAAACGGAATAAGAATTGAAACACACGCGGTAACCGTAAGAGCGGGAAGAAAAAAAAAAAAAAAAAAGTGAGGTTAGTTAGAACGGCGCCGGCAGTATTGATACTAATACCGGGAAAAGCACAGAATAAGGATAAGAAAATATATATATGTGTATTGTTTAGTAGCCCAACCGGCAACAATACCCGGGAAATGAATCGAAATAAGAATTGAAACACACGCGGTAACCGTAAGAGCGGGAAGAAAATAAATATTACGAAAAAAAAAACGCGAAAACTTTTTTACACCTGAGCAAAAGCAGTTAATGTGATACAAAAAGTTACTAATACAACGGAAATACGCATACGTTTAAAAGGCATGTGAATGTTGTGGAAAAATGTACATTAAAACGAAGTTCTAAGGACGGAATACGCAAATACAAGTACACAAAGAGCAAAGATGGAAATTTCCATCTTTGCTCTTTGTGTACTTGTATTTGCGTATTCCGTCCTTAGAACTTCGTTTTAATGTACATTTTTCCACAACATTCACATGCCTTTTAAACGTATGCGTATTTCCGTTGTATTAGTAACTTTTTGTATCACATTAACTGCTTTTGCTCAGGTGTAAAAAAGTTTTCGCGTTTTTTTTTTCGTAATATTTATTTTCTTCCCGCTCTTACGGTTACCGCGTGTGTTTCAATTCTTATTTCGATTCATTTCCCGGGTATTGTTGCCGGTTGGGCTACTAAACAATACACATATATATATTTTCTTATCCTTATTCTGTGCTTTTCCCGGTATTAGTATCAATACTGCCGGCGCCGTTCTAACTAACCTCACTTTTTTTTTTTTTTTTTTTTTTCTTTCTTACGGTTACCGCGTGTGTTTCAATTCTTATTCCGTTTCATTTCCCGGGTATTGTTGCCGGTTGGGCTACTAAACAATACACATATATATATTTTCTTATCCTTATTCTGTGCTTTTCCCGGTATTAGTATCAATACTGCCGGCGCCGTTCTAACTAACCTCACTTTTTTTTTTTTTTTTTTTTTTTTAAAAATCGGCATTTCAGTAAACACACTTTTTTTCACCGTTTTCACTATCTGCCTGCTCAGTTTATTGTCGGTGTAGTGACCAAGCACTACATTTCTTATTGTTTACTGGTTTTATAATTTTTCTTATAATTTTTTTTTTTTTTTTTTTTTTTTTTTTCCGGCGATTTTTGGCACCGCTTAAATAATAAAATTGATTTTTCTGTTCTGCCTGTGGCCACTTAAATTGAAATTTCCAAATATTCCTCCCCCCATTTTTATATTTTTTATATTTATTTTATCTATTTATTTATCACCCTCTTCATTGTGGCTCTCTGACCTACTGACCATTATCTTCCTAACTGGTGGTGTGCTGTTGTTCTTTCCATAAACTTCTCTAAAATCATGTCTCCAATTTACCATTACTTGAAACAATTCCGTTTTCATGCCATCCACCTCACTAGACTCCACTCCCATATACTTTTCCTTCAATCATGCCTCTCTTTCAACCTACCCCCCAATGGCCTGACAATAAAACTACCAGTCTCCGGTTGCCACCCACAACTCCACCAAACTCTCCATGCTTTTCGTTTCACACAATCGCTTACTCTCACCCATATTGTTCTCCAGCAATATCTACTAAAAGCCCAGCAACATTCGATTCAACTTTCGTCTTTCCACAAGATTCTTTGTCTAATGCATCCCTCCCCAACTCAACATCTTAAACAAATTCTCACAGAGTGCAGACAGTTGCAACAGAAATGTGCACAAAAACATCTGCTAAAGCTATCAAATCTATTGAAAAGTTACCTTGTTTTAGGCCTGTCTCTTCCTTACCAACATCCTTCACATAGGCAGCACACACCACCTCCTCCCCTGGTTGCCAAAGTCCCATGTCTTGCCCACATTTTTAATATGCCACACCCACCTCCATTACCACCCATCCCTCGTGCCACTGCCCGACCTGTAGACACACCACAACGGTCAGTGGTCAACCTCTCGTCCACGTCCTTGTCTGAACCACAACTCTCTATCCTCTCCAAGGGACTTTCCTTCTCGCCTATTCCTAAGTTCGACCATGCTGCTCTGGTCCGGGACTCGCTTGCTTTCTGCCGCACACTCCGCTGGCGGTATCACTTTGCTACCACAACGGAGAGTGACAGCCGCCGAGGTGAGATTGAGTCCAGCTTAGAGCAGTTCAAACCACCATCCCAACTTGACCCTCCTCCACTTCCCCAAAATCATCCCCTCCTCCTGTTCCAAGACTTCCTCACATCGACCTTATCCTCAAAATCTTTCCTCAACTCTATTCCCAACTCCAATAACCTCAACCCTACTGAAATCCGGGCCATGAGAGAACTGTCCAACAACAAAAATATCATTATCCTTCCAGCAGACAAGGGCTCCACCACCGTGGTCATGGACCGCAGTGACTACGATGCGGAGGCCCTTAAACAGCTCTCTGATACCAACACCTATCGTCCACATGCCACAGATCCCACCTCTTCCATCTGCCTCGAAATTCGCTCCTTCCTGGACCTCCTAGGCCCCTTACAAGGTCTTTCTTCACAATCCTTATCCCTTCTCACCCCTCAAAATCCCCGCACACCTACTTTGTACCTTCTCCCCAAGATACACAAGGCTGGCAATCCGGGACGACCTATAGTTGCGGCCTATGGTTCCCCCACTGAACGAATTTCAGCCTTGGTGGATCAACACCTCCAACCTTTTGTGCAGAACCTTCCATCTTACATCAAAGACACACCACATTTTTTGGAACGTCTGTCAAAAGTCCCCAGTCCTCTACCACCAGACTCCCTCCTCGTTTCAATTGACGTAACCTCCTTGTACACCAATATTCCCCACCTTGAAGGCCTCAGTTCCCTTCAGCACTTCTTGGATATGCGCCCTCCAAACAGTCTTCCCAGAACATCCTTTCTCATATCCCTTGCCAACTTTATCCTCTCCAAAAACTATTTCTCCTTCAACTCCCAGATTTACCACCAGATACGCGGCACTGCCATGGGTACCCGCATGGCCCCGTCCTATGCTAACCTTTTCCTGGGCCGTCTGGAAAATATTTTTCTGAAGAATTCCCCCCTCAGTCCCCTCGTGTGGTTCAGATACATAGATGATATATTTATGATCTGGACCCACGGGGAGGACCACCTCCTAGACTTCCTCAACTCACTAAATGATAATCACTCCATCAATTTCACATGGTCATATTCCCACACCTGTATCACCTTCCTTGACGTAGATATCACCCTACGACAGGGGACCCTCCATACCTCAGTACACATTAAACCGACCAATTTACAACAATACCTACACTTTGACAGTTGTCACCCCTTCCACATAAAACGTTCCCTCCCATACAGCCTTGCAATCCGTGGCAGACGCATCTGTTCTGATCATGAATCAATCTCCAGTTACTCCCAAAAACTATCCCAAGCCCTTGTTTCCCGCCAATACCCCCATGATCTGGTGGAAAAACAAATTTCCCGTGCCATCACCCACAATCCTCGTTCTGCACCTCCTAAAGCTGACCGTGGTCCAACACTTGTCACCCAGTTCTTTCCTGGCCTGGAATCTGTCAACCAGATACTCCGCCGTGGGCATGATTTCTTACGTTCCTTCCCTGAAATGCGTCTCCTCCTTCCCAAAATCCTACCCACTGCTCCCCGCACTTGCTTCAGCAGACCGCCCAATCTGTACAACATCTTGGTCCACAAGTATTTACCTGCCGACTCCCCTAGACCTCCACAGGGATCTTTCCCGTGTAACAGACCCCGCTGTAAAACTTGCAGCATGCACCCTGCCACCACTACTTACTCTAATCCTGTCACAGGCGAATCTTTCCCAATAATTGGACATGCCACATGTGCTACCACTCACCTTATTTACCAACTCACCTGCATCCACTGCACTGCCTCTTACATTGGTCTCACCACTCAACAACTTTCCTACAGAATGAATGGCCACAGGCAAACAGTTTATACTTCCAACCCAGACCATCCCGTGGCAATTCATGCGAACTTCCATAATTCAAACAACCTCAACACCTGTTTCACAGTCAGAGCTATTAGAGTTTTTCCAAATACCACCACCCCTTCAGAACTCCGCAGATGGGAACTAGCCTATCAACATATCCTTGACACCAGACACACCCCTGGCCTAAACCTACGTTAAACCTGTCACTTGCCATCTCTCATTTCATTTTACAGTCGGTTATTTTTTTTTTTTTTTATATATATATTTTTTTTTTCCCTTCTTTATTTATTTATTTTATTTTATTTTTTGTATGTATTTATAACTTTTTGAACTAAGCTACACAGACATTATATTTATTTGTTTCACTTTTATCGCTGGTCAAGCCTGTTTCTCCTCAACCCCCCCCCCCCCCCCCCCCCCCCCCCCCCCCCCCCCCCCCCCCCTCTCGACAATTCTTCCACTACCACGCGTTTTCCGCCTGTGCTTCATTCATGTGGCGGGCTCGGATGTGACCACATCTTTCCCCCTGCCATATGTCTCGCCTCCTACATGAGTAAGACTGAAAAGTCGAAATATTGTGTAATTCTTTTGTTTTTGTGTTTTTACGTGTTTCGCCCTCCTGCCTTCATCTGTGGTAAGTGACGGGTAACTGTTTATTTTCCCTATCCTATCTTATTTTCATGCCTCGCGGCAGTTTCTTTGTTTCCTTTATCCAATTATTTTAGTGTGTGAGATAACTATTTTCTTTTCCAGGTTGTCCTTCTGACTCTGACAGGTTTTGTGGAGTGGGGTGTCCTCTCTCATATAATGGCTGATGATGGGTTTATTACAAATACTTTGTTTGTTACTGGATCAAGAGAGTTTCCAGAATGCTGCTGCCGAATGCCTCCTGCAGGTTGTACATTGCTGATATCACACTAATACCTTAGTTGAGTGTTTAACTTTTATAATTAAAGACAGCATTGATATCTTGCATCTGGTATTGGTCAGAATATGTATTTATTTGTAGTATCACTTTACATGAATGGTACCCATGTACCTGTTTAGTAGAATTGTGACAGTGACTGAAAAAGTACTGATTTTTTTTGACACAATAATCATGGTTTCCAAAGTTTTAACTCTCTCTCTCTACCTCTCTCTTTACACACACAATATATATATATATGTATATATTAAACCTGGAATGCAGTGGAAGATATTGGTAAATGGTGTGAAGACGTTAT
>CM061920.1:326751792-327133153 GCA_031002005.1 Vandiemenella viatica | reverse complement strand
CAGTAATGTGAACGTAATTAGTCCAGTCGATATCTGGCAAGTTAAGGTCACCTCCTAGTATTATTGTATGGTCCGGAAATTGCCGTGCTATTATTTACATTATTCTCAAGGCCTCGGCAATATTTACAAGAAACAAGAAAAATGAATGTTTATTAAGATTACAAACAAGAACATAAAAAATGTAATACATAATTATAGTTTTCTACGGGATTTTTGATTTTCTATTATGTTTATAATCACACAAAAATTTGACGGCTTATTAAAGCGGGCACCCTAGGAAATTTGCCGCCCCTAAAACGCTGCGCCCTAGGCTGGAGCCTATACAGCCTAATGGGAAATCCAGCACTGCCTAGCATAGCAGTTGTATATACATCACAGTCGCAATTCGTATTACCTAACTTGTTTCCCATTCGACTCGCCAAACATACGAGTATGGTATGGTGTGCATCCAAACAAACCAAATGACATCAACTACCAATGTAACAGACTAAAGTTAAAAGAAGTTCAATTTAACGGAAGTTAAGAAGACTGTTAACAATTTTTTGGATTAACTTAAAAGTTAAATTTTTTGCAATTTTGTTAACTTGGTTAATTAACGATTAACGGATTCATGGTTTTCTGCCTAGCTATGTTTAAGTGTACCAAATTTTTCTTTATTAGGAAATGCATACATTTGTAGAAGTGATCTTGACTTCCTTATGTGTGCACATTACAGTAGGTTGCACTAAAGATATTTTATAACCTGGAAACCTGTCTATTTATATCAATTATAATCAATGTTTTGATTTCATGACTGTAAAATTTACTTTTGAAGACCCATGTTAGTTGATTATATTAAATGAAGAGATAGGTAAAATTTAATAACTATCATAGTGAAGTGATTGATCTATACTAATGTGATTTGGTCATTGTAATCCAGATATGCATGAGATGTGATGTAAATTATAACTTCCATTCAGTGCTGCAAAAATGCTGCACTGTGATCAGCAGAGGTATCTATTAATAGCTGACAACACACTTGGTATCTCTACTAGATGACAACACACTTATCTGTTGCTTCACGTGACATATTGAAGAAGCTGAAAAGTGTTCATCGTTGCTTGAATTCCCAACCACTGAGGCCTACAGAAGCAACTTTGGGCCAGTGATCAGGCAACACAGGAGATACCAGTATAGATTAAATAATTTGAAGCATGGCAGTCACCTGGAGACAGTTACAGGACTTCTGTAATCATTGTAGCAGAAGACTGATAGGTAGCAGAAATTTTTAGCACTGGTTGGGTAGTTACAGAATACATCAAAATACTGCATTTAACTTTTTAACTTGTTCTGTTCATGTTGATAATTTAAGCGTATTGATATGATATAGTATAATGTGTTCTGTATTAATATTATGGCTTTGAACTTGAGGAAGCAAATGGTAACAAGATGGTTCTTAAAAATACTATACATAGAATGGGAGAGGGTCTTATCAGTGAGAAACAATTTATGTATGTGAACAATCCAAAAACTTAGAAAGGTTTGGGGACACAAACAAACTGTTCTTGCAGCTGTTCATCACACTATTATGATTGGTGTTCCTCCCACTCCCTAACAAGCATGTGTGCACCTCATTGTGACACTCAGTGTAGGCTTGGCAGTCATTGAGAATAGAGCTTCCATTGGACACTACTGCTAAGTGTGATGTTTGCACAGTTGTTAGGTTTTGGAATGCAAAAGGCTTTGAACCAATTAAAATTTATCACCAATTGATGGAAGTGGAGTGAGCATGGATGTCAAAAAACGTTTAGTATTGGTGTAGTGGTTGTACTGAATCAACAAACGAAATAGCAGAAAACTTTCAATTTTGATGAAACAGATGCAAACACACCATGCATGAAGATTGACAGATCACTTTGGATGACCTCTACATTTTGGTTCCTGAGGTTTCCCAATGAACCATCCACAGAATTTTAACAGAAAAGTTACAGTATTGGAAGGTGTTCACGAGATATGTTTCACTTTTCAGTCTCAGTTGGTCATGAGTAATGAAGATTGGGCATTCCACTGGCACCAAACTACAATCACAGAAGTGGCAGCACCATCTTCACTAAGCTACGAAAAGTATGCTGGTAAAGTAATGGCATAACACTGGCAGGAACGGTGAAACACTAAAAAAACTGAAACATCCAATTCTGAAATGAAGAAGAGGAATGTTGAACAAGGCCATAAGCATTCTCCAAGACAACACTCGCCATTATGTTGCCTGTCAAACTGTTGCTCTTCTGCAAAACTGTAGTTGGAACATCATCACCCAACCACCCTAATAGTTGTACTTCACACTCAGTGATTACCATCTGATCCGTAAGCTGAAAGAACATTTGTCCGGAAGATGATTCAGCACTAATGAAAGGTGAAAGGAAAGTTCAATGCCTCAAAGACAAAGGGGGCATACAAAATCTATCACAGTGTTTACAAAATAGCATTGACTGAAGTGCCAAAAACATATAAAAGGAGGTAGTTGTCCAACCTTTAAAATTATTATAGAAAATAAACATAAACATTACTTTTGGGATGCCCTCTTATTTGGAGAGATTATTTCTGACTGTGATCTATGAATCACGATTATTTTAGTGTAAATAAGATAGGATAGGGAAAATAAACAGTTACCCGTCACTTACCACAGATGAAGGCAGGAGGGCGAAACACGTAAAAACACAAAAAAACAAAAGAATTACACAATATTTCGACTTTTCAGTCTTACTCATGTAGGAGGCGAGACATATGGCAGGGGGAAAGATGTGGTCACATCCGAGCCCGCCACATGAATGAAGCACAGGCGGAAAAACGCGTGGTAGTGGAAGAATTGTCAGAGGGGGGGGGGGGGGGGAATAGGCTTGACCAGCGATAAAAGTGAAACAAATAATATAATGTCTGTGTAGCTTAGTTCAAAAAGTTATAAATACATACAAAAAATAAAATAAATAAATAAAGAAGGAAAAAAAAATATATAATATAAAAAAAAAAAAAAAAAAAAAAAAAAAAAAAAAAATAACCGACTGTAAAATGAAATGAGAGATGGCAAGTGACAGGTTTAACGTAGGTTTAGGCCAGGGGTGTGTCTGGTGTCAAGGATATGTTGATAGGCTAGTTCCCATCTGCGGAGTTCTGAAGGGGTGGTGGTATTTGGAAAAACTCTAATAGCTCTGACTGTGAAACAGGTGTTGAGGTTGTTTGAATTATGGAAGTTCGCATGAATTGCCACGGGATGGTCTGGGTTGGAAGTATAAACTGTTTGCCTGTGGCCATTCATTCTGTAGGAAAGTTGTTGAGTGGTGAGACCAATGTAAGAGGCAGTGCAGTGGATGCAGGTGAGTTGGTAAATAAGGTGAGTGGTAGCACATGTGGCATGTCCAATTATGGGAAAGATTCGCCTGTGACAGGATTAGAGTAAGTAGTGGTGGCAGGGTGCATGCTGCAAGTTTTACAGCGGGGTCTGTTACACGGGAAAGATCCCTGTGGAGGTCTAGGGGAGTCGGCAGGTAAATACTTGTGGACCAAGATGTTGTACAGATTGGGCGGTGCTGAAGCAAGTGCGGGGAGCAGTGGGTAGGATTTTGGGAAGGAGGAGACGCATTTCAGGGAAGGAACGTAAGAAATCATGCCCACGGCGGAGTATCTGGTTGACAGATTCCAGGCCAGGAAAGAACTGGGTGACAAGTGTTGGACCACGGTCAGCTTTAGGAGGTGCAGAACGAGGATTGTGGGTGATGGCACGGGAAATTTGTTTTTCCACCAGATCATGGGGGTATTGGCGGGAAACAAGGGCTTGGGATAGTTTTTGGGAGTAACTGGAGATTGATTCATGATCAGAACAGATGCGTCTGCCACGGATTGCAAGGCTGTATGGGAGGGAACGTTTAATGTGGAAGGGGTGACAACTGTCAAAGTGTAGGTATTGTTGTAAATTGGTCGGTTTAATGTGTACTGAGGTATGGAGGGTCCCCTGTCGTAGGGTGATATCTACGTCAAGGAAGGTGATACAGGTGTGGGAATATGACCATGTGAAATTGATGGAGTGATTATCATTTAGTGAGTTGAGGAAGTCTAGGAGGTGGTCCTCCCCGTGGGTCCAGATCATAAATATATCATCTATGTATCTGAACCACACGAGGGGACTGAGGGGGGAATTCTTCAGAAAAATATTTTCCAGACGGCCCAGGAAAAGGTTAGCATAGGACGGGGCCATGCGGGTACCCATGGCAGTGCCGCGTATCTGGTGGTAAATCTGGGAGTTGAAGGAGAAATAGTTTTTGGAGAGGATAAAGTTGGCAAGGGATATGAGAAAGGATGTTCTGGGAAGACTGTTTGGAGGGCGCATATCCAAGAAGTGCTGAAGGGAACTGAGGCCTTCAAGGTGGGGAATATTGGTGTACAAGGAGGTTACGTCAATTGAAACAAGGAGGGAGTCTGGTGGTAGAGGACTGGGGACTTTTGACAGACGTTCCAAAAAATGTGGTGTGTCTTTGATGTAAGATGGAAGGTTCTGCACAAAAGGTTGGAGGTGTTGATCCACCAAGGCTGAAATTCGTTCAGTGGGGGAACCATAGGCCGCAACTATAGGTCGTCCCGGATTGCCAGCCTTGTGTATCTTGGGGAGAAGGTACAAAGTAGGTGTGCGGGGATTTTGAGGGGTGAGAAGGGATAAGGATTGTGAAGAAAGACCTTGTAAGGGGCCTAGGAGGTCCAGGAAGGAGCGAATTTCGAGGCAGATGGAAGAGGTGGGATCTGTGGCATGTGGACGATAGGTGTTGGTATCAGAGAGCTGTTTAAGGGCCTCCGCATCGTAGTCACTGCGGTCCATGACCACGGTGGTGGAGCCCTTGTCTGCTGGAAGGATAATGATATTTTTGTTATTGGACAGTTCTCTCATGGCCCGGATTTCAGTAGGGTTGAGGTTATTGGAGTTGGGAATAGAGTTGAGGAAAGATTTTGAGGATAAGGTCGATGTGAGGAAGTCTTGGAACAGGAGGAGGGGATGATTTTGGGGAAGTGGAGGAGGGTCAAGTTGGGATGGTGGTTTGAACTGCTCTAAGCTGGACTCAATCTCACCTCGGCGGCTGTCACTCTCCGTTGTGGTAGCAAAGTGATACCGCCAGCGGAGTGTGCGGCAGAAAGCAAGCGAGTCCCGGACCAGAGCAGCATGGTCGAACTTAGGAATAGGCGAGAAGGAAAGTCCCTTGGAGAGGATAGAGAGTTGTGGTTCAGACAAGGACGTGGACGAGAGGTTGACCACTGACCGTTGTGGTGTGTCTACAGGTCGGGCAGTGGCACGAGGGATGGGTGGTAATGGAGGTGGGTGTGGCATATTAAAAATGTGGGCAAGACATGGGACTTTGGCAACCAGGGGAGGAGGTGGTGTGTGCTGCCTATGTGAAGGATGTTGGTAAGGAAGAGACAGGCCTAAAACAAGGTACTTTTCAATAGATTTGATAGCTTTAGCAGATGTTTTTGTGCACATTTCTGTTGCAACTGTCTGCACTCTGTGAGAATTTGTTTAAGATGTTGAGTTGGGGAGGGATGCATTAGACAAAGAATCTTGTGGAAAGACGAAAGTTGAATCGAATGTTGCTGGGCTTTTAGTAGATATTGCTGGAGAACAATATGGGTGAGAGTAAGCGATTGTGTGAAACGAAAAGCATGGAGAGTTTGGTGGAGTTGTGGGTGGCAACCGGAGACTGGTAGTTTTATTGTCAGGCCATTGGGGGGTATGTTGAAAGAGAGGCATGATTGAAGGAAAAGTATATGGGAGTGGAGTCTAGTGAGGTGGATGGCATGAAAACGGAATTGTTTCAAGTAATGGTAAATTGGAGACATGATTTTAGAGAAGTTTATGGAAAGAACAACAGCACACACCAGTTAGGAAGATAATGGTCAGTAGGTCAGAGAGCCACAATGAAGAGGGTGATAAATAAATAAATAAAAAAATAAATATAAAAATGGGGGGAGGAATATTTGGAAATTTCAATTTAAGTGGCCACAGGCAACAGAAAAATCAATTTTATTATTTAAGCGGTGCCAAAAATCGCCGGAAAAAAAAAAAAAAAAAAAAAAATTAAAAAAAATTATAAAACCAGTAAACAATAAGAAATGTAGTGCTTGGTCACTACACCGACAATAAACTGAGCAGGCAGATAGTGAAAACGGTGAAAAAAAAGTGTGTTTACTGAAATGCCGATTTAAAAAAAAAAAAAAAAGTGAGGTTAGTTAGAACGGCGCCGGCAGTATTGATACTAATACCGGGAAAAGCACAGAATAAGGATAAGAAAATATATATGTGTATTGTTTAGTAGCCCAACCGGCAACAATACCCGGGAAATGAAACGGAATAAGAATTGAAACACACGCGGTAACCGTAAGAGCGGCAAGAAAAAAAAAAAAAAAAAAAAAAGTGAGGTTAGTTAGAACGGCGCCGGCAGTATTGATACTAATACCGGGAAAAGCACAGAATAAGGATAAGAAAATATATATATGTGTATTGTTTAGTAGCCCAACCGGCAACAATACCCGGGAAATGAATCGAAATAAGAATTGAAACACACGCGGTAACCGTAAGAGCGGGAAGAAAATAAATATTACGAAAAAAAACGCGAAAACTTTTTTACACCTGAGCAAAAGCAGTTAATGTGATACAAAAAGTTACTAATACAACGGAAATACGCATACGTTTAAAAGGCATGTGAATGTTGTGGAAAAATGTACATTAAAACGAAGTTCTAAGGACGGAATACGCAAATACAAGTACACAAAGAGCAAAGATGGAAATTTCCATCTTTGCTCTTTGTGTACTTGTATTTGCGTATTCCGTCCTTAGAACTTCGTTTTAATGTACATTTTTCCACAACATTCACATGCCTTTTAAACGTATGCGTATTTCCGTTGTATTAGTAACTTTTTGTATCACATTAACTGCTTTTGCTCAGGTGTAAAAAGTTTTCGCGTTTTTTTTCGTAATATTTATTTTCTTCCCGCTCTTACGGTTACCGCGTGTGTTTCAATTCTTATTTCGATTCATTCCCGGGTATTGTTGCCGGTTGGGCTACTAAACAATACACATATATATATTTTCTTATCCTTATTCTGTGCTTTTCCCGGTATTAGTATCAATACTGCCGGCGCCGTTCTAACTAACCTCACTTTTTTTTTTTTTTTTTTTTTTTTCTTGCCGCTCTTACGGTTACCGCGTGTGTTTCAATTCTTATTCCGTTTCATTTCCCGGGTATTGTTGCCGGTTGGGCTACTAAACAATACACATATATATATTTTCTTATCCTTATTCTGTGCTTTTCCCGGTATTAGTATCAATACTGCCGGCGCCGTTCTAACTAACCTCACTTTTTTTTTTTTTTTTTTTTTTTTAAATCGGCATTTCAGTAAACACACTTTTTTCACCGTTTTCACTATCTGCCTGCTCAGTTTATTGTCGGTGTAGTGACCAAGCACTACATTTCTTATTGTCTTTACTGGTTTTATAATTTTTCTTATTATTTTTTTTTTTTTTTTTTTTTTTCCGGCGATTTTTGGCACCGCTTAAATAATAAAATTGATTTTTCTGTTCTGCCTGTGGCCACTTAAATTGAAATTTCCAAATATTCCTCCCCCTTATTTTTTATATTTATTTTTATATTTATTTATCACCCTCTTCATTGTGGCTCTCTGACCTACTGACCATTATCTTCCTAACTGGTGGTGTGCTGTTGTTCTTTCCATAAACTTCTCTAAAATCATGTCTCCAATTTACCATTACTTGAAACAATTCCGTTTTCATGCCATCCACCTCACTAGACTCCACTCCCATATACTTTTCCTTCAATCATGCCTCTCTTTCAACTACCCCCCAATGGCCTGACAATAAAACTACCAGTCTCCGGTTGCCACCCACAACTCCACCAAACTCTCCATGCTTTTCGTTTCACACAATCGCTTACTCTCACCCATATTGTTCTCCAGCAATATCTACTAAAAGCCCAGCAACATTCGATTCAACTTTCGTCTTTCCACAAGATTCTTTGTCTAATGCATCCCTCCCCAACTCAACATCTTAAACAAATTCTCACAAGTGCAGACAGTTGCAACAGAAATGTGCACAAAAACATCTGCTAAAGCTATCAAATCTATTGAAAAGCTACCTTGTTTTAGGCCTGTCTCTTCCTTACCAACATCCTTCACATAGGCAGCACACACCACCTCCTCCCCTGGTTGCCAAAGTCCCATGTCTTGCCCACATTTTTAATATGCCACACCCACCTCCATTACCACCCATCCCTCGTGCCACTGCCCGACCTGTAGACACACCACAACGGTCAGTGGTCAACCTCTCGTCCACGTCCTTGTCTGAACCACAACTCTCTATCCTCTCCAAGGGACTTTCCTTCTCGCCTATTCCTAAGTTCGACCATGCTGCTCTGGTCCGGGACTCGCTTGCTTTCTGCCGCACACTCCGCTGGCGGTATCACTTTGCTACCACAACGGAGAGTGACAGCCGCCGAGGTGAGATTGAGTCCAGCTTAGAGCAGTTCAAACCACCATCCCAACTTGACCCTCCTCCACTTCCCCAAAATCATCCCCTCCTCCTGTTCCAAGACTTCCTCACATCGACCTTATCCTCAAAATCTTTCCTCAACTCTATTCCCAACTCCAATAACCTCAACCCTACTGAAATCCGGGCCATGAGAGAACTGTCCAACAACAAAAATATCATTATCCTTCCAGCAGACAAGGGCTCCACCACCGTGGTCATGGACCGCAGTGACTACGATGAGGCCCTTAAACAGCTCTCTGATACCAACACCTATCGTCCACATGCCACAGATCCCACCTCTTCCATCTGCCTCGAAATTCGCTCCTTCCTGGACCTCCTAGGCCCCTTACAAGGTCTTTCTTCACAATCCTTATCCCTTCTCACCCCTCAAAATCCCCGCACACCTACTTTGTACCTTCTCCCCAAGATACACAAGGCTGGCAATCCGGGACGACCTATAGTTGCGGCCTATGGTTCCCCCACTGAACGAATTTCAGCCTTGGTGGATCAACACCTCCAACCTTTTGTGCAGAACCTTCCATCTTACATCAAAGACACACCACATTTTTTGGAACGTCTGTCAAAAGTCCCCAGTCCTCTACCACCAGACTCCCTCCTGTTTCAATTGACGTAACCTCCTTGTACACCAATATTCCCCACCTTGAAGGCCTCAGTTCCCTTCAGCACTTCTTGGATATGCGCCCTCCAAACAGTCTTCCCAGAACATCCTTTCTCATATCCCTTGCCAACTTTATCCTCTCCAAAAACTATTTCTCCTTCAACTCCCAGATTTACCACCAGATACGCGGCACTGCCATGGGTACCCGCATGGCCCCGTCCTATGCTAACCTTTTCCTGGGCCGTCTGGAAAATATTTTTCTGAAGAATTCCCCCCTCAGTCCCCTCGTGTGGTTCAGATACATAGATGATATATTTATGATCTGGACCCACGGGGAGGACCACCTCCTAGACTTCCTCAACTCACTAAATGATAATCACTCCATCAATTTCACATGGTCATATTCCCACACCTGTATCACCTTCCTTGACGTAGATATCACCCTACGACAGGGGACCCTCCATACCTCAGTACACATTAAACCGACCAATTTACAACAATACCTACACTTTGACAGTTGTCACCCCTTCCACATTAAACGTTCCCTCCCATACAGCCTTGCAATCCGTGGCAGACGCATCTGTTCTGATCATGAATCAATCTCCAGTTACTCCCAAAAACTATCCCAAGCCCTTGTTTCCCGCCAATACCCCCATGATCTGGTGGAAAAACAAATTTCCCGTGCCATCACCCACAATCCTCGTTCTGCACCTCCTAAAGCTGACCGTGGTCCAACACTTGTCACCCAGTTCTTTCCTGGCCTGGAATCTGTCAACCAGATACTCCGCCGTGGGCATGATTTCTTACGTTCCTTCCCTGAAATGCGTCTCCTCCTTCCCAAAATCCTACCCACTGCTCCCCGCACTTGCTTCAGCAGACCGCCCAATCTGTACAACATCTTGGTCCACAAGTATTTACCTGCCGACTCCCCTAGACCTCCACAGGGATCTTTCCCGTGTAACAGACCCCGCTGTAAAACTTGCAGCATGCACCCTGCCACCACTACTTACTCTAATCCTGTCACAGGCGAATCTTTCCCAATAATTGGACATGCCACATGTGCTACCACTCACCTTATTTACCAACTCACCTGCATCCACTGCACTGCCTCTTACATTGGTCTCACCACTCAACAACTTTCCTACAGAATGAATGGCCACAGGCAAACAGTTTATACTTCCAACCCAGACCATCCCGTGGCAATTCATGCGAACTTCCATAATTCAAACAACCTCAACACCTGTTTCACAGTCAGAGCTATTAGAGTTTTTCCAAATAACCACCACCCCTTCAGAACTCCGCAGATGGGAACTAGCCTATCAACATATCCTTGACACCAGACACACCCCTGGCCTAAACCTACGTTAACCTGTCACTTGCCATCTCTCATTTCATTTTACAGTCGGTTATTTTTTTTTTTTTTTTTTTTTTTTTTTTTTTTTTTTTTTTTTTTTTATATATATATATTTTTTTTTTCCCTTCTTTATTTATTTTTTTTTTTTTTTTTTTTTTTGTATGTTTTATAACTTTTTGAACTAAGCTACACAGACATTATATTTATTTGTTTCACTTTTATCGCTGGTCAAGCCTGTTCCCCCCCCCCCCCCTCTTGACAATTCTTCCACTACCACGCGTTTTCCGCCTGTGCTTCATTCATGTGGCGGGCTCGGATGTGACCACATCTTTCCCCCTGCCATATGTCTCGCCTCCTACATGAGTAAGACTGAAAAGTCGAAATATTGTGTAATTCTTTGTTTTTGTGTTTTTACGTGTTTCGCCCTCCTGCCTTCATCTGTGGTAAGTGACGGGTAACTGTTTATTTTCCCGAAAATAGTTATCTCACACACTAAAATAATCGTGATTAATAGATCACAGTCAGAAATAATCTCTCCAAAATAAGAGGGCAATCCCAAAAGTAAGGTTTATGTTTATTTTCTATAATAATTTTAAAGGTTGGACAACTACCTCCTTTTATATGTTATTGGCACTTCAGTCAATGCTATTTTGTAAACACTGTGATAGATTTTGTATGCCCCCTTTGTCTTTGAGGCATTGAACTTTCCTTTCACCTTTTCATTAGTGCTGAATCATCTTCCGGACAAATGTTCTTTCAGCTTACGGATCAGATGGTAATCACTGAGTGTGAAGTACAACTATTAGGGTGGTTGGGTGATGATGTTCCAACTACAGTTTTGCAGAAGAGCAACAGTTTGACAGGCAACATAATGGCGAGTGTTGTCTTGGAGAATGCTTATGGCCTTGTTCAACATTCCTCTTCTTCATTTCAGAATTGGATGTTTCAGTTTTTTTAGTGTTTCACCGTTCCTGCCAGTGTTATGCCATTACTTTACCAGCATACTTTTCGTAGCTTAGGTGAAGATGGTGCTGCCACTTCTGTGATTGTAGTTTGGTGCCAGTGGAATGCCCAATCTTCATTACTCATGACCAACTGAGACTGAAAAGTGAAACATATCTCGTGAACACCTTCCAATACTGTAACTTTTCTGTTAAAATTCTGTGGATGGTTCATTGGGAAACCTCAGGAACCAAAATTTAGAGGTCATCCAAAGTGATCTGTCAATCTTCATGCATGGTGTGTTTGCATCTGTTTCATCAGAAATTGAAAGTCTTCTGCTATTTCGTTTGTTGATTTCAGTACAACCAACTACACCAATACTAAACGTTTTTTGACATCCATGCTCAACTCCACTTCCATCAATTGGTGATAAATTTTAATTGGTTCAAAGCCTTTTGCATTCCAAAACCTAACAACTGTGCAAACATCACACTTAGCAGTAGTGTCCAATGGAAGCTCTATTCTCAATGAGGTGTCACAATGAGGTGCACACATGCTTGTTAGGGAGTGGGAGGAACACCAATCATAATAGTGTGATGAACAGCTGCAAGAACAGTTTGTTTGTGTCCCCAAACCTTTCTAAGTTTTTGGATTGTTCACATACATAAATTGTTTCTCACTGATAAGACCCTCTCCCATTCTATGTATAGTATTTTTAAGAACCATCTTGTTACCATTTGCTTCCTCAAGTTCAAAGCCATAATATTAATACAGAACACATTATACTATATCATATCAATACGCTTAAATTATCAACATGAACAGAACAAGTTAAAAAGTTAAATGCAGTATTTTGATGTATTCTGTAACTACCCAACCAGTGCTAAAAATTTCTGCTACCTATCAGTCTTCTGCTACAATGATTACAGAAGTCCTGTAACTGTCTCCAGGTGACTGCCATGCTTCCAAATTATTTAATCTATACTGGTATCTCCTGTGTTGCCTGATCACTGGCCCAAAGTTGCTTCTGTAGGCCTCAGTGGTTGGGAATTCAAGCAACGATGAACACTTTTCAGCTTCTTCAATATGTCACGTGAAGCAACAGATAAGTGTGTTGTCAGCTAGTAGAGAGATACCAAGTGTGTTGTCAGCTATTAGATAGATACCTCTGCTGATCACAGTGCAGCATTTTTGCAGCACTGAATAGGAAGTTATAATTTACATCACATCACATGCATATCTGGATTACAATGACCAAATCACATTAGTATAGATCAATCACTTCACTATGATAGTTATTAAAATTTTACCTATCTCTTCATTTAATATAATCAACTAACATGGGTCTTCAAAAGTAAAATTTTACAGTCATGAAATCAAAACATTGATTATAATTGATATAAATAGACAGGTTTCCAGGTTATAAATATCTTTAGTGCAACCTACTGTAATGTTGCACACATAAGGAAGTCAAGATCACTTCTACAAATGTATGCATTTCCTAATAAAGAAAAATTTGGTACACTTAAACATAGCTAGGCAGAAAACCATGAATCCGTTAATCGTTAATTAACCAAGTTAACAAAATTGCAAAAAATTTAACTTTTAAGTTAATCCAAAAAATTGTTAACAGTCTTCTTAACTTCCGTTAAATTGAACTTCTTTTAACTTTAGTCTGTTACATTGGTAGTTGATGTCATTTGGTTTGTTTGGATGCACACCATACCATACTCGTATGTTTGGCGAGTCGAATGGGAAACAAGTTAGGTAATACGAATTGCGACTGTGATGTATATACAACTGCTATGCTAGGCAGTGCTGGATTTCCCATTAGGCTGTATAGGCTCCAGCCTAGGGGCGGCAGCGTTTTAGGGGTGGCAAATTTCCTAGGGTGCCCGCTTTAATAAGCCGTCAAATTTTTGTGTGATTATAAACATAATAGAAAATCAAAAATCCCGTAGAAAACTATAATTATGTATTACATTTTTTATGTTCTTGTTTGTAATCTTAATAAACATTCATTTTTCTTGTTTCTTGTAAATATTGCCGAGGCCTTGAGAAATAATGTAAATAATATAGCACGGCAATTTCCGGACCATACAATAATACTAGGAGGTGACCTTAATTTGCCAGATATCGACTGGACTAATTACGTTCACATTACTGGGAGCAGGGATCAAGCAGTTTGCGAAATCATTCTAAACCTCTTCTCAGATCACAATCTTGAACAGCTCGTAACTGAACCAACGCGATGCCTCAACGGTAACGAAAATATTTTAGATATAGTTGTTACAAATAGGCCTGAACTATTCACAGATATTTCTACCACCGCAGGAATAAGTGATCACAAAGCTGTAATTGCTACAGTAAAACTAACAACCATGCGCAGAAAGAGAAAAGAGAGGATCGTTTACAGATTCGAAAAGGCTTCAAAAGAGTGTTTTAGAGCGTATTTGAGGCATAATTACCACACCTTCTTAGTAACTGGAGGCACCGTTGAAGAGAGGTGGCATCGATTCCTACAAATACTCGGGGAAGGTATGAACTTGCATATACCGAAACGGACAATCAGGGAAGAGAACGATCCCCCATGGTACACACGGGAGGTTAAAAGGTTACTCAAGAAGCAAAGGAAGATACATGCACGATCAAAAAGGATGATGCATCGGACTGATTTAGATAAGTTAGAGGAGATAAGGGGACGTGTTAAGAATGCGATGCGTTTGGCCTTTAAAACTTTCATGAAAATTCTCTCTCTAAGAGCCTCACTGAAAACCCTAAGAAATTTTAGTCGTATGTAAAAAAAGTTAGTTGTAGTGGGAACAATGAGCCAGTTCTAATAAAGACGGACGGGAAGTTGAAGACAGCCGCAACAAGGCTACCGTATTTAACACCGAATTCAAAAATTAATTCACGTGAGAAAACATGGAAAACATCCCCACTTTACCACATTGTTTGGAATTAGAGATGGATCCGATAGAAATTGATAGCGTAGGAATTGTAAAGCAATTAAAACTCCTGAAGTGGGGTAAAGCGCCAGGTCCCGATGGTATACCGGTAAGAGTATTTTCCGAATACGCGGAGGATATTGAACCATTTCTGTCAGATATATTCCGTAAATCACTAGAAGAGAGAAACGTACCTTCTAGCTGGAAAATAGCCCAGGTAATTCCCGTTTTTAAGAAAGGAGATCGGAGTGATCCTACGAATTATCGACCCATATCTCTAACATTGGTCTGCAGCAGAATTCTGGAACATGTCATATGTTCGAACATAATGAAGTTTCTAGATGAAAACGAGTTACTTACACTATGTCAACACAGATTACGGAAGAAGAGATCGTGTGAAACACAACTGGCCCTATTTTCCCATGACATAATGAAAGATATCGATGCAGGTTCGCAAGATGACGCAGTTTTTTTGGATTTTCAGAAAGCTTTTGATTCTGTGCCACACAACCGACTTTTAGCGAAGATTCGAGCTTACGGTATTTCGGCTCAGATTTGCGAGTGGATACGCGATTTTCTAACTGGTCGATCACAGTATGTCGTTGTTGACGGAGAAGCCTCTTCTAAGATAAATGTTACTTCGGGCATTCCTCAAGGAAGTGTATTAGGTCCACGTCTTTTCTTAATATTTATAAACGATCTAGGTGACAACGTCAAATGCTGGTTGGGATTGTTTACCGACGATGCGGTTATCTATAGGGAAATAAGGTGCTCCGACGACTGCTTAGACATTCAGCGTGATTTGGATGCTATTTTCGATTGGTGCCGTAAATGGCAGCTTACACTTAATTGCAAAAAGTGCAAGGCAATGCGGATAAGTAACAAGAAGAATCAGTTTGTTCACAAGTACAAAATAAACAATTCAGCTGTCGACACGGTTGATTCCGTGAAGTATCTGGGGGTGATAGAACAAAGCAACATGAAATGGGACATGCACATAACTTCCGTCGTAGGCAAGGCTAATTCTAAATTACGATTCATAGGTCGTATTTTGAGGAATTGTAATGCTCAAACAAAGGAGATAGCGTATAAAACACTAGTACGTCCACATCTGGATTACTGTTGTGGGGTTTGGGATCCGTATCGCAAGGTTCTGATTGACTCAGTTGAGAGGGTGCAGAGGAGAGCCGCTAGATTCGTGACTTGTTGTTACAGCCCTTATGAAAGCGTCACAGAATTGATACATAGATTGGGCTGGGATAGTTTGGAAGACAGACGACGTAGCTTGCGTTCGAATTTATTGGAGAATATGCGAAAAAAATTAAATTTCGAGTGCAATGAAATACTTCTTCCGCCAACCTATTTAGGTCGCAATGACCGGAGGGATAAGATTAGAGAAATAAGATGCCGTACTGATACTTATATGTATTCCTTCTTTCCTCGCACTATTCGGGATTGGAATGGGCGGGTTTAGGATTGGTGCTTAGCACCCTCTATCACCCACAATGTTTGTGATTTGCAGAGTATGAATGTAGATGTAGATGTATTTTATGACTAAATCTGAATACTTTCAAGTAATCAAATCACTCTTAATCTATATCCATTCACATATACTTATAATCGTTTGCTGCCTAATAAAGGTAATACAAATTAGCAATTAGTATAAGTATGAAGGAGAAAAGGGCGGCACCAAATGAACAGCCTACACTAAAAAAAAGTTTAAATCCGGCCCTGATGCTAGGCATGGCATTCATGTAGGCAGCAAAGCTAGAGATTTGGAAACTTTCTATTTTACATCTGCAAACTGATGCTCTACTTCGATTGGTGATTGATTTTGATATTTTTATAATCTAGCTTTTTTATTGCAACAAAAATGTCACTTGGTGTTGGTATGGTGCTCGTTAGTGAAATAATTTAAACTGACATTCGTTACATGATTACGTCATGGAAACTGAAGCTCTTGAATCCGTTAGTGAAAGCAGCAACACTAGCAATAGCAACAAGAATATTAATAATCCTTGGCACATTTATCTAATTATGTTGCATTTAAATAAAAAATGGGAGAACAGTTGATTCATGGATGCAAACTGTGTTTGCCTAAAGTTTCTACAGTCAAGGTTCACGTGTCTAGTGTCAATAATCTTAAACAACATATGAAGAGGATGTATATATCAAAAGATGAACAGTTTGGAGAGAAAGTAAAAGCAGAGATAACTCGTTGGGAAAAAGAAAAATAATTCAAATCCATCTTCAAATTCTGTTACTACTTCTGATGTAGATAGCAGCAGAAATGATTTTATTTCATCTCCATCTGTTAGTAAAAGTTTACGTCAATAAAAAATTTGGTATCGTAGCTACCAGCACCATCGTATTCCAAGCTGGTGTCAACTGATGTATTGTAACCCTTTTTGTTGCCATCATGATTCCACTATATGTTGAAGAATCCAATACATTTTAAGAAGCTCAATTTCCAGAAGGACATTGGGTAGACGTATTATCGATTCACATCACGGTACATAGCACCTTGGTCCTGCTTGCAGTAATACCTATTGCAATACATAAACATTAGATCTACTTTCAGATTATTCACTTTTAATGGTTAGCTTTAACTTGCGTTAAATTTGTAAAAATGTAAAACTTTAACGATTATCGAAGTTAATTTTTTAAGTAGCGGATTAACGATTAACAAAGTTAATATTTCTATTAACTGTGCCCACCTATGCTTCAAAATTTTGAAACAATGGATTCTTTAAGTGATCTGGAATAAATTTAACTTTGCCATACATAACACACATAGCTAAAAATTCTCTCTAAGCTTCATACTCACTAAACAGTTTTAGTCATTTTTAAGCAAATAATTCTAAAAACAGAAATATAATAAAAAACAATTTCTAACAAACAACCACCTGCACTACTCTTGCATGGGAAGAAGCAGCATGTGCATTTCCACTCTCTGTAGAAGTTTTAAACTCCTGGCAGTGGTCAACAATGAGACGTAGGAAAAAGTTAAATATGTCAGCCATATTTGTAGTTAATGCCTGGTATAAATCTTTTCTTCTTTGATTCGACTCCAGAGTCTAAAAAAATAATAATAAAACATGTAATGTGTATACATCTTAAACATTATTCACAATGTGATTAGTAAGTATTTGAAGTCACTCAATATAGCAAACACAATAACAAACTAACTCATAAAGGAAAAAATATATACAAATTAGAAATGAATCACCTGCAACAAAGCAACATCTTCAACAAGCCTAAGGAAGACAAGTAGCACCATTTCAGTTTGACTTTCACCATGGGCACAGGCATCACTTAGTTCTTTCAACAATGTTGGCCACTGTTGAGGCCACTCTCTCTTGATCATTTCAACAATGACACGTGATAGTGCATCTTTGATGTGGTTGTGATTCTGAAGTTGTGGCTCGACACCACTGGACAGAAGCTTCATAGCATTTTCCTGTTGCAAAATATATTTGTTATTATCTAACCAAAATTCTGGCATTAGTGTTAAGGCAGACAAATATTTGCAGGGAACCTTACCAACAAATGAATTACAAACGAAGTCTACCAGCATTAAGTATTACTATAATGCTTTCAGGCAAGAAAATACGTTGTATCCACTTAATATTTCAGTGATCCAAAAGATGAAGATGGAGAATTGGATTGGATCATCGAAGTAAGGGTATTGAATAGAAACACCATATTGACTTGGCTTGTAACATTAACAAATAATTAATGTCAGCAGTTTATTTTATCAGAAAGGTAGTTTTTTTTTTTTTTTTTTTTTTGCAGCCAGAAACCAGCATAAAGATCTTTGTTGAAAAAATTAGATTCATTCTTTCAATTGGTAGTTAAAAACTAAGATTTAGCATCAAATTAGTTGAAATCATTATAAAGGAGTGGGAGGGGAGGGAATAAGTATTTTACTGTCTTTATAGGAATGGACAAGCAACTACTGATGGTTAGGAAAGACATTATGTTCACATATTACCAACTTCTTTGATGCCTGATTATATGAATGGGAGAAAGCAACTAAATTCTAATTCCACCACTAGCAGCAGCAGTAGGAGAACTCAGATCAAAGCTGTAGTTATGGGGAAACTAAATTGACAGTAAGGAACTCTTTTAATCAACTACCATGACACTGAGAACTGAAATTCTTGAGTATATTCGGAACTGTCCAGTTGAGTCCATAGTAAGCCAAGGTGACTCAGTCGTATGAAATGCTATGTGAATTCTGTTTGGCAGCAATAATGTTTTGTAGTGAAGCTTACACGTATACTTTGTGAGGCTGATTTAATAATATGATACTATTAATGTTGTTCCACCCACTCAAATTCAACAAAGTGTTGATAATGAGTTGACATGGCATTGCCACATAAAATTTCTCCTTCACAACTCACAGAAGTATTTGCAAGTTAGAACAGTGCCAGTGCAATATACTACATGTGTACCTGTTTCACACTGACGAATAATACTAACATCAGTCATATTATAAACAGTTGTTTCTCATTCCATGTATATTAACAACATGTTGTTACTGTCATGTGAAAAAATATTGCCATGAATTCTTTAATATTTTAACTTTAATCTTTTACGATAAGAGCAATGTTGGTGAAAATTTAGTTCTTATCAACCACTTATTTTAATATATAAATCCAACCAGTGTGGGAATTAATTGAACTGGACAGATAAATTGAAACTATGATTAATTGACTTTCGGGTTATGCCGCGTTGTTTATTTCATTATCTAAGCTTTTGGCTGGTATCCTCCAGCCTTCGTCAGAGATACTGTTTATGTTGACATAGCAACGAGCGCCAAGCATCACAGAGTAAAAGGCCGCTATCTTCGTTGATGTTGTAGGTATTTTTTAAAATTTCTGCTGCCTCTTTCACCCGTCGGGGCCACCACTGGTCTTCTCTCCACAGTAGCCTCGTTTCTTGAAATTTTACTTCATGCCCGGTATTAATAGCATGGCGGACTACGGCGGATTTGTCGCTGTTGTTATATTTGTAGTGGCGGATATGTTCTTTAAGTCTCTCCACCACAGTGCGACCTGTCTCGCCGATATAAACACTGCCACAGCTGCAGGGGATTTCGTAAACACCCATAAGCTGGTGCGGGTGTAATTTGTCTTTTACCTTTGTCAGTGACTGACCAGTTTGCAGATAGCCTTATTTACTATTCGCACCTCCACCTCCTTTAACAGTTTCCCAATCCGGTCTGTGATACCCTGTATGTATGGGAGACAGGCGAATTTTGTTGGCACATTAATATCATGGGATAAGTTGACGTCTCCCATAGGGTTTTTGGGTCTTAAAATCCTCCTGATGTCAGATTCACTATAGCCGTTGGCTTGGAATATTTTTGTAAGTGTCTCCATTTCTTCATTCAGACTTTCCGAGTCACATACTGTCTTAGCTCTTAAGTTGAGTGATGTCAATACGCCTCTCTTCGTTGCCGGATGATGGTGCGACATGGCGTGCAGATACCTATTAGTGTGGGTCGCCTTGCGATACACAGTGTGACCCAAACTTCCATCGCCTCGCTTGTGAACAAGGACATCGAGAAATGGCAGTTGTCCATTTTCTTCCACAATCATAGTGAACTGAATTCTTGGGTGGGCACTATTCAGGCGACCCACACTAATAGGTATCTGCACGCCATGTCGCACCATCATCCGGCAATGAAGAGAGGCGTATTGACATCACTCAACTTAAGAGCTAAGACAGTATGTGACTCGGAAAGTCTGAATGAAGAAATGGAGACACTTACAAAAATATTCCAAGCCAACGGCTATAGTGAATCTGACATCAGAAGGGTTTTAAGACCCAAAAACCCTATGGGAGACGTCAACTTATCCCATGATATTAATGTGCCAACAAAATTCGCCTGTCTCCCCTACATACAGGGTATCACAGACCGGATTGGGAAACTGTTAAAGCGGGCGGAGGTGTGAATAGTATATAAGGCTAACTGCAAACTTGGTCAGTCACTGACAATGGTAAAAGACAAATTACACCCACACCAGCTTATGGGTGTTTACGAAATCCCCTGCAGCTGTGGCAGTGTTTATATCGGCGAGACAGGTCGCACTGTGGCGGAGAACTAACGATTATTCATTGTATTCTTTTTGCACAGCAAACACACGCAAAGCTGTTTATTTGTAACAGATTAAATGACATCAATGTTAATTCACTCCAGTAAACAACTATAAGCATTTATTTCTCTTCGAGATATAGGCTCACAATTTGTTGGAAAGTTTATCATATGATTTATAAACTAGTTGTAAGCTTACTCCCTCAAATCTGACCACGTACAACCCACACCTGGCTGGAAGATCCATCAATGACTGGTGGTCAACACCACCCTCATTATGCGCATTAAATGAGTGCCTTTGGCTATATGACTCACTCACTGCTTCCTTGTTCACAACAACACTTCTAAATGCATAAAATTAATTACTAGAACATATCTACTTTCGCAGATCATTCATCACATCCTCTTTCAGAAGGCATGCTTATTTACAAAGTAAGGTTCCATCTGCTACCAGCTTGCTAGGCCTGTCACAGTTTTCATGGGAGGGTATGTGTTGCCATCTGTCTGTGAAATGTATAACTCGTGTTCTATGTGATAGATTTTTGTTGTGAAATTTGTAGTTTATTAGATGATGATTTAGAACCATCACAATATTCACCTAGATGATTGAAGAAAACCATCTGACACCTGCACTCAGGATCGCTGGTACACAGGGCCCGGGATTTGAAACAGGGCCTGTTTTATTTACCTGATCCGTGTTGTGGCATTTTTAAATGTGCAGCCATACTGGCAAGTCTGTTAGATCAATTACTGTCTACATTCTAAAGATGAAATATTTCCATAGCCCACGACTCCCTCTTTCCATTGGGTTGTAAGAAGCCTTTAAAGGCAGATCAATTAGAAACGATTGATGACAGAGATGCAGAAGGCAATGGGAAGCCACTGTATTAAAGGCCAAAAGGATATCCGAACGCCATGTAATCCTCTCAAATTACATTTGGAGTGATGGCTCCTTACTAGTTAAAATATCACAGACAAAATATATTCCCACAATTGGAACTCTGGATGGGGACTGCTCAAGCAGTCTTCAAAATGTATAGTAACAGAGTAAGGAATGTTAGAAATCTGAAAAGGGCAGGTAAATTAGGGAATTGAAAAAGGGAAAAGGAACAATTTAAGTTAGATGTTGTTGCAATTATTGAGATTAAATGGAAGGATGCATAGAATTTCTGGTAAGAGGAATACTCCTATTAACTGTTAACCACCATCATGAAGCAGCCACTTGATTCTACTTTTGATGAAAGGACATAAATCTGAAAATTACATATGTACATGTCTGCTCATGTTTCAACATTGTTTCTACCTTCAACTTTGGTAAGCAGTGGTTATTCTCCTACCAAAATGTTTAATTTATATCCAAATTGGTGCAAGGAAACAATTAACGCTTAATAGTGAAACAGCATTAAAAATTAGGGCAGGGAAATGAACCACCATTTACCTTAGATAGTAGCATGGAAAAGTGGACAAATATAACAGACACAAACATGAGAAAAATTACAATTTTTGGTCCTTGGTTGTTCGTCAGCAAAAGAACAAGGTGGAGGGAGGGTGCTATAGGAGACTGTTTCAAGTAATGTCAGTTCAGTGAGACACTTGTCAGGGGTAATACATCACAACTGACACAACTCGTCAACCACCCTAAGCCTCCCTAAAACTAGCCATAGCTTAGTTCTGGTCACACAGTTCACCCCAGGACTCAAATCCATCAATCGGTTCTTACAAAAAAATAAAGCCAGTCCTGAAATGAGATCCCTCCTCCCCAAAAACCTTTCTGGCCCTCCTGGAAAATGCTTCATTGGTCCCCAAACTTGGTCAACTCATAGTAGACAAACACCATTATACTTGTCCCACAAGACAGTCCCATGACTCCTTCACATGAATAAGACTGCACTGCAAGACGTATAGCATACACCATGCTTCTACCACCTACACTGACCCTGTCACCACAGAAAGCTTTTCCACTTGCGAAACTTCCTATATATCATACCAGTTAACTGTCCTTAATGCCAAACTTCCTATGTAAATTTTACCACTAATAAACTATCCACAAGAAATACAAACAACATTCACTTGAAATCCAGACCACCCAGTAGCTGCCCATGCCACCCCCAATGACACCAGTAATTTTAATTCTTTCTTCACCAGCCATGCTATCAGAGTCCTCTAAAACAAGATCTACCATTGTGCCCATGCCACTCTGCCATCATCTAAGGTAACCAGTGATTCATTTCCTAGTCCCATTTTACAGGCGCTAAGTAGCGAAAAGGAACTACAAATTAGGATAGGTAAATGAGCCACCACTTACCTTAGATGATGTTTGTGGGCATGTACACAAACAACAGACAAACACTCATATCTTTAAGTTCATAGATTTTCAGTTTAATTTGTTAATTTTTTTGTCTATTTATATTTAGATTTTATTATTTTGCTGTCTTCACCCAACAGACAGCAGTTACGATATTTAGCAATGCTCGGGTATAGCTTTAAATCACTACCCACCATCTGTCCTCTGTTTGCATTTACCCCCAACAGTCACTCTGTGAGGCAGTTTCCTGCAACACCCACGCTTCACAATGTTCTCTCGTTGATAAAGGGCTAAGACCATAGTACGTATGTTTTCAAGTGTTATTTGTGTTCACATGCCACAAACATCATCTAAGGTAAGTGAAAGCTTATTTCTTATATATGGATATTGAACAATGAAATGAAAGACACTAAGTAGCAAAAAGGAATAACAAATTAGGATATGGAAATGAGCCACTACTTACCTTTAGATGATGGATGCAGGGCGGGAACACACAGAAATATACATCTGTGTTTGTGTGTTAGGCTCAGAGAATGAAAACACTCATTGAGTGAAAGAAACAACCACAACGGGTTCTGGTTTCTTGAAAATGGCCACAACATGTTGTTGCTTATCAGTATCTCACTCTTTGTGTTCATGACAAATCAATCCAGCGTGCATTTATTATATACAAATCTTCTTGCCCATCATGTTACAACTCTCAAAAGCGAGGGAGAGAGAGAAATAGAAATGTCAATATTAAAGTGTGGAGAATGGGACCTGGACCAGATTCAAATTTTGTCTAGTGGCCTTTCCGAGTTAGTCACAACGCATTCTAATATATATATATTTTAAGAAATATAAAAAATAATACAATAATAATAATGTTTTTTTTAAAAAACAAAGACTCTATGAAGTAAACATCGTCCATTAATGACGTGAGGTGTTTCCCCTCCACCCCATCCCTCTGGTGAGACTGGCCGGACACCCCCCCCCAATAAAATGACGTGATATTTTGACTGAGACCCCCCCCCCTAGTAATCGACCTTGTGGTGGTTCAATATAGGTAGTAGGGATGGAGGCAAAGAGAGGATTAAAAAAGGGTAAACATAAGTAAAAATAATAATAATAATGATGATTGGGTATTATCTGAAGTTGAGACCAGGTGGTTGCCTTGGGCCCAGTTTGTACTTGTAGGCAAGTTTCCACCTTCCGAGTTCAGAGGCTCTGCTGCTATTATGGAGGACTCTGATACCATGGACAGTGAAACAAGTGTTGAAAATATTCGAGTAATTGATGATGGCATGGGCAGCAATTGGGTGCTTCTGTGTGAACACCATCTGTCAGTGGCCATTTATTCTTATGAAAAGTGGATTTGTGGTTAAACCTATAGTGGTTGAGTGTTAACTGGTAAATTACATGGGAGGTTTCACAGGTGGCGTGTCCTATGTTAGAGAAGCTTTCCCCTGTGACAAGGTTGGTGAAAGTGGTGGAGGCATGGTGTATGTCGCACATCTTGCCATCCTATAATAATCCTAATAATTTCTTTCTCTGAGCTTATTTATTTAAAAACAGAATTATATATTTTCATAACAAAATTGTGAAAGGTCTGAATCAATTTCTCTACACAGATGTCAATCACTTTACAGGGATATGGATTATCATGCCCTGCTTCTTCATAGAGCCAAAAAAAAAAATTTCAAAGGAGAATGTCCTAAATTTGACTGTTGAACCAGTAAACTAATGAATTCCAAAACTGGATGAAATGTTTTTCCTGCTGTTTTCTGCAACAGGTATCTGTCAGTATGAAACTTTCATATGCAAAAGAATATTAAGACCTCATAAATATAATTATCACAAGTATGAACATCCCTAGGAAAATATAGTTACTTTCACAGACAAATGAATCACTTAAAATAAAATAAACAACAAGCCAAGTCACTCATCTCAACTAATTGGCAAGTAAAATTAAAAAAAAGGGAAACATATAAAAACAAAGTCTTTCCCGGCATTCAATATCAATAGAATGCTCTCAGATAACAAACATAGTGAATACGGGGTTTCTACTCCATTATGGAGACAGCAAAAGTCATGTTGAAATTCTGTGTTCAATTGGCTTGTTACCCAGGAACATCATATTAATTAAGATTAAAAAATGTAGTCAACAACTCCAAGTGGACTACATTACAGGAACTACTTGATAAGACTTAGTGATATCATAATATGCGACTGAAAAACATATAAGAAATGAACTTTTAGCCTTTACTAAAGATATACAATCACCAAGATCCTCAATTACCTTAATAAACAGTTTCTCATGTTGGGATATCTGATTCCAACGATATTTCACACAGTGTTCCATTAGCTGCAGACCAAAATGACGTACAAAGTGTGATACACTGGTACTCTGTGCAAGATAAAACCCACACTGGGCACAGAGAGGGGACGTTTCTTTAAACTGTTCACAAGCTGTATATGCTTCAATTCGCCGTGGCTGAGGTACACAAGGATCCATCATAATTTCCACAGCATGAGCTAGCTCTGCAGCTACTGCAGTAACATCATTTCTTCCAGCTGTCTCCATTACTGCAAAAATGTTAACAGGTTCAAACAATAATATTTAGAATAGTATAAATTAATTTCTTTAATTGCAAATACTAATTTATATAAACTGCAAATTTATTCACAGCATTAGAAAAAACACATTTTTTTTTTTTTTTTGTAAGTGTTTTGCAGTTAAACTGAAATATAAGCACAATGTGAGAAGTTAAGGCAGTAGAACTGCGACATATGCTCAAAACATGAGATGAGCATACTTGAACAATATACCAGTCATGAAGACACAGACATGCCATTTGACAAAGGAGGTGTGTACTCACCAAGGCATACCACATGGCTGGCTTTGCCTTGGAGTACAGGGTCGTAGGGGTAAAAAACATGAAGTAAACTAGATCGATAACTATAAAAACAATATCACACACCAAAAAATAATGCATATACATAAAAATATTAAACCTAATTATAATAATGAATAAATACACAAAAAATAAACAAACACTAAGTGTTGGGTTTAATGATAGCATCTTATTGGTAACGGAGAAAAGATGAATGTCTGGTATAAAGGATATATTGGTACACTAGTTCCTTTCTACCAAGTTCAAGCACAGTGGTGGTTTCCTGGAAAATTCTGATGCCTATCACTATAAAACAATTTTGAGATTTTTAGAGATGTGGGACCTAGCATGACCTGGATGGTCAAGATTGGAAGTGTAGTCTAGCGTCATTCATTCTGATTAAGAGCTGGTTCTATTTTTGAACTGGTGCACTGGAGGCAGGTTAGTTGTTATAGGAGACGCAAGTAGAATGCCCAATGATGGTAAAAGTTTTCCCTGTTGCTGGAATGAAATATGTCACAGTAGCCAGAGGGATTCAAGGTCAGGAGATCCATGTAGTTGAAAAATCTGAAGGAGAGTATTTGTGGACAAATGTGGTCTTGAAATTGGCTGGTCAGATGAAAAATGTGGAGACAGTAGTAGGTGGAGTTTTGAGGAGCAGGGTGCACATTTCAGAGAAGGAACTCATCACTATGTCAAGGGACTTGATTAATGGAACTGAGACTAGGAGAACACTGGATGACCAAAGCAATTCTATTGATGGTTATCAGAGGTGAACGGTGAGAGTAGTTGTCTGGGTGGCAGAATGAGAGATTAGCTTTTGTGCAAGATTTGCATGGAAGCAGTAGAAAATAGATTTCTGGGAGTGACTAGGGAGGGATTTTTCAACAGAACACATGTGTCTGTCACAAAAGTAATAAAATTTCAGCAGAGAGTTTGTATGTCCCACCATTTTGCTACATTATATTTAAAGAAGTTTACTTGGATACACTGAAAGGACACCAAGATGTTGAGAAGTACAAAACTCAATTGAATTTGTTAAGAAAATAAACCCTTCAGCTGGTGATGAAACTATGTATAATGAATACTATGTATCAAACAATATGTTACACCAGAAAAACAAGTCAGGTTGAGCTTGAGCAAAGAACCACCTGACCAACATTGGGTGCAAATTATCTCCCACTTTAATTTTCATGATGTGCCGTATTGAAATATTCTTAAAATATAAGGGCTTTTTCTATTTGCCCGAAGCTTCTGCCCCTACTGAAAAAGTGTTTTCTCTAATTAATGCTTTATGCACAGGCCAAAAAATTCATCTATGTATAAACACAAAGCGAGGCCTATCATTGAAGTTAACTTCTATTACTCCTGTACCAATTTCTACAAACTATTGTGTGAAAAGAAAGACCTTCCAAAAATACCAACAATATATGCAGTGTGATGAGATGTTAGCCTGAAGTTGTTAGTTACTGCCCATCAAAGTTTAGTATGCAATCAACCTCTTAGATGTAAATCACCCATGAATTTTCACCACATGAGGCTGCAAAACCTCTACAGAGACTGACTTTCTTTAATCGGCTTACAATGTTACAAATGTTCTAACTAGGGTACATTCAGATTCAACACTATGCAAAGTGATTCCTGCCATGCTACAGTAATAGTTGTATGCCTCGGGAGCACAAGGGTGTCATCTGAAAATGACACCCTGATGACATCTTTCCAAAAGGAAATTATATGTTATGTCAGAATGGCTGACTGGAGGAAAATGTGTTACTTTAATGTTAATACAGTGTAACATTCCTTCTTTATGAACAACTGACACTGAAATCATTATGGAGGTCGGACATAAAAGTATTTTGATGATTTGTATAATTTCCTAGGTACTCTCAGTACATTCATTTACAAATGTTTAACAGTGTAGCAATCAAATGGTTTCTATGTCATTGTAAGTGCCAGAAAATGTTTATCTAATGTATTTAAACTAAGGAAAAAAGAAACGGCTTTAGGCAAATATAAATTACAAGGAAAGGGAAAATGACTCATCACTCACCAAAGCTGAAGGCTGCAACGAGTGAAAAACATATTTGGCGAACACAAGAATACACAATACTTTGGTATTCATGCCTATTAGTATTATCATTAAACTAGTAACATTTTTTTCAAAATTTATTTGTCTATATTTTTTTTTCTTTTGTTAATATTCTGTACCTTTCTGGTATATTATTAATTCTATCACCTTCTGCGATATACATATTTATATATAACAACTCAGTCTCTCGTGACATATCGATAATGCAGTCATGTGTTAAACACCTCCCGAACCACATAACTCATTTCCTACAGCATGAATAAGGTGTAAAACTGAAATATTGTGTATTCTTGTGTACATCATACACGTTTTTCACTCATCGCAGTCTACAACTTTGGTGAGTGATGAGTCATTTTCCCTTTCCTTGTAATTAGTATCTAATGTATTGTTAGTCTAACATAGAAACTTCATTACTCTGGCTCACTGTATTCATCGAAGAGAAGTTACCAAGTTCTAAATTATTCAATGCTATTGTCATTACTGCCATGCTTATGGTATGAACTTATATCTGAAGCATTATATAAAACAGATAGTAACTAATGTTCTGACATGCATTGTAGGGTATTCCAATTAAACCTTCAATGTTTATATGTGACAAATGGATAATGGCTAAATGAAACAGCTGTTAAGCAATGAAAACAAGAGAAAATAAAGTGTGGCTTACCACAAATCTAGGCAAGAGAGTAGGAGGGAGACAAAAACATGAATACACAATACAATATTTCAGTAAAAAACCTTAGTCATGTAGAATGTGGGACATATATTGAGGGGAAAGAGGTGTGCACATCCAGACCTGCCACATACCTGTAGCTGAGACAGAGATGAACCATTTGGAAGGGGTGGTGATTGCATTGGTAGGAGGAAGAGGGGGAAGTTGACCAGCGATAAATGTGGAAAATATAATCCATATAATAACAAGTCAATATAAAGCAAAATAAATACATTTTATAAAAAAAACTATAAATTTTGGATATTTAAAAAAAAAAAAAAATTGCCACAACAATGGAGTAGGAATAAATGCCATGAGGTTATATTTATGTGCAAAGCAAATATCATTTATGCTCAACACTCACCAAAGCTGAAGGGAAGAGCAGTGGCGTAGCTAGGTCAACAAGGGCCCCGGTGCAAAAAATTTATTTTGGGCCGTCAGGCCAGACGGGCGACCTTTTTTTTTGCTTTGTGTGCTGGTAGGGGCCCCCTGAACTGAGGATGAGGGCCCTTGAATTATTCTTTAGGGGCCCCTGAGCAGTAGTTGGGGCCCCCTGAGCACAGCGAGGGCCCTCTTATTAGTGAGGGGCTCCTGTGTTCTCAGGGGCCCCTTAAACGACGGTAGAGCTAAAAAAAAAAAAAAAAAAAAAAAAAAAAAAAAAAAAAAAAAAAAAAAGGGTCGCCAGTTTGCCGTGAAGGATAGTGGGCCCTCTAAACTGCGCTTAGGGGCTCCTTGAAGTATGCTTGGGGGCCCCGGTGCACTGCACCGCCTAGCCCCATAGTAGCTACGCCCCTGGGGAAGAGGGTAGCAGCAACAAACCAAAAATAATATTTTCAAGCAAAACCCCTTTTCAAGAAAATAGCGCCTACGGTCAATACAGCCACATGCAGGATTAATTGTATATTTATAATAATGAGCAAGGTCTTAATGGAAGATGAGGCCAGCGAGGTGACTGGTATCTAGGATGTGTTCATAGGCCAATTCCCATTAACAAAGTTCAGAACAGTCTTCATTTTAAACTGGTGTTGAGATTGTTAGAATTGGTATGGACTACAACTGGATGATATAGGTTGACAGAATATGCTGTTTGCCTGTGGTTGTTCATCCTAATGGACAGTTGTTTAGTGGCGAGGTCAATGTAAGAACCTGTGCAGTGAAGTCAAGTAGGTTGATTTATGAAATAAGTTAATTTATAGCCTACGATTACAAGAGAATTTATAGTTTTTAGAAAAAATATATATTTTAACTGGTTGTTACACAATTATCGCTGGTCAATTTCCTTTCTTGTGAACACCACAAAATAAAATACATAATTCTGGCATTCCAACTATTTCATAATACGCAGAAAGTCTCCACAACTGCAGTGTTAAGAGTGAGTAACAGCTAGTTGGCGAAGGATGTAACTTTGTTTTGACTTAAACTCTGGACATTATATTTACACTAATACCACAGGAAAACACTTTTCATTAAAGCAAGAATATAGGTTTGATGATGCAGCAAAGAATTTTACATAAAACCAAAATGCAAACATATGTAATACTAAGCACAAAAAAAGTATTTTCGCCAAAATTGAATTCTACATCTTTGCATATTTCCATGCATAAGTGTGTGGACGAAATGGTTTGAGTCTGTTGTAAGACTAGACTGTAGAGGTAAAACTTTTTAACTCCATCGAATACGCAATGGCATACAAATATGGGTGAATTCAGCCATTAAATGACTGCTAGCAAATGCAGAATGGTCTTAGCAGAAACAGAGCTTTGAGTAGAAATTCTGTTGAACATAACATTCTTCTTGTAACCATCTTGTAATATTATTTATATTGAGTTTGGCATTTGCTGCTTACCAGAGGACTGGAAAAGTGTCATAGTAGTACCATTTCATAAAGGAGTTGAAAATTTCATGCCAATTAGTTTGACATCAGTGGTGGAGAAGTTGTGGGAAAACTGGTAGCAACCACATTTAAAAATGTATGACGGAATAAAATGGTTTGAAAAACAGCAACATGAATTTAGCAATGGACACTCGTGTAAATCTTATTACAGAGCTACATGCAAGATATTGGAGATGAAATGGACAAGGGATGCCAAGGTGATAGTGCAGTACTGTATTTCTTCAAAGAATTTGAAAGAGTGAGCTATAAAATGGTGGTAGATAGGGTACAAAACCATTGGAGTCGATAAAAATGTGAATTGCTCGATGGAGGAACTCTCAAAACCTAGAAAGCAAAGAGTTAGGGTTGGTAGTAAATATGAAACTGCCACAGATTAGTGAATTGGACCATTGCTGTTCATTGATCTAGTGAATAATTGTGTTGATGGGTTGAAGTGGGAAATTAGATAATTCAAAGATAATATAATGGTATATCATTTATTGGAGTGAAGGATGAGGGTATGTACCAGGGAGGTGAGGGAACTGGGTTACAAAACTTGGTCAGGCCACTGCTTGTATACTGTAGTGCAGTGTGGGACCCACATTTTGTATATCAAATTTATGAGTTGGATGGTGTACAAAGGAGAGCTAAATTTGTTTGTAGAAATTACGAGAGGAATGCCATCAGTAGCAGATATTATGAAAGAGGTGGACTGAGAAACATTGTAAGACAGAAGATAGATGGTGTGAGAGTTGTACAAGGATTATAACCATAATGATGCATGAATGGATGGATATTGGTAGGAAGATCAGGAATATTATATGGAAAGGAAGAGATGATCATGACCATTAGCTGTACTTGATTCCAGGCAAATAAGTGTGGAAAAATTTTATGTTGTAGGTAAGGGAGTGAGGAACTGGAATAGGTTACAAAGGGTAAAAATTTAACAAAAACACTGAAGGAACCTCAAAATTGGATACTATATTTTGCTTATGGCTTTATGACTCATTGATGTCAAGGACATTAGAGATGGGAAGGGACTGAAGATAAGGAATGGGAGGGAATGGTCTTTTGAAGGAACCAGCATTTGTCTGGAATGATTTGGGGAAACCTTGGAAAATACATAACTGGAAGGATGGCCAGTGATTTGAACCTGCATTCTCCCATATGCAAGACTAGAGCGTTATAGCTCACCCGCCACACTCAGTCAAAGTTGGTACTCGTAAAAGTAAGTGGATGTTGGAAAATAACTATATGGAAGGAGATCGTTCAGGGTCATAGCCAATGGACCATATGTGCTCCATCGCAAATTAAATTAATTCAATTAAATTTTGGTATAAATCAGACAAAAAACTGCACATTTGTTCACAGTCCTGAAGCATATAATTTCTAACTGCAAATTCAAATGGAACGTTGTGATGTGGTGGTGATATACTCTGGACATAAACTCTTTATAATAATTAAGACAGTTGGTTCTCTGCAATAGAGAAGAAGCCATAAATAAAATTAAGAGTATACCTACATTTAAAAAATAAAAAAATTATCTGAAGTTGAGACGAGGCATTAAACTTCAAAGGGATGAAAGGAAACTTGACAAAGAAGATTACATGAAATAATTTTCATTTCCCCATTACATTTGGCCTAAATTTGGCTTCTCACACAACCTCTGGTATAAGGCAAGAAAAAAGTTTATATACCTGTGAAACATATCACCAAAGAGAGTGAAAAGAATGAAACACAAGTATTTCCAAGAAAAACTGGAGATAGGAAAGGAGAAAAGGACATGGGTGAAAATAGTTGAATATGTCAAACTGACACATAAGATATGTGCACCAATATCAGGTGATGCATAAAAAATAATGAGGATATGCCGAACCAGAAGATATACGACAAACGGTTCTCGCCGAGGCAGTTGGTAGTGACGTCTCAGCATACTTGCCTCACCGGTTGTGGCATCATTTGTGTACCACCTGGTGTGCCCAACAATTTTTTTTTTTTTTTTTTTTAGTTTCAAGCCAACGACCGTCATTTTTTGCCACGTGACAGTAAGCCTCACAGACCTAGCCTATTTCCACTAGTGAAGACCTACAACAGCTTTCAAAACTTGAATAACTTTGAAAAAACCTAGAAGGATGAATTATCCTTTCTGGAACAATACAATAATGTTTGAATCACATGCACATTTTGTGCAAAATATCTTGCAGTTACCCCATTCAGTTTTACTATTCAAACTGCTATTTCTCCAGCTGCACTTATTTACAAGGTACACGTTTCTTTTTCAGCCCTCTTCAGATTGTAGGTTGAAGTTACACATTTTTTACCGCATTTATATATTGTATGGTCATAGAAAAGTACATCACATCTATTAAAAAATAAATTGATTACATTTGAACTAATAGAAAAGTTTACATGAGGGAAACTCGACTGTCAAAAATTAAAATTAATATCTCTCAAATACTCTGTTGTTTTTTCACTCATATACACCCATGGAGAAGGGGGCAGGGGGCAATCTGAAATAAAATGTTGCAATGAGACCCCTCACCCCCTCCTATTTCAATTCACATTATTCAAGGAGACTACAAAGTCTACCCTAACTTGAGTCAAGCCCCCCTCCCCCAAACCACACACATACAAACCAAATTCTTCCTGGAACCGCCACTGCTAATACAGATGAAGTCTGTAAAGTTCCCATCGTATGTCATGACTTCTCTCTCCAACAAGACATGATGCAGAGTTTGTCTTTCTACTCTAAAATCACACTCGAATGAATCCAACCATTCACATTAGGAGAAGAAATCATCCTTCGTCTACTGTAAACTTTATATGTGATTTTCCTGCATTTACTGTAGTAACTTTTTCAGCGGGCTTTTCTATATTTACTGTAGTAATTTTTTCAGGAAGTTTTTTTCCACTGCTATTATCTACCGCAGTGCCTAAAGAAGTTTTCGCATCACTGGTTTCTTCTACTGTAGTCTCTGAAGAAGTTTCTTCTTCACTGGTTTCTTCTACCGTAGTTTCTAAAGAAGTTTCTTCTTCTGTGGTTAAATTTTCATCATTTTCTGACATAGAAATCTCCTATATATGTATATATGTATGAGTTGGCTGCCAGCAGTGCTTGCGTGCAGCCATCTCACTTCTACTGAGGAAGAGCAATGCTCGAAAATTTTATTCTTTGTGTGTTCGTGTTTTTTTTGTGTACCAACGCCGCTGGAATCCCCTTCTTTGGTAAGCGGTGGTTTTTTATCCTATCCAATGTTCAATATATATGTATTCTGTTAGGCAGTCAATAATCTTCTTGGTTGATTAAAACCAGGCGGCTTACAAGTGATGCAGAGTAAAAAGCATTTTCTTTCTGACCTCATAACTCAAACGCTACAAGAAGTTCGCATAATACATCGAGGTCTTTAGAGACGGGAAAGGATGGGGGGCAAGGAATGCGAAGGAATTCGGCCATGGCCTTTTTGAAGGAAGCATCCCGGCATTTGCCTGGAGTGATTTGGGGAAACCATGGAAAACCCAAATCTGGATGCACGGACGGGGATTCGAACCGCTGTCCTCCCGAATGGAAGGCAAGAACGCTAACCGTTACACCGCCCCGCTCGGTCGCTGATTGTTTTACTTTTCTGAAGGTAATAAACAAAAAAATTATTCCATGCTTATCCCAAAAACTGACGCTATGATCAGTGGTGGATTGAAGATTTTGGTTTGGGAGGGGCTTGAATGGATTTTGGTTTGGGGGAGGGGGGCCCTTGAGTCAGGCAAGGGTAGTCTCCTCGGATTGCTGCTACCCTTATAAGATCAGTGGAGTTATATGTATATATAAAAAAAAAAGTCTCCAAAATTACGATGTCATGGAAGAACTTTTCGAGGGGGGCTTGAGGCCCCTAGCCCCCCACCCCTCCCCCTGGATCCGCCACTGGCCATGACCTTCCATGCAGAAGCAACTGTCTTCTCATTCATTGATGCCGATTTTCGCTTTTCAGTCCATTGTTTAGACCAGGGATAATCAAGCTTTTTTTATCTACCGCCCACTTTTGTACTTCTGTTAGTAAAATTTTCTAACTGCCCACACTGATTGTGATTTATAGGGTTTGGATCTTTAGGACAAGTCATATTTTTTTTCCTGCCTTCTTTTTGAGCTGAAGTGTCAAATTAAACACTGATCCAACATTTCTGAATGTCTTTTATATAGCATATAAGGAGTGTATGGGGTTTGGGAGAGACTACACTAGCCTTTTCCAACCAAATGTCAACGTCTCCTTCATGTGGTGCACCGTTTGCACGGACGAGGATCTGGCAACTGAAAGATTCCCGGTATAAGGAGTCACCCACTGCTTGCCAACGACCTCCAAAAGGAGGGCGGAAGAGCAGGAGCAGGGAGCGGTTCAGGGCACCCTCTTGCCCTTGGTGTTGGAAACGGCCCCTAAAGGCGGATGAATCAGAAATGATCAACGGCATGGGGATGCAAAAGGAAACGGGAAACCACTGCATTAAAGACCCAAAGGGTATCCCGAGGACATGTAATCCTCTCAGATTACATATATCATGATGGCTTCTTCCTGGGTAAAATATTCCGGAGTTAAAATAGTCCCCCAATCAGATCTCCAGGTGGGGACTGCTCAGGGAGGAGTCATCAGAATGGATAGAAACATTCTATGAGTTATCAAACATTATGCGAAGATATTTACACTTCAGGCCTTCAACAAGCAATTCTGACCCCAACCTATAATCATGATTAACTTTTAGTTTTTTATTTGTGTACCTAATAAGCTGACTCTTCTCGGCATTTATCTTCATTCCATGCTGACCTACCCATTTCGATATTCTATCCAGGTCATCCTGCAGCTGTTCACGGCCTTCACCTGTTTTGATCCTATTATATACCATTATATCAGCTACAAGCAAACTAATTTCTGACTGTAACCCATCAACACAATCATTCATTACAATAGCGTATAGCAATGGTCCCAATACATTACCCTGTGGCACTTTCATATTTACTTCCTTCTCTTTTGATAATGTATTTGCAACTTTAACATTTTGCTTTCTGGCTTTTAGGAATCTATAGTAATATTATCCACACCAGCTCCTTTAAATTTTTTTAGCTTTTGGAATTCCTTCATAATTTCCCAAGAACCTATTTCATAGGTTCCTCATTTATACTTTTAGAGAGATTCTTCTCTGATTCATTCCCTCCCATCACAGAATGACAGTCTCTAGTTGTCTCACTAAACCAGTCATTCAATATCTCTAACATTTTAAAATCCTCAGTGACTTCAATATCTACAATAGTCTGAGTACCTTAACTTCCCCTCAGTTTTCTAATATAGTCATAGAAATTTCTGGTTGTATCATTCAGTTGTCCTCCTGCACCAATAACATTCTTCATAAACCCTTCCTTCTCTCTTTGGTCTTATTAATTGCATGTTTAGTTGATTTAAGTATTGCCTGCTGCCTTCCTGCCTCTTAACACTGTGGTGTTCCCAACTCACTAGCCTCTTTAACCTTCTCACCTCCCTATCGTAGTATAGAGTTTCTGACCTTCACTTTATTTTCTGCTTTGGAATAAACATTTCCTCGCCCTATTTTACTATCTCCTTAAACTCTTCCTACTTCCACTGTGCTTGTGTAATCCTTCTGTTTGTTGAACCTTTCCCTGAAATATCTCTTCAATTCTAAAGTCTGTGCCTTTTTACAATCATACCTATTTCCCACTTATATTTTGACCACTAGTTTACTGAAACCCCTAATATCCATCTGTACTATATTGTGATCATTTAATCCTTCGGTTACTTGACACCCGTCAAGATCTTCATCAGGCTTTGTTAGAAAGATATCCAACATGTTCGGTCCCCATGTATTTTGCTCTACCACTTGGGTGTAACTTCCTTCCCTTACTGAGGAATTTGCAAATACCTGTTCCCTTGTGTTATTTATCTTATTTCCTACACAGTTGACACCTGGTAAATTTAAATCCCCTCCAAACATAACCATTCTACACTCATCTCCACTATTCATTCATCCATTACGGTAAGCAGCCAATACCCTGTTTTTTTGGGGGGTTTTTTTTTATCACCCTGAAAATCTGCACCTAGTAACTCATGGTCATGATCTATGAACAATAGAGAACTATAGTAATCTTTGCTAACCAACATGGATATCCCTCCACCAATTGCTCCTGTCTCTGCGGTACACTCCGTAACCTTCAAGGAAATGTCATTGTGTAGCACTCCTTCTTTTAACCAGACTCTACCCCTATAATCACTTGTGGCTTATTTATTTCTATTAAGTTTGCAAATTCTATCACTTTGTTCATTATCTGTAAATTGACAGAGCCAGTCTCTTATATTGGGATAAATGGAAAACGAATGTATTGTATTGTACTTCTACAGTTCACCAATAACAAGCTTGTTTTTGGCTTTGGGGTTTTTCCAGCATTAACCTTTGTCTTTCCAGTTGAACCTAATTCAATTTCAATAGCCTTAATCTGTTTCTTTAGATTTTGTGTTTTTCCTATAGTGCATCTACAATCAGTATCCCTTTGATCACTTATTTTTATCCCATCACCAGCAGCCTCCAGACTAAAAAATGCACGGTCCTGACCTCACCATAACTGGAAGTGGGCACCCTTACAGTTTTAGCTAACAACTCAGAAAGTACCTCCTTCAATTTAGGTGGAAGAAATTATCGAGTAAGGTAAGGCACTTTTTAACTCATATAGTGAAAGAATTTTAAAAAACTGCTTTGATTCAAAATAGGTTTCGATAAAAATAATCATCACTTAGTGAAAATTTTGCTTATTTGAAAAGTTTGCAAATAATATCTACACGAATTTTCGGCGTATTTGACAATTGCAGCCTTTTATGTTTAGAAATTAATGTTAATTCTGAGATTGCTGTAATGACAAATGTCAGAAATTAACAATTTTTCTCTCCTCAATAATATTAACAGACTATTAAGACCGGCGAGTGAACAAAGAAAAGGCATGAAATGCAAGTAACAACTGGATAAATTATTTATGAGTGGAATAAACATAATAGAGTAAGACATAATACTTCAATCTTCTGTTTTACCTTCATTCTGCATATAAACAAGCGAGCCAGAAAACTATCATGTAAACAAACCCACGGTGTACACGGATAATCGAATATCTTTCCGATTATATTATTTGCTAGCCGTAGTTTAGCCATAGACTACAAACGAATATTGTAACTTTGTTTCTCTTAGCCGTACGAATTTGTAAAGTAAATTATTGTGTTAAGAAACAGATTTTGAAATTGACTATTCACAAAAAATAAATCTGTCCTATCATTTAACAGTACGAACCACGATATGGGTGACTGATTGAAATATCTTTTATCATTGCATTAGTGAAAACTTTATCTCTGGTTAAATTAATGCTATACCAGAGTAAAATTAGAGCTCCGGAGTGTGTTGAATCTTTGCAAAAGGCGGTAGTTTCGTGTTTATTGTTTTGAAGTTTATCTTGTTTGTTTATTTTGTAACCAATATGGATTATTTGTCGGCTACTCACGTAATAGAATGCGATGATAAGATTTTTTGGTTTGAACTTTCGCCGTTTGAGTGGTCTCAGAACATGTTGTGTATCGCATTTACCAATAAGATTGCCGTATGCAAGTTAAGATTTCAGGTAAGCATCTTTCCGAAGCCGTCACATTTGAAAAAATTTGGCAATCCCAAAGATAAATCCTGATAGTAAGCAAAAATACATCAGTTTGATTGCCGCTCTTCCACTTCCCCCATCATTGAAATTCTGTTGACTGCTCTGTTTTCTTTAATGGTAGCCTGCAGCCTTCGATACAGCTGTAATTACTTACATGTTGCTGAATACTGAATCACGGTATGCCAGTTGATATTCTAATACGGGCTGCATGTAGCGCTTCTTGAAAATTAAAACTTGGACCTGCACTACCAAAAATTCAACTACTGTACCTGGATCTGAAGTAGAACCATCCGAGTATATGCCAACAATCGTGAACACTTATTTTAGTAAAGGAGATCGTTGATTGCTAGAAGCCTCAGAATGACAACTACATTAGTTAGATATACAGTCTCCATTTGGTAGTGAGCAGTTTGTTTAAACTGTTAGCTCCCTAGAATCCATGAAATAGCAGTATGTCTAGATATAAAACAAGATTGTAATTGTGCAATTATCTTGGTAGTATTCCTGTATCTAGAAAGATTCATAGTTAGATAGTGTAAACAGTTAGTTATTAGCAAAATGTGGGATATTTAGGCTGGACACATGAGGAGTTGTCCTAATAGGCTGAAATTTGTTACACTTGTTCCAGGAAAAGGAGAAAAATTTAGTACAAAAAGTTGCTCCAGAAATGTCCCAAATTTTCTAATGGAGCTCAAGGAAAGTGCACTAGAATGTTAAAAAAATTTACTGAGGATCGACCACCAATTATCCGAAATATGTAAGCCTGAAGTCCAATTTGTATACAAATAAGCATCAATATCAAAAGTTCCATAAAAATGCTCAGCATCTACACAGTTTCAAACCATAAAATGAATAATTTTTCAATAATATTTAGAAAACTTTTAAAAATAATCAAACTGGAAAAATTCATTTAGAAGAATCAGATATAAATCCACAATAAATTTCACGTAGTAATAACAAGAAAAATTGGTAAAGAGGAGAGCCATAAATCAAAGAATTGTATCAAAAAAGAAGAAAACCATGTTCCTAGTACTCCATCAAGGTCCTATAGAATGAAAAACTTTCCATTTATTCACTTAATTATTTACTATTTGTTTTAATGTTGTAAACATTTCTTGGAAATTTTAAATTACAATTGAGTTTCCAGCAGTGATACATATTATTTATCAAATTTGCAATAAAAATAATTTACAACACACATAAAACATTTTTCTAGACCGAGTTAATGGATGATCTACTGTGCACATTAAAGATATTTTTGTAATTCATGATATTTTACCCAGTTCTACTAAATTGCAAAACTATAAACTAAATATGAGCCAAATCATGGTGATCATTGTTTATTCTTGATTGTCAAAGGACAATATCCCCAGTAACTGTGTTTCCTGTTACCATAAAAAAAAGTACTACAGGATAGGTTCATATATATCTTCGTTTCCTGCTCCAGATCTTTCACTTTTTTGTTTTTCTTGAGCTACCAGGTATAACATGTTCACATATTTGTTATATGTTTCTTTGTACTTTCAAGTGTGACATCCCGTTCCAGTTCTTTGAGATCAATTAGCAATTATTCACAGCCATTTTTTCTTGGATTTAATGTAAATGAAGTACTTAGTTGGTTTAAGGCAAATTCATTAAAATTAAATTTTGAAAAAACACATTATATTTGGTTTAAAACAAAAAATAACGTACAGCCAGATTTTCAAGTAAGCTATAAAAATAATACAATCTTAGAAACAAAGAGTATAAAATTCCTTGGTATTAAAATAGATGAGAAACTGTTGGCACGAACATATCACTTCACTACTGAAGAAGTTAAGTAGTGCCACCTTTGCAGTGGGAACACTTTCTCAAACAGCATATCTAGAATTAACAAAACAGGTGTACTCCTCGTATTTTCATCCAGTGATGTCATATGGCATAATTTTTTGGGGAAACTCTTCACAAAGTAAAAAAGTTTTCATAGCCCAGAAAAGAGCTATTAGGATGTTGTGTAGGGCAAAAGTAAGAACTTCTTGCAGACCACTTTTTAAAAAAACTAAATATTCTTGCAATGACTTTTCAGTATAGGCCTATATATACTCTCGTGTGCTTTGTCGTAGGTCATTTTAACCTGTTTACTTCTGATTCACAGGTACTCAATTTTGAACAGAAATAACTTGCACAAAACACAATCAGCTCTGTCATTAGTACAAAGAGGAGTTAATTATTCTGGTATACATGTATTTAGTAAACTTCCCAAGAGTATTGTTTGCAGATAATAAAGATATATTTAAAGAAAAACTGAGAGATTATCTTATTGGCAACTCCTACTCCATTCAAGAATTTGAGCAAAATGATTAATTGTATTCAATATGAATTTTGCAAAATTCAGTTGTAAAAATTAATGTTTACTTTTATTCTCTTTATTTGTCTTTGTGACATATAATTATTTTTACTATGATTATGACTCGAATGTATGTGTATTAACCATGACATGTTTCACATCCCATAGGTCCTTCCTCAGCAGGTATCCATGAAACAAGATTGATAAATAAATAAAATTTATATAATCAAATTTTACTTTCCACAGCTGTGGTAGATTGCAAAACTCTTCTATGACAATTTTCCATCCATCTTTGTTTTGAATAGTTACATCACGATACCTTTACTAGCACAGATTATCAATACTGACTATGCTAGAAACCATAGCAGACTGATGTTGGCAGCTAGGTTGAACAACTTGTCCATATACACTCCAACAGGTTTGCACAATATTGTTCTCCACGCACAAATATCAAATGAGTTTGAATTTGTCAACTCAGTTGTTGGTCTTTCAACCTACCCACATCAACTTCAGCTATAACAAGTTGAAGGATGTAAGGGGCCCTTAAAATAGCGGGGATGAGGAAAGCTGTCAATTTACAGATAAACAATTGCATAACAAAACAGATGAATACAACAGTAGATGTACTGTCACAGGATAATATGCATATTAATTGTATCAATTACATTTACACAAACTACTGTCATTTTTATTTTATAGATATCTAAAATATAAATTGTTGGATGGAGTAGAAGGAGTTGTCAATTAAAAATTCATTTCCTGTGTTTAATCTGGGGAGCTTATTGAAAATACTAGCTGATACCCGCGACTTCGTACACGTGGATTAAGAATTTCTTTGCCAGATTTGAATATAGAAAGTTGTTGGTAATGAAGGATTGGTCCCAAACAACACCGAGTCGGCATAATATGACAGGAAACCCATCGCTATATCATTCTACCGTCGAACCTCTCTCTTGAAGAGAATCAATTTCCAATATATTTAAAACAGAAAAACAAACGAAGTTGGGGGGTAGGGGGAGGGGTGTTAGCTAAGGGCAGGGTTATTTCAGATTGGTCTTTTCTTTTTTCTTCAGCATGAGCATCATATTCTTGGGTACCAATAACTTTAGCTGTTCGTGCTCTACTAGAGCTACAACTTAGGCCAGTTTACGCCCGCAAGGCATGTCAGAAAAGAACGCAAAACAAACTGGTGACAGAAACATTTAAGCAGACACTAAGTAATAGGACAGAGAATATCTACACTAAATAATACGTTTTTTTTCTCAAAATGAAATTTATTAACAAATTATACGCTAATATAATGGGCAAGAAGCACACCTTGAGCAACTGACGTAACATTACAGACTAACACACACATCCATCTCTCTGTCAACATTCGTAAAATTTCGTGACTACAACAGTTAACCATACCAGAAAAAAATGGCTGTGCCCTCCCTACAGATTTTCTTGTCAAATTCCATCAATAACGGTAGAGGCATTTAGTCGTCAAAACATTAAAAAAAACCACAGAGACTTCCTCCTGCATTTATAGTATTATTACTGCAGATCACACACACACTGACTGCAAATCACTCCTGAGGGATCAATATAACATAAAAAAGTGTACACCTACAGCATTGCAAGACTACCTACGATTAGCCTCGCATTGCACCCCTAAATTTGTGATATCTACTGTTTAACATTCAATCCGAATAACCGACGATCCAGGCGTGACTCTTACGATCAAAAACATTTTTTTTTTTTAATTTGCCTTCACAGAGATTTGAACCGGAGACCACGATCCAAACATCAGTAAGCAAGCACTTTAACCACTGAGCAACCCGACTGCTTTTTCGAAAGGCAATCCAGAGACCTAGACATTCAACATATCTGTCTGTCGCCGTTGAGTAATTTTTCGAAATTATAAGACAACATGTGTTATTTATACAGATAATTTTTCAACCAAATGTAGACAGTATTTTTCTCCTTGTTTGAAAGGATAAGTTTGCAAAGTTCCATCGAGATTGGATGAAAACTGTGGATTTGTATGAAGAACAAACAAACAAACATACATTCATCTTTATACGTATAGATGTATCCCTAAATATTGGACTCATTTTAGAACAACTGACTACAACTTGTTATCTCTGTGTTTAATCTTGAAAGCTTATTGAAAAAATGTATCCCTGAATATTGGACCCATATAAGAAGACTCATAGAAAAAGAGATTTTGTGTGTTAGAATATGCAAAGTGTTCTTCAGTTACAAATTTGAAGTGTGCATTCGTACAAAAATATGGAAAAGCTGCTCCTAGTCACTAGAGCATTTTATGTTGGTATCGCCATTTTACATGTCTGTGTAAACGGACCAGCATGGGGTGACCACATGTCTCAGAGGAAACCGTGGAGCATGTGAGACAGAACTATATGTGCAGTTCGCAAAAATCAAACATTCATGCCAGCTGTGAACTTGGCATTTCACAGAAAACTGTGTGCAATGTTTTGTGTTGGTGTTTGCATTTCTACTCTACTATGTGCAATTGGTACACCACCTGACCCATTTGTTTATTACAGTCATTTTGATTTTTGTCTAAATATTTCAACATGAATGCATAGATTTAGGAAAATAGGTATATCTCAGGATTCAGAGACACGAAATTAAAGGCGATTATTACTAAAACAAACTTGAAATTCAGGAGAATGTTAACACCAAAAGGCTTTGTAAAAGAAACAGGTTTTAGATAGAGTAATTTGATAAACAAGTAAGCCAGAAAACAAAGGAAGTGGTCATATAAACTAATTAATTGTTATCAGAAGTATTTGGAAAAAATAGTAGCGCTAAAAAGCGATAGAAAAATAGTTTCAAATTATTAAAAGCAGTTAAGAAAATAAAGTACAGAACATAAGGAAAAAGGAAAGGTCAACCCAACCTTACAAGAAAACAGCTAAATTAACTCACAACAAATGCACTTAAGCTAGGGCTCTATACATTGGTAATTAAATAGCTTAACCTGCATATTGAAAAGAACACTAATAATATGAATTCAATCTAATTTGAATGATATTTACGTTCACTAACAAAAATCTGAAATTAAGCCTAACACTCAAAAGTGTAAACACAACACACCACACTTGGTCACAGTTAACAGATTTTTGCACAAATCAAAATCTTCAGTAACACTCACAGTATTAAAATGTATTATAATATAGAGTTTAAAATTAAAATTACATCAAATGCTACATATTAACTGTATTTATTAATGATTTAAATGCACAAGTCAGAGTTATTATGTGCACCAACCATATTACCCCTATAACGTTTTCATGTGACTTGATGTCTAAGGTATGTTCGTTTTGCATGAATGTGTACCTTTTCTTCAATAGTGTCACTTAAGAAGCGGTCTTCCAAATTTTACACCAATAGGAAAATTCAGCTTTATTGTCCCCTAACACATGATCTTTTTTGCAATTTATATTAAAAGTTGAGATGCAAGTATTTACATTTCCGTTGTTCCTTGGGGTTGTACTGGGATATAAAAGTAAGATATTTACAACAAATGTATATTATTTTTGTTCATCTTTTACTTAATACTATCATCTTGGTTAGACTGTAATAAGATATGGTTTTTTCACTTCATAAATCTTATTTTTAGAGTAATAAATGTTTTGCCTGATTAAAATAATTTTTAATGGAATGAAAAGGGAGGTTTCTCCCAGGTGGCATAAAATGTAAATATCTGGGAGTATCATTCAGTAATAAATGTGATCTGAAAACATTGTCAGTCTTGAGCAGTAACAATGGTAAGAAAGGACTTTCACGGGACAATATTTATATGGAAAGGATTGGTAAAATACACACAACACCCACCAAATAGGAAGGGAGGAGGGCAGCAGCAACACAAAACAGTACACAAATACAGAAAATACAATATTTCGGGGTTAACCCTTTGGCAAGTTAAAAGAAGTAAGTGGCTGAGCTCACGCAAGCCTTGCGGTCAACGCAGCCACTCATATAAGGAAATACACTCACAATACAGATTTTACTTATTTCTTTTTGAGTGTGTAGGACATAATATATTTTTAAGATGTACTGGAAGGATAGGGAAAGTTAACTCAACATCTCCCATAGATAATGACAGCAGGGCAGCAATGAACATAAAAAAAAACCAACATAAGTTTTGGTGGGGAACCTTAGTTCTGTGAATAGATGGAACACATGGCAAGGAGATCAGATGTGATGATGTCAATGCCCAGCACCTGATTCACATAGTAGACATTGGTGTGATCACATCTGATCTCCTCACCTTGCATCAAGATTGGAAGATTAAGTTTCACCACCCAAATATCTTATTATCTGTGTTCATTGCTGCCATCATCTATGGTGTAAGTGTTGGTTTTCTTACAACATTTTCTTCTCATTGATATCGAAAATAAAGTTATATTTCACATAAAAATGCTTTGCATGATTGAACTCATGATGGGTTGAAAAGACTGCTTGAACTATAGTAATTACAATTAGTGGGGATAATAACAACTCATTTTTGGTAATGTTTTTTTGGGTTACAACAAAAGTTTCCAAGTTACATTATGATATAATCAAATTATTGGCACAGAAGAAATTATTCTAACAATATCATTTTGTTCTATATAATAAAAAGAAAAACCTTTGTTGTGGCTTATGACATAAACAATAGAACATAATTATAAAGGTTGAAGAAACTGTTTAATAGAATAACTTAAAGTTTTGCATAAAATGTACTTGCATAGAGGGTTAGAAAAAAAAGGCTCCATTAGCATTGCCACCAATTGTTGATCCTGATAACTTTAAAGCAAATGTTTTGGGAAAGTAGAGAAAACTTTTATACTTCTGCATTGTTGGGATGAAACTTCGTATTAGAGAAGCAAGAGCCTCCAAGACCTTTGTCAGATTCTCGCTCAAGTATGGTGAGCTGGTATTGGATCCACTTAATTGTACCAAAACATAAACTATGCAGGGAGGGTAGATTGTAAAGGATGATAGCTAGATTCATTGGAAAGATACCAAAGTGCAAAGAATCTAAGTAGAAGGGCAAGAGGCAGTGTGAATAAATTGAAACAGAAAGTACTTTGTTTATGAGACCTGGTTACATATTAGAAAAAGAATCAGTATTGGTATGTGGGAGAGAAGAGAGGACTGTGACCCTAACTTAACACTTGATTTGATGCATAACAGAGTGGCAGGATTTTCTGGACTTTAATGAAATAGGCGGGCAAACAGTGAAAGAATGATTTTGGGGGGGGGGGGGGGAGGGGAGGAGTAAGTAGAAATTTAGGGAAATTGGCATTAAAACAATGGTTCCATTAAATAATTAAGAAAGCATATTTATTTATTTTTTTAACTTTACAGGAAGATGAAGATGAATTAGAAGATAAACTGGAGTATATAGTTTTGAAGGAATTTCATCATGATCTTAGGTGTCATGCATTAGCATGGAGCCCTGTGACATTTATTGATGTACTGCCAGAATGTGTTACTTTTGCAAGTGCTGACTCAGATTACAAAGTTCGTATATTTACAAGTGATTTAGACAAAAATCATTCCACACAGGTAATTATTATCCTCTTTATCACTTTCTAGTTTTAAGAGTAAACAGTGTTCGTTATTCACTACAATGATTCCAAATTATTTTTCAGTAATCAAATATCTCTAGCTTATTGTCCAAGAATAAAATTGATTGCTACTTACTCTGATAATATTTACCAGTTATAAAAAAGTAATTTACTAAATTGGGCTCGTTTGGTGAGTTATGTAACCTTCTTATCTGACATTCAGGATTAGGCATATATCAAAATAACCATGAAATATCTTTAAATAATAATCTCACTTTGTCAGGATACATCGAGAAGGTTTCATAGCCTGAATGTGTTGGTGAATGAAATAAGTGCCAACATCAAGGAAGTAAACAAGGTCCTTGCTTGGGTATGTTGGAATAGTATGGGTTCTATAGTACGAGCATTAGATAAAAGAGGCAGCAAAAAGGAGGCGGTGAGGTTTTCTTTACGGAAATTAGCATAAGTAACTAGTATGATAAAGGGTTTGGGCAGGCAGTGGTGAAGATAGAAGTGGAAGGTGTTTAAGTTATCAATTGACAATGAAGCTGTAGGATATTTGGTGAAGTATTTGGAAAAGTATGTGGATGGATAGAGAGCACCATAGCAATACATTGGCTTTTGATTTTAATTGTTAGGTATGAAGAAGTTTTCATTTGTAGGTAATGTAGTAGGAGAATGGTGAAAGTTATTTTAAGGGAGTGGGAGCTGCTGGATGGTTTTCCTAAACTGTGGAGTGAGTTTGAAGTAAAATTGAAAAAGAAGGTTTATGTGGAAACTACCATCAGTGTTATAACAGTTAACATAAATTCTATTTTAATGCCAGAATTTTTCTTTATCATTAGCCATTGTCAGTATGCTTTATATTCTTATATAGAATTAGGTGTAGCATCTCCTCTGCAGAATCAGTTAGGAAGAGGCAATCAGGTCGCAGGTTTTTCAAACCCATTGCAACATTAGGTCAAGTAATAGAGGATACAGATTCACTTTATAGGGGTTTTTGCTAAAGAGGATAGAGTAGTGATAGTGGGAGGTGCGGGCAATAGTATTGATACAAACACGAGTTACGCTGTAGAGTATCTCCTGATGAAGTGGCAAAGGAGGCGCAGCTTACCAGGGTTGAGACACCATGACTGGGCACAGTTGAAGCATGCTGTGAGGTTGGTAGACAAGCTAACGGTGGTGCTGCTTGGGAAAGCTATTATTTATGTCTTGGGGCTTATGCCTGTGGACTCCATTGGTAGATAGGGTTTCAATTAGGCATGACCTACTCCTAAATAAAAGGGGCAAAGCGATACTTTCTGAATTGTTAGCAAAGGCTGTAAGGGAGCCTACTTTCAGAGATGATGGGGCCGTGTTTAGGTAAGGGGTGGGAGAATAAAAATAAATGATCCAAGAAGGAAATAACCACTAATGCTAAAAAAATAGACGAAACTTTTGAAATAATAACAGATGGGGGCAGAGCTGTGAAGATGAAGTCTAATGCTAAAATATAACAAAACTACTAATAACAGTGTTACTGGTGAACTGTAAATGTATAATGAGCAGATTAATAGAAATTGCAAACTAAATAGAGATACACAAATGACTAGTAATTATAGGGGTAGTCTCTTGGTTAAAGGAAGGAGTACTAGACAGTGCGCTTTTCTCCAATAGGAGGAGCCATTGGTGGAGGGCTATTCATACTGGTTAGCAAAGACTACTGCAGTTCAGTGGTGTTCATAGATTGTGACCATAAGTTACTTGGTGTAGACTTCTGGCATAATAAAAAATCAGGGTGTTGGTCGCTTGATGTGGTGGAATGATGAAGATGAGGCTCTTGCTGAGAAACTAAATTCATATTCAGAGTTCAGAAGTGAGAGTAGAATGGTTATTATTGATGGGAATTTAAATTTACCAGGTGTCAACTGCATAAAGGAAATAAGAAATAGCTCAAGGGAACAGAAATCTGCAAGTACCTTAGCAATAGAAGGAGGCTTTACACATGTGGTAGAGCAGAACACAAGGATACCCAACATGTTGTATATCTTCCCAAGAAATCGTGATGATATCCTTGCTGTGTCTCAAGTAACTCAAGGAATAAGTTATCATAATGCAGTTCTAATAGATATTAAAGGATTCAGTAATCTATTGGCCAAAATTGAAGGGAAAAATAGGTACAATTGTAAAAAGGCACAAGTTTTAGAACTGAAAAAATATTTCAGGCAAAGTTTCAGCAAATGGAAGGATCACGCAAGTACAGTGGAATTGAAGTGGGAAGAGTTCAAGGAGATAATAAAAAAGTTTGAAGATATATTCATTACAAAAAAGAGAAGTGCATAATAGGGAGGTGAGGAGATTAAAGAGGTTGTGAGAAGTTAAGAGACAGCAAGATAGTAGGGGGGCATCCATAAATTACGTGAGGTGAAATAGGGTGGGGGTCCGGCGAAATCTCACCAGATCTCACCAAGGGGGATGGGGGGGGGTCAACGGAAATCTCACGTGAGATTTTTTAAAATTGGGCAGGACTGTAGAGCTAAAAAAAAAAAAAAAAGGTCTACAATTGACGCGAAAGTCGATTTTAGGGGGGTATTTGGCTGAAAAGTGTGGGTCTCAAAGTGTTGCAAAGACGATCTTTGGGGGGGGGGGGCTCATGGGACCAGATCTCACCACAGGGGGGGGTCGGTCCAGATCTCACCAAAATCTCACCAGAGAGGGGGGGGGGGTCCGAAAATCCGGAAAACACCACGTAATTTATGGATGTCCCCTAGGGAATACTTGAAATAACTAAACAAGGAATTAATACCTGCAAAGAAGATGGCTAAAGTGTTTGCATGAAGAATATTATAGGTGCAGGGTGACCACTGATTGATGCATTTAGAAATATTGATGGCTATATTAGAAAATTGAGGGAAAGGGAGATTGTTGCAACAATTATGAAGTTATTGAGGATTTAAAAATGACAAAGATATTAAGTAACTGATTTAATGAGACCATCAGGGACTATGATTAAGAAATGGGATGAAGTAAATCAGGAAACAAGCTTATCCGCAAGATTATAAATGAGCGGACGAAAATATTTCAAATTCACTCTGAGGGTATCATGAAGGAACTAAAAAGGCTAAAACACCATAGAAGAGATCGTGTAGATAATATTACTTCAGATTTCTTAAAGATATCAGCATGTGACATTGTAACTTATCTGTAAATGTGATTTAAATTAAGTCTGTATACTTGCTGCTTACCAGAGGACTGGAAAAATGCAATTGTAGTATTGATCCATAAATAAGGGATCATGAATAAGGTAGAAAGTTACAGGACAGCCAGTTTGACATCAGTGGTAGATAACCACATCAAACGTGTCTAGGGAATTTAACTGGTTTTCAAGTAGGCAACATTATTTTAGGCAAGATATTCATGTGAATCTCAGTTAGTAGGAGGCTATATGCAAGATATTTTGGGTAAAATGGGCAAGGGAAGCCAAATTGATATTAGAAGACTGAACACTAAATCTTTCAAAAGCTTCTGACTGATTGAGCCGTTAAATGCTGCAAAATAAGGTACAAACTATTGGAGATTGTGAAAAAGTGATTTTGTGGGTAGAAGACTTCTTAAAAGGTAGAAACCGAAAAGTCAGGGTAGGAAATGCAGTATCAAATGAAGTGGAAGTGAAACTTGGATTGGGTAGCATTTTGGGTCCATTGCTACCAACCCCATCATGATTTTCTTGTAACACTAGTTACAATGTAGGAAAATCAGCAGAGTGGTTGAACTTCCACTCTCGAATCCCTATCTCTGTATCTCCAGTTTATGCTTTCAAGCATCATTAATCAATATTAAAAATTTATGTTTTGACAATGTGAAAGATACTTTTATGTTTTGGATGTTGGTCATTGTATCAACCATAGTACAGGCACTAAATTTGTAAATATTCTGCTAGAGTGCTCTAGAATACGGTGATATAAGTTTCACCATCTAGCGAGAATTTGTTGAATGATTAGATGAAATAAGCGCTCGAAACTTATCATTAATTAAGATGCTAATGGGGTTTGCACAAGAAAGTTTTGTAAGTTTCTTTTTGTGAGTGTGTTGTGCGGTTGAACCTGAACTCTTGTGAGTTATATTTTCATTTTTGAGAATAGCTGCAGCTTTCTGGCACTCAGAAAATGCAATTTGGTTTGAAATTTACCGTGGAAAAATTTGGAACACGAGGTTCGGTAGGACTCTCGCCATCGAGACTTTGCCCGCAGGGGTAAAAGATTCGCAGCCTTCCCCGGTATAAAAACCATGAGCCACCACTGGGAATATGGTGATGTAGCATGGGACCAATGTTTTGGTCATAAAATACAGAAGTTGGAGGGAGTGCAAAGAATGATTGCTAGATTTGTCTTTGTAAGTTACCAGAGAACACAATCAGGACTGATATGATAAAGAAGTTGGTATAGGATTCATTGGAATACAGGAGGATGGTGAAGAGATTCATGGGAATGTACGAGGTGTATATTGGTGATGAGGCGTCGAAAGATATTGGTGGAACAAATAAGAGAGGTGCATGAAAGGGAAAAGATGTTCATGGCCACAAGCTGGCACTCAATTTCAGGTATAAGTGTGGGAACAGTTTCTTTTTCATGTAAGGAGGTCAGAGATTGGAATAAATTATGGAGAGAAAAGAGGGATAATTTCCCAAAAATGAAAATGAAACTAGTAGAGGGCAAGAGGAGATGGGAAAAGGAAAGGGGGAAAATGGCTGTGTAGGAAAATTGCCTTCAGTGTATCTGCTCGATTGCAATTAAATTAAAGTGACAACTCTAATATACTTATTCTCAAAGAGCAGTTGAACACTTTAAAGGAAGAGTGTTACATCTGGAAATCTGCAGAAGCTTAATTTCCCCCCCCCCCAATTTTTGTGTTCTCAGAAATGTAGATTATTTTAACAAATGTTTCAGCTATCCTTTGGTAGTTATATCTTCTCCAATATAATGTCTGTGTATTTTCTCTTTCTATGTTTTTTTAAATGTATTCACATTTTTGGAGTTGGTGGGAATCCAACATTGTTATTATTGTGTAAAAAAAGATGCACAGAGAAAGTAGTACCGGGACAAAAGTTATCACATTTAATGATATATCTATCTACCTAGCTGTTCTGGGAACATTACCTGAAAGAAAGTTACAGACTATTTTCAAGTTTTGTAGTTGGATGTTTTAGCATTATAGCTAACTAGAAGAAGATTTGATTTAGTTGTGGATGTCATTTATTAGAAATATGTTGTAGCAGATGCTGTTTGAAACTATGTAATTTGACAGTAGAAGTTTTAATGCTGCAGTTCCATGTTTCACTCAAGTTGTGCAGTTGTCAGCATATACTTAATTGTAATTTTGCATGTTTGTCAAAAAATTAAGTAAATGGAATAATGTTAATGAATTAAATATTTATGTATTCCTCTGCTACACAGTGCTGCTGAAGGAGTGTAGTTAAATCTGCTTTCTGATTGATCTTATGGGAATCAGTACCTTCACATTGATTATGTTTTATCATTGTTTACAGTTTGCAAAGTGGAGCTTTTAAAATACCTCCATTTACTAGCTATTTATTGGTTCATCAGTTTAATTACTTCTTGGTTGCTCTCTGTCCCATTCCATGTTTTACTGTTGAAGAAGGGTTTAAATTCGAAAATTTCCTCATGTACTGTGTTCATACTTTTGCTGTTTCTGTATCATCCTGCCATCACATTATAGTTCCTCTCTCTTTCCTTATTTGTCAATCAGCAATTTGTCCCTGTCATATCAATTACTTTTTCTGTGTTTACAATTTCTCCTATAACCTAAAAAAATCCATTGCCCTAACGCTATCATAACTAGAAGTGGGCATTCTTACAGTTTTAGTTAATAATTCAGAATGTAACTTGTACTGTTCAGGTTTAGACCATGTCTGGTATAATCCCATCTACCAATGATTTCCCGTTCCTAAATTTGTACTTCAGTATACATGATTGTTGTGCCTGCTGTTTTGTTTTATCATATCTCTCCTGCCTCCAACTTTGGAAAGTGATGGGTTTACTTTATTTGTTCTTTTTTGCATTTATATTACTCAAATCATTTTTTTTAAATTCAATATTAAATTATATACAGATGTTTCAACAATTTTCAGGTTTTAGAAGGACATAGTGATTATATTAATTGTATAGCTTTTGATACAGAAGGTGGAATCTTGTTTTCTGGAAGTGATGACAACACTATGAAAATGTGGGATGTTAAAGAAACTTTCACTCTTATAGCTTCTTTAAATTTTAAGTCGCAAGGTATGCCTATTATTTTGTATTTCTTCTTTTCTGTAGTTCATATTTTTAGTTTTTTTTTTAGAGAGAATAAGAAACTAGATAGCTGTTATATAACATTTTACTCTTTTAGCAGATGTCATATTAATCAAATATACCACTTACTTTTTTCGGGGATCACACTGCTTTGATTGATGGATTGGTACCGAAATTTCAGGGTTTCCAGAATCGAAATATCACTTTTGATGGTTATCACACAACTCTTTTGCTGAGCTAATTGTTTTGGTTACCAGCAGCGGATGTCAACTGTTCCAGAGATCTTGTCGTTGGAGGTTTTGTGTTGTGAATGTTCACGAGTGCACATTTCCATGTTTTGCTTAAGCCATAGCTGCCGTCTTTATTGAAACCTCTGGGTTGTGCTATAACTTCTGTCTTCTCCCATTTAATTTTATTGTCTTCTTCTATCTGATGTTCTGCTACGGTTGATTTTGTTGTATGACCAAGTCTTGCGTGACGACAATGTTCTTTTAGTCTCACAGTGACCGCTCGGGAGGTTTCGCCAATATACACCTTTCCACAATCGCACGGTATCTTATATACTCCACTTGCTTGTAATGGTGGTCTGCGATCCTTTGCTGATCATAAAATGCCTTTTATTTTGTTGTTACTACTAAAGACTGGTTGAATATTGACTTTCATCAGCACTTTTCCAATTCTGTCAGTGACTCCTTTTATGTAAGGTAAAAAAGCCTTCTTCTTTTGTTCTGTTACCTCTCCATGTACCTCTTTATTGTTCCTCTTGTTACTGCTTAAGGCGCTGGCTATCATCCGACTACTATACCCATTCTTCCGTAGGACCCCTGCAATGGGTTCTAGTTTTTTCAATAAAAAGTTAGCTAATCTATATGTTGGGGAGTCAATTGCACTAACAATTGGACGTATAGGCAAGTCTTTCTTATGTATTTCTGGAAGGCCATAAAAGAGTGGAATCACTGGATTGCTGGTTATTATTGTTTGTTTCACTGTCCATTTCAGATTTAATTTATTTACAAGTTCCCTGGTCAACTTTCCAATTCTTTCGGTTGGATCTTTGTTCAATTTTCTGTATGTATTATCTGCTAATAACTGCTCAGTTTTTTCTTTGTAAGTATTAGTATCCAAAACTACTGTGCAGTTTCCTTTGTCAGCAAGTAGAATTATTATGTTCAGGTTCTTCTTTAACTCATATAATGCCTTTCTTTCGTTCCTGGTGATATTGGACCTGGAGGGTTTTGCTTTCTTTGAAATAGTGGCCACGTCCAATCTGACATTTTCTGCTACCAACTTTGGAATTCCCTGTAATGCTTGTTCCACACCGACAATCACTTATTCTTTTGGAATTTTACGTCGAGTAACTGCAAATTTGAACCTCTTACTTAAAATTGAAACCTGATCTTCAGTTAATATCACCGACGATAAATTCTTGACGGCTGTCCTGTGTGTTGTCTTACTGGTAAAACCACTATTCTTCACAGGCAGGTTGCACAGAGAGCTACATCAAAAATTCGACGCATTTTATTGGCAGGATACAGAATGCCACCCTCTCACTTAACGATCTTCTTGTCAGCTTCGATGTAGTCTCACTTTTTACCAACATCCCAGTGGAGGAAGTTATGGAGATAATAAAACAAGATTTTGATGACAATTGGTGCCAGCTGTTTCAGCTTTGTTTGGAGACAACTTATTTCCAGTGGGGTAACAATTATTATGAACAACTAGATGGACTAGCTATGGGCAGCCCCCTCTCTCCAGTAGTAGCAAATTTATTTATCGAAAAATTTGAACGTGAAGCCATTTCAACACCTAGAAACAAACCGTTGGTCTGGTTTAGATACATAGATGATACGTTTGTGATATGGCCACACAGAGAGGTGGAGTTAAAAGTTTTTCTGGATGATATTAACAGCATCCATCCGAAAATAAGGTTCACTATAGAATTAGAAACTAATGGGCAACTGGCTTTCTTGGATGTTCTGGTGAAAAGAAAAGAGGGAAAATTAACACACAATGTTTACAGAAAACCTACACGTACAGACCTCTACTTAAGTGCTGCATCACATCACCACCCAGCTCAAAAAAGCGCTCTGATCAAAACCTTATTTTTAGAGCGGAAAGATTAGCAGAAAAGAGCACATACAAGAAGAAAGGAAGCGCCTTAAACAGTAACAAGAGGAACAATAAAGAGGTACATGGAGAGGTAACAGAACAAAAGAAGAAGGCTTTTTTTACCTTACATAAAAGGAGTCACTGACAGAATTGGAAAAGTGCTGATGAAAGTCAATATTCAACCAGTCTTTAGTAGTAACAACAAAATAAGAGGCATTTTAAAATCAGCAAAGGATCGCAGACCACCATTACAAGCAAGTGGAGTATATAAGATACCGTGCGATTGTGGAAAGGTGTATATAGGTGAAACCTCCCGAGCGGTTACTGGAAGACAAAAAGAACATTGTCATCACGCAAGACTTGGTCATACAACAAAATCAGCTGTAGCAGAGCATCAGATAGAAGAAGACCATAAAATTCAATGGGAGAAGACAGAAGTTATAGCACAACCCAGAGGTTTTCTAGAACGGAAAATAAGGGAATCAATAGAAATTTTCAAACAACCCAAAAATTTCAATAAAGACGGCGGCTATGGCTTAAGCAAAACATGGAAATGTGCACTCGCGGACATTCACAACACAAAACCTCCAACGACAAGATCTCTGGAACAGTTGACATCCGCTGCCGGTAACCAAAACAATTAGCTCAGCGACAGAGTTGTGTGAAAACCATCACAAGTGAAATTTCGATTCTGGATACCCTGATTAAGGCACCAGGTTGGGCGCCGAAACGTCGGTACTAATCCATCAATCAAATCAGTGTGATCGCCAAAAATAGTAAGTGGAATAGATAGCTGTTAAATGCCATTATAGCTGGAATAAATACTGCTTGTATGACTGTGAAAGTGGAAAAGGCAAGTTGATAAGGGGCTTAATTACACCATAGATATGTGCATACTTTTTTGTGAATGTATTTAGTTAAGACATTGAGATTCAGAAAATATATATGATTCAGGGTTTACTAGCACAATAAGTATTTCAGTTTTTCATTGTTAACTTGAATGTATGTTTGTAGCCACTGAGTACAGTAACATGATCCGGATTCATGGATACTTTTTGAATGAGAAAGCTGTACATTGTATAAACAGGTTCTTGGTATTTTTAGACTTATGTTAGGAATTTTAATGGTTCATACTGTTATCACAGTGGCTTTCAGTACCCAGTGAGTATTGCTTGTTCAATGCTCAAAATGTATTTTTATTTGCAGTAATGTCAGTTGCATGTCACCGTGACAGTCCAGAGAATGTGTTGGTTGGACTAGCTCGTGGTGTTGCTCATCTTGTGAGTATCCAACTGCGGCGATCACTGAGGAGCTTTTATACGGACAACAGCCCACTGCAAATGGCAGACTGGGCTCCTAGTAACAGCAAGAGCCTGGCTTCCTTGTCAAATGGTGAAATCGTCTTCTGGAACATGCCCAAGTCAAGGTAAAATGTAGAACTGTTTATACCAAATTCTTAAGCAAAATTTGACTATTCTCAGTGAAATATTTAAACATCTGCAAATAGAAACGAATGGTGACTAACATAGTATTTCAAAGGTAGAACACAAGTTCAGTCTGTATAATTTTCTATTTTTATCTTTTCTGTATCCTGTCTTTTGCAAATGATATACAGTAACTGCAGTTTTCATTCAATATTTTTTTATCCAATATCTACGGAACTTTCCATATGAATACTTTAAAACAAACAAAAAATACTGCATACTTTTGGTTTACAAAAACCCAACCCTGTCCCGCATAAAATTTTTGCAAATGTTTTTATCCTATTTTAATGGAAATTTGCACACTTATACTTTAAAAAAAGAGAAATACACGGTCTACATTAGGTTTAAAAAGCTTACTCACTCTCCCTCATCATCCTGCTTAAACAAGATTTACATCTGAAACCATTTAGTATTTTTGCAAATATCTCGAAAATGGTATGAAATCGGCCAAAGTGTTCTAAACTTTGGAATCTTCTAGAATGTACTACAATGTTCTTGAAGGTTCTAAATTGTTTTATATTATGTCATATTTTTCAGCTCATATAAATAATTTATATGCGATATATTTAGTGTGTGAACCGATTTGGACGGGGCTTTCACTGATGGGTTGCTGATTTGGCAAGGGAGTAACATCGGTTACTTTTATCCTGGAAGTATTTAGGGTTCCGTGAAAAAAACATAAAAAAACCTTTAAAATAAATTACAATCATGAGCTAAGTCATGAATACTAGCTAGTATATATATAAACTGTTGACGAAACCAGTAACGAGCTCATTACCTGCCAAATCAAATTTGTCGACACCAGTCTTACAATTACAACTTTCCTCACATCCAACGCGTAACTTAACACGTGTTTACTGCAGTAATATAATGAACACTTCATTGAAATAACTCTGTAAAAAAATTATAAATTTACATTGAAATGATGAATTTAATGTGGTTAATAATTTTATATTCTGCAGAATCTTATCTTATCTAACTGAGAGCTTGTCAAGGGTTATTTAAATTCTCACACCGATCCTCTGGTACTTGCTTGCTTGAAATTCCTATTTCAGAATTCGCCCGGAGTGATTTAGAGATACAATGGAATGCTTGGAAGGCCGGCTGATGATGGAAGACTTCCTTGATGTGGGTCGACAGGACGTATAGAATACACCGTTGTTACCAAAGAAAACTTCATAAACTACTTGGAGTTACATTGGAATAAAAATTTCGTAACGTAACTTCATTCAATTTTTAAAGCTTTAGCTCTAAATATGAAATTTGAGCTATTACCTTCCCCCGTTCTTAAGGTGAATTTAAGCTGCAGTAGTGTGCTAATGAGGTATTGAATTATCCTTTATTGGAGGGCCGAATCCTGTCCAATTCCTTGCCACTGGTCATTTCCTGTCTCTAATGGTGCATTGAAGCTAAATAGGTTTTATCTTTAAAAAAAGTCTACAAAAAGTTATTTCTTGCTCACTTCATTAATCAGCATCCAGCCCATTAATTGCATCAGAACTGAATAGTGTGATTTCATGTTTTGTATTACATTCTGCCGTATTTTTACCCCCTTATTTTTATTTATTTATTTGTAACATTTATCACCTTTACAAATTTCACAATATTATTTGTCTTTTAATACTATAGCTTTTAATTTATATACTATTGGATAATGGAAACAAATAAACTGCCGTGAGGCACTGAAAATAAGATAGGATAGGGGAAAAAAGACAGATACCCGTCACTTACCACAGATGAAGGCAGGAAGGCGAAACGAACACGTAAAAACACAAATGCACAATATTTCGGCATGAGCCTTAATCATGTGAGAGGCGAGACATATGGCAGGGGGAAAGATGTGGTTACATCCTGCCCTGCCACATGAATGAAACAAAGGCAGAACACGCGCGGTGGAGGTAGAATTGCCGGGGGTGGGGGTATAAGGTTGACCAGCGATAAATGTGAAACAAAATAATCTTTGTCTAGCATAATTCAAAAAGTGATTGTTATAATTTTATTTAGACTGGTTATAAGCGAAAATATATGGATATATATATATATATATTGAACATTAGGATAGGATAAAAACCACCGCTTACCATAGAAGAGGATTCCTGCAGCGTTAGTACACGAAAAAAACATGAGCACACAAAGAATAAAATTTTCGAGATATCGCTCTTCATCAGTAGGAGTGAGATGGCTGCACGCAAGTCGTTGGCAGCCAACCCAATAATATATATATAAAAATGAAAAAATTAAATACAGGTATTTAAGTAACTGACTGTAAAGTAAAATGAATGATAGCAAGTGACAGGTTTAACATAGGTTTAGGCCAGGGTTGTGTCTGGTGTCAAGGATATGTTGATAGGCTAGTTCCCATCTGTGGAGTTCTGAAGGGATGGTGGTATTTGGAAAAACTCTAATAGCTCTAACTGCGAACCAGGTGTTGAGGTTGTTCGAATCATGCAAGTTGGCACGAATTGCCACTGGATGGTCTGGGTTGGAAGTATAAACTGTTTGGCTGTGGACATTCATCCTGTAGGATAGTTGTTGAGTGCTGAGACCAATGTAGGAAGCAGTGCAATTTAGGCAGGAGAGTTGGTAAATGAGCTGAGTGGTGGCACACGAAGCATGTCCAATTATAGGGAACAATTCGCCTGCGACAGGATTAGAGTAAGTAGTGGTGGCGGGATGCATGCTGCATGTTTTACAGCTGGGTCTGTTGCAGGGGAAATATCCCCATGGTGATCTAGGAGAGTCGGCAGGTAAATACTTGTGGACCAAGATGTTATTCAGATTGGGTGGTCTACTGAAGCAAGTGCGTGGAGCAGGAGATGCATTTCAAGGAAACTCTGTAGGAAATCATTCCCACGGTGAAGTATCTGGTCGACAGATTCCAGGCCACGGAAGAACTGGGTGATGAGTGTTGGTCCATGGTCAGTTTTAGGAGGTGCAGAACGAGGGTTGTGGGTGATGGCACGGGAGATTTGTTTTTCCACGAGATCTCCTGTGCCATCACCCACATTAATAGTCACACGCAAATGGTTTACACCAAAAAAGCTAGGCATTCTGTTGTGGCAGTAACACAAACAGATTTAATTCTTGTTTTACAATTCATGATATCAAAATCCTCCCTTCCAATTGCCGTTCCTCTTAGATTAGGTGGCTGAAGCTGGCCTGTGAATGCATACTGTGTACTAGGCACCACCAGGTCTAATTCTGATTTATAGCTCCAATTGTATCTCTCCCTTCTCCACTCCAAGTTCTTTCCTCACCTGCAGGAAGCACCACATTCTATCATTACTGTTTAAAAATGTAAAAGTGAAAATCAAAATGATTATTTGATTTAAATTTGCAGTTGCTTGTTAAAATAATAAATATTATTTGACTAGATGAACCATGTAAACATTTTGTGAATATGATTAATACTGTATTAAGGATGGAGATTTGTAATAGGACAAAAGAAGAACCACCCCATTTATAGAAATTGTTTATTAGTTTAATGTAGCAGTTATATAACAAAAGTTGACGCCGTGAAGCAGTTTATTAATATCTCTGTGATATGTACTGCTACTATCAAGACTTCACAGTTATTACTTTTGTCCTTCAAAAAATTCGTTCTTAATTTATAATGATGCCTGAGTGGAGGCCTTAATGTTTTAAATGATACCTCATTAATCGATTTCATTTAGGTATTAAGGGAGATAAATAGCTCATAAAAAAAAAAACACGTTATGCAAATAATGATTCTTTTGCCCTTTAAGGATCAAATTTCAAAAAATTTCTTTCTTAAAATATGATGTGACCAGTCTTTAAAATGATACCACATTTATCTATTTCAGTTAGATAAATGGCTCATGATAAAAAAAAAAAAAAAAAAAAAAAAAAAAAAAAAAATACACTGTGCAAATAATTATAATTTTGCCCGTTAAGGGTGAAATTCGGAAAAAATTCCTGTCGTAAGATATGATTTGACCAAAGCAGAGACATTAATCTTTAAAATGATATCTCATTTATCTATTCTGGTTAGATGTCATGGGAGAAAAATAGCACATGACAAAAAAAAATACAATATGGAAATAATGATACTTTTGCCTATTAAGGGTCAAATTCTGGAGAAAAAAAAATCCTTTGCTGTGGTGAGTGTCTTAAACAAGTGGCAAAACCAAGTTGAAAGCACATCCAAAGGCAGCCCTCTTTGCAGATGTTGGGCGTCGCAGGCTGGGCAGACTGGTAAAACAGGAAGGGACGAACTGTGGCGGAACTAACATCAGACTTAAATGCTGGGCAGATTACAAGTGTGTGTGAACACACAGTACACCGTACACTCCTAACGATGGAGCTCCGCAGCCAACGACCCATGCATGTGCCATTGTTAACACCACAACATCGTCAACTATGACTTAAATGGGCATGTGACCATCATCACTGGATGTTGGCACAGTGGCAGAGGATTGCATGGTCTGATAAATCCCGATACCTTCTTCATCATTCTGATGGTAGTGCGCAAATCTGTCGTTTTCCAGCTTCTTTACACATGCACTGCGGGATGGAGACAAGCTGATTACAGCTCAATTGTGGTCTGGGGAACATTCACATGGGCATCCATGTGTCGCGTGGGTGTGATCGGCCGAGTGGAAACCTTTTAATTTCACACTCAATACGACAGAGTGGAGAGAGGGAAGCTGTGGTTGTTCGCCTTGGGCACCTTCCTACACCTTGGAGTGTAGTCTGCAGGCCTATTGCCAAGGAAGTAACTGAGCCTTAGCTACTGAGAAACTATAGACACGGCGTAATCTCACTGATTAGCATTAAACATTTACATCAATATTATCATACATCTTTAACTACGGAGAGGTGACTTATCTCTTAGGAATGACAACAACAAATGTTAATAACTACTGGTTTATTATACTTGAAGACAAATCGGCGTACATTTACACTATTGGCTACATTGATCAAAGGAATTATTTATCACTAGAAATACCTTATGCTGATTGGTTAATATTCATTGATCTTCCATTGGTGAACTATTACTGACGTTGCGCTATATTGATTGGTTGACATATTAACTACATTTCATTGGTAGACTGATTACAGGGCAAGGCACATTAAACCCTATCGAAATGAGTGACTGTCGGTGAATGCATTAGATTCCTATCTAGCGGTGGACATACGCAAGCAGTGGATCAAGCAAGCTTTAAGTACCTGTTAGGTGATGGATGATGGACTCACTGTCGAGTCCTTGGTGGATGTTGGACTGCCTAGAGCGGTGGCTCCCAGTCTACCGGAAAACTCATTATGGATTCTGGTGGGGATAAAATGTGATGTTAATTGGCTCACTAGGACTAAGTGGAGATGGTCAGGGCGGAGTTATAGTGCGAGTAGTGGGGACTGCATAGTGTGGTGGTTTCCAGGCTGACATAAGCTTCGCAAAGCTATTCTATATGCTGTGGATTCCCTCTAGTAAGCACTCCCACACAGTCGGGAAACTGCTGCGGTATACAGGCTGCTGAAATTTCAGTGAGGCGTAGCCTGCGATTAGAAACTGGCATAACGCGGTTGTAAGCTATGTACTAAGTTATAGGCGTGGGTAGCAGAGGCTTGCTACGTGCTCAACCTGAAACCTCCGTGCTTCGCTACAAAAGATAAAATTGCCGCAGCGTGAGATCTGGCTTTCTGGTACAACTGGACGTGAATCGGAACTACGATGAGTTTGAATAAAGGCTTCGATTCTATACCTTAGAATACACGAACCCGCGACACATGGGTCGAGTTGTTCTAATGCAAGGCACCATGACGTCCAATAAATATCATACACTGGTTGCAGACCAAGTACACCACTCCATGACGACTATGTTTCCCAATGGCATTTGCGTTTTTCAGCATGATAAAGCGGCATGTCACAAGACCAGAAGTGTGATGGAGTTGTACCTGGTACACATTGGTAAGTTGCAATTTATATGCTGGTCCCCCAACTTGCCAGGTCTGAACTCTATCTAATGGATTGTGACAAGTAAGCACCTTATGGAAACAATATGTATGATGAGTATACCAATGCAACTGTTGTTGGATTTTATTGAACACGTTTCGCCTCTCGTCGAGGTATCTTCAAAATATACCAGTACTTTCATTATTGGGGGGCATTTTGTCTCTCATCCAATAATAAATAAAATCCAACAACAGTTGCATTTGCGTGCTCATTAAATAATGAAGAAATGGCCTACAATAATCACACATTTATTTTAATTTTAATCTAAAACATATAGATATTGAGTGTGTGTGTGTGTTTTAAAGTATAGCATACCTATCAGTTGCCAAAGTTGCAGGAAGTGTTGTTTCATCAAACAGAACACACACACAATATTTTGGGCAAAGCCCTCACACAAGATCATAGGACATGAAGCTAATGGCTCAGTTCACACAGCACCTGTGGTCATCCCATTTACATGTACAGGGTTAGTCAAAATGATTGCAGTGATTACAGAAAATTACTACAGATTTATTATTTGATATATACTTACAAGATTACACAGATATATAAACAAACTGTGAAAGTTTTTTTGAGTGTCTACAGATGTTCAATATGTGCACCTTTAGTGACTCTGCACACATCAAGTCTATAATCGAGTTCTTCCCATACCTGACGCAGCATGTCTCTGTCAATGAGAGCAAATGCATTGGTGATGCGAACCCGCAGGTCTGGCAGATCGACTGGTGCTGGTGGCACGAACACTGTGTCTTTTACGAAACCCCAAACAAAGAAGTCGCAGGGGGTTAGGTCAGGGGAACGAGGAGGCCATGACATCAGCTTACGATCAGCATACCCAACACGACCAATCCATTTGTTTGGAATCCTGGTGTTTAGGAAATTATGGATAACTAGAGAAAAATGGGGTGGAGCACCATCCTGCTGGAAAATGAAATCTTCACTATCAGCTTCCAGAAGTGGCATGAGCCAATTCTGCAACATTTGCGGATAGATTTTCCCTGTGATCGTCACCTCATTAAAGAAAAAAGACCCATAAAGTTTCTTTCATTAGATCACGCAAAACACATTCACTTTGGGAGAGTCACGAACATGCTGAACTTTAGCATGGGGGTTTTCGGTCCTCCAAATGTGCACATTGTGCCTGTTCACTTTTCCACTCACATGAAAAGTGGCCTCATCACTAAACACAAGTTTTTCTGCGAATGTTTGGTCTTGTTCTAGACATTGGCCACAGAATTGAAAACAACGCACACCATTGTTGTGCGACAGTGCTTGTAGCAACTGTAACCTGTAAGGCTTCATACACAGTCGCTTCCGTAGGATTCTCCAAATGGCCTTCTGTAGAATACCTAATTCCCTGCTCGCTCAAGGAGTAGACTTCTGTGGGCTACGAACATAACTGGTGCACGTTCAACGGTTTTCTTCAGATACAGGAGGGCGGCCTGTTGTTTTACCTTTACAAAGGCATCCTGTGGCTTTAAACTGTTGATACCAACACTGAATGGTGTTAGCATGCGGGGTATCCTTGCCGAACTTTGTTGTAAAGTGCCGCTGAACAGTTACCACAGAGTGAGTTGAATGAAATTCGAGAACAACGTACGCTTTCTTACTATCAGCCATCTTTCTCTCTAGCGCTCTAACGACCACCGCGGGTAGCTTGCATTTAATGCAATCGAAACTTGGAGAGCCAGTTGTCTTATAACAGCAAACACCATCATCGTACCTATAAAAGGACAGCCAAAAGAAAAATCATGAAACCGCTGCAATCATTTTGACTAGCCCTGTATGATTGTTTATAATCATTTGTTGAAAGTGGGGATGGAGGGCAGGTTGTTGGAATTGTTAAATGTGATAAGAAAATTAATCTTACGTAATAATAAGAAATATTTATATAGTGAAAAAGTATCATAAAAATCTATACAGCAAACAGGAACACAAATAAGTCTGGGTGCAAGGCATTGCACTGGCCAAGTTGAGTAATCGGCGATACTGCTTACCCTATTCTCGAAGCAATTTGAGTCATTTCTGTATTAATATCTTCGGTGTGTATTATCCTATATGTCTGAAATTTCTGTTATAGTAGATGCAGCAACTTTTGCTTCCTTTCACTGCTTAGTTTGGAAGTTATTCACATACAAATTTTGTCACTTACTCATCCATAGAAAGCTCAAATTTTGTATGCACTGTTTCACCTAACAACCTTAAGAAAAGTTTAAAATTTGTTTATATTTACACCTCCAAACGTAAATTTGCTGTCTACCCTAATATATTTGTATGACTCAGATTTTTATTACAGACAAAACTTTCTAAATTTAACTAATGTTTTAATCTTTGTTCCTCTCCTTGCTTTGGAAGCTAGTGAAGATCAAAAATTTTAACTGACTATGACACACCATCATCATAATTCCATTGTACTTCAGGTGGTCATACGAATTTTGTAAATATATATTGTTTCATCCCAAAATCATAAGGAAGGTCCAATATTGATGATTTCCCTGTATTTATGCAATGGCAACCCCAAATGAGAAACGTTCCAGGACAATTTGCAGGTTAATTTCTGTGCTCCAGATGAAGCTATTTGCCTCAAATTTCTGTTATGTACAGAAATCAGTAAGCTTAACTAACCCATTAAATTTTACTTTGTTTCTATTCTTAGGTGGGAAGTAACTTTGAATTTACCTACTGTTTGTGATGGCTAAAAATCTATGGCAGTCAACATTGTTCACACAGGACGCACATCTATTCTTCGTAAAGAGCAAGCACATTTGGTATTTGATAAGACTTGAATTTTGAAATGTCCTTATCAAAGAATTTTCAAATAGAACTGTTACATTTGAGCAAAAACTTAGAATAATTGATAAACTAAGAAAAACAAATAAGATAAAAAAAAAATTCGTTGTAAAAATAGACCAAGTTTCATTACGTAAAGTTATGAGATCATGTCCTGAGCCAATACTGTGTGTATTCATTTCACTTTCTGAAACAGAATGGTTTCTTTTGGTGTTATGGATCATTTTCAAATAGAAATGAAAAAATTTTAAAAAATCTGGTAACTGGGCCATTATGCATGTTTCTTGTTTCAGTAAACTATATAGTACAACTTCCACTTACATAAGTACTATACTGTATTTTACAGGCTATATGACACTACAAACTATAAGGCACACATTAATTTTTAGGCATTTTTTTGTAAATAATAACATTTTTACCATTTTTATTAGATTGCAAAGTCAGACTAAAAAAAATCTTAGTTCATAAAACCGAACTGACCTTTAAAATCCCTGAAAAACATCATCTGAGCTTTCTTCTTCTTCGTCCTCTTCATATACAAGATGATCTTAACTGTGAGAGCTGCATGTCTTGAAAGATAACTCTATCATCTTCTCTCACTTTAGACCATGGCTTTTGTCCACTGAAACACACTTGTTTGGTTGTAGGTCATTTTAAAACTCCCTTCCGCATGAATTCATGTTGGGTTTCATTCTTCATCCATTTGTTCCATTCCTCTCTCATATACATTTTAAATGGTATATTTATCAAGACATCAAGAGATTGCAATTGTAAAGTCTAAATTTATCTTTCACAGAATGTTTCAAATGACTACTAAACTGATATAGCACAAGAAGAGAACTCTTATTCAATAAAGTACCTTTTATTCTCTCTCACAGAGTTAATCCATAATTTCATACCAGCCTTTTTCATCCAACCCTTGTCATGTACGTAAACAACAACACCGGGCGGTAGTATTTTAGAAGGTTTTGGCATTGTTTTGTGCTTGAAAGTGATTATTGGATTAAGCTTAATACCGTCAGCACAACATGAAAGGATGACAGTATTATGCATTTTTTCATGTCCACTTGTTTTTATAGTTACAGTTTTAGCACCTTTCATGGCAACAGTTCTGTTACTTGGCACATCAAATATCAGAGGAGTTTCGTCCATATTCGCTATTTGGTTTAGTTCCACACTGGTTTTCTTTCGATGTTGAATAATAAAGTGATGGAAAGATAATATTTTCTCTTCATACTCTTGGGGCATTTTCTGAGATATTTTGGTTTTGATTCACATGCTAAGTCCATGACGCTTCATAAAGCCAACTCCACCCTTAAAGTCTGTTAAGTTCCACTGTACCGCTACAAGCATGTATTGGAATCATTTTTATATTAATTCCAATGCCATTTTGACGGTGTCCTTGAATCCATTTCAATACATCATCTTCTAGTTTTGGCCATTTTGCAGTCAGCCTCTAGTTGCAGATTTAGTCTTCCTCATTTTTTTAAAATTCTTTTTTACTACCCTACCAATTGTGAATGATTTTTGCTGTTGGTGGAGGGCTGAAATGCCGTTTAGCTGCTTTGTTCTTCTGCATATGCTATTTCATCATATGAATACCTTTTATTTTCTGCCATTGTGAAAGTAGCTACTAACAAAAATATTGTACTGTTACCGAAACACAAATCACTTTCTATTCAAGTTCACTGGCACTGTAGACTGCATTATAGGCTAGACAGTGTTCTGGGTTTGTGATGGCGCGGCGGGAGGGAGACAGTGTTAGCAAGCTTGTGAATCTCCGCAACTCATGAGCATCACATTGGTGCACTGCTGCTACCAGTTGAATCCAATGTTTTTAGATACAGATAGGTTTCTTGCAGCATCGAATATATGGCCATTTTTAAGACTGGTGGGAATTTTAAACCAAACACTGGACATTTTTATTTTAATTTTGAGTATAAGATGCACCTGAATTTTAGTCTGTAAAATACAGTAATTGTGTTGCTTTATCAATCTTACACATATACAAAAGCCAAGATTTCCCTCAAAACTTTTTGATGTCTGACAATTATTAGAATAAATCATACGTATTATGCCTTTTATTTCAGTAAAAATTATGCATATTGTTTATATTATGCATACAATATTTTTTTTAATTTTTTTAACCACTAATCCATAATACAGAGAGAAACCATTCTGTTATAGAAAGTACGTAACTGAATTTTTAATTGTGATGGAGTGCATTGCTCCAGTGGCAATTTCCCTAGTCATCTAATTAATTCTTTATTTTTTTAAAAAAAACTTTCATTATATATTTTAAGTGTTAAATTTCTACATCCATCTACCTTTTCAATTTAAAATTTTTAAATTTGTCAGCATTTTTGGAAATTATTCATAACTTTCCATGGTAATTTATTCCAATCCCTGACACCCTTAGCCACAAAAGATAATTATCCCATGTCCTTATGCATGCCAGTTTGCACCCATTATCATCTTTTCATTTCCCTGCACTACATCTAATTCTTCAACCAATATCCCTCCAAGCCCCATTACCAACATATGCCTAGTACACTGCCATCACTCTGCTCACCCTCTTCCTGTCTTCCAATAATTCCTTTATCATCTCAGTAACTGAGTACTACAGTAAATTCCACAAACAAATCTAACTCAAACAACATTTTACGCTTTTAGCAGGCGTCATATTAATTAAATATTCCACTTACTTTTTTCAGGGATCGCACTGCTTTAACTGATGGTTCAGTACCAACGTTTCGGCACCCAACCTGCTGCCTTCATCAGGGTTTTCAGACTCGAAATGGTGTGGTTTTCACACAACTCTGTTGCTGAGCTAACTTTGTGGTTACCGGCAGCGGATGTCAACTGTTCCAGAGATCTTGTCGTTGGAAGTTTTGTGTTGCGAATGTCCACGAGTGCACATTTCCACGTTTCGCTTAAGCCATAGCCACCGTCTTTATTGAAATTTTTGGGATGTTTGAAGATTTCTATTGATTCCCTTATTTTTCGTTCTAGAAGACCTTTGGTTTGTGCTATAACTTCTGTTTTCTCCCATTGAATTTTATGGTCTTCTTCTATCTGATGTTCTGCTACAGCTGATTTTGTTGTATGACCAAGTCTTGCGTGACGACTATGTTCTTTTAGTCTTACAGTAACCACTCGGGATATACACCTTTCCACAATCACAGGGTATCTTATATACTCCACTTGCTTGTAATGGTGGTCTGCGATCCTTTGCTGATCTTAAAATGTCTCTTATTTTGTTGTTACTATTAAAGACTGGTTGAATATTGACTTTCATCAGCACTTTTCCAATTCTGTCAGTGACTCCTTTTATGTAAGATTCCCTGCGATTGTAGAAAGGTGTATATTGGCAAAACTTCCCGAGCGGTTACTGTAAGACTAAAAAAACATTGTCGTCACGCAAGACTTGGTAGTACAACAAAATCAGCTGTAGCAGAACATCAGATAGAAGAAGACCATAAAATTAAATGGGGGAAAACAGAAGTTATAGCACAACCCAAAGGTCTTCTAGAACGAAAAATAAGGGAATCAATAGAAATCTTCAAATATCCCAAAAATTTCAATAAAGACGGTGACTATGGATTAAGCAAAACATGGAAATGTGCACTCGTGGACATTCGCAACACAAAACATCCAACAACAAGATCTCTGGAACAGTTGACATCCGCTGCTGGTAACCACAACAGTTAGCTCAGCGACAGAGTTGTGTGAAAAACCACACCATTTCGAGTCTGAAAACCCTGATGAAGGCACCAGGTTGGGCGCTGAAATGTTGGTACTGAACCATCAATTAAAGCAGTGCGATCCCCGAAAAAAGTAAGTGGAATATTAAATCTAACTCATCTTCCTTACATGCCCATGATCTCCTCTATTTGATACCCAAAATGTGGGTCCCAAACTACACCACCATTTTGAAGTGTACCGGTTAACTGAATCTTCTTTTATTCTTTAAATTTAATTATCGTTAATATTATATATCTATCTAGTCAATTAATAAACTGAGGTTGCAGGATTACTTTGCATGATTGCAGAAATTGCTACATCTACATTTAGACAAGTCACAGATTTATTTATAATGAATATTTAACAATCAGAGACTATCTTTAATACAAACAACTTAAATTCCTATCTTTCATTCCATAGCATGAATTCTCAGGTCGACTCAGGAACAAAAACTCAAGTGAACAATCTATTTATCAATCCTACTATTTCGCATGGCAGCTGGCCACACTTCAATTCAGTGATGAATTACATCAGAAATCTCTTCCATATACAAACAGTATCTGCAAACTGTGCACTTTCAATGAAACATTTAGAAGCAAAACAGAGCTAAGCCAAGTCAACTCAGCCAACATGCATTTGTTTAATTTTTTTTTCCATTCAATCTCGATGATATTTATCTCCAATCACATGACTCAGTGATGTGAAGCAGTCACATGATGTGGTTGCCTCTGTTTTCTCTCAGAATGCAATGAAATTTTTTTAAACTCTTTTCCTTTGCACAAACAGAATATTAAAATGAAATCTATCATCATGATACATTACAATATTCAAGTAATTGTCTGACCAAAGTTTTGTAACCCAATTCCTTCATTTCTTTGGTGCATATTCTAATCACCAGTAAATAAAACATTTTGTAACCTTTTCCTGCCACCTGCTCAGTTTGTCATGTCGAGTTTATTATCAAATGTTATGCCAAGTTATTTAACTTCAAATCTTCAACTTTTAGTTTTTTATCTGTGTACCTATGCAGACTCTTCTTGGCAGTTATCATCTCTTTGACCTACCCAGTTAAATATTCTATCCAGATCACACTGCAACAGTTTACAGTCTTCTCCCGTTTTGATCCTATTATATAGCATTGTCATTTGCAAGCAATCTAAATTCTGATTGACAACCATCAGCATAATTTTAATTTAATTGATTGCTTGTTCCAGTGGCAATTTCCCTATGCACTCATTTTTTTCAGCTTTCCACACCTACTTTGTCCTTCTACTAATTTCAACTTAAATTCTTTTAGAATTTTTGATAAAATATTTGTTATTTCTCTTGGTAATTTGTCCAGTCCCTGACTTTACCTATGAAAGAAAATCTATCCACATCCTTCTGCTCGAAATCAAATGCCAATTTGTGATTATGATCATATTTTCCAATCCATGCACCTCTCCTAATTCTTCCACCAACATCTTTCCATGTCTCATCACCAATATATGCCTTGTACACTCCCACCCTCCTCCTGTCTTCTAATGAATCCCATTCCAGCTCCTTTATCATATCACTTACGGATTGCGTTCAGTAGTAATTTCCAGAGACAAATCTTGCAGCCCTTCTTTGCACACCCTCCAACTCCTATATTCGACTACCAAACCTGTGGGTCCCATACCACACTATCATATTCAAGCAACATTCTGACCAATATTTTGTAACCTAATTCCCTTCCTTCTCTAGTACATCCCTTTTATCACTCTCTTTAACAAGTGAAGGATTTTGAAACCTTCTCCTACTTCCTGACCAATGTATCCTGCTCAGTTGAATTCATTATCAAACATTATGCGAAGGTATTTACAACTCAAGTATTCAACCATAATCCATCACCAATTGAAGGGAAGAAGGTAGCAGCAACACAAAACAATACGCAAACACAGAAAACCAAATATTTTAGGGTATAACCCTTTTCAAGTAAAAGAATCAAGTGACTGAGCTCGCACAAGTTTCAAGTCCACATAGCCACTCATAGAATTAAATTAAGAGTAGGAGGTGGTGGGGGGAGCAACAATGATATAACTGGAATTATAAATTACAAGAAAGATTAAAATGAGATTTTTTTTTTTTTTTTTTTTTTTTTTTTTTTTTGAAAAAGTACAAAAGTACTATGCAAGTACATTTATGCAAAACTTTAAGTTATTCTATTAAACAGTTTCTTCAACCTTTTTAATTTCATTCTATTGCTTATGTCATAAATCACAACAAAGGTTTTTCTATTTGTTATATAGAGCAAAATTAAGATGTTAGAATAATTTCTTGTGTGCCAGTAATTTGATCATAGCATAATGTAACTTGGAAACTTTTGTTGTAACTCAAAAAACATTACCAATTATTAGTTGTTATTGATCCCCACTAATTATAATTACTATAGTTCAAGCGGTCTTTTCAACCTATCATGTGTTCAGTCATGCAAAGCATTTTATGTGAAATATACCTTTATTTTCGATAATAATGAGAAGAAAAAGTAGTAAGGAAGGGCAGGGGGGAAAACCAACACTTATCATAGATGTACACAGATAATACAATATTTAGGTGGTGAACCTTAATCTCCCAATCTTGATGCAAGGTGAGGAGATCAGATGTGAACACATCAATGTCTACTACGTGAATCAGATGCTGAGCATTGACATCATCACATCTGATCTCCTTGCCATGTGTTCCATCTATTCACAAAACTAACGTTCCCCACCAAAACTTGTGTGTGTCTTTTTTTATGTTCATTGCTGCCCTGCTGCCATTATCTACGGGAGATGTTGGGTTAACTTTCCCTATCCTTCCTCATTATAACTTTGAGACAGTATGTCTTAAAAATATATTTTATCCTACACACCTAGAAGAAATAAATAAAATCTGTATTGTGCGTGCATGTATCTATACAAAAAAAAGCCCATAATGTTTTCCTGTTGAAGAAAGGCCAAGCCCCGAAATATTCATTGTTTTTCCTGTTCTTGTGCTTTCTGGTGTGATCACCCCCACAAAACCATCATCTAGGGTGGGTGGTGGCTCATTCTGCTATCCTTTTTTGTAGATCTATTCGCTACTTAGCACCTATTATTTCCTCTGTGTGCGTGGGGAGGGGGGGGGGGGTTGGAGAGGGGGGGCGGGTTATATTAACGTTGCTCCACCCACCACCGCCGATGGTCAATTTCGTTCTATGAGTGGCTGTATTGACTGCACGGCTTGCATGAGTTCAGCCACTTTCTTCTTTTAACTTGACAAAAGGTTTAACCCGAAATATTGTATGTTCTGTGTTTGTGTATTGTTTTGTGTTGCTGCTGCCCTCCTCTCTTCAACTTTGGTGAGTGTTGGGTGTATTTTATCTATCCTTTCCATATAAATATTGCCTCATGGCAGTTCCATTGTTACCGATAATCAATCATTAGTTTTTTATCTGTGTACCTAATAAACTATCTCTTCTTTGCATTTATTTTCATTCCAATATTGACCTACCCAGTAGATATTCTGTCCAAATCACCCTGCAGCTGTTCCCTTTATCTCTCATTATTTCATCTGCAGACAACCTAACTTGTGATAGTAATCCACCAACACAATCTTTCAATAGACTGATGAATAACAATGGTCCCAATATGCTACCCTCTGACACTCCCATTTTCACTTCCACTTCTTTTCGTTCAGCATTTCCTACGTTTCTACATTTGAAGAACTCTTCTATCCAGTAAATCCATTTTTCATCCTTATTTTTCACCATTTTAAGGCTCTCTCTATCAAAAGCCACTATCGATTTGGCCTCCCTTGTTCATTTGATCCCAAAATATCTTGCAAATTGCCTACTGAGATTCACATTAATAACCTTGCCTACAGCCATGTTGTCGACTTAAAATTCACTTACTGTACATTTCTCACTAATACCTCTGATGTGGTTGCATATCATTCTGTCCATTAATTTACCTACCACTGATGTCAAATTCATTGACCTGTCATTTACCCCTCCTTTATGGACCGGTACTACTATCACACTTTTCCAGTCCTCTAGTAAACAGCAAATATCAAGGTTCAATTTAAATAACGTTTCAATATAAGGTACAATGTCATATGATGGTAACTTTAAGACATCCGTGGTAATATGATCTACACCAGCCCTTTTTTGCTTTCATAGTTCCTTCATGATACCCTCAGGATGAATTTCAGATTTCATAGTATGCTCATTTCTAATTGCGTTGATAAGCTTATTCTCTGATTTACAGCCTCCAATTCCTGAATCATCATCCCTAATGGTCTCACTAAACCAGTTACTCAAAATCATTGCCTTTTACAAATCCTCAGTAACTTTTTCTATATCCTTAGTTATGATTGTCTCAACACCCTCGCTTCCCCTCAGTTTTCGAACATAGTTATAGAAATTTCTAGATGCATCCATCAGTGGTCCCCCTGTACCATTAATATTCTTCATAAATCCATCTTTAGCAACCTTCTTTGCTTTTACTAATTCCTTATTTACTTGTTTCTAGTCTTTTCTACTGCCTTGCTGTCTCTTAATTCTGTTATGCTCTCCTCTTGCCAACCTCTTAAATTGCCTCACCTTCCTATTATAGTACATAGGATCTGTACTTGTCTTTATTTTCTGTTTTGGAAGAGATTGATATCGAACCACATCAGAAATATATGTGAGGAGTGTAAAGGTACTTTTCCACTTTGGTGACTTCTGGGCAACATTTGGCATGCGGCACTGACACATGCTGCATGTAGTATTTCATGTGAAGCAACATGCTGCTACATGTAGCAAGCAACAATGACGCATGCCACATGTTGGGCCGTGTCACCAGTCGTATGCATGTCGCATGATGTTGCCTGTATCCAACTGGCGGTGGATAAGTGCAACAGAAAATGGGAGACATGGAGTGGAACATACAAAATACAACATTATTATTGAAGACTACCATACTCCACAGGATATGTGGAACAACAGAAGTGTTTAATATAAAAACAGGTATGTGGAAAGCAACAAACCACTTGCTAACAAATATGAAATCTTATATATATATAAAAATAGACGTGTTTTTTCCTATATTTCACTTTTCAGCCACCACTACCTAGCACAGATCACTGATGTTTGTGGGTGGAAGTAGCATGGAGTTTCCTGTCGTGCACAACGTTGGCCGAATGCCGATAGCTGTGGGGATGTGGGAGATATAATGATTAAAGTTGGTCAGTGCAGGGCGTTTTCATATTTCGACCAAAAATTCGTATCTCCGTATACTTCTCTTTCCTGCCACAACTACATAACACAGACTTTTGGTGTTTTTGTGTGGTAGTAGAATCGTCTTTCCTGCCGTGCACTATGGTTGTTAGATGTCGGTAGCTATGGGGATGTGGGAGATATGGGGGTTGAAAGTGGTCGACCTGTGCCAATTTCATACTTCTGCCAAAGACAAAAGTATCATGGTGTATCACTTTTCAGCGAAAACTATAGATCACAGATAACTGGCGTTTGTGTGTAGTAGTAGCACAGAGTCACCTTTTGATCACAACAGCGGCCGAATTTCAGAAACTGTGGTACTGTGGTAGATATGGTGGTTGTAAGTGGCCGACCAAGGATATTTTCGTATTTCGACTGTCTCCGCATATGTCACTTTTCTGCCACAACTACATAGCATAGAGCATTGGTGTTTGTGTTTGGTAGTAGAATCGTATCTCATGTAGTGCACTATGGTTGTTAGATGTCGGTAGCTATGGGGATGTGGGAGATATGGGGGTTGAAAGTGGTTGACCTGTGGCAATTTCATACTTCTGCCAAAGACAAAAGTGTCATGGTGTATCACTTTTCAGCGAAAACTATAGATCACAGATAACTGGCGTTTGTGTGTAGTAGTAGCACAGAGTCACCTTTCGATCACAACAGCGGCCGAATTTCAGAAACTGTGGTAGATATGGTGGTTGTAAGTGGCCGACCAAGGATATTTTCGTATTTCGACTGTCTTCGCATATGTCACTTTTCTGCCACAACTACATAGCATAGAGCATTGGTGTTTGTGTTTGGTAGTAGAATCGTATCTCATGTAGTGCACTATGGTTGTTAGATGTCGGTAGCTATGGGGGTGTGGGAGAAATGGGGGTTGAAAGTGGTCGACCTGTGGCAGTTTCATACTTCTGCCAAAGACAAAAGTGTCATGGTGTATCACTTTTCAACGAAAACTATAGATCACAGATAACTGGCGTATGCGTGTAGTAGTAGCACAGAGTCACCTTTCGATCACAACAGCGGCCGAATTTCAGAAACTGTGGTACTGTGGTAGATATGGTGGTTGTAAGTGGCCGACCAAGGATATTTTCGCATTTCGACTTTCTCCGCATATGTCACTTTTCTGCCACAACTACATAGCATAGAGCATTGGGGTTTGTGTTTGGTAGTAGAATCGTATCTCATGTAGTGCACTATGGTTGTTAGATGTCGGTAGCTATGGGGATGTGGGAGATATGGGGGTTGAAAGTGGTCGACCTGTGGCAATTTCATACTTCTGCCAAAGACAAAAGTGTCATGGTGTATCACTTTTCAGCGAAAACTATAGATCACAGATAACTGGCGTTTGTGTGCAGTAGTAGCACAGAGTCACCTTTCGATCACAACAGCGGCCGAATTTCAGAAACTGTGGTACTGTGGTAGATATGGTGGTTGTAAGTGGCCGACCAAGGATATTTTCGTATTTCGACTGTCTCCGCATATGTCACTTTTCTGCCTCAACTACATAGCATAGAGCATTGGTGTTTGTATTTGGTAGTAGAATCGTATCTCATGTAGTGCACTATGGTTGTTAGATGTCGGTAGCTATGGGGGTGTTGGAGAAATGGGGGTTGAAAGTGGTCGACCTGTGGCAGTTTCATACTTCTGCCAAAGACAAAAGTGTCATGGTGTATCACTTTTCAGCGAAAACTATAGATCACAGATAACTGGCGTATGCGTGTAGTAGTAGCACAGAGTCACCTTTCGATCACAACAGCGGCCGAATTTCAGAAACTGTGGTACTGTGGTAGATATGGTGGTTGTAAGTGGCCGACCAAGGATATTTTCGCATTTCGACTTTCTCCGCATATGTCACTTTTCTGCCACAACTACATAGCATAGAGCATTGGGGTTTGTGTTTGGTAGTAGAATCGTATCTCATGTAGTGCACTATGGTTGTTAGATGTCGGTAGCTATGGGGATGTGGGAGATATGGGGGTTGAAAGTGGTCGACCTGTGGCAGTTTCATACTTCTGCCAAAGACAAAAGTGTCATGGTGTATCACTTTTCAGCGAAAACTATAGATCACAGATAACTGGCGTATGCGTGTAGTAGTAGCAGCACAGAGTCACCTTTCGATCACAACAGCGGCCGAATTTCAGAAACTGTGGTACTGTGGTAGATATGGTGGTTGTAAGTGGCCGACCAAGGATATTTTCGTATTTCGACTGTCTCCGCATATGTCACTTTTCTGCCACAACTACATAGCATAGAGCATTGGTGTTTGTATTTGGTAGTAGAATCGTATCTCATGTAGTGCACTATGGTTGTTAGATGTCGGTAGCTATGGGGGTGTGGGAGAAATGGGGGTTGAAAGTGGTCGACCTGTGGCAGTTTCATACTTCTGCCAAAGACAAAAGTGTCATGGTGTATCACTTTTCAGCGAAAACTATAGATCACAGATAACTGGCGTTTTTGTGTAGTAGTAGCACAGAGTCACCTTTCGATCACAACAGCGGCCGAATTTCAGAAACTGTGGTACTGTGGTAGATATGGTGGTTGTAAGTGGCCGACCAGGGATATTTTCGTATTTAGACGAAAGGCATGTGTCTCCGCAGATTTCACTTTTCTACCACGACTACATAGCATAGAGCATTGGTGTTTATGTGTGGTAGTAGAATCGTGTCTGTTGTTGTGCACTATGGTTGTTAGATGTCTGTAGCTATGGGGGTGTGGAAGATATGGGGGATGAAAATGGTCGACCTGCGGCAATTTCATATTTCTGCCAAAGACGCATGTGTCACGGTGTATCACTTTTAAGTGAAAACTATCAATCGCAGATCACTGGCGTTTGTGTGTGGTAGTAACACAGAGTCTCCCACCGGTCACAACGTTGGCCGAAATTCGGTAACTGTGGGAGTGTGTGAGATATGGTGTTTGAAATTGGTCGATCATGAATATTTTCGTGTTTAATCCAAAGACTTGTGTGTATCCGTAAATTTTACCTTGCTGCCGGAACTACATAGTGCAGAAGACTGGTACTTGTGTGTGGTAATAGTATCGAGTCTCCCATCGTGCACTAGGGTGGTTAGATGTCTATAGCTGTCAATATGAATTATTTACAATCACGAACGAAGTCATGGGTACCAGCTAGTATATATATATATAAAAATAGAAGTGTGTTTCCCTATATTTCACTTTTCAGCCACCACTACCTAGCACAGATCACTGGTGTTTGTGTCTGGTAGTAGCACAGTCACCCATCGATCACAACGTTGGCCAAATTTCGATAACTGTTGTAGATATGGTGGTTGAAGGTGGCCGATCAAGGATATTTTCGTATTTTGACCAAAGACATGTGTTTCCGTATATGTCACTTTGCTACCTCAACTACATAGCATAGATCAGCGGTTCCCAACCTTTATTGGTACAAGACCCACTTTTAAGTAAAAAAATTCTTCGTGACCCACCTAATATGAGAGTCTATATAATACCAGAATGGGAACTGTTGCATGACCGATACACTATCCTATCCTACGAAAATGCAGATTTCAGTGGTTGATTGGTAGGTCGATGCTGAAATTCCACGATTAGAAGTAACTCGATCAGCATATTAAAATGTAACTGGTCTGCCGAGTCGCTTTTTTGTGGAAACCACCTGCAGAACTGATTTTAGTGGTTGATTGGTAGGTTTATCATTGTGTTTTACTGCACCCAATTGTGTGAAAATATGGAAGACCGGGAGCAGGAAAACACAATGGTAAACTTACCAGTCAACCATTAAATTGGGATTTATAGGTGTTTTCTCCCAAGATATCACTTGGCGCTTCAGTGGCATTTTAATTTGCAAATCCAGTTTTAACTCATCCTGGAATTTCAGCTGTCAACTCGATGAGGTGATGCTTTGTGCAGCCGCTTCTCGCTTTATTACAAAGATAATGAAAAATACGTTTAATTATTATAAACTTTACAATCAGTGAGATTGCTGGCACTGGTGTTTACTAATGAGGGCATCGATATCAGAGTTAACACTGGCTAATTTTTACCTTAAGTCACTTTCTATACATAGTTTAAAACTTTTTTTCCCGAAAAGTTTTAATTTTAGCTAATAGTTTTCATGATTATTGCACTTTTAAAATATCATGTTATATTTTTTAAATAAATGATATAAAATATATATTTTTGTGGCAAAAAACTCAATTGTTCCGCGACCCACCATTGGGTCGCAACCCATAGGTTGGGAACCGCTGGCATAGATCATTGGTGTTTGTGTTGGTAGTAGTATCGTGTCTCCTATCATGCACTATGGTGGTTAGGTGTTGGTAGCTGTCGGAGATTTGGTTGACCTGTGCCACTTTCATATTTCTAACAAAAACGTATGTGTGCAGGTGTATCACTTTTCAGCCAAAGCTATCTAATGTAGATCACTGGTGTTTGTGTATAGTAATAGCATGGAGTCACCCATCGATCACAACATTAGCTGAATTTTGGTAGCTGTGGGGGTGTGAGAGATATGGTGTTTGAAAATGGCCGATCAAGGATATTTTCGTATTTCGACCAAAGACATGAGTGTCCGTGTATTTCACTTTGTTTCCAAAACTACTTAGCATAGACCACTGGTGATGGTGTGTGGTATTGACCTCGAGTCTCCCATTGTGCACTATAGTGGTTAGATGTCATTAGCTATGGGGATGTGGGAGATACAGTGGATGATAGCTATCGATGTAGGACATTTTCCTGTTTCTACCAAATACTTGTGTGTCCCTATATTTCACATTGCAGTTAGAACTACCAAGCGCAGTCCATGGCGTGGTAGTAGCCTGGAATCTTCCATCTCGTGTAAAACCAGTGATATTGATAGTAGTGGTAGTGTTGATTCAGAATATTTTAACACTGTACATCAGAAACTTTGATTTCTTTACAGTTAATAATCTTCTTTGCTTACTAGAATATATTTCATTCTAGCATTGAAATTATGCCAGTCATTAAAATCATTTTGAAGCTAATTCATAATACAGAATCAAACACGATAATTGTCTTATGTGGAAATATAAAAATTGTAGAAAAAAAGTAAGTAGATCTACGAGTTTTCTGAGCCGAGCCAAAAACTTGAGGTTGCCGCCCCTTCGAACGTGAATTTACTGCCCAGGAAAGTATAGAGCTATTCTTTGATTTGCCCCCCCCCTCCCCCCCCCTTAGGTTGCTGCTCGGGACAGTGGATCTACGAAAAAAGTGTGCTGTTATTGAATACATTTTCTCAGCTTAACTTACTTGTATTTTTGTGGATTTGTAAATTCTTTGCAATCATCATCAAAGTGATTTTTCTGCATTTCATTTTTGGTGTGACAGTTGTAATTAAAAAGCTGCTGCATTATATTAAAGGGGGAGTAAGTGTTTTTGTCTTCTTGCACCACAGCATTAATTTATTCGTGATGTGTGCTGTTTTTGTGGTGGTACTTCTGCCACTGCAGAAAAAGGGTGTGGCACCAAGACTTTGTTTTCACGAAGTCTGTGCGACATAGATGCCAAAGTAACTCACTGAATTCCAAACACATGATCATTTGGAACACTATGGTATGGAAGGTAGCACTTTCTTGGAAAAAATCATTGCTCCACCTAAAATTAATTGATCCACAATTAAATGTCAGAGTATGCAATAGAAATGTTCGCAGTTGCCGTAGACCAAGAAGTAAAGGAAGTGGTACATTCATCTCACAACAAAAAACTTTACTATGGGGCTTGCAGATATTTAAACAACAGATGACTCGTTATAGAATTGCCATAAGAACTTGCCTTGTGAAACAATTTGGAATATTATACGGATTTATGAAGATTTGCAGATTTCTTCCAGTCACCAAGATGATTTATACTTTCATCTAGAGTAAATTATTTAATCCCTCAAACTTTAAAGTGACAGGTAACATCTAAAAAAAAAAAAAAAAAACACAATAACATATAAACATAGCATTGATACCCTTTTTAACTATTATTTTGTATAAAAACTTAAATAAACTGGAAAACATCCCCACTTTACCACATCGTGTGGAATTAGAGATGGATCCGATAGAAATTGATAGCGTAGGAATTGCAAAGCAATTAAAACTCCTCAAGTGGGGTAAAGTGCCGGGTCCCGATGGTATACCGGTAAGAGTATTTTCTGAATACGCGGAGCATATTGAACCATTTCTGTCAAATATATTCTGTAAATCACTAGAAGAGAGAAAAGTACCTTCTAGCTGGAAAATAGCCCAGGTAATTCCCATTTTTAAGAAAGGAGATCGGAGTGATCCTAGGAATTATCGACCCATATCTCCAACATCGGTCTGCAGCAGAATTCTGGAACACGTCATATGCTCGAACATAATGAAGTTTCTAGATGAGAACGAGTTACTTACACCATGTCAACACGGATTTCGGAAGAAGAGATCATGTGAAACACAATTGGCCCTATTTTCCCACAACATAATGAAAGTTATCGATGCAGGTTCGCAAGTTGATGCAGTTTTTTTGGATTTTCAGAAAGCTTTTGATTCTCTGCCACACAACCGACTTTTAGCGAAGATTCGAGCTTACGGTATTTCGGCTCAGATTTGCGAGTGGATACGTGATTTTCTAACTGGTCGATCACAGTATGTCGTTGTTGACGGAGAAGCCTCTTCTAAGATAAATGTTACTTCGGGCGTTCCTCAAGGAAGTGTAATAGGTCCACTTCTTTTCTTAATATTTATAAACGATCTAGGTGACAACGTCAAATGCTGGTTGCGATTGTTTTCCGACGATGCGGTTATATAGGGTAATAAGGTGCTCCGATGATTGCTTAGAAATTCAGCGTGATTTGGATGCTATTTTCGATTGGTGCCGTAATTGGCAGCTTACACTTAATTGCAAAAAAGTGCAAGGCAATGCGGATAAGTAACAAGAAGAATCAGTTTGTTCACGAGTACAAAATAAACAATTCAGCTGTTGACATGGTTGATTCCGTGAAGTATCTGGGAGTGATAGTATAAAGCAACATGAAATGGGACATGCACATAACTTCCGTCGTAGGCAAGGCTAATTCTAAATTACGATTCATAGGTCGTATTTTGAGGAATTGTAATGCTCAAACAAAGGAGATAGCGTATAAAACACTAGTGCGTCCGCATCTGGATTACTGTTGTGGGGTTTGGGATCCGTATCGCAAGGTTCTGATTGACTCAGTTGAGAGGGTGCAGAGGAGAGCCGCTAGATTCATGACTTGTTGTTACAGCCCTTGTGAAAGCGTCACAGAATTGAGACATAGATTGGGCTGGGATAGTTTGGAAGACAGACGACGTAGCTTGCGTTCGAATTTATTGGAAAATATGCAAAAAAAATTAAATTTCGAGTGCAATGAAATACTTCTTCCGCCAACCTATTTAGGTCGCAATGACCGGAGGGATAAGATTAGAGAAATAAGATGCCGTACTGATACTTATATGTATTCCTTCTTTCCTCGCACTATTCGGGATTGGAATGGGCGGGTTTAGGATTGGTGCTTAGCACCCTCTGCCACCCACAATGTTTGTGATTTGCAGAGTATGAATGTAGATGTAGATTGCATGTCGGTAGCTGTGGGGCTGTGGTAGATACGGTGATTGAAAGTGGTGAACCCAATAAAAAATAGACATGTGTGTCCCTATATTTCTCTCTATAGCCAAAACTACCCAACACAGTCCTGGTGATTGTGTATGGTATTAATCTCAAGTCTCCCACCATGCACCATGGTCGTGTCATGTTGGGAGCTATTGTGGGTTGGGAGATATGGTGGTTGAAATTGGTCTACGGGGGGGGGGGGAGCAATATATATTTCGACCAAAGACATTTGTGTTCATATATTTCACTTTGCAGCCATAAATACCGTGCGCAGGTCATTGATTTTTGTGTGTGGTATTAGCCTTGAGTCTCCCATCGTGCAGTATGGTGGTCACATGTCGATAGCTGTCAATCAAAATTCTTTACAATCATGAACGAAGTCGTGGGCATCAGTTAGAAAAAAATAAAATCAAGAATTTGAGGTATGATTTTGAACAGGAACATGATTGGACTACTACACCGATGAGCGGCTCATCTCCTAAAAAGAAGTGGTTTGCTTATAATCTCCTGACATTTTTCTTAGTGAATATATATATATATTGTAATAAAAACTTTACAAAATTTTTACAACTTTACAATATTTTTAATATAGACTATTTTTATAGGTTGTATACAAAAATGTTTCCTTGTTTAGATTCTAGAAAGTAAAAATTAAATTTTTCTTGAGTTGACCATTCACTTGACCCCAATACATCCCCATGCCCACTTCCATCTCTTTTTACACCTTCTGCATTTTAAGAATTCCTCTACCCAGGAAGTCACTTTTTCATTCAATCTAATAGTTTTCAACTAATTTAAATTCATTTTATGTCTCACTCTGCCTTAGAAAGATCTAGTGCTACACTATACTATCAATGTAGCCTCCCTAATTTCCTGAGGATATTTCAGATTTTGTAGTTTCCTTATTTCTGCTTATATGGAGACGCTCTTCTAATTTATTCCCTCCCATCCCAGGATGACAGTCCCTAATGGTCTCATTAAACCACTTACTCAACATCTGCCATTTTCAGATCCTCATTAAGTTCTCCATTCTTATCTACAATTGTCTGAATACCTTACCATCCTCTCAGTTTTTATCATAGACATAGAAATTTCTAGATGAATAGTTCAGTTGTCCCCCATACCAATAATATTCCTCATGAACCCATCTTTAGCTTCTCTCTTTGCTGTTATTTATAGCTTGTTTAGTTGTTTTAAATATTCCCTACTCCCTTGCTGTTGTTGCATGGCATGAGGTGTTGTAGTGGAAAAAATGAATTCCCTTTCTGAAACAGTTCTGAGAAAGTCATAGCCTACTTCATTTTCCTCCTTACTTCTAAGAGCCCCCATATATCTCCTGCCCTAGATCGATAAGGCAGGTTCCTTGGTGCTCCATGGTCACTGCTTTTGGATTGGAGAGCAATTCTTGCCTTGTAGAAACAATATCTACAACTATTTGTTCAGCCTTATGTAACAATTTATCTCCACTTCCTAGATCATTTGTTGACAAGTCTCCATTCCTCTACCTGGAGATTTATCCCTGGTCATCTCACTTTACTCCCTCATTGACAGCCTTAATGATTTTGAACTACACCTGAGCATGCACTTACCACTCTCTCCCCGGCACTGCTATCTAGTGCCATATCTGCTAATAGGTAAGAGGCACCCTCCTATTCATCTTTTTTTGGACAAATTTGAAGAAACTTTTCTTAAAAAATTACTACAAAACTAAATGTTTGGTTCAGAAAAATTGATTACATTTTTATGATCTGGATCCATGGTGACACCATGTTCCTGACCTCCTAAACTTCATCATTAACATCCTCTCCCTAAACATCACATGGCCACTTAATTCACCTCTGTCCACATGAAACCTCCAACTCTATAATGCCAACACATCGACAACTGCCACCAGTATCACACAAAACAAACCTTCTCCTTCAGCTTAGCCATCCAAACTAGAGTCATCTGCTCCAATCAAGAATCCCTCATCCGATAACACAGCAAACTGACACAAACACTTATATTCCACAGTTATACCCCAGAATTGGTAAAAAATGAATATCCTACAGCCATAACAAATACATGAAGACCAATCTTTACCTTTGGTAAATGATAGGTCTGCTTTATCTTTCTTTCCATGATTATTTTGAATCCAAATGGCGACGACTACTTAAGATTTACTTTTCTACAGTTGGCCAACAGACATCCGTCGAGCATACACATTGCATGGCCAGTACTTACGGTTTTGTCCATCAAGTGAGAATCATGTGGCTGTATTTGGGAGACCAGACCATCAGTTAAAAGTATACATGGTCAACAGTAGCAAACCTCTCCTATCAGCAAATCTAGAGGTATCATGTGTTTTATTATTATTATTATTATTTTCACCACCCTCCCATGTTTCCAACTGACTTCCTGTAATACAATTTTCTGTTTCAGTTGTCATCATGGATTTCGTGGCATTACCGGCTTCCTTATATCTGTGCGGCAAGTGACCGTAAGCTGTGTTTTTGGAAAGTATCTACTAAATAACCTTCATAATGTCATTTAAGACCTCCCTTAGTTTGAATTTTGGATTATGAAGCTTGGACAAACACTGGCTGTCACAAAAGAACGATCAGATGATCGGAGATTGTGTAAATATTTATTGTTATTGCAGCAAGATGGTTTTCAGCAGTTATGGAAACAAAATAAATTTTATATCACTATATTTGCATTTTTATTGTATTTGAAAAATAAGAAAGTTAGCAACTATTTTAGAAAAACAGGTTTATTCTACTTTAAAATGAAAACCATCCAGGGGCACCAGGACGATCTTTTGAACGTGATAAATAATCTTTCAGTCCTTGTTTAGCTTCTTCAATTGTCTTCTTGTCTTTTTCCTCGCGTTCATTAATGGGAAATAAGTCAGGAAATTCAAAAACTTCATTGCGAGGCTGTAAAAGGAAACCATACATTAATCCTTCAAATGTATGGGAAGAATCGTCTGGATATGTGTTGTACATAATACAGGAAATTTACTCACAAGTGTTACATAAGCAATTTTGTAGTCATCGTCTTTTGTGACATACCCTTTCATGAGATCTTGGTGTGTTTTACCTGCAATAAATGAAAACAGCTATGTTTAATAAGAAGAATGGCAGAATGGAGGATATGATAAGAGCTTAAAATAAAAAATGAGTATATAGTCTTAAATACAAACAAAAACAATAAGTGGCTGCTTGCCATTTTCTCTACTGAAAGGGAGCATTCTTATTTAACCCATTTCCTAATCATGTATGTGAATCCACATCAATATAACAAACATCAATACATTATTCATAAACTGTACCACTGCTAGCTGCTTTACAAACAGGTGTATATCAGACCAGTTACTCAATACTCTAGAAAGTTAACAACTGAGTGCCTACTCTTTTCGGTAATGACAATAAGAAGAAAATTTTAAGAACAAGAACATATTTTGAGTGCTCCTTCCTTATTTACACAACCCCTGGAACTGACATATACCAGAGAATGAAAGCTGAAATTGCATCAGAGTAAAACAGTTAGTTGCAGAAGGCCCTTAAATTGATTGTGTAATCTGTTCTTAGCAACTTGGTCATTTTATGAAATAAATATAAACAGTAAAGTTGTTAAATACCATGCTGAGATTATTTTAGACTGTTAACCCAGTTTGCTAGGATATGGTTCTCTATTTCTGAGATATGACTAATCTCCATTTCTGCTTTAAGTAACATGCCAGAAAAACGACTATTTGTCTGAAAACAAAAGTATTCTCAAGTCTAGTTTCAGTTACAATTCAGTGACATACAGTCAAATGTAATTTCTTTTCAAAGAAGAGTTTATGTTTGTCTAATCTTGCAACCACTTAAAATTTGTATAACATGTGAATTTAAAAAATTGGTTTATGAAAATACACCTTGATGAAAAATATATAAAAATTGCTTCTGAAAAGTTGTATGTATGTGGAACCATAATTCGGAAGTACCAAAACAATTAAATATCAGTTTGATCAATGAGATAAACATGTGATTTAATAAATGCTTCTGAATGGAATCGTGCTGAAAAGCACATTTTTAAAACTTTTCAGAACTTAGAGTGCTCATTAACAGAGACCTTTCGCTATGGGCAATTACTTTCAGTTTTATGAATTCTCCGTTGGCCAGTTAATGAACTTTACATGCTCAATCTGCTGGCCCTGCACCAGCCCACAAAACTTTTAATATCTCCTGAAGTGCAAGTGCAAACTACATGTTGTGAGTATTTTTTATCTGCATTAAATGTAGAGATATGGAATGATTCCTTCTGATAAAGGTTACGAAATTATTGTGAAAAAATATCATTAAAATTCATGTTTATTTTTCACTGCACTCTTATTTCCAATAAACTGCTATAGATGGAAAGATACTACCACTGTTTTTTAACTTTTTATGCTCTACAATTCTTCCATATATTTTACTGTTATATCTTTTAATGAATTAAGTAGCAAATTCCATGAGAATACAAAGGACCCTAACTTCTCTCCAAATAGATTTACTAAAATCCCATCCGTAATAAGTAAATTTTTGATACACCAACAATTCTCAAAAATACTACAAAGTAGTGAAAAAGACATCAAATTTCACCCAGTGGTTCTTGAGATTAGTTCATTCATATACAGCAGACATGTACTGTGTAAGGTTTTATCACTTCAAATTTTAAGTTACAAAAGTTAAATTCATAATTACAGTCTTTTGATCCCAACATTCACCTGTAGTATATTGGCACCCTGTGGAAAAACACGATCCCGATGCGTTGATGGTGTAACAAACCTAAGTATTTCCAAATGCCAAACCTCAAAACTGCTCACCCAATAGAATCTGTGTGTAAATTATAGAGTCTACCCCAGCCTGCATTTAGATGATTACAGATAATTGCAATAAACTGTACACAAAATGGTCAATACACATTGCTTGTAATGGTCATACCATGCCAGGGCACTCAATGTCTTTAACACACAATGATGGCTCTAATGATACGAACATCAAATCAAGGAGACAATTACAAATATTGCAGGAGCATTTTTACAGTAATTGATTAGTAATGTTCATACATTTCTTACATTTGTATCTTATCAAACTGATTAGAACAAAGACTAAAGTTTCTCTAGTGTTCATAGACCACAGTCATGAGATACATTTCTGTGGTGATAAAAAAAATAGGGTACTGGCTGCTTATCACAGTGCAAGAATTATTGATATAAATGAGTCTCTTGAGCAGAAACTAAATTCAGATTTCAGAGGTGAGTGTAGAATGGTCATTATTGGTGGGGATTTAAATGTATGAGTTGTCAACCACAAAGGAAATAAGATTAATCAAATCATTGCATGTTATTTTTGGCTTAGAGATCCTGTACGATTATTTGGCCACTAGATGACAGGGTTTTCAATTCAGCCCACAGTGCGTCCACTGTCATAGGTAACTAACCTAATCAGGGTAATCCTACCAAGAATAGGGTACCTAAAGCTTAACACGGAATCAGAACCACAAAAGTGTAGTTGTTTGTCTGCATAAGTGTTCCCTCTCATCGCATCCATCCACTTTGGTATGTGGTGGGTTAATTTCCCTTTCTTTTTTTATTTATATCGCCTAGAAGCCACTTCCATTTTCCTTAGTTGCATCATTAAGGTGTACTTCACATTACACAGCAAACTGTGCCAATGTGAAAATTCCAACCAAGACCAGGATTCGAACTGGGGAGCTTTCGATCTACAGTCACACTTCTTACAACCACTGAGCCACAAGACCACTCCATAAAATTAATACCACAATGGAACAGAGATAGTAGGAAGGAGGAGGCTTTATGCAGCAGAGCACAAGGGGACCACACATGTCCAACCTAATAATGCCTGATAATAATCTTATGGGGGTTAAGAAACTGAAGTCATAAGTGATCATGATCCAGCTGTATTGGATATTAGAGTCAAAGTGGGGACAGTTTAAGGAGCTAATAAGAAGGGTTAGAAATGTTTATTCTATATATACAGAACATACATACTATATAACGGAGGTTAGGAGGCTCAAGAGGCTTGTAAGAGGAGAACACAACAGAATTAAGAGACAGCAAGGCAGTAGGGAACACTTAACAACTGTACAAGGAATTAATTGCGGCAAGAGGAGATTTACTAAGAATATTATGCAGGCAGAGGGATTACTGAATGATCTATCCAGAAATTTCTCCTACACAAGAAATCTTAGGGGAAGGGAAATAGTTCAGGATCTGAGAAAAGTAGAGATATTAAGGAACTGGTTTAGTGAAATCCTTAGGAACTGTCATGGGAGGGTATAAATCAGACTGGGAGCTTCCTCATATAAGTATAAATTAGCAGAATAATTTTTTTTTAAATCATTACGAAGGAAATTTAGAAGATGCTAAAAAAGCATAAAGGGACTGATATAGATAATATTACTACAGCTGAACTAAAGATAGTAGGATACAACATTGTACCTTACTTTAAAATGTTATGTAGACTGAGCCTGGAAACTTACTGCTTATCAGAGGACTGGGAAAGTACAATAGTAGTAACGGTTGATAAAGGTGGGGATTGAAAATTATAGGCTAATTAATTTGATATCAGTGATAGGTAAATTGATGGAGATAATTATGTGCAATCACATCAGACATATCTGTGAGGAAAGAAACTGCAAATTAGCACCTTTGAAGAGGATATTCATGCGAGTCCTAGTATTAGTGGTCTAGACGAAACATATTTCAGATAAAATAGAAAAAGTTGATAGTCTAGCTCTAAATCTTTTCAAAATTTGGCATAATGATGTTAAATAAGGTAAAAACTTTTGGAGTGGATGAAAAAGTTACTTGCAGGGTATAGAAATTCTTAAAAGATAGAAAGCAAGAGTTAGGGTAGGAATTGCAGTATCAAAAAGAAATGGGAGTGTCACAGGATACAGTATTGGAACCATTAGATTAATGAATGATTACAGTGACTAAGGGAATTGCTACTGTAGCGTGTGCTCCATCACAGTTAAATTTTAAAAAATTAATTAAAGATGAATTGAAAGGATGATTAACATTTTTCTATATTTCACTTATTTCTTGCGACGTAGGCCTACTGTCTCAAAAGTAAGGTGGTTAGGTTGAGATGTGGCCTGAACAAAAAATCAACAAACTCACAAGGAATTACAAGCTGCCCATCCAAAATGGCTATTTTGTTTTTTTTAATAGCTACTATTTGCGGCGAGGTTAAAATGTATTATGGACCAGAAGAAAAATGACACCAAAAGGCAAGATGCACTATGCATATAAATAATTTCTGATAGACAAAGTCTTGAGAGCTAAGTGAGATGTCAAAAAAAAATTATTCTTTACTTTCCATCTGTCTCATCAAGTTACATAAGAACCCGTCATCAAATTGCAGCACCACGGTTATGCTAGTGCTGCCAAATTTTGGTACACATGTTCCTTAAGGAGGAACTTGCCTCGCATGCCTTCTGGGGGCATCGTGCCTAGGAGCTAGGAATCTCCCCGCCAAGCTAGATGGGCGACCCTTTTTTTTTTTTAATCTCTACAATTCCTCCGGATGGCGAAAACCAAGGGCCCCTTCTTCACATTTTGCTACGGGCCTCGCGCTGTCTTCATCCGGCCCTGATAAATGTTGTTGTTGTTGCTTTAGGGCGCGTCGACTGCGGGGGCCCTGATAAAGCCACACGAAGTTACCTTATGTGTAATCACTGGCTGTACAGAAGCAGCAATTTCTGAACACATCCTTGGCACCAACAATAGCATTTGCATCAATGAAAGTAAAATCGCTAGCCAATTTTCTGATACCATACGAATGTTTTACTATGTCATAGGTAATAAAGCATGTTTCTGGCTCAGTAACTCGCATTCTACTAACCATATTTCAAGCTATTTTATTACATTAATAAATAATTTGTGGCTTAAATATGTACATTCCTTTTTTAAGGTTTTTTTTTTTTTTTTTTTTTTTTACATTAAGGTCATTGGAGTCAGGAAAGAACTGGGGGCAAGGAATGGGAAGGAATCATCCTGGCATTCTCCAGGAGTGATTTTGAGAAACCATGGAAAACCAAAATTTGGATGGCCAGAAAGGCATTTGAAGCCACGTCCTCCAGAATGCGTTATCGCTCACCCACCACATTTGGTCTCTAATGAAGTAAAAGAGCCCATCCATATATAAAAAAAATAGTTATATATCATCCTAATGCCAACACCCGGACAACATAGCTGGATGTGATCATGTTGACATGCAGCCTGGACCAGAATGAAAAATCATGCACTTTGTTATTGCTCAAGGCACAAGTTATTTAGTTTCCTTTGACATCTCAAGCTCACTCGATTTTCATGTGGCAGCATACCGATGATAAGGTTGGAATGCAGCTTGGATCAGGACAAAAAATCATGCACTTTGGCACAGTGTAAGGCAAGAGGAATGTAGTCTTCATTGCTAACTTAAGCTCACTTGATTTTCAGGTGGCAATATACTCATGGGTAGGTTGAAATGCAGGCTGGACCAGTATGAAAAATCATGCACTTTGGTACACGAATGGGCAGCACTATCATAATCATGGCACCACCATCTGATGGTGGATTCTTATATGACTTGACGATACAAATCGAAAATGAAGAACAAAATTTTTTGACATCTCCCTTAGTTCTCGAGATATCAACTATCAAAAATTAGCTATAATTCCTTGTGGTTTTGGTGACGATTTTCTTCTGGTCCAAACTGAATTTCAACCTAACCAAAACCAGGCGTAACAAAACAAACCAGCCATTGTGCATGTCCAGCTTGAAGTTCCTTGTGGCTTTGTCGGCAGAACTATCATAATCGTAGTGCTACAATTTGATGATGAATTCTTATATAGGCCCTAACTTCACAAGACAAATTGAAAGTAAAGAATAAATTTTTTGATACCAGATAGTTCTTGAGATAATGAATGCCAAAATGTTAATAGTTCCCTGTGCTTTTGGTGACATTTTGCCTCTGGTACAGACTGCATATCACAACCGGAAGGTAGGAAGGAAAAAAAAAAACTATCGCGTTTTTCCACTGTGTATTTCCTTGTAGCGATGTTGAATTTTTTTTCTGGATCAGGCCCTATCTCAATTTTGAGATATGATATTCGAGAATCAAAAAATTGTATTGTTTACTTTAGCTTTTGTCTTGCTCATTTACAGACTAATCAATCTTCAAATTTGGATTTAGCAAAAAAAAATTCTGATTCAGGCACATTTCGGCCTAACCACCTCAACTTTGAAATACAATATCTCAACAAGAGAATGAGATATCAAAAAATTATATACTTTTGATTTGTCTCATCGAGTTACATTAGAATTCATCATTAAATTAAGATGCCACAGTTATTACAGAATCCACCAGGAATGCAGTTTTCATTGATAACTAAGCTCACTTGATTTTACTGTGGCAATTAACTGGTGGTTATGTTGAAATGCAGCCTGAACAAGAACAAAAAAACTTGTCTGCTGCATTACATTTGTTATATTAGCACTGGGGTAAAAACTTCCCAACAATTTTACATTCATTGCTGGAGAAGGTATCAGTGGCCTCAAAGATGTGTTAAGAAATTGCCGCCGAGTGTACTGCCAATGTTATCACATATGGTAATTTTTGGGTGGCATTAAGTGTAAGGTACGTTTGTTTTTGCTATAATATGCACTTTTCCTAAAACAATATATCATAAGGAATGTGTAACCCAAATTTCTGAGCAAAGAGCCAACTGCTTTCAATACCCTCTATTTGGAAAATTAATGTATTATATTGGACTATCATCATATGAAAAAGATCCACCTAAGATTAAGTGGCACTAGTTAGTTTAATTTGTTTCTCAGCATCATGTCTGCTTTCTATTGTTCCTAACTAAACTCACAATTCGTGGCTGCATTGCTTCGGTCTAGCCGATTCTACAAGTATAACAATGGGAAGAAACAAATAAGTACATAAAAACGTATTATATTTTCTAATTCCTAAATATTCAAATTGAAGATTATTACATTACCCATGGCAATTCGTGTCCTAACATTTACAACAGGTATGTTATATATTTTCTCCAAATAGTTTTTAACATCGGTTTTTGTCATTTCAGTGGAGACTATAAACTGTAAAACATTTGGTGGCTGGGGAACCGTTGGCCTAACAAGCTTCAACCAAAAGTTAGGTAAAAATATTCGTAACTGAGGGTTGCCCCGCTGATATAGTGGATACCTGAAAGCAAACGAGACGTGATCAATCACTAAAAAATGAGATGCACTAAATATTAATTATTTGGCACATGATTTGATATACCATCTTGTCGACATTGTCCAGTAACGTAAATCACTAAATCTCCTTTTATTCTTTTTATTCAATAACGTTTAAAGTATCTTATTCGTAAACTGGTTTTAAAAAAATAATTTAAATCTCATTTCATGACAACAAAATAAAGCGATCAAAGCACTTGCCAAAGACAATATAAGCACTAGCCACAACTAAATAATAAAAGATTGTCTCTGTTATGCTATTGTTTAATGCACTTTATTTGGCCTGAAGCGCCAAACGTGTAGTTATGACTGTAAAGATTCTGGTGCATGTATTATTTTGTTATGCAATTTTTTATCTGTAAATTGACAATCTTCCACATCCCACAGGGCCAGTCTCTTATAATGGGATCATTGAATGTATTGTCTCTGTTGAATGTATTGTGTGTCTGTGTTGATACACTGATTTAGCCCGGGCGCAGTCGACGCAGCGCAGCACAGTTTCTGTGTCTCTATGTTTTGGGGCGGAACAGCGCGTATTGAGACCATGGAAGAATCCTTACTCCATGATTGAGACATGGAGGAAGGACCTTTCCATGGATTGAGATGCAGGGCAGCGCAGTACTGCGCCGCACGTGGCCTGCGCCACGTTGTGTTCACAACACAGAAACTGTGCCACGCAGCTCACTCGTGCTGGTTTACAACGTAACACTTCTTGCGTTATTTATAATCTTGCTTTACTTGTAATCATTTTCAACTATGGAATAAGAAAAATTGATTAATCTGGTGCGTAACCAACCTGCCATTCACAATATCAGTCATAAAAAATACATAAAAATTAAATTTAAACAAGAGATTTGGACAATGAGCCCAACAAGTGGCGAGTAAATTCAGCATTTATTTATCATACAACTGTCCACTTACAATTTTCACTTTTCTTTTCTTTTTTTGAATTCATTTCTAATAAAACTTCGAAAAAGATTGATATACGAGGTGCGTCCAGAAAGTAAGTTCCGTTTGGTAATAAAATGAAATTGTACACAGATACAGAAGAAATTTTTATTTCACAAAATTCTACAACTCTTAAACTACTTTTCCACATAACTGCCGAAATTTTGCAGGCATTTTCATAGCGTGGCACCAGGTTTTGTATACCTCCTTCATAGAAATCTGCCGCCTGTGTCTTCAACCAGTTGGAAACAGTTTCTTCCAGCTCGTCGTCATTGGTGAAGTGATGACCAGATACAATATGGTGATGACCGCCAAGTAAAGACTTGAGATGTAAGAACAGATGAAAGTCGCTAGGAGCGAGGTCAGGGCTGTACGGAGGATGGTGAAACACGTCCCAGCCAAATCCCTGTACGAGGTTATTCGTCACGTTTGCAGTGTGTGGTCGTGCGTTGTCGTGAAGCAAAACAACACCTTTTGACAGCAGTCCCCGGCGCTTATTCTGAATTGCACGGCGCAATTTCCGAAGTGTCTCGCAATAAACATCTGCTTTGATTGTTTGACCACGCGGTATGAAGTCAATGAGTAGGATGCCTTTCCATTCCCAGAACACTGTGCACATCATTTTCCGAGGTGTCATGATTTGCCTCGACTTAACCTTTGGTGGGGATGAAGTGTGCCTCCATTCCATTCATTGCCGTTTACTCTCAGGGGTGTCGTAAGAAACCCACGTTTCATCTCCTGTGACTATCCGTCTCAGACATTCTTCGCCGCTTTCAGCATAACGGGTCAAAAACTCAAGTGAACTACCCATCCGTTGTGTTTTGTGTTGCTCAGTGAGAATCTTTGGTACCCAACGTGAGCAAAGTTTACGGAATTTCAGTTGTTTGGTAACAATTTCATGCATCAGTGATCGTGAAATTTGGGGGAAGTCCATAGCGAGAGCAATAATTGTAAACTTACGGTTTTCCTGGATCTTGTCATCAATCGCGTCAACCAGTTCTTCTGTAACCAAAGGTGGACGCCCACTTCGTTCTTCATCGTGCACATCACTACGCCCGCCATTGAACTGTCGGACCCATCTTCTCACCATCGAATCACTCATCGCATTTGGTCCGTAAACATCGCAAATTTGCCGATAAATTTCACTTGGTTTCACTTTCCTCGCATTCAGAAACCGAATCACAGACCTGATTTCACAGGCGGCAGGATTTTCAATCAACGCCGACATTTCAAACAAGCACAACAAAGCGTACGTAACTGACAGCGATCTCCAAATGGCGCACGTTCTTCCCCTTGATACACATCGTCTACAGCGCATGTGCGGAACTGCAATCGCAGCGCTGCAGCGGAGATAAATTGAAACGGAACTTACTTTCTGGACGCGCCTCGTATATAGGCTATTATCACATTATTTGTTTTCTTATTATTTGTAATACATCATTAATAGTGTCCCCGAGAAACGCTTAATTTGTTGACACAGATTTTTTAGTTTCAAGTGTTTATGTTCTGTTATATAGATTTCTTAAAAATATAATATGAAATAAAAGAGAGAAACATTCTTATAAATGTCACGTACCGTCAAACGCTAAATAATTAAATAAATAACCACGAAAATACAGCGAGATTTTCTTCAGTTCTAATAGATATTTGAGCTTTGTCGAGAAAATAACAGTTTACATTATGCCGTGAATCTCCGCTCGAGTCATTCGGAAATTATCTTTTGAGAATTCTCTTGTCACTGCAAAAGCCAGATGAGAGTTTCTTCTTTTCATATACTCAGTTTTGCGTAGTTTTATCTAACTCAGCTTCTGTTAAAGTAATAACAATTTTCCAAGCTCGGCATCCCAATCTGATTCAGAAATCAAAAATCGAGTTTTTGCATCGACATGTTTTTGGTTACGCTTTATTGTCAGTTTTTCGCACAACACAATGCTTTGTAAACTGCCGCACGAAACTGCGCTCTAATACGCGCGAGTAACTGCCAGTCTGTGCTGCCCTGCCCTGCTCTGCGTTGCCCCCACTTCACCACGCAGTTCAATGTGCGCCCCGGGTAAGAGTTTTGACTCCTTTGCATACTCTATATCTTTGGCCCCGAATAGTTCCATCCCAAGAGAAAATGAATTATATTATTTAATTCCCATTGTAATATATGGCTTCTATGAAGTACACCTGCACAAAAGAAATTGCAAAGATCATTCGCAATTGCGAATGTAATTTTCTTTTGGTCTGTCAAAAGTTATCTCCAAGGTTTTCAGGTCAACAGAACTCTTCCACATCATCAGGGGCTACTATGGGGTTAGGCGGTGCAGTACACCGGGACCCCTACGCTCAGGGGGCCCCAAAGCGCACCTCTGGGGGCCTCCAAGCGCAGTTCAGAGGCCCACGAGCCCTCATGGCAAACTGGCGACCTTTTTTTTTTTTTAGCTATACAGTGTCTAAGGGGACCCCTGAGACACAGGAAGCCCCTCACTAAGGGCCCTCTCGCTGCTCAGGGGGGCCCCAACCACTGTTCAGGGGGCCCCTAAGCACAACTCAAGGACCCTATCCTTAGCTCAGGGGGCCCTTACCAGCAACACAAAGCAAAAAAAAAAGGTAGCCCATCTGGCCCGAGGTCCCAAAATAAATTTTTTACACCGGGGCCCTTGTTGACCTAGCTACGCCACTGCACATCATCCAAGGGCTTCCTCCTGCCGAAAGGGGTACACAGACTACGAACTTGGTTTCCAACTTTACAATACAGTACATCTATTAACCATAGACCCCATTATAAGCGACTAAATCTGTGGGATGTGGAAAGTTGTCAATTTACAGTCAAACAATTTCATAACAAAATAATACATACACCATAAGATGTAGTCATAGCATACATGGAACATTAATTATGTCAACCACATTTACACAAACTACTAGCAATTTTTTAAATAAATTACTAATGAATTCTTCGACATAGTAGAAGGGGTTGTAAATTGAAAATTCTTCTAATTTTTTCCTGTATTTAAAATTATCATCTGCTAGACATTTAAGAGGTGTTAGGAGCTTATAAAAGATATGCATCCCTGAACATTGGATCCCTTTTTGAACAAATAATAACGACATGTAATCCTTGTGAAGATCATTTTTACTTCTAGCGCCATAATTTTGTATTTTTATTTTACTGTTTGATTTAAACAGAGTATAATTTGTGACTACAAAGGACATTAATGTGTATATATACTCAGTCACCTATGTTAAAATCCGCAACTTTTTGAACGGCTCTCTGCATGAAGTCTACCGCTAACCCAACACTTCATTCTTATGTTTTGCTTTTGGGCTTTGAACACTTTGTCAATATGAGGAGAATTGCCCTATAATATTATTCCATATAACATTAAAGGTTCAAAAGAAGCAAAATAGACTATTTTCCAAATACGGACATCACCTATAACGGAAATTGAACAAATTTCAAATGTGGCTGCACCCAATTGGTTCACTAAGTCAGATAGTATTTTTTTTTTTCTGTCATCAGTTTTTCGACTGGTTTGATGCGATCCTCCATCCCTTCCAGTCTTGTGCTAATCTCTTCAAGTCAACATATCCCTTACAATCCACGTCCTCAATTATCTGCTTCATATATTCTAATCTCTGTCTTCCTCTACAGTTCTTACCTTCGACTGTACCCTTCACTATCAAATTAACCAATCCAGCATGTTTCTTCTTTCTGTAAGCATCTTCCACAAATTTCTTTCCTCACCCATGATTTCCAAAACTCGTTCATTTCGTACTTTGTCTGTCCACTTAATTTTCAGCATTCTTCTGTAGCACCATATTTCAAATGCTTCAATTTTCTTTCTTTCTGGTATTCCTAAATTCCATGTTTCGCTACCATAAAGTGTAGCGCTCCACACATAAAGTTTTAAAAAGTTCTTTCTAATTCCTAGATCAATGTCTCAAACAAAAAGATTTCTCTTTTTCATAAAGGCTCTTTTTGCTAGTGCTATTCTGTTTTTAACATCAATCTTGCTTCGGCCATCGGTTGTAATTTTGCTTACCAAGCAACAGAACTCACTTATTTCTCCTGTTATGTTCGGGCCTATTTTTTATATTTAATCTACTGTGATTGGTATCATTTCTGCTATATTTGTCTTGCTTTGATTTATATTCAATCCAAAATTTTCCTTCACTATTTTGTTAATGCCATTCAGTAACCTCTCAATATCCTCAACCAGTTCTGCTAATAAGACGTCATCAGCAAATAGTAACATGTTGATTTTTTTCGCCTGTACACTTATGCAAGATGAAAATTTCTCTTTTATTTCCTTTATTGCTTCTTCTACATACAAGTTGAATATTAACTGGGATAGACTACACCCTAATCGCACACCCTTTTTAATTGTTGCTTGTCTTTCATGGTTCTCTACTTCTATAGCTACTTGATTCTTATATAGTTTATAAAGTATTCTTTTATTTCCATATTTTAGACCTGACTTCTTTAAAATTTTGAACATCTTGTCCCACCTAACATTATCAAAAGCTTTTTCTAAATCATCAAACTCCAAAGAAGTATCTTTGCCTTTATTGAGACGCCCTTCAAGTATTAATCTTAAAGTCAGAATTGCTTCCCTCGTAACACCCAAACCCAACCTCATCTTCACCTACTATCTCTTCTACTACCATTTCCATTCTTCTGAATATTGTTCTGGTCAGTAATTTTGAAGCATGTGATTTTAGACTAATGGTGCAATAATTCTCACGTTTGTCGTCTTACACTTTCTTCGGAAGTGTGAGGATGAAACTTTGGTTAAAATCAGTTGGAATTTCTCCTTAACGGCTTGAATAATCTTTTGATTCCTTCTTCTCCTAGGGATTTAAGAAGTTCTGCAGGGATCTAATCAATTCCAACTGCCTTATTTGCTTTAAAGTCAATCAGAGCTCTATTAAATTCTATCCCCAAAACAGGATCACCTAAGTCATCAATATTGACATCGCTTTCCTGATACTTTACGCTATTGTTCAAGTCGTCCCCATCATAAAGTTTCTCAACGTATTCCTTCCATCGGTTAGATCTATCATCTGAGCTTAAAATAGGCAGCTTTAATGTTTACACCTCTTTCCTTCCTTTCTACAAAATTCTGTTTGATCTTCCTGTTTGCAGCATCTACTGTACCTATGACCATTTCCTTTTATTAATTCTTTTCACTTTTCTTCTATCCATTTATCTTTTGATTTTTTGCTTTTCCTATTTACTTGCCTGTATTGCTCTCTTCCTGCTTCATCCTAAGCATTTTTGTGCCTTCTCCTCTGATTCATCAATTTCAAAATTTCCTCTGTGATTCAAGGTTTTCGGACAGCTTGTTCGCTAAAGCCTAATGTTTCTTATCAGCTTCCATTATTTCGGTCTTTAATGCATTCCATTCGTCCTCGGTTGCGCTCCTTTCAGTGTTACTTCTTAGACCTAAGTCTACCATTTCTGAAAAATTTTCCCTTGTGCTAGATTGATTCAGTTTATTCACTTCCTGTCTGTTCTGCTTACATTGCTTCCTTATTGGCTTGGATTTCAGCCTGCACTTTATTACTATCAAGTTATGGTCAGAGTCTATGTCTGCTCGTGCGTACACTTTACAGTCTTGAACTTGATTCCTGAATCTCTGTACGACCACGATATAATCTAGCTGATATCTGCATATATCCCCTGGACGTTTCCAGGTATATATCCTTCTTGCATGTGTGTTTGTCACAACTATCTTATAATTTTCAAAAAATTCTAACAATTTGTTTCATCGCTCATTTCTTTCTCCTAGACCAAAAGATCCTACAGTATTCCCCCCTTTTCCTTCTCCCACTATCGCACTTCAGTCACCCATGATTATGAGATATTCCTCTCCCTTCACATACTGGATTAGTTCTTCAATTTCGGCGTTTATTTTCTCTATTTCTGTGACGTTGGCATATATACTTGTAATAATGCGGTTGGGGCGGGCTTAGTTTTTACCCTCATAAAAATAATCCTGTCACTAAACTGTTCATAATAACTCACAGGTTTCCCTACTCTCTTATTAAATTATAATTTAAATTATCCCGACGCCCGGCAATTGCAATCTAATGTAGTACATATTAGTATTCTATTTGATTTTTGAAATTTATTCCAGATTGTTATGAAGGGAACTTTTCATTCAAACCAAGTGTGAAGTTTTTGTTGTCCAAAAGAAATTAATGATGAATTTGTTTCATGATCACTTAGTAATGTGGTAGTGCTTAAATTTTGTTTATTAATATTGGTAATTGTAAGGCGAGGCTTTGCTTGATTCCTTTTTATGGCTGAATGTGTTAATGTTAAAAATAAATAAGCCTCAGTCTGTACCCCAGTACGAGTACCAAATGAATTAGCAGCATAAGTTTTTCTTTTAATGATAAAATGAGGAGTAAGAAAGTTTTCACCCTTTGCTCCCACTCAACCAAGCACCCACTTCAAAATGTCACCCAACGCTGAGGATCGACAAGCCATACTACAAAAAGACTAGCTAAATTGCGGGTTCGATTTAATTAATCAAGCGATTAAATTATCTAAATGACTTACGTTAAAAGTACACACTGTTCTGGCTATTTTTTTTTTTAAGTAGCTTGCGTATTTTTGTTTTTCAAATTAATGTTGAATTTTCTTATATTTTCATGTTAATTGGATTATTTTAAAGAAATACATTCATAATTTTTAAATGATGATGGAAGTTTGTTGTTTCCAAACATTCCATGTATATTTTGAAATGGATGTGCTTGTGTAGAGGGTTCTGTCCACTTGCAGTTGGATGATGTTGTGTTCTAATTTGCAAAATCTGCGGAATTTTTGTATTGAATAGCGAGATTGTTGTTAGATTTCCGAGTTTTTCTCTCATTGTGTTTGAATGGTGATGTTGGCATAGTGTCCGCAATGATCATTGGTTTGGTATTGATTGAAAGCGACATTATAGATCCTCAAAACCATAAACTCATGGATGGACTAGTAGGAAAGACAATACATCAGCGCGCTAATCTAGTGGTCGGAATTATTGTGCAATGTGAACGTTATTGCTAGACCAATAAACAGATCACTATCAGTTACAATATCAGTGAGACAAATATACTTTCCTAATGACAATGTCTCGACTCCGCGCAACACAAATACCACAAAACTTAAGGACACGGACACTATACACAATCCGTTATAGCTAATAAGATATAGCATTTGCATCCTCGAGGGACGCCTACCGCCATACCGGTGATAATTCTACTAACAGTACAGTGTAATTGAACTCTGTTGGTGCGTGTGGTGAAGGGTTTGAGTCCCGCAGATGACGCCAGAGTTCGTTTGGGGTGGCCGAGTGGTAATTGATTGATTGTCTATCGGACTAGAGATCACTAACCTGTCCGATAGTATCTTCTTCCTGATTTTCTTCTTGTCATGTTGGCGGTCTTCTGTGTGTACACCAGGTAATATTTGATAGAGCAGTATTACCAGACTGCGTCGACAACTACCTGTTGAAACAACTAAAGTCTGTTAAAGATGTTATATTTTTTAATGAAAGGCTGCGTAAGTTTTTAGTGGCTTGTGTGTTATTAGCCTGATACGGATTAGAAAGGTTTCACGTAAAGAAACAGTAGTTACAGCACAGTTCAGGTTTATTGAGGATAATTATTCACCGACAGTTTCATAGACACAGGACGTAACTCCTATACGACTCAATATGTTAGTTGCACCCCCACTATCTAGAATTTAGACTCCAGTTGCCGAAATGAGGTACAAAGTGGTATTGCTGGTAGTGAACCGCGAACTGCGTATTACATCTGTACGCTAAGTTAGACTCTCTGAGGACGACTGACTGCGACTCGCTGCTGCGAGCGCCTACATTCTGATATCAGCGCATGCTAGCTCGGGTTACTCTGCCGGCTTTGTCGCTTAGAAGCCAACAGTATTCACTCCGTTATTACTGACTATTACTAGGGTTTTATTTGGTCCCTTTACAACTCTCCCACCTTTGAAACACGTATTGCTCCTGCGACACTATCGTCTGAAATCTCTGGAATTAATACTTTTATGCTGCTAACAGATTTCGTGGTTGCATTTGCAGCTAAATATTTCTGAATCATCTTATTCAAATAACATCTACAAATCCAAAGACCAAAAAACAAGACAAGTGAAACACAAATAATTGATGTAACACTAGCAGATACAACTTTAATCTTATGTTGGTTTCTAGAATTCATTTGTGATTCCAAATGTGCAATAATCTTATTAAAATTTAATAGTGTAATTAGATACTTATCAATCTATTCCTTAACTTGTTTACTATAAGTCAAGTTCAATTCAACCAATTTAGGATTCTGATAAATTTCATGGTAAATTTGGTAAGTAATAAAATGTATAAGACAAAGCATAAGACCTTTTAACTGACTTAATTTTTTATTTTATTTTACATATGATACTGTATTACATTTACAACATTAAAAAATAATTATACTGCAACTGGCTTAATTGATGGTGTTTTAAAATCATTTCCAATTATTTGATAACCTGTAGTGTTCAAAAACGTTCCTAAACCACTTACTGATAATTTACATGTCTGCTGAGATTGAATACAATTGACACTGACAGTGCAAGGTGTTAACAAGGCGAAAATCCAATTATCATGAACACTAGGGGTCACAACTTCTCTTTGACATAACTCAACATAATTTTCGAAAAGAATATATCATATTGGCAACTACTTACACTTTCATCAATGGACAAATCTGTACAATACTAGATTCATATTTCTCAATATCGTTGTGGTTAAGTGTTACATATGATTCGAAATCTTTGCTTAATAAAATGACATCTTTCATATCCCATCTTACATGTCTGCCTGTTTCACTCCAATAAATCGGAAAAGTACGAATAGCATATCTCTCTAAATATGAATCGTTTGCACCAATAGGAATATTAACAACTAACCTCAAGTTACTACCGATTAAAACAATATTTACTTTAGACAATTGATAATACACACCTCAAATTTCCTCAGTACAAGGGCAATCATGAACATACTTGAATCTAACTGATTTTTATCAACTGCTAATATTTTAAGAATACTCTTGGACTCTATTGAATATCACTAACTTTCCCACTAGAACCTTGTAATAAAACACTTCTTAATCTAACTAGCTGCAAATGTACATTTGTTAACCCAAATATAAGCTCTTGTAAAGTCTTTACACTAAAGATCTGATAATTCAAAACTATTAAGATGCTTTAAACTTCATGCAAATTCTTACTTATTACTGATTGAATTTCCTTAGTCTGTGAGATGAAGCCATCTGCCAATACTTTTATTGCTCGTGTGTAGTTTCTAAAAGACTCCTCAAAATGCCAAATTAGATTCAACTGTGATGAAAGCTTGAGCTGAACATCATTTCCTACAGCTTCTAAATTATTTAACCTTGACTCTAAAAGCTCTAAAATCTTCAGGATTTATAGATCTAAATTCTGTCTTTAAAATTTTTCTTCCAAGATCGAAATATGACCTCCTAACTCTGTTTCGTTTGTGTGGTAGAATTTCCAAAATATTCTAAAGCTCTTGCTGTAAAGCAGTATACATTACTTTTAGATCCAAAGGAACTGAATTGATAGCTGAATTATTAAGCTCATCAAGAGTACCAAATATACTATCTAGCTTGGTGTATTCATCTCTCACAATTCCCAAATTAAAATCTATTACTATTGGCCAATAATTACCTGAAGCAATTACATCACTCACTTTAGGAAATTTTACACCATTACTAAGAGGCTTTACATGCACTAAATGAACAAAAGAAGAAAAGATACTCAATAAAATCACTGAATAAAACATCATGAGTACTCAACACAAACTTTCTGCATTGTACTTTCCTCGAACACACACTCGTGCCCCCCTGAGTATGCTCTACAAGTGTTGTTTGGGGCGTATCAACTTGTTACCCGCGCTCCGTTCTGCTCGGCTGTTACCTCGACTGCTCTCCTCGAGGCTGCAACAGGTTGTTCACCGCAGTAAACGTGTTTTATACACACTTGCAAGGTGACAAAGCTAGGTGGCTGAAAATCGCCATAGATACTTGTCTCTTTGCAACACTTTGCAAGCATAACATTATCAATTCAAAACTTAGCTTAAAATATCTAACCATACAAAATACAAAATTACACTTAGAGTTACAGCAGGTAAAAAACATGAAATACACATACTATAACAATCAATGATTATTTCCTAGGTCTAAAACTATACATTAGTGTTGGCTTTTGAGATGTATGAGATGGTTGAACAGCACCTTTACTGCACAATAAATATGAACTTGAACTCTGAGATTCTACCGTCTTTGGAGTTTGCTTAGTTTGTTCAACATGTGTTTCTCTTGTGTCTACTGAAGTCTTTTCACCTGGGTTCACTGTAAGTTTCCAATTCCAACTGTATACCCGAAGACGATTTTGTGAACAACTATCGCCCTGTCTGGTAAATTTATTTGAACTGTAACTAGTGAAAGAACTTGCATTACTTCGAATAGACCTGACCAATTTGTTGTGAATTTATGTGTCTGACATTTTCTTAAAAATGAAGTGCTCAACATTACAAGATCTAAAACGCTAATTTCTTGTAGTTTTGCTGTTTTATCGTACTGTTTAGCTTGTGACTAAAATGCCTTCTCATTGTTCCTACGAACTTCTGGCCATATTTCCTTCAATTTGAATGTTATACCACATACATTTGGATTGTCGATATCTTTTGAAGTTTTGAATAGTTCGAAAGGTGACGTCATTTCTTGACCATAGATAATTTCGAATGGAGTTTTCCTTGTACTAACATGGACTCTGGTATTGTAAGCTGACGCTACATATGGTAATAATACATCCCAATCATTATGTGACATGTTTACATAGTTACTCAACATTTTCCCAATAGTTCTTTTAATTATTTCTGTTCTACCATTTCCTTGTTGGTGAATACTCGTAGTACGCAATTTCTCAATACCCAATAACTTACAAACTTGTGTGAACAACGCTTACATGAAGTTTGATGCTTGATACGTAATAATAGAATCCTGTACACCAAATTTTAGTATCCGCTGTTTGATATTCCAAAGGAACCATAACTAAATATCTCGAAAAGCTATTTGTGATGGTAAGTAATTAACTGAAACCTGCTTTAGTACGCTTTAAAGGACCCAATACATCTAAGCCAACTCTCTTAAATGGTTCTTCTGGCTTTGGTAATGGTTACAACTTCTCTCTAGCTCTTCCAGGACCTAGTCTCTCATTACACTAAATAGAACTTTTTATATACTCTCTAACATATCCTTTACGACCTGGCCACAAATATTGTTTAGCTACACTCTGATTAGTCAATTTACATCCACAATGACCTGAAAAAATGGAATCATGGTACAAGTTAATTACTCGCTCAGTTGAGACTTTAGGAACGACAACTCTGTCACCACGACTGGTTTTGCGATGCAACAGATCATCATGGAATACAAACCATTTATTTTTTCTCCAGTTACTGCACTATTCGTCTTCTACTTGCGTAATTGGCAATCCTACAATCCGAATTATTCTACTCAAACCATCCGCATTGCCATGCAATTTTCCGGGTTTGTAGATAACATCAAATTCAAACTCTCTAATGGCCAACGCATTAGTCTGCTAGAAGGATCTCTTAATCCTAACATACATTTTAACGCTGCGTGATTTTATGTCATAAAGGTAACATCTAAAAAAAGTTAATACTCCAAATGTCTGACAAACGTTCGTGCTCTGTAACACTGTAATTATATTATGCTTTATTCAACTGGCGGGAAGCATAGGCAATTGGTAATTCTTTTCTATCTATGACCTTAGATAAAACTGAGCCTATTTCTGCATTACTTGCATCTTTGGAAAGAACAAAAAGTTTGGAAATGTCTGTGAATGCCAAAATTGGGTAAGTTGTGAGAGCTTCTTTTAAAGTATCAATAGCTTGATCACATTCAACTGATCATTCGAATTTTGCGCCTTTTATCAGCAAGTTGGTTTATGGTTTAGCCTTAAAGGCATAGTTTTGAACAAATTTTCTATAATTTTTAGCAAGACCATCAAAAAATTGCAACTCTTTTACACACAGTGGTGTTGGAAAGTCTTTTACTACCTAAAATAAACGTCGATGTGGCTTTACCCCTGCCCTCGAAATGTGATGATCCAATCAATATAATTCAGAAGCTGAAAAATTACATTTTTCAATCGACAATGTAATTTAGCATTCTGCAAACGTTCGAAAATACTTCCCAATATTCTGACATGCTCATTAATATCTTTAGAAAATACAATTACGTCATCCATGTAAACTGATGCAGTAAATGGCTTTAACCCCCTCAGTACAACGTCCATCAGTCTCGGAAAATTAGGTGGAGTATTTTTTAAACCGAAAGTAATTCTGGTCCACTCATAATGACCGTTTGAAACATTGACAGCAGGTTTTGGAATGCCTCCATCGGCAACTCTTATCTGATGATAACCACTACGCAAATCATGGTTGGTAAAATACTTCCAATGTCTCTGAAATAGAAGGTAAAGGATAGACATCTGAGGTTGTAATAGCATTTAAATACCTGTAATCTACACAAAATTTGAACTTAGTTTCTCCATTTGGAACAATAACAACCGGGGCCCACCATGGGCTATTTGAAGGCCCAATAATACCATCCCTTCATTGTTGATCAATAAATTCATCGATCAGTTGTCTTTGATGGATAGGAACTCGATATGCCTTCTTGTAAATGGGAAATGCATCTCATGTCAAAATGTTCAACTATATCTGTGCAGCTATGTTCAGGATCCCTATCATTCCTTATTTCTAATCCTTCTCCAGCAGCCACTATTTTTTTTTTAAATGGCATAGTCCTAACCCCATCATAACTGCAAGTGGAAACCCTTACAGCTTTATCTAACAACCCAGAAAGTACTCCCTTCCCCCAACTTTTCAGGTGTAGTGTGTGCCTAGAGGTACCCCACTTACCAATGGTTTTTACAGGCACAACCCCCAAAAGATAAATAGTGCCTCTTCCAAGTATCATCTCTGTTTACACCCCTCACAGCGTGGGTCAACTGTCGCCGACCATGGCGACTTAGGCCCTATATGAATTCCACCCTGGTATGCTTTGCCTGCTTCACCAACTTTGTCAGGTCACTCACTATACCATAATTTGCGTTTCTATCATCCGCACGTCCCACTATCACTACTCTATCGTTCTTAGTGAAATCGCTACAAAGTCGTCCTATAACCCACTGCGGTCACAGAGTTACTATATTTTTGCGCGCCACGAACGCAGAATTTCAAGATTTGTGCGCCGGCTATCCGGATTTAACGCGTTTTTATTTGTGTTACGCAACTGGCGGCTATTGTGTTGCTGGGTTATACGTTCCGTAAAAAATATCCGTGGAGAAAAATCATTGCTGCAGATAGTTTGTAAGTTCGTTAAGTTATCCGCTCTGTCAAATAAGAGTACAGAGAAAAAAATCATTGCTGTACACAGACTGTAAGTTTGTTGAGCGACTTGCTCATTTGCTATTTGTAAAGTCAACCGAAAAAAATATTAAATTGCTGCTACCCAGAGAGTTATCGAAACGGGGAAAAAAGAACGATTTTAATTCTTGATTTAATACGGGTAGAACCAAGTATGAATTCAATTTTAAACCAACAGTTTTTGGTTTTCATAGTTCGAATGCTAGTTTCAGGGAGCACCAAATATATCTTGAAATAAAAACTGCAGAAATAATTTAAAGTCAATCTATAAATGGAAGGAAATTTCTCTTAATCTGTTTAAAGTGATCTGACATTATAATGTGACTGTGTGCAGGTTATTCATATCGAAATTAGTTGAATGTAATTTGGATATGAAGCAATGGTCTGAACTGACAAAAAAAATTCAAAACCTATGAAAACTGACTGTGAACTTAGCTCTTGTCTTGAAATTGGAATAACCTAAAACTCCGAAAATAAGAAGGATTCCTTAAAAGCTAGGCGATTCATCAAGTAAACCTCACTAATTTACCTCATCAGCTGACATTTATTGAAAAGTATGCTTTGAAGTGTTAGATAAATTCGCAGACTGTATTAACAAGCTAAAGATGATGTGACAGCTTTGAGTAACGTGGCATCACTGTGTTTCTAACTTAGCAAGTTGAAGTTATGCGAAAGAGTTCTAAATAAATGACTTTGATGTGGATCGTTTGATTCATCAAAGCAACTGGTTTTTAAATATTGCACGTGCAAAAAGTCTGAATAATGTGGAAGTCATTGTTTCACATACAATTTGTCATTGTGAATCTATTAAAGATATGATATTTATTTTATTTTATTTATCAAACTTGTTTCATGCATCCCTGCTGAGGAAGGGCCTCTGGGATGTGGAACATGTAGTGGTTAATACACATACATACACTATGAGTCATAATCATAGTGAAAACAATTATATGTTATAAAGATAATTAAAGAGAATAAAAATAAATATTAATTTTTAACCGAGTTTTGCGATGGATCATATTGAAAACAATTAATTATTTTATTCAAATTCTTGAATGGAGTAGGAGTTGCCAAAAAGTTAACCTCTCGGTTTTTCTTTAAATATATCTTTATTATCTGCAAAATGTTTATAATCTTGGGAAGCTTATTAAACAGATGTATCCCAAAATAATTAACTCCTTCTTGTACTAATGACAGAGATGTCTGTGATTTGTACAAGTTATTTCTATTTCTTAGGTTGAAATTGTGTACCTATGAATTAGATGTGAACAGGTTAAAATGTTCTATGACAAAGCACATGAGAGAATATATATACTGAGAAGTCATTTTAAGAATATTAAGTTTTTTGAAAATGTGTTCTAGAACAAGTTCTTGGCTTTACCCTACACAGCATCCTAATAGCTCTTTTCTGTGGTATGAAAACTTTTTTCGATATGAAGAGTTTCCCCAAAAAATTATGCCATATCGCATCATTGAATAAAAATATGAGGAGTACAACTGTTTCGATAGAATTCATTTGCAAAGGTGGCACTACTTAACTTCTTCAGTAGTGAAGTGATATATTTGTGCCAACACAGTTTCTCATCTATTTTAATACCAAGGAATCTTATACTTTTTGTTTCTAACATTGTATTGTTTTTATGGTTTATCCGACTGTGCATTATTTTTTGTTTTAAACCTAATATGATGTGTTTTTTCAAAATTTAATTTTAATGAATTTGCCTTAAACTAATTTGCTACTTTACGAAGTACTTTGATTACATTGAATTCTAGATTACTGTTTGGTGTCTTTCTCACAGTGAGGTTAGTGATATCTGCAAATAAAACACTCTTAACTTTGTTAGATAAGTTTCCAGGAAGGTCACTGATATGTAACAAAAAGAGGAGGGGTCCTAGAACAGAGCCTTGTGGAAATCCATGTTTTATTTTCTCCCAGTCTCATGAATCATGTTGTATTCGACTTTCCATATATGAATTAAACCATATACCTACGGTTCCATTAATACCATTTTATTACATTTTTTCACAGTTAAACGCTGTTGCAAGATAACAAAATACTCCTACAGGGCTCATTTTATTATTCAGTTCCTAAAATGTGTTATTTCAAGATGAATATATAGCAATTTCTGCGGATGATCCTTTTTGGAAGTACATGACTGATATAATCTGAACATCTTTTCAGTAAGTTACTTTAAAAATTGTCTTAGCTGGAAGAATTTTTAGGTTTTAATTGTTTCATGAGTATATTTATTTCTGAGACTGTTACTGGTTGCAGTCTGAAGATGCCTTAGGGCACTATGTGAGAACTGCTTTTCTATGCCTAATTTCGCTCAACTGAAGTAAAATGTTTTGTTAAATATTTTACAAAGTTTCCCTACTTCACTATGCACAGTCCATTTTGCTCTATTTTTTGTATCTTTAGAGTGATTTACAGATTTTCCTTAGTCAGTTTGTATTATATTCCACGTAGTTTTCATCTTATTGGCTGAATTCTTTATTTTCTTTGATATATAGCTTTCTTATTATTTAGAATAAAGTTTATATTGAGCTTTCACTGTATACTTATCTGAGCCTGATACTTTTAAGTAAACGTCCCTTTTCGATTTACTGGATATTCCAATACCCTTTGTTATCCATCCCGTACCTAGTTTACTGTTTGGAATGTTTCCTTTTTTTGTGTTTTTTTTTTTTTTTTTTAAAGCTCCTTTGAAAAGTGTTATATATTAAGAAAGGAATCAAATTTTCAAATAACATCCTGTGTAGTGTACACGTCTGTCCAGTGTTCAATATTTAAGGAATCTATGAAATATTTTTATTTTATTTTCATTAATATTTCTTCTATATACCCAGCTTTTCTTTATTTGTTTAACAGTGTTTCTGGACTTGATATATAAACGCTGGGCACCATGATCTGAGATACCATTTATTACTGGAAGAATGTTGTAATTACTGTGCTGAGAAATATCCAATAGAATTATCAATTGCAGTCCTGCCATCATTTTGTATTCCTGTAGTGAAATTTACAACTGTTATTAAGTTAAAAGATAAAATCAAGGCTTCCATATCTAGCCTCTGATTGAGAAATTCAACATTACAATCTGCAAATAAAACTATTTGTTTATTATTTGTAACACATAGTATCAAAGACTCTAACTGAGATAAAAACAGTCCAAAATTTCCTGAAGGGGCCATTTAAATTCTTATTACTATGAGCTCTTCCTTACCATATTCCAGTTTTGTAGCACAGCATTTAAATTGTTATCCTGTACAATACTTACTTAAAACTATACTGTTTCATTGAATATTATTTTTAACAAAAATGAAAACTTCCCCTTTCTCCATTTTATATCTACAGAAATGAGAGCCTAATTTATTTGGGATGGATAGCTGAGATATTCCTTTGTCAGACAAATAAATGATGTTCAGATATTCATAAAACATCTACATTAAAATATATAGAATTTTGAAACTCTCTTAGGCTTAAGGTTATGTCATCAATTGTACTAAATATTCCTCTTATATTCTGATGGAGAATAGTGGTCTGAACACTTTAATTCAATGACTTTAATTGTTTACTTCATTAGTGTATACTGGTATGTCAGTTGGAATTTCTAATTTCAATAAGTTTTGATCACCAGAGACATCCTAATACGTCTATTTTATTTACCCTAAAAAAAGGCCGCGACTTAATACCGCTTATAACATAAATACTTCTTCCACTCAACTTTCATCCCCTGATCTCATCAGTAATAAAGATCGAAACCTTCCTTTTACCTCAGAAATTCAGATGGAATCTATGGCGAGTAAAACTGTCCCTACCAATGCAGACCACATCTATGAAACCAATGTGTTAATTTGCTGGCTTCCAAATAACCCTTTTCAACGATGCATTTGTACACCTAATGTTATGCCCCATCCTAGGTTTATCATAACACTCAAGCAAACCCACAAATCCTACATTAGTATGATGTGTGTTCCTGGAAATATGAGCAATATCTTACTCAATTGAATAATTGATGTTCTCATCAAGACTATTTCCTGGCTCCCCCACAATTCCGATACAATCTTCCTCTGAGAAATTTTTCCCTAGGTCTTCCACATTTGCTACTACCAAGATCTTTATTTTGTTTGAAAGTAATACAGACTTCATAATCTGGCCCCAAGTCAGACTGAACCATCTCACTGTGTCTGCTTCTAAGTAACAATACCTTGCTGGGTTTACTTTTAGATACCTCCAGAAAAGTTCTCCCTTTTACTTTACAAGTTACCAGATTGTTCAGTCCTACCTGTCGCTCCTCCAAGTCACCATCTAGATCCTCCAATGGCCGACACACATTGGATGTCTCCAGCGGGAAACCATCAGACAGACAGCGTCTCCTACCTCTCCTGCTGGGGTTGACTTTTTCCACTTGCTGTTCTGCCCAAGCCTACGAACAGTGTTTTCTGCCTTAAGAGCCTTTAAACCCTCTCTGCAGCTCAGATCTGACTGGAGCTTCAGAATCCGCTGTTTGTGATAATTAATTCTGCAGGAGTGACAGTTCCAAGCATAACTGACACAAGAGTCATTGTTAGCAACATCACTGCACCCCCAGTGAAACCATCGCCCGCTGTCACGGCACGTCACTCATTCTCTTACCAATCTTCGGCATTTTCCACCACACTTAGTATCGATTATGATACGTGAGTCCCGAGCCGCTCAGAAGATTCTAAGATAGCTTAGAATATTCTAGCGCCAACATAACGACCTTACGGCCCCTGCACTCTGATTTTGTTCGTCAATCTCCCACTTTCTCCTGATGGTAGGGATGCTTTTCGACCAATGACTATGTGCCGTGTTCTCCCATCCTTTTGCCAAATGACGTCGTTGCTCTGCTTAAATCACTGAATATCTTACCCACACGGACTATCCTACTCACCACATTCCTCTCCAGAGTTTGTTTCTTTTTACTGTCGCATTTGACCTGCTTGAAGCTCACTTTGCGTGAAATCACAGCTGCCTTAATATTTTACCAAAAACCCTGTGGGCCACTTCAACGATACTGTGTGAAAAGTACGATATGGCGTTAAAGCCTTTTCCGAGTTAACAAATACAAAAATTGTTCGTGTTTTGTAAAATCGCGTTTCTTCAGGGATGACACCTATTATCATATATATTTTTTGTCACAAGCCATTATCTCCCTTCATACATAACCGAAATCAATGATTGCGGTGTCATTTTAAAGCATATGTTCTTCACATTGGTCACATCATATTTTAAGAAAGGAATTTTTCGGAATTCGACCCTTAAATGGAAAAAAAAGACAACGTTTCTAAAATGCCGTTTTTAGGTTGCGAGTCATTTATCTCGATGGATACCTATCTGAAATCGTTTAATGGATCATCATTTTAAAGATAAAGAGCTACGCTTTGTTGAAATCATGTATGAAGACAGAAATATTTCGAAATTTGACCCTAAAAGGGCAAAAGTATCAATATATCTGCAACGCATTTTCCTGTTACGAGACATTTATCTCCCTTCATTTGTAACTGATCTCGATAAATGAGGGATCATATTAAAAATTAAGGTTTCTGCCGTGATCACATTATATTTTAAGAATGAATTTTTCGTAATTTGACCCTTAAATGGAAAAAATGTCAATATTTCTAAAATGTGTTTTTTGAGTCTCGGGCCGTTTATCTTCCTGGATATCTAACCGAAATCGGTAATTGAAGTAGGATTATGAAGAGTAACGTCTCAGCTTTGGTGACATCATATATTATGACAGAAGTTTTTTGGATTTTTACCCTTAAAGGGTAAAAGTATCAATGGTTCTACACGCATTTTCATGTCACGAACCATTTATCTTTCTTCATATATAACTGATTTACATAAACGAGGTATCATATAAAGATTAAGGTCTCCGCCATGGTCACATTATATTTTAAGAAAGGAAATTCTCGTAATTCGATCCTTATAGTGCTAAATGTTAATATTCTAAATGCGTTATTTGTGTCTCGAGACATTTATCTTCTTGGGCATTTAACAGAAATCCATAAATAAGTAGGATTACCAAATATATGTCTCACCTTTGGTAACATATATATTAAGAAGAAATTTTTTTTGGAATTCAACCCTTGAAGGTGGAAAGTATTAATGGTTCTACAACGCATTTTTGTGTCACGAGCCATTTATCTCCATTGATAGGTAACTGAAATAGATAAATGAGGTATTATTCTAAATATTAAGGTCTCCGCTGTGTCACATCACGTTTTTAAGAATTATGGATTTTGTTCTGAATTTAACCCTTACAGGGCTGAAATATCAGTTTTTCTAAAACGCGTTTTTTGTGTCTTAAGTCATTTATATCCCTTGATAATTAAACAAATTTTTAAAACAGGTACCATTTTAAAGGTCTTCGGTCCATACAACCAGTTCACCATATTTTAAGAAAGGATTTTTTAAAAAATTCGTCCCTTAAAGGGCAAAAGTATTAATATTTATACAACCGCATTTTTCTATCACGAGCCGTTTCTTCCTTGATACGTAACCGAAATCGATAAATGAGACATCATTTCAAAGATTAAATTATCCGTTTTGGTAACATCATATTTTTAAGAAAGAACTTTCTCGAAATTAGACCCTTAATGGGCAAAAGTATCATCATTTCTAAAACTTTTTTTTTTTACCTCCCTTAATGCCTAACCGAAATCGATAGATGATAGTATCATTTTAAAGACCAAGGCGTCCGCTTTGGTCACATCAGAACCCTTCCACCGGTATCTGCAGACTTTCTTACTAAAATTTTCACACCATAATTCAGACGAAGACATACCCACGTCGGTGGAAATGCGCGGAGGAGGTTCCAGTTCATAAGAGCGCGAGGGACCCAAACTTGCCGAAAAATTGTCGCCCTATCAGCTTGCTGCCAGCAGTCAGCAAAGTGTTTGATCGTCTCCTGCTCACGCGCCTAAACCGTCACATCGAACTATCCGACATTATTTCCCACCACCAACTAGGGTTCTATCGTGGCCACTCGACCATCGAAACAGCTGATGAGAGTTCAGAGACTTCGACGCATGCATTCAACTACGAGGAATAATTGTGTCTGGTGTTTTTAGACATATCACGTGCCTTTGATTACGTCTGGCACTCGGGACTCCTGATGAAACTATATGACCAGGTGTTCTCACGTCATTTAATCAAGTTGCTGTGGTCGTACCTCGAGGGACGGACTTTCTGCGTACGAGTTGGTGCAGAACTTTCACCTCGACGACTAATCATGGCAGGTGTTACTCAAGGCTCGGTGTTAGGACCGACCTTATACTCACTCTATACTGCTGACGTGCCAACTGAGCCAACGGTCCATACGCTGATGACACGGTGTTGTTTACTTGCAGCCACAGCAGGGCTGTAACTACCCTGCGCTAGCAGAAAGTTCTGCAGAAGAACAGTAGTTTGAGCGAGGCGGAGTCGGATTGAAATCAACCCCGCCAAACTCAATCATTAAGCTCACCAAAAGATTGGGACCTCGTCATCGCATTCAGCCTGACCTTCAGCTTCAGTTAACGGGAAAAACTACCATGGTCCATAACATCCGCTATCCAGGTGTGACACTCGACAGTAACTGACGCGATGTGCACACATAGAAGATGTTCGGAGAAGAAATAGTGCCAGACTACAAGCCCTGTCTAAAATTTTGAACAGAAACAGCATTCTCGCAGCATCTACTGGTGTACGTCTTTAGTGCTCATTGGTCAGGCAAACAATTCAAACCAAAGCTCTGAAGTGAGCCCTACATTTTGACAGAAGGTATCCTACCTCTGCCCTTCATGAAGCTGAATATCTACCAATGTTGAAAGATAGATTCCGAGGGCTTGCGAAAACGTTCTACAAATAATGTCATGTATCTAAAAATGCATTGCGTGCTTGGCATTTATCCGATTGATGTTGGACCACATAGACGACCACTCAAAAATTTTCAATAATAATATTAAAAAAAACGCCTATATTTATTTTATTTTATTTTATTTTATTTGGCCAGAAGCGCCAAATGGCACTATACATCCATAAGCTATTTATATAGATAATTGGCTTGGTACAAATGAGTAAAGCATTGTACAGGTAAACAAATTAACAGGATAATTATAATAAACTAGTATTTTCACATCAGCTGGAATATTTCTAAAAAAAATACGTGCATGTTTACAAAATCAAGGATTATTAAACAAGTAAATAGACGACTCTGTACCAACAGTGGGGGGTGCAAGGCTCTCCGTGCACAAACAATAATTACAGTATAATTAAAGTATAAAGGAGATTTTTATATACACATTAAATGATTATTTATATACAGGAATTAACACATTATAAAAAGGACTTATTTGCCTAAATCTTAATGTTTGTTGCTTTTATAAAACTAGCTAACAGTTTATATACAATCACATTGTTGCCATGCAACAGACAAGAAATACTTGTTGGAAAAGGTATACCAAAGTTGTTAAGATCTTTCAAGAATTTAGGTCTGTGGGCTTTATATCTTGGACAAGCGAAAATATATGGTTTGTGTCACCTGCTTCCGAATTGCAATATTCACAGATATCTGAATTTATGATGGTTAGACGATGTAGGTGCTGTGCGAATACACCGTGATTTGAGTTGAGAATTACAGGCCAATCAGTTTGACATCAGTGGTAGGTAAATTAATGGAAAGATTGATATGCAACCACATCAGAAATATATGTGAGGAACGTAATTGGTTTTCAAGCAGGCAACATGGTTTCAGGCAAGGATATTCATGCGAATCTCAGTTGGTGGGATATATGCAAGATATTTCAGATGAAATGGACAAGGGAGGCCAAATTGATAGTGTAGCACTAGATCTGTCTAAGGCGTTTGACAGAGTAAGCCATAAAATGGTAGTAAATAAGGTAAAAACCATTGGAGTGGATAAGAAAGTCATTTGCTGGGTAGAAGAATTTTTAAAAGGTAGAAACAGAAAGTTAGGGTAGGAAATGTATATCAAAAGAAGTGGAAGTAAAATGGGTGTGCCAGGGTAGCGTATTGGGCCATTGCTATTCATTATTCTAATGAATAATTGTGTTGCCTGTTTACTATCTGAAATTAGATTGTTTGCAGATGACATAATGCTGTATAAAAGAATCAAAACGATAGAGGATTGTAAACAGTTTGCAGGTGATCTGGACAGGATATCTAATTGGGTTAGTAAACATGGAATGAAGATAAATGCAAAGAAGAGTCAGCTTATTAGATACACAAATAAAAAACAAAAGGTTAATTATGAATATAAGGTGGGGAAAGAATTGCTTGCTGAAGACTTGAAATGCAAATATCTTGGAATTACTTTTGATAACAAACTTAACTGGGCAGGACACATAGGACAGGTGGTAGGAAAGGTTTCAGAGTTCTGCACTGTTGGAGAGAGTTATGAGGGGATGTACGAGAGAAGTCAAGGAATTGGGTTACAAAACTTTGGTCAGACCATTGCTCGAATATGGTAGTGTAGTATGGGACCCTCATTTTACGTATCAAACACAGGAGTTGGAGAGGGTGCAAAGAAGGGCTGCTAGATTTGTTTCTGGAATTATCGCAGAATGCAATCAGTGACGGATATGATAAAGGAGCTGGAATGGGATTCATTGCAAGACAGGAGGAGGATGAGGAGGGTCATGGGAGTGTACAGGGCATATACTGGTGATGAGGCATGGAAAGATATTGCAGTAGGTATGAAAAGTAGTGCATGGAAGGGAAAAGATGACCATGACCACAAGCTGGCACTCGATTTCAGGCACAAGGGTGTAGGAAGATTCTCTTTTTTAGGTAAGGGTGTCAGGGATTGGAATGAGTTACCAGAGAAACGATGAATAATTTACCGAAAACTTTGAAGGAATTTAAAGAAAAAATTTGTAGAGGGCAAATGTAGGTGGGTGCAGGATAGGGGGAAGATAGCTGTGTAGGGAAATTGCCACCGGAGCCTGTGCTCCATTGCAATTAAATTAAATTAAATTAAATTAAATTAAAACGTATTCTAAATTGTGGTGATAACCCCCCTATGTTCCAAGGAGCTGGAAAACCAGGGACGGGTAGGAATTCTGGGCTGGATATTGCCATAGTATTGTCCCCTTGTTTTTCTACTGATGTCCCATTCACTCTGCCATTTGTTCATTACCTTGATTTTTATTTGTGGTAGATAGTCCGTATACGGTAACCGAGTTTTGAGGGCGACACCTATTCTAGCTGCTTGCTTTGCCAACTCATCTACTTTTTCGTTAAAGACCACCCCTGCATGCGCCTTCACCCAGAGGAAATTGATTGCTCTGTTTCTTCTTGAGCATTCTACTACCTGTTGAACTATATTTACTATAATCTGATTAGTTCTCTTGCCCCAATATTTGGTTTGAATAGAGTTCAACACGCTCTTAGAATCTGAGATGATGAGAAACTTCCTCTCTGTTAGTGTTGAGCAATACCTGACTGCCTCTAAAATAGCTAATGCTTCTGCAGTGTATATAGATGTAGTTGATGGAAGTTTATACATTCCTTGATACTTGGTGCAGGGCAGAAAAAGGCACATCCTACGTTACTCCTGGGGCAGTTTTAGATCCATCCGTATATATATGGTGTTATTCCAGTTTTCTGTAAGATACTTCTGTACTAATATCTGAGGTATTGGGTATTGCTTATCCTCAAGAGTGATATAAAATACCGGAAGTTGAATCATACTGAAGATGGAATGGTATTCGTATGGTGGAAATAGCTTTGTTGGAATTATTCTGTCCGTTTGTTCTTCCCACTCCGTGTAGCTGTAATAGATCTCTGAGAGTCGCGATCTTCCTCTATTATTCCACAAGCTACTTAGCTCTTTACATTTAAAAATAGTTGGGTGGTTCCGGTATGCTAACCTCTCAACAATGAATTTGTCGGACAGCAACTGTCTTCTAATATGCAGAGGCATCTCCCGGGCTTCCACCAATAGAGCGTTGGTGGGAGTAGATGTCATGGCCCCAAGACAGGTGCGAATACAACTATATTGTAGCTTGTCTAACCTGGACAGGATTCCGGAGCTTGCACTGTTGTACAGAATGCATCCATAGTCAATTTTGGATCTAATTAGCGCTCTGTAGATCATCAAAAGTATACTGGGATTTGCACCCCACCAAACGCGTGTCAAAGATCGAATAATGTTCTGCGCTTGATTACAAGAGTTAATTATTTGATTAATGTGCGGTTTCCAACTGAGTTTGGCATCCATCAACAATCCCAGGAATCTTACGTTAGATTTCACTGAAAATGAGTAGTTCCCTACCTAACTATTTTGACCACATTGAGTTCTATCCGTTTTCTGGTGAATATAACAACGGAAGATTTCTGTGTTGAAATTTGAAGTCCATTTGATTTCAGCCATTTGTCTATTTCTATCATAGTTGCAGATAGGTTATTTAAAGCCATCTCCAATGAGACCGCCAAAGAGCATATACAGATGTCGTCTATGGGTGGTAGGACCTATTACTCTTTCTAGATCCCATGTATAGAGGATATATAGTAGCGGACTGAGTATGGCACCTTGGGGTAATCCAGTAGTAAGTATTCTTGGTCCTATAATTTTATCCCCATATCGCACAAAGACCGTTCTTTCCAACAGGAATTAGCTTATGCCATATATAAAAACCTCTAGCAATCCTAGTCTACTTAATTTTTTTAATAAAATAGGAATCTGTACGTTGTCGTAAGCTGAGTGGATATCTAAAAACAAGGAGACCGTAAAGTATCTCCTTTTGAAAGAGGTTGAAGATGTCCGTTACTAGTCTACTTAGATTATCAATTGCTCCTCTCCCTTTACGAAAACCAAATTGAGTCTGAGGCATCAAGTCGTTAGCTTCCAGCCACCATTCGAGACGATTCTTAACAAGTTTTCTCCAGGGTCTTCCCACACACGACGATAGAGCAATTGGTCTATATGAAGAATGGTGTAAAGGATTTTTACCAGATTTTAAAACTGGTAGTATTAACTGGGTTGTCCATTCTACCATTAAGCAATTCCTTGTCCATATTTCGTTAAAGGTGCTAAGAAGTAAATCCAGTGCTTTTTAAAGGGAGATTTTTTAGCATTGCATAATGGATGTTGTCTATTCCCGGGGATGTATTCTTGGTTGTAGCGAGTGCGTTTTGTGATTCCAGGGATGGTGAAAAGTGTCATGATAGGGTGTGAGTAATCATCAGCTTCAGGATGTTTCCAAGGAGCGCTCAAACAAGAGGATGGTGGTATTCTGTCAACGAAGTGTTCCAGCCAGACCGGATCAGTGTCGAAGGGTTCAGCTACACTTAATTTTTTTTAAAGATCGGACTTCTTCCAAACATCGGAAAGACTGGCGTCTTTATTCAGGCTGTTGCAGTATTTTTACCCATTCCTCCTTTTTTCGATGCTTTAAAAACTTTTTTGTCCGAACATCCTCACGTTTAAACTCCAGGAATCGTTCAAGAGTCTGCTCTTTCCGATATCTATTCAGGGCTAGTCTGCGTTTCGCCACCGTTTCGAACACTCTGTATTCCACCAAAATACTTTAGGTTTTCTACATAAACCAGCTGTTTTACGGCGAGGGATTGACTTGATAGCAGCTTCATTGATTGCTGAGATCAGAGCATTATATCTTTCCCTTACTGTCAAATTAGGGTCCAGTTTGCCTAGTTTCTCTGAAATAACAGAACCGTAAGTTGACCCCGAGGCTTCCTGGATTTTCCATTGGCTACTGGAGTAATATCTTTTAGGCAATCTTGTTTCAATATCAATACTTATGTGTATTGGGAAATGGTCTGAACCCAGTGAATACACTTTTGATCTCCCAATTATCTATTTTGTGGAAATTGGGTGACGGTATCGATACGTCCACTGCAGATGGACGTATCAGAGGAGATGGGATCATCGTAGGGGAGCCATCATTCAGTATTATAAGGGAGAGATCTTCTATAGAATTCAACAATGAGCGACCGTCAGCATCAGAAATCTCATTGCCCCACGCAGAATGATGCGAGTTTAAAATCTCCACATATCAGAAAGGGGGAACGAAAAGAAGACCACAAATGATTCCATTCATTTTTGCTGATTTTAATTCTTGGTGGTTTGTATAATGACATTATAGAAAATGTACCCATAGGGGTTTTAATCTCAGCTGCTACTGCCTGGAGTTCTTTTACCTCGAAGTTTAACTGAATTGGTTGAAAACAGATATTTGCCCTAATCAATAAAGCCACGCCTCTTTTGCCGTCATCTCTGTCGTTCCTTAATACATTGTAACCCCTGAAATGAATGGGAATATGAAGCTTGAACCATGTTTCACTAATAACGGCTAAAGATACGTCCCAATCATATAGTTCTTTTAAAAGGCATTCACTATTAGCTATTACAGAACGAGCGTTCCACTGTAAAATTTTAAACGCTATTAGGTGAGGAAAGAATTTTAAATAACATTTTTCTTATTTCGTCAGGATCTAGGTTTTAATTCGTCCGTGAGCTATCCACAACAAGCAGAATGAGGCTAATAATCTTATCTATGATGGAGTCTCCAATTTGATTTTTACCTTTGTCCTCACTATGAGGCCGTGGAGGGTAAGGATTGTTGGTAATAGGTTTCCCCGGCAAACCACGAGGATCAATTTTACATTGGCAGCCTGTGTATCTGTTAGATGAAGAGAGTTGACTGATATTTGACGATTTTATCTGACCATTTGCTCCTCTCTCCATACTTATCCAGCGTGGGGGTATTGTTTGAAAAGTCCGCGAAACATTAACAAGAGGTTCTAAGGGTTTTGTAGTTCTGATACTTGGAAAGCGTCTATGCTGATATTCTATACTTCCGTCTACAGGCATATTTCCTTCTGACAGTGGAGGGAATTCCATTATATTTTTTACCGCAGGTGGGAAGGGTGATTGAGTAGGATGACTGGAAAAAGTTTTAGACACAGAATTTGCATAAGACCTTTTCTTCAATAGACCTTCAGCATCTTTAAAGGAAATGTTCGTGGACCCTTTGTCTGAACAAATACTCTGGACAGGACCGATCCGTAGCCACATGCTGGCCTGTACAGTTTAAACAAATTGTTTGATTGGATTGACACTGCTGAAGGGAGTGAGAACCTCCACATCTACCGCAACACTGGTTGCTTCTACACTGTGTACTAATATGATCGAATCGAAGGCATTTATAACATTGTTTGACAGATGGAATATAAGGGCTAACCTGACATCTCATGCCGTATAAGGAAACAAATTAAGGGACTTTTTGACTGTTAAAGTTAATATACAAGTCTGTAATGTCACAATTGATGCTGAGTTATCTCTTACCTCACGCTTTGTTAGTCTTTTAACATTGGTTACGTTAACTGAAGACTCAATATCGGCCATAATCTCTGCTTCCTTTAAGCTCACGTCTACTCCTCGGATGACACCCTGCTTTTTAACTATAAACATAGGAATGTAAGCTTCTAAATTTCTGCTTTTAAATACAGCAAACTGAACTAACTTATTAGCTACTGAAGGGCTCTCTACTTCAATTTTAATTCTATTCTTCCATGCAGAAGTGATGTTTACAACATGGCCTTTTATTTCAGGGATATTGACATGAACAAACCTACCAATACTCATTGGGTGTAAATTACCTATGTTACGATCGCTGCTCTCAACCATGGAGGAAGGAATTATATGGAGGAGAAGTGACGTTAAATCGGTGAAGCAAGCACTAAATTCTCCCGCATGGTGGCAGCACCGGCAGCGACCATATGGCGCTTCCCAACAATTAAGGTGTTCACATTGTGGTAGATGCAGTGATTATTTCATTTAGTATTGTGTATAAGTGTTTAAAAATGCCAGCTTGTGTTGCGTACGGTTGCACAAATAGGCCAGACAGGAAAGAATCTGGAATATCATTTCATAAGTAAGTTGAATTGTAATTATCGTTGTTGAAGTGAGCGGTAGACACCGCAAACTTTGCAGCACGTCTATAAATATTTAGTCATAGCTCTCAATGGGATGACTTTGTTCTCAAATTTTTCTTGGTGTAGTGTAGAAAATCAGCAAACTTGCTATTTTGCACATAATAGACTAGCATTATTTTTTAATGAGTGTTTAAAATGAGATTTAAAGGGGCGTGTTTTACTTCGCGATTCAGTGAATTCACTATTACGATTTCTTTCGTCACGTTGCTGATTATACTGACAATGGATGATGAAATTAACTGTTATGTGAGAAGCTGTGAGTTTTATTAATTTTTTAAATAGCTATTTCAGGACATTGATTTAGGTTATTTTTAAAGCTTCATATAAGACTTGTTTCTGTTTGTAAATACGTCTATACCTATTTTTACCGATTTTGAAATCTTTCTCATCTATTTATGTCGAAACAGGTTCATGCAGAAATAAAAATGGGCTTCATAAATAAAGAAGTTATTGGCCTTTGAACAAAATCAATTTGGGGAATGTTTCTAATTTAGTCTCTTTTTTTTTGTAGAACATTCTCCCCCCCCCCCCCCCCGTATCTAAATCTAACTGAGAGATAATTTTTTTACAATTGTCCTAATAAGTAGGGCTGTGAAATTAGACAACACATCTTGATCAAGAGAATGTTCATTAAGGTGACTGAATAAACATTTTATTTCTGGTACCAGCCTACAAAATGTCTGGGTTGCTCATCCCTAGAGTGGGTCCTCTTGCTTTTTTTCTGGTCTAGGACACATTTCAGACTAACCACAAGTGGTAGTAATAAAACTGAAATATCCATTCTGCATGTCAACCATGTAATCATTGTGGCTTTGACAGAATTAATTTTTGGTCCAGCCTGCATCCAAACCTAAACCTCTCAATTTGGATGTTGTATATCCCCCAAACTAAGCAAGATATCGAAAACATTTATTCCTTATTATCGAGTTTTTTCGTCGTGTTACATAAGAATCCATCATTAAATTTGACTTTTGCGAAATTTTTCTTCTGCATTTCAACTCAAGACACCTCACTTTTGAGACAGTATATCTCGAGAACTAGGTGAAATATCGAAAAATTTTACTCTTTATTTTTTATTTGTCTCGTCTTTTTAAATAAAAATTCATCATAAAATTTGACTTTGAATAATTTTTTCTTCTGAATTTCAACCAAAACCATTTCACATTTGAGACAGAATATCTCGAAAACTAAGCAGGATATCAAAAAATTTTATTCTTCATTTTTTATTTGTCTCATCGAGTTACATAATAATCCATCACCAGATTGCGGCGTCACGTTTATCCTAGAGTCCCCTAGAGGTGTTTGTACATATTCCCCGTGTTTGTTGGGAAGCGGTCAAGCCCCCACCACTCCGGCCATGCCCCCCCACTCCTCCGCCGGCCTGCTTCACTCCCATGCGTGGTAAAGGTCTCTTGCGTCGTCTCCATATTATTCCTTCCTCCATGCTCTCAACATACACATAATAAGGACCTGGATCAGATAGCTTGTAATAATTTGCTGGTCTTGGAAAAACTGGTGGCTTACTCGTAGGTGGTGTTGACTCCGTCTGCTTGGCTGACGCTTGTCGAGGAACTGAAATAACAGGAGATTCATGCGAATCTCAGTTGGTGGGATATATGCAAGATATTTCAGATGAAATGGAAAAGGGAGGCCAATATAGTGTAGCACTAGATCTGTCTAAGGCGTTTGACAGAGTAAGCCATAAAATGGTAGTAAATAAGGTAAAAACCATTGGAGTGAATAAGAAAGTCATTTGCTGAGTAGAAGAATTTTTTAAAAGGTAGAAAACAGAAAGTTAGGGTAGGAAATGTAGTATCAAAAGAAGTTGAAGTAAAAATGGGTGTGCCACAGGGTAGCGTATTGGGACCATTGCTATTCATTATTCTAATGAATAATTGTGTTGATTGTTTACTATCTGAAATTAGATTGTTTGCAGATGACATAATGCTGTATAAAAGAATCAAAACGATAGAGGATTGTAAACAGTTGCAGGGTGATTTGGACAGGATATCTAATTGGTTTGGTAAACATGGAATGAAGATAAATGCAAAGAAGAGTCAGCTTATTAGATACACAAATAAAAAACAAAAGGTTAATTATGAATATAAGGTGGGGAAAGAATTGCTTGCTGAAGACTTGAAATGTAAATATCTTGGAATTACTTTTGATAACAAACTTAACTGGGCAGGACACGTAGGACAGGTGGTAGGAAAAGGTTTCAAAGTTCTGCACTTGTTGGAGAGAGTGATGAGGGGATGTACGAGAGAAGTCAAGGAATTGGGTTACAAAACTTTGGTCAGACCATTGATCGAATATGGTAGTGTAGTATGGGACCCTCATTTTACGTATCAAATACAGGAGTTGGAGAGGGTGCAAAAAAGGACCGCTAGATTTGTTTCTGGAAATTATCGCAGAATGCAATCAGTGACGGATATGATAAAGGAGCTGGAATGGGATTCATTGCAAGACAGGAGGAGGATGAGGAGGGTCATGGGAGTGTACAGGGCATATACTGGCGATGAGGCATGGAAAGATATTGTAATAGGTATGAAAAGTAGTGCATGGAAGGGAAAAGATGACCATGACCACAAGCGGGCACTCGATTTCAGGCACAAGGGTGTAGGAAGATTCTCTTTTTTAGGTAAGGGTGTCAGGGATTGGAATGAGTTACCAAGAGAAATGATGAATAATTTACCGAAAACTTTGAAAGAATTTAAAGATACAATTTGTAGAGGGCAAATGTAGGTAGGTGCAGGATAGGGTGAAGATGGGTGTGTACGGAAATTGCCACCGGAGTCTGTGCTCCATTGTAATTAAATTAAAGTGTAGCAGTCTCTGAGGCTTCCACGGTCCGGGTGGAATCATCTTCAACTACAAATCTTTTCTCTGCTGTTTCAAATGTAGTTTCACAGACTCGTTTTCTAGTAATTCTTATGGCGTTGTCTACTTCCGATATATCATCATCTGCAATATCCATGGCTGCCGGGACTTCAACAGGCTGATTTGCTGCGACGATGACATCTCCGGCCGCATGCATAACTTCTTGTTTATTCACTGCCTCATCACCCAGTGAAAAGTCTGAACTACCCCCTCCTTCACCATATATTCCACTGGACATAGTGGAATATGAATTGTCATCGATAAGAAACTACCAAAAGCACGAAGAAAGCCACAAAATGAATCACAATTATAAATAATGAAAGTTAATGCTGCGGGCTAACAGCACTTCATTCACAATGTGGGGCAAACTTTATACCACCACAAAGTTGCCCTCAAACAGATGTTTATTAATTAATATCACCGAAAACAGAAAAAGTTTAATAATCACTAATGAATAGTTCAACAACAATGCAATAATCTGTTTTTTAAAACTCAAACGCCTATTTGAAGACATACGGTACCATACGAGAAGACATGCAACATCTACCACCCATGGGAGGAAATGTCAACCAGCAAAACCTCCATCATACCATTTCTGTTACAATAAGGCAGTGAAGGCGTGTGCTGCTGCTGACCATGGAGTTTTGCTCCATGCTGCTGACCTCCTCCATTATATTAATAACAAACTTCGACTTAAATAATATCTGTTATTTTTGTACTTGTAAAGTCTCTGGTTGTGAATGTTGTTTTGGATTGTAGTCAGTGCTGCGAATTGTGAGATTAATTTGTTATTGATGGCCATTATGACTTTGTAAGTGAGATTTATTTTAGGTGAAAAGTATTTTTTTTCGCAGTGCATTAAGTGCTACTTGTGAAATGGAATTATTGTTGTGTTAGTGCAGTGGTTACTAGGTAAGAACCAAATAGCTGTTCATGTAAGGGGTTAATACCGACGACGTTCTTGCTGAATGGTCTCTTAAATATAGATTTCTGTGTGAATGGATGATTCGTTGTAGATTTAAAATATTGTATTTTAAAATTGTTTACTAAACTTTGTGGACTAATTAAGGGATTTAAAGAAATGGCCACAATACAGATTTTATTGCTTGTATGATATTCTTGAATGCCACCGTAACGTGTGCTCCATTGCAATTAAATTAAATTTTCTCAGTAATAAGGTAAAGGTGTTTGCTCTCATTTGTCAGGTTCCTGGGTTCAAAGCCCAGTGGGGCCAGGAATTTTTAAGGGCTCTATTTGATCATATGATCTATGTATGACCATGACCACAAGCTGGCACTCGATTTCAGGCACAAGTGTGTGGGAAGATTTTCTTTTTTAGGTAAGGGTGTCAGGGATTGGAATGAGTTACCAAGGGGAATGATGAATAACTTACCGAAATCGTTTAAAGAATTTAAACTTAAAATTTGTAGAGGGCAAATGTAGGTGGGTGCAGGATAGGGGAAAGTTGGGTGTGTAGGGAAATTGCCACCGGAGCGTGTGCTCCATTGAAATTAAGTTAAACTATGATATTTGTTTACTAGATAATGATATCTCAGTAAGATTATTTGAAGCCTTGTAATTTTTAACAAGGATTGTGATAGTGAAAATTAATGTTAGTTTGCAGCAAAGAGTTACATCAAAGAATAATACTGTGACATAGTTGTGATGGAGAAGTTTGTGGGTTAGTTGGAAATGGCGAAGCCTGTGGATTCTATCATAAATGTGGCTCTGCAGTTTGATGATGTTATGTGATGGGACAAATTTAAAGCCAAGAATATATTTTCTGCGCATGTTCTTAATTCTGATGAGATAATTTCTCAAAATTGAAGTAGGTAGTTTGAAATGCTGCCCGGATCAAAAAAAAAATCACCAAATTCATAAGGAACTAGACACTGGACATGCACAGTGGGTGTTTTGTTTACTTCCTACCATGTTTTGTTAGGGTGAAATGTGGCTTAGACCAGGAAAAAAAAAAGCCAAATGCACAAGAAACTATGCCTACAACTAATATTTGACAGACGATATCTCCAGAACTAAGTGAGATATCAAAAAAATATATAGGCTACTTCACTTTAGGTTTTCTTGGTTTAATCCTAGACTGCGATTCCGCCACTGACTGGCATTGATGTGACGTCATATTGACGTTGTTTTGAGGTATTTGCTGTCGATGTACCAACATAAAGATAATTTATTATTGTGACCGGCCGCAGAAATCCGATAACACATCAAACACTGAACATCTGGTTGTGTTATCGGACATCTGCGGCCGCTTACCAGCGGCCGCCTGCATCTGATTCACCTTCAGGATATCAGTTTAGGTTGATATTGTACAGTTTTAAATTATTGTGTCCTCGCTACGCTCGGTCACAATAGCACTAAAAGGAATAAACCTAATTATGTTGGTAGTCGACAGCGAATACGTCAAAACAACGTCACGTCAACGCCGGTCAGTGGCGGAATCGCAGTCTAGGATTAAACCGTTTTTTTCACCTATAATTAAATTATGGAGCCCAGTTATGATAATACTACTGTGAATCTGCTGTAACTACATTCCTCCATGCAGAATTTTGATGTTATTGTACTACAGCAGTCAATCAGAAGATGTATTAATTTCAAGCACTGTTTAGCTTCTAAGAAAAAAAAAAAAAAAGCCGAATTTTGATGTCATTGTGCTACAGCAGTCAATCACAAAATGTATTAATTTCAGGCATTGTGTAGCTTGTACAAAAATAAAAGGATAGTGCTATCATTACCGTGGCACCACAATTTGATAATGAATTCTTGTAGAATTTGATTAAACTAATCGAAAATCAAGTTTTTTTTTTTTTTTTTTTGGCATCTCGCTTGGTTTTCGAGATATAGCATGTTAAAAGTCAGTTATAGGTAGAGGAGAAGGTCTGAATATGGGCTACTTGCTGAAAGTGAGGAAAGGGGGTTGTACACAGGCATGAGAATGGCACCTAAATGAACATCAAAACATCAAGTGAAAGGAGAAGAGTATTGAAAAAATGAACTTGGTCTGTGACACACGTGCAATGGCGCAAATTGTTTTATTGGAAAACTTGATTTTGAAAAGCTCAAAACTTTTCTAGGTATATCAACATTAATTTTTGTTACTTATTCAGTAAAGTTAATGGCTTCCATCTTATCTCAAAGTACATGACCGGAGCTTCATGCAGGACACCTGCCCTTTTGGATTTGTTTGTTTTGTAATGGCTGCTGAGACCATCATCTTGAACTGCGTAGTAAAAAAAAAATTAATTGTGGTTCCAAGTATGCCAAGACTTGCATCATTACTGGACTGGATCTCCTTACATAGAATAATTGAAGAAAAGTGTGGAGTGTACAGCCTTGAACAACTGTCAGATGATTGTGAAAGGGTGCATCAGCAAAGAAAAAGAATCCAAAATTGTCAAGCTAAATCAAAAAGCCCATTAGGTAAGCTCAGCGAAGAGCTGCACTTCTACTGATGGCGAGTTGGTGATTTCTCTGGGGGATAAACGTGTTGATGACAATGCAGCATACATTTTCTGTGATGGACTCTTTTTTTCAGATGATGTCAGATTTGAAGCGTGGATTCAGTTCTATAAGTCTGAAGGTTGGGCAGAGACTGAATGTGCTGGAATGGAAATTCAAATATAGGCCTATGTATGTAAAGCTTCTGCCAGTAAAAAAAATAGAGGGAGAGAAATTGTAAAATGCCAAGTTAATAAAGTTTTTAGGAGATAAATTTACCTTTTTACACAAGTAGCCTGTATTTTGACAAGTAGTCATTTTCCATTTTTTTAATCCTTTGATTTTGGAAAATTAAAATTGGTTATTGGCATTTTGAAACCATATATTTCCTTCATGATTGGTTATAGAAGCAAATTACATCAAAACTATCCATACTGAGTGAGCAGGCAAATCAGTAGGACCAAAATGAAAGTGGTAGCCTGTATTTGGACCTTCACCTCTATAGTCCTTGAGCTTTTGGTGACAACTACTAGGAAGGAAATAAAAGACCTATAGTGCATTTCCACAGTGTAGATATAGTGGTTTTGGTGATTTTTTTCTGGTCCAGGCAGGATCTCATCCTATCCTCTTAACTTGTGAGATACAATATCTCGAGAACGAAGCGAGATATCAACAAAAAATAAAAAAAAAATTGATTTGTATTGTCAAGTTACATATGAATTCATCATCAAATTTGGATTAGGTGAAATTTTTCTTCTGGTCCAGGTCGCATTTCAATGTAACCACGTCAATTTTGAGATAAAATATCTCGATAACTAAGTGAGATTTCAAAAAAAAATTATGCTGTACTTGCAATTTGTCCCGTCGAGTTACATAAGAAGCCATCATCAAATTGTGGCACCACGGTTATCGTAGAATCCTCAAAAACGGGAAGATAATTGTTTTGGAGTAATTTCGCTATATACCTATTTTCCCATTTCTTATTTTACATTAAACTGTGAATTATCCTGCACATTTTATTCTTTACAACTAATTTATGGATTTAAAGTTTGAGAATTTTACCCAAAACAGAAGGCCTCTAATTTCCTTGAAATACTTCAAAGAATATCAGACATTTTTATTAATATGTGAACTAAATCATATATTGTGTGTTCTAGTTAATATGTTAGAAACCAAAAATTTGTTATTGTTTACTCTATCATTACATGTTACTTTGTGTGATGACCAAAACATTTGCATCACTAAATTATTATTCACTAGCTAAGTCCATCAAAAATGACGATTTGTTTGAAATATTCTGGCACTTTATTTCTTTGCAGCTGCCTAACTATATGGACTTCTTATTATGTAACCTTCATTTTATATTGTAGTACCTATTTTGGTTGTTGTTTACATGGCGATACAGTTGTAACTTCTATTGAATTGATGATAACAGAAGAATGGAAGCAATGATATTAAAAATAAATTAGGAATCCCAAAATGCTATGCTTTACCACATATTTTATTCCTGGTCCAGGCAACATTCAGTGCAATAAATGTAGAATTGCTTCCATCCACATGAAGAAATAATGGGTCAATTTGATATTGCGATATTACAATGAATGTATTACTGTGTTAGTCCACATGCGATTCATATTGAAAGTGTATGTTGAAATTAATTGAGATAATTTAGTCTATGCAATCTAGTAGTTCAAAAAATGTAGTTCATGATGCATTTCTTGTGCTTAGGTGTGTCTACATAGTTTTATTTTGTTGCAGTAGTATTAGTTGTGAATATGGTTAAGTTGGGAAGCAGCCTGTACCAGATTGTTCTCATTTTAGAACAAGCCAAGAGAAATTTAATTGTTATTAGTAATTTCATGAGCGCCATGTTAGTGATGATGTGTATTGTCAAATAACATGGTGCTTATGAAAGCCACTTGAGTTAACTTAATTGCAATGGAACGCATGCTCCGGTGGCAATTTCTCTACACACCCGTCTTCCCCTCCTTTCCTGTACCATCCTACATTTGCCCTCTAAAATTTTCAACTTAAAATTCTTTCAACAATTTTGGTAAATTATTCATCATTTCTCTTTTGGTAACTTATTCCAACACCCTTACCTAAAAAAGAGAATTTTCCTACACCCTTGTGCCTGAAGTTGAGTGCCAGCTTATGGTCATCAGAGCCGGAGCTAGGATTTTGGGTCCAGGGGTAAGCGTTATTAGTCACGGTACCAGCAGGGGGCCCTTGGCCAAATCATCGGCAAGGGCCTCTCCCGCAGACAAAATCTCTGACCTTTTTTTTTTTTTCCCCTCTATAACTTGTCGAGCGGAGGGCCGAGGGCCCCCTATTGTCGGTGGTCGGGCCGCCCATCAGCCGGGTGGGCCCCAGTACATTTGACCCGCTTATCCCCCCTCTAACGCTAGCTCTGATGGTCATGATCATCTTTTCCCTTCCATGCATTACTTTTCATTCTTACACCAATATCTTTCCATGTCTCATCACCAACATATGGCTTGTACAGGGCGTTCGCCGGGAAACGCAACCCACTGTTAGCGCTACAAGGAAGAAACTGCTCCCAGCGAGCGAGCGGTCAGCTTCCGGCATTGTTCGACCGTCGGCCGCGGACTATTTCATAATAATTACGCTTCATAAACTTGTATGTGCTAAGCATTTAAATGTGACGTAATTCATTAGCTTACCTTATAAAAGATGCTGGAAGTGTTGACCCTCTTGTGTAATGCACATTTCACATCTTCTGAACATATTTCGAGACACATGCTGCCCTAACTGACTTAATGATTTTTTGGGTGACTGTTCTAGTCGAAAAGCGATATCGTCAATTTTCTCCTCTGTGAGAATACGGTTGACCGACAGTCTCTTTTTGTTAAAAAATGAACCAGTTTCTCTTACTTTTTTAACCAGACGCAGAATTGTTGATTTAGCTGGCAGTAAAGCGCCAGGAAATTCGCGACGAAATTTACTGCGACACTTTTTAAACGACTTCTTCTTCACATATGTATCGTAGAGAAATATTCTTTGTTGCAAACTGTAATGTACCATAATTTTACTCACACTCAAACACGGTACAGATTAGTAAGAGTATGAAGCCCCAAACCAGCCAATCCGCAGAGAAACGTTTATTCACAACACTGATTAATAAGAGACTGAAGTCACAAACTAGCTACAATGCAAAGAAACCGTTCTTAACAATGTAAGGGTCCCATTATACTGCGTCACTGCACTGTTGGGGCAGCGGAGGTGTTAAACAGTGCGGTGATTCACGGTGCCGTGTGGCGGGAGTTGCTGGCTCCACTGACTGAGCAAGTTGCCGACGGCAACAGACTGGGAGGGTAGCGTTTTCCGGCGAACGCCCTGTATATTCCCTTGACCCTCTTCACTCTCCTCCTGTCTTCCATTGAATCCCATTCCAGCTCTTTTATCATATCTGTTACTGATTGTGTTCTGCAGTAATTTCAAGAAACAAATCTAGCAGCCCTTTTTCGAATCCTTTCCAACACCTGTATTTGATGCTCAAAATATGGGTCGTATACTACACTACAATATTCAAGCAATGGTCCGACCAAAGTTTAGTGACCCAATTCCTTTACTTCTCTTGTACATTCCCTCATCAAACTCTCGAACATGTGCAGAATTTTGAAACCTTTTCCTACCTCCTGTCCAATGTGTCCTGCCAAGTTAAGCTTGTTATCAAATGTATTGCCAAAATGTTTATATTTCTAGTCTTCAACAAGCAATTCTTTCCCCACCTTATAATCATAATCAACCTTTAGTTTTTTATATGTGTATCTAATAAGCTGACTCTTCTTTGCATTTATCTTCATCCCATGTTTATCAACACAACTAGATATCCTTTCCAGATCACACTGCAGCTGTTTACAGTCCTCTGCCGCTTTGGTCCTTTTATAGCAGTATGTCGTCTGCAAACAGTCTAGTTTCTGATAGTAAAAAATCAACATAATTATTCATTAGAATAACAATGATTCCAATACACTACAGTGTAGCACACGCATTTCTACTTCCACTTCTTTTGATAATGCATTTCCTAACTTAACTTCCAGTTTTCTCCCTTTCAAAAATTCTTCTATCTAGCAAATCACTTTCTCGTCCACTCTAATAATTTTCACTTTATTTACTACCATTTTATGGATCACTCTGTCAAAAGCCTTTGAAAGATCTAATGCTACACTATCAATTTTCCCTCCCTTGTCCATTTCATCCGAAATTTCTTGCATATATCCCACTAACTGAGATTGCCATGAATATCGTTGCCTAAAGCCACGTTGTCTACTTGAATGCTACTTCGCTCCTCACATATATTTCTGATGTGGTTGCATATCAATCTCTCTCTTGATTTACTTACCACTGATGTTAAACTGATCAGCCTATAATTTTTTACTCTATTTCTCACACCTCCTTTATGTATCGGCACCACTATCACAATTTTCCAGTCCTGTGGTAAGCAGCAAGTATCCAGACCAATTAAAATAATATTTCAAGATAAGGTACAATGTCACATCTGGCTGTCTTTTAGATATCTGTAGTAATTTTATCTACTTCAGCCCCTATAAGTTTTTTCAGCTTTCTTATTTCCTTTATGATATCCTCAGGATGAACTTCAAATTTTTTGGTCTATTCATTTCTAATTGGGTTGTTAATCTCATCCTCCCAGTTTCTGATTCATTGTCCCTGATGCTCTCACTAAACCAGTTACTTAAAATCTCTGCCTTTTTCAAATCCTCAGTAATTTCTTCTCAATCCCTATCTATTAATCGTCTCAGCACCCTCCTTTTCCCTCAGTTTTCTAAAATGGCCCCAGTACATTTTGCCTGCTGGTTTACTGAATCCTTTAATATCCATCATAATTGCTTCATGACCACTTATTCCTTCGGTTACTTGACATCCCACAAGGTTATCTTTGTGCTTTGGAAGGAATATATCCAAAATATTTTGTTCCCTACTGTTCTGTTCTACCACTTGTGTAAATCTTCCTTCCTTTATCAGCGTATTTGCAACTGTATGTTCCCTTGTGTTATTAATCTAATTTCCTGCCCAGTTTATACCTGGTAAATTTAAATCCCCACCAATAATGACCATTCCATTATCACCTCTGAAATCTGAGTATGAATTTAATTTCTCCTCAAGAGCCTCATCTTCATCTGTCATTCTTCCACTGCGGTAAGCAATATCCTGATTTTTTCTTTTTTATTACCCCAAGTAACTCATGGTCATGACCTATTAACACCAGTGAGCTGTGGTAGTTTTTGTTATTTAGTATGAAAACTTCGCCACCAGTTTGCTCCTCTATCTCGTTGGTACACTCTGAAACCATCGGGAAAAACTTCACTGTCTAGTACTCCTTCTTTTAATCAACTTATTACTTGTGGTTCGTGTATCTATTAAGTTTACAAATTTGATTACTTTGTTCATTATACTTCTACAGTTCAAGCAGTAACACCCTTATTACTGGCTTTATATTTTCAGCATTAACCTCCTCCTTCCCAGTTTTACCCCAGTGATATATTGTTTCACCAACTTCATCTATTTCTTTAAAATATACTGTATACATGGAAAACAAAGGGAAAATACACCCAACACTCACCAAAGTTGAAGGGAGGAGGGCAGCAGCAACACAAAAAAAAAAAAAACACACAACAAAGTAAAAACAATATTTTGACACGAGTCTTAATCATGTGAGGCGAGACAAATGGCAGGGGGAAAGATGTGGTCACATCCTAGCCTGCTATCATGATGCCCTCCTCCCTTCAACTTTGGTGAGTGTAGGGTGTATTTTCCCTTTCTTTTCGGCATTTCTTTCCTTTCATTGTTACCTATCTATAAAATTTATGATTTTTCCATCATGTATCTACAATCAGTATCACTTTACAGCAAATCAAAACACCTTCACAACGAGAGTACATATTTACTTTTTACTTTATTAAATACCTTATATAATTAGAAACATTTATTTTCCTTTTGATGATTATGATTATTATTAAACATTATTCTCCTGCATCATCTTCCCAAGATGTTGGCTTACAGGTATTGATGTAGTGCTTTACCACACCCTCTGCAATCCTAGTGCCTGCATAGATATCATTATTGACTAGTGGAGGGGAGAAAAAGACTGGTTGTGGCCTGCAAGGTAAGGAAATAGTAGGTAACATGTGGGATGAGGAAGCATGGGAGTGGGTGCAAAAGGCAGAATATATATCAGAGAAGTATTATTTTATTGCACTTGTTTTTTTTTTAATACATGTTATTAGCATCATACTTCATGGTGCCCTTCCTTCCCTTTCCCAACTTCATTTGCCCTCCAAAGACTGAGGAACTGTAAAAAATATTGTGTACTTGTGTTATTCTTATTTCTTGTTGCCATCATTATTGTACCTGCATCTCTGAAATGTTTCATTGTTTTATCAAATTTTTTATTCAATTATTTTCTTATTTATGCAATTCTTAGCATTACTTACTGCTTCCATAACATCAAACCACCTATTATTTATTACCTGTGTAGCTCTTCTGAAGGGTGCATGTCCTCAGTTACTATGCCTAGAAAGGGACAGAAAAGCATTTAAGCTTTTCCTCTTGCACAACACTGCTCTCTTTTAAGTGTTGCAATTTCATTGTTTTCATATTGCTTTTCTTGTAGATGATACAAGTATCAGCTTGGTATAAATTTCAGACAGTAGAAAATAAGCCAGTATTTTAAAAAATTGATGGTAGCCAGATAATGAACAAACACATAGGAAGAACACAACAAAACATGATTTGATGAGCAGATCATTGAAAAAATTCCTTACCACAAGGTATTAGCTTGTTATATGATGTACCTTACTCATTTGTTTTGTTTATATGGACTCCTATCTCCATTGCAGTTTTAATGAAACCTGGTATTCACTTCCTAAAGTTAGAATAACTGAAATGGATATTGTTAGCTAATTGTAAATTTATAGAATTTTTTACCTCACAGATAGTAAACATTTCTTTCTTTGTTGCTTATTTTAGGGATTTGCCTTGCAATGTCTGATGATGAGGTAGAAAAATTTGAAATAACTGATTATGATTTGGAAAATGAGTTCAACATCAACAGGCCTAGGGGAAGATTGACGAAACATCAACAAATTTATGGTATGTATCTTTTATATTGTAAATAATAAGGGTCAATGCCAAAATTTATTTAATGTAATCTTGGTTGTCCGGGTTGAACCAAAATGACGCTGTTCGACTCAGACAACCAACATTACATTGACAACGACCGTGGAAGTCTGCGCACCCAAAATTTATTTACTTAAAGACATCAGATAAATAAAGAGATAACTTTCAGATGAAGATTCTTTCTCAGTTGCCTTGGAAATCAGGTTTGGTACTTAATAAGAAGTTGAAAACTCTATATAAATTTATTGTGGATGCTTGTAAATTGGGTAGAATAGTGGGAACATAACTGAATTTCAGTATCAAGGAAGAAAGAATTAAGCAGCCATGAAATATACATAAAAATAACATAATGGAGAAGTTAGAAGAAGATATAAAACAGATTTAAACCTTAAATGTTATTTGATTAAGAATTTAAGTGCTTCATTGAACTACAACCTTCTTTTGGAAGCATCTAATGTTAGGATGCTTCCTTTTATTTACACAGTAATTTATAAAAAGATGTTGAAAAATGTTTAGTCACTGATAACCAAGATGCTGATGTGCCATCAACCCTCACCTACAGTGATTGTTTCTAAGGAGGTTTGTTCATTGTTAGGGTAAGAATGAAAGTTGAAGATCTGGCAGTGACAAAATTTGAACTACAGAGGACAAACAGAGGTTTTCAGAGAATTCCTTCACTCCCAAATAAACAGTTAATACATAAATCAAAAATTGGAATAGGAGAGCAACCACTGCTTACATTGTTGATGCCATCAAAATACTTTCTCTGTAAGCATTGAGAATTTCAGGTTTATTGTCTAGAATTACAGGTTTGGAAAAAATCCCCATATTTTGCGAAATTGTGAAACTTGGAACAGACAGAAGAAGTCAACCACAAATATTTTACAATATTTTTTAAAAAAATATAAATTGAAATAAATGAACAGAAATATCAAATACAGTAGAACTCCAATTATCTGAACTCCGAATCACTGAAAATCCAAATCGCTTTTCTAACTCATCCCACCGAAGAATTGTTGGATAGATGGAATGGCCAGTTTAAAACAATCTCTTTACCACCAAAAGTCACAAGTTTGTTGCAACCAATGGACCAGTCTGTTATCGAGACCATGAAACACCATCACAGAAGGCAACTTTTAGGGAAAGTTTTGGTGGAGGGCGAAATGAAGAAGGTGAGTTGGCTAACCACAAAAAAATAAATTTGAAAGATTGCCCTTACATGGTGGCGGAAGCTTGGAGCCTGGTTAAGACAGTCCCTTTAAGACGCGTGTGGAACAAGTTGAAAGGAATACCAACTGAACAAGAGAAGGAAAAGGGAAAAGAAGCTCAAGAAAAGGAAAGGGAAGAGAGAGGAGTAGATGGGGATGACATGTCACTTAAAAAATTGTGAAACATTTTTTTGAAAATTCCTGGATGTTTAGAAGTTAATGCTGAAGATATAGGCGAGTGATTGATATGTTATTCATTAGACCCTTGGTATGAAGTTCTAAATGATGATGAACTTATTGAAAGTGTGAGCGAAGAAAGTGTCGAGGAAGAAGATGAGCTTAATGTCGAAGTTGAAGCAGATGTGGGACCATCAGCTAGTCAAACCTTGAAACTGCGTTGAAGTGGATGGAGCCTAAGCCCCTGTGACCACATGATACTACCCACTTTCAAGCGGATGAGCGACTTGGCTGCCCGAAAACGGATGAATACAGTCAAACAGCTTACTTTGACTGAGATGTTCAGCAAGCAATGACTTTTATTTACAGTACGAACATAGTGCTAAGGCAGAAGTTCGAATTGTTTCAGGTTGGCTGCCCCACTGCGATCCAGCCAGTTTTCTTATGAGATTGTTCCTACTGGAAACTTACAGCTTGGAGTTCATGCAATGTTTCCTGAATGTAAGTGATCTGTTAAGGGTCACTCCTAGATATTTTGGAGTGTCACAGTATTCTAGTTCGACCCCCTACCATGTTACCTTTAACCTACGAGTTGCTTCTTTATTCATTACATGAAAAGCACATACTTGTGTCTTCGTAGGATTTGGTTTAAGCTGGTTCATGCTGTAATACCTTGACAAATCTTCCAGAGTGTTGGTAAGGTACTCTCCACTGATTCAAAGTCTTTGCTCTGTGAGACCAGGGCAAGATCATCAGCATACACGAAACTCCTGCACTCGGGTGGTATAGGCTGATTATTGGTATATATGTTAAACAATAATGGGGCTAGCACACTTCCTTGGAGTAGACAATTCTTCTGTGACCTCCAATGGCTATGCTGTCCTTGGAAGTCAACAAAGAATCTGCAGTTCTGAAGAAGAGTAGCAATGAACTTACTAAGACTGAAATTCCTGGTCAGATTGTAGAACTTGACTAGTAGTAGCTGATGGTTGACGGTGTCATACACTGCTGACAAATCAAGAAATACCACCCCTGTTACCTTACAAGCTTCAAATCCATCTTCTATAAACTGCATGATATTTAGTAGTTGTCCTGTGCAACTTTTACCTGGGCGGAATCCAGCTTGTTCAGGAATAAGCAAAGGATCAACTACAGGCAACAACCGGTTTAAGATCATTCTTTCAAGCAGTTTGTAGAGGTGACATAAAAGTGCAACAGGTCTAAAATTCTTTGGACTGTTTCCTTCTTTGCCAGGTTTAAGCAAGGCTATCACTTGACTCTTCCACCATATCTTTGGAATTTGACATTTACTCATACAGTTGGTAAAGAGCTGAAGCATCCATTTCTTTGTTGTTATACCAAAGTGCTTAATTTGTTCTGTCCTAACGTCATCCAGGCCTGTTGATTTTCCATTTTTTACAATTTCTAATAGCCTTATCCAATTCTTCCATGCTGAATGGTATTGTGAGGTCATTATTCTCCTCTTGGCCTTCTTTCCGCAGTTTGGGCATTTTGGACTTGTGATTAGCTTTCCCATTTAATAGCAGTTGGTGTGCTATATGGTTGGCAGTAAAATTATAATGAACTTTGATCTTAGTTGGATCATTGTTTAGATGCTTCAGTAGTCTCCATGCTTTATGGCTGTCTCTTGCGAAATCTAAGTAGTAATTTTATATGTACCTATTACACTAAACGATTTAATAATTGGTACAAAAGTGCTGTTCTACTTTTCATCATATTACAAACGTTCAACCTCACTATTCATTATATTTTATTCACGAAATTTTCACATGGGGTGTCTAGTGCTAAATAATAAATTAGACATTTATGGTTAGCAGTGATTCATGGTGGGAAGAGATAGAGGGGGTAGAGAAGAGGAGTGGCAAAGTAGACCTAGTGGTGGACTGGTCCTCAGTTTGCACAATACCAACCTTCTTAGTTCAGAGGAGCTGCTACTGTTTAGGAGAAATCTGATTATGTGCTAGGTGAAGCAAGAATTAAAATTATTGGTATTATGTGAGGTGACATGGTCAGGATTCTCAGTGAATGCTGTTTGTCTGTGGCCAATAATTCTAATGGATATTTGATTAGTGGTCAGACCTATGTAGGAATCCAGATAATAATGACAGTTTAGCTGGTGTATTGTATTGAAGGTTTCACAAGTGGCATGTCTTATGATGGGAAAGCTTTCCCTTTTCCTGAAGACGGTTTTGGTAAAGGTGGTGGAGGCTTGGCGTATGTTATACTTCTTGCAGTATGGTTTGTTGGATGGAAAAGAGCTTTGGGTCTTTCGATTGGGGTGGGGAAAACTGTTTGTGGACTAGGAGTTCATTGAGATCAGGATGTCTACTGAAACATGTTCTGAGAGATGCAGAAAGGATTTTGGGGAGGGGGTGTCTCATTTTGAGGCAGGCTCAGGGGTCCTGTGTATTTTAGGTAAATATAGAAAGATTGGTTACCTACAAATCATAAGAAAGGAAACAATTGTTCAGCAAATTGTTAAAAGATCAGTGATATTGAAAATGATATGTGGCTGGAACTGAATAAAGTTAAAAGTGAACTGTTAAAAACATGAATTTATTTAAAACTGTAGTGGTAGAATGGACCAAAGTATCGTGCTGGCTTGTTTACAGATGGAAGATAAAGAGTTCAAAAACATAATTAGCATGGAGAAAACGCATGCATACAGAATCACTGAAGAGGTAACTAGTTTTCTTAAGAGAAATAAAACAAATTGATCTTTTTGGGCTCTATATGTATACCAAAAGTTTGTTAAAAAGACAGTAAAAGTAGTACGTGAGTAAATTGGTATATTCAATAGCAGGAGGAAGAAATACTCAAAGGCTTACACAAAATTAATGCAAAAAGTAGTATAAAAATGTAACTATGACCATTGGAATGCTTTATGTTCTAAAAATAAAACAACTATTATAAGAAGACATATTTTGGTAAATATACCGATTTTACTGTCAGGAGAGCAGGCATGAATAATATTTTCTTTTTGAAATAATAGAATGAAACTAAAAATGAGCTTGAGACAGTAATACGTTTTAACAGTTATAAATGTGGGAAAAGCATCATACTTTTCCTGTCATAAATCTATTCTGGATGTTAGATTGAAAAAGAAAATCACATGTTCAGATGCGTTAGTCCTAGTTTGGAAGAATCATTACTGTTTGACGACATAATACATTTGAAATTAAAGTTAAGACTATTGCAGATACTTTTGTGAATAAGTGAAAGTTGGAGCGTGTATATAGATTTTTTGTTATTGGACATGTGTGTTAATTGAAACGAAACCACAGCAGAAAGTAAAAGAGCCATTGCTGTCTGGTTGTTGATAGCAACTTGTGTTCCCATTTTTCTGTGGATTGGTTTGGTATATGCAGTATGAAGCTGGATGCAAGACACTAGAACTTTTGGGGAAGGTCCTTTGCCAACAAGTATATATTTAGATGATTGCAGGACTGATATTCTACTTATTTTATTATTTATTATTAATTTTACATATTTTTTGAATTTGCCATGTAACATGCCTGTCTTATTGCTGTCATGATATTTTCCATCATACATGCCATCTATTGCAAGATTTGGGGTGGTTGTGTGCTTTAATTTGGTTTAAGAGGTAATGCTAATGTGTATGTGTGGACGTGTACCAACATTTATAGTGCAAATAACCCCCAAATTAGAAGTAAACGCACTAATGTGAAATAATAAAAAAAGTAAAAGAAAAAATGAATATTGAATGAATCAAGCAAGTTTGATAATTGTTGCCATGCAGTAATGTTATAGATCAACATTTATCTCGTTTGAATTTAACGCTAATTGCTTGCAAGGCAGTGCTACTAGAATTCTTACATGCTCTTCCTTCATTTGTAGATGTGAGGCCTTAATAACAGTATGACAGCAGAACCAAGTTGAGAACATGTAGCATATCCTGATGCTGTATTAAATAAGCTTTTCACCCGCTAGATGGGTTTTGGAGAGGTTTCATTATTGAATTAAGAGAAGCAGGTGGGAAGTTGCAGCACATTGTTCGCCACGTGAACCATTATGACCTAAGCATCATCAAGGACATTTCAACTTCTGCCGGGAACAAGCGGCATGGCAATTTGTGGAGTGGCAGTGAGTGATGTTCAACAAAAAATGATTCTGTCTGCATACAAACAACCACTGAATACAAGTCTTTATACCTCTTGGTGAAAGCAGTGATGCCCGCTTCACCGTAGAGTAGCATACCACAATAACAACAGATGTCATGATGTAGGATGCTATTTCCTGTGATTCCTACTCCCTACTGATGGTGGTTTAGAAACCTTGACAACTCTTCAAAGCGTTCAAAAAATTCTGTGAATTCTGTGAGCACTTCAATTTGTGGAGCATCTTTACCATTTTCTGGTAGGATAATGTCTGGCCACATGCAACATGGATATCTCTGGCGTGTCTTTGTTATGTTAACATGCTTCCTTGGCAACAGAGATCTGTTGCCCATTGAGATTTTTTTTTGGACCAACTTCTGCCAGCAGCAACAACCTTTAAAGTCAGTTTTGCCAACTGTGGCAAGATCTTACTCAGGATATCTGATTTCTGTATGCCTCTGTTCCCAGTTGTATTGTGTCTGTATCAATATCACAAGAGATCCAACAGTTTGCTATGGGCATCTGTAAGGTGTTTATTACCCTTAAATTCTAAATGAATTTTATGAAGTTTGCTGAAACCTATATTTGGAATGGATTTTTGGATTTAATGTAAATGGTGTCACTATAGTGGACTGCCACTGTCACTCATAAAATACTTGCCTCTATCACTGATAAAATACTGACCTACTAGGAAATGCTGTAATGGCTCTGGTTTGTTGAAATCTCTAGGCAGCTCACCATTCATAGAATTTGAACAATTGTTTGCACTGTTTACTGTGACCAAGATCTTGATTTTGCCTGAAGTCTTATTTAAATGCAACAGGCATCACACTATGAAAACAAATTAATGATATTATATTGCACCAGGTTTTCACTAATTTCATCACAGATGAACTGCACGACCTGTGTGTTAGTTATCTGCAATGCCAAATGGTAATGACTACTGCGATGGATTTGGATCAATTCCTATCCTTGTGAGACTTAAAAAGTCCTGAATAGACTTGAACAACCCATAAAGAAATGTCACCTGATGTGTATTGAAGTTTTCCAAGTACACTTTTTGAAATTTTCTTTTACACTTTTCTTTAGTGAACTGATTGTCATTCATCATTTTACCTTTTTTTTTCTAACTGCTTAACGTCTCAACAGTGAGGTCTTTAGAGATGGGCATCATTTTACCACATTACCCAACCTGATAGTGCATCAAACATACAGTTGGTGATAGCTATTAGAAAAAATTGCATTAAAAATGAGAAGAAGAAAAGAACTGAGAGCAAACTTCACTACCACAATAAAAATATACCCCTCCAATCTTAGTGTTACTAATATGATAAACACTATTTTAAAAAATCCAACTGAAACTGCTGACTTAATGCCAAAAAACTTCATCCAAAAGTCCAATAGTTAACGCTCAGTGTTCATGTCCATAAAATAACATGTCACCACAAAGACAGATCTGCTTACTGTGAGATTAGAGAATGCCCTGTCAAATAACAGATATTATTTCTCACTGTATATAGGCTGTTTTTAATCATCCGGTGCCCTTCCCCCCTTTTCCTTTGGCTTAGGGTAGAGACTTAATGTTAAAACCTTATTATTGAGAGCGCAAACTTTTTCAGAAGCCAGTTGTCTTATCACCATACTAAACATTCAGTGTTTTCCTTTTACAGACACTTTCTTATTCTTGTTTAAAAATTTGAGCAATTGTTGTGATGAGTTACTGATGCAGGAATACAAATATTGGCAGTCAATCAATTTTTACTACACAATATAGGAAAGTAGGAAAGGGTGCAAAGGAGTACAACAATATTTGTTTATGCAAATTACCGTAGAACACAATCGGCTACAGACATGATAAATGAACTGAATTTGAAGTTATTGGAAGACAGGAGGAGGGTGAAGAGAGTGTTAGGAGTGTATGAGGTGTATATTGGTGGTGAGGCTTGGATTGCTATTGTAGGAAAATTAGTTGTAGTACATGGAATGGAAAAGTTGACCATGGCCATAAGATGGCACTTGATTTTTAAGTGTAAGGGAATGGGAAACCATTGTTTTGCATGTAAGGAAGTAACGGACTGTAATAAATTACCAAGAAAAGATGAACAATTTACCAAATAAACTGAAAAAAATTTAAATTCGTGAAGTACATGGGTGGGTAAATTCCGCTATGAGAATTGAAAATAAAAAACATCACATGTGAAAATAGATATGTTTGGAATTGTCATCAAAGCATATGCTCCATTACAATTTTACATCTACATTGGAAATTATTAAAATGGTTCTACAGCTACATTGTTATCACTTGATAATTTATACTGAATTATTAGTCTGAAAACCTGTGATAAGCTACCTATTATTCTGTTGGAGGATTGCAATACATGTTTTGACAGTGAGGCTCTACGGTGATAATATATGTCAGCATTGGAAATGTTTGGAGATAATGCTGTGAATTCTTAAGTTTTGTGAATGTTACTGTAGTGATAAATTAGAATTTCCATCTACAGTAAATTGTAACTATACTTCATGTTATTGTAAACTATTAATTACCTCATGAGTTATGTTGTATCATAGGGGACAAGAACAATAGGTAATATTTGTGGTGCTGAGTTGTTGGAAAAAATTTATATGGGTTGTTTGTATGTGAGCAGAGTGTAAAAGTGTGTTTTACACAACAATCAAGGGTTAGTATCCAGAGACAGGTGACATTGGTCAATGTATTTCAAAAGATAAGTAGGAACAAGTTATTCTGGTTTGCCTTTGTTATTTTTTTAATTGTATTCTTTGTTATCTGAGTGTAACCCTTTCCTCCCTGACGGTACTTATAAGTACCACTGTATTTACCAACATATAATTCGACAATACCAGTGTCCACTGCATTGTTAAGCCTGTTGATGTATTGTCGTATGATTAAGTCAGACAATGACAACATTTATTTTTAAATTCTGCGTGAAATTGCCGATAAATTAATTTTCTAAGTTGGGGCTTGACAGCATACTGACCAAAGTAACAAGTGGTACATTACAATGAATTTTTAGTTGATAATTTACTTGGTAAGTGTCAATTTCTGTTATTACTTTTTTAGTTTGAACATTTAACCATATATTTTTTACCTATAAAATATGTTTTTCTAGTTTCTTTACTAAATAATCTAGAAAAACCAATGTGGACTTATAAGTACCATCAGGGAGTTCTGGGTAGTTTTATACAGATTATTGGTCAATAGATTTAGCAAGTATACAATTGGTTTTATCATTGATTTAGGTATTTTCAAATGGATATTTTTATGAAATACGCTCTGATTGAAGCTCTTCTCTTAGAAGTTTATAATTTATCATCTCTTCTGACGATGTTATCTAGTATTATCATTATTTTTCATCAGTTTCATTATTAAAAAACTGAAACAACTTTTGTTTGTGGGAGAATCAGACCCTACTGCAAGGGACTTTCTAACAATCTGCTGATGGAAAACTAAAAAGAGGAGATTGTTACAATGAATTTACAAACCTAGGTATTTGCTACTGGAAATGGAAGGATAGAAAGGTCATGCATTTAGTATCAAATTTTCATGGCAGCGGTGAAACTCCACTACACTGGTTGGGGTCAATGGCAACTTCAACAGATGGGCCCTCTCTCGGGTTGGACTGGTGACCTGGTTGATCTTGGACCAGAGGGCCTCTCTGGCCGGTCATCGGGGGCCACCTCTGGCAGTAGGTCCTGTAGCATTTTGCCCATCCTGCCACCCTGTTGTTACACCACTAGTTATATGCAAAGAAAAAGATGGATTGAATTCGACAATTTCATGCTCAGGAGTCATCAAGGACTACAATACCTTCATGTTGGGGGTTGATACTGCTGATCAACTGATGACTTTGTGCAATGCTGACAGAAGATTACCGAAATCATGTTAAAGATTGTTTTGGGGAATTCTGGATGTTGTATTTGTCAATGCCTATAACATAAATGATCCGATATTTGAAAAAAAGTCTGTAAAATTTTTTAGAAGATCCTTTGCACGAGGTATGATGACTATGAAGGATATCGGTAAGAAGAAAAGGTCATCTATATATATTTCACCAAGCCCTCATACATTCAAACAACACAAGTCATACTATTCCATAGTGAGAGATATATGATTGGGAAACAGAGGTATACACTGTCCCTAAATTGTAAAAATCAGATGAAGATGTGAAGTATGTAGAATGAAGAAAATACAGTCAAAACATCATTTCAAATGTTGCACTGCAATGTCTTTTGTGTCTGAATGAGCAAAAAGAATTGTTTTTTTTTTTTTAATATCATAAGGCAAACATTTCATACCAATATGAACATAATTGATTTCAATTGCTATTTCTGTACATCCTGTGATACACAAAGTCCCTGACGGTAGTTATAAGTACCGGCTTAGTAATTAGCACTTAGAGTTCCAAAAACAAAAAATTGAAAAAAATATGTGTGCTTAATTTCAAGTACCTTTATACAAATATATAATTGAAATTATAAATTTCCCTTTATTTCCAATAGCCGGTAGGAAAGGGTTAAAGTGGTTTGGGCCCTTTTGTACTTGAATATCTTTAGTATTGAAGCAACTTCATGCCTCACATTCTGATGTGCATAGATTTCAGCAAGCTTAGGAAATTTTACTAAATTTTGATTTCTTGGGCTTCTTTGGCCATCTTTGTTAACAATAACTTTAATTCGTTCCTCTCCTCGCATTCGGGAGGACGGCGGTTCGAATCCCCGTCCGGGCATCCAGATTTGGGTTTTCCATGGTTTCCCCAAATCACTCCAGGCATATGCCGGGATGCTTCCTTCAAAAAGGCCATGGCCGAATTCCTTCCCATTCCTTGCCCCCATCCTTGCCCCCCATCCTTTTCCCGTCTCTAAAGACCTCGATGTTAAAAAGATACGTAAAGCAGTTAAAAAAAATAAAAAATAATAAGTTTAATTACAGGGAATGCTGCATTTTTCATTTGCACTGTCAGCTGACATGCTGCAGCCTTCATCAGATACTTAGCAATGAGTGCCAAGAATCGCAATACTAGGCCACTGTCTTCATTAAAGCTGTTACTTTTTATTTTCAAATTTTCTACTGCCTTCTTTTCTCATCAAGACCAAGACTGAACTTCTCTCCATAGCAGCATCATGTTCTCAGATTTTATCTTGTGCCTGGCCACTGTTTATTTGTCACTTGTTTTCTTTATAGTGGTACATATTATGTTCTTAAATATCTGGACATTGTGGATCATTTTCCTCAGTTGCTGATAATATTTATAAATGAATTATGCCAAAGCAAATGAATGTTTGTGCATTTGTTGAACTCCCAAACGAGTTTCACTTCTTTTGCAGAAGCATCTTCAGCGGGTTCTCATTTTTCGGTCCATGCATTTACTTATGTTCCACCCTCAGCAGCAGTGAATTTTTCAATTGGGAATTCAATAAATGCACAAACATTCCATAGCTTTGAAATTATTTATTTATCAATATGTTCTTTAAGTTTATTTGCCACAGTATGAGCCATTTCACTGATGTAAATACTGTCGAAATTGCAGAGGATTTTATAAATACCTGCAAGTTGGCGTTACCGTAAATAGTCTTTCACCCTGTTTGATGATCAGCCAAGGTGGCAGTGAACCTTATAAACTGTTCACACCTCTACCTGCTTTAACAATTTTCCAGTCCAGTCTGTGATAACTTGTTCATATGAGAGAAAGATGAATTTCTGTGGAAAGTTAGAGTTGCAGAATACATGGATGTCTTCCTTGAGTTTGTTAGTTCTTAAAAACCTTCTGATGCCTGATTTACGGTAGATGTTGGCCATTCTTGTGTGTGTCGCCATTTATTCCATCATACTTTCTGAGTCATACTGATTTCGCTCTTAAACTCAATGAATTCAGTATGCCCTTCTTGGGTGCTGGTGCAACTTGGCATGCAAATAGCTGTTATATTGCTATGTAAGACTGGAGATTTATATTGCTAATACTCCACTACAAAGTGGGTGGTGGAGGGTGTACAGCATCTATCCTAATGAGTAAAGTGGTAGTGACTAGAGCTATCTTAAGGAACTAGCCTTGCAGCCATCTGGAGTGACCTAAAACACCATACCCAAGATATCTGTATTTGTAGCTGCTATATCCGTACGGCGGCCGACGACGAACGGTGGAGGGGCGGTCCGCAGGAGATGGTCACGAATAACCCGAACAAGTCCAAGGAGCAGGCTGAACGAAATCCAAAGACGCGCACAGGTTGTATCCGACGTGAGGTTCACAGAGTACGAGAGAGAGTACCGGACGTTCACCGAGAACAAGCAAAGTCACGAGTCCGAGAAGCGATTCACTGAGTCCAAGAGAGAGTACCGTAGACGTAGCCGAGACGAACACTGTTGAGAGTCCAAGAGACGAATCACAGTTTGACGGAGTCACAACCAAAAGCGCAGCAAACACCGAACTGGATGAGTGGGGCTGCGCTGGCTTATTTATATCCGTGCCGGGTCGGCTCTGATTGGCCGTGGCGGAAACTGTGATATGGTCGCGCTGGTTGGCCTGATGCCAGCGCCGTCTATACTGGGTCGATTTCCATGCCACCTACCGGGCATACCGCAATGTTGGGACGGGATACTGCTGGTTTTCTTGGGCGCAGGTGGTATCGTCGTTGTGGGGAGGGTGGTTGTGGGACCTCTGCTAATGACGCTGATGGTGGTATCCTGTATTCTTCCTGATATTGTTGTGATGGTGATGGGCCTGTTGTGATGTGAGGACGCAGCTGGTTTTGATGACGGCGTTCTATTCTGTGTGGCGTTTGTATTGAGATGACACGCCATCCGTGTGTCCCCACTACTGTTGCTGGCATCCAAGTGGCGTTTCCTCAGTAGGCGCGTGCCCAGACCGCGCTGCCTGGCGTGTACCGATGGGACAGTCTGGATCGGGGCTCTGCCGGTGATGGTGCCAGGAGGTGCAGCATCGTTCGTGGTTGTCGCCCATGGAGCAGTTCTGCTGGGCTGCGACCATTAATTGGTGTTGTCCGGTATGTGCTGAGAAAGAGGGTGAGGGCAGAAGACGTCGTAGCTGTCTGTACCTCTTTCAGCATTTGTTGCTTGAACATCCTTACGAGCCGTTCTGCTTTGCCATTTGAGGCTGGATGGAATGGAGGACTGAAGATATGTTTGATGCCGTTAGCCACGCAGAATTCTTCGAATGTGGTTGCTGTGAATTGGGGCCCGTTGCCTGAGACGAGGGTGCGTGGTAGCACCTCGATGGCAAAACCTGGCTTAATGCATTTAGTGTAGCTTCCGTCGTTGTGGATGCCATGTGAACCACGTACGGGTACTTTGAATAGGCATCAATTATCAGTAGCCACATAGTTCCCAAAAATGGACCTGCAAAATCCAGATGAATGCGGTCCCATGGTTGGCGGGGTGTGGGCCAGGGGGCAAAGGCTTGCGGTGGCGCTGCCTGATGTTGGGCGCAGGCTGTGCAGCTGCGTACCATCTTCTCAATGTCTTTATTGATTCCTGGCCAATAAGCATGTCTTCTTGCGAGATTTTTAATACGGGACATGGCCCAATGTCCTCGATGCAGGAGCTTTAGAATTTGCGAGCGCAATTCCGCTGGGATGACCACACGATGTGTGTCGTTTTCTGCGTCCAAAAGGATGACGTTGTCTGTGACCGAGAGTCTGTCAGATATGTGGCGCCGTGTCTTCAATTCGTTGTCCATTCTGCGTGTGAGGTATGTTGGCCACCCGTGAATGATATAGCGCAGGACCTGGCGCAAGATTGGATCCCGCTGGGTGGCGGAGGCGATTCGGGCTGCTGTAATGGGGAACCCGTCCACTGTCTGCTTCCTCTCTGTGTCGATATGAAAACACAGTACTTCTTGTTGGTCGAATTCCGGATCAGGGCCGGCAGGCAGGCGTGATAGGGCGTCGGCATTGGAGTGTTGTGCTGTTGGCTTATATTGGATTGTGTAATTATAAGCGCTCAGAAACATCGCCCATCATTGGAGGCGTTGGGCCGTTCGCTCTGGGAGGCTGGAGCGGGGTCCAAATATTGCCACCAACGGTTTGTGGTCCGTGATGAGGGAGAACTTGGTTCCAAATAGGTATACATGAAATTTCTTGATAGCGAAGACTATTGCCAATGCCTCTTTCTCGATCTGCGAGTAGTTGCGTTGTGCTGGCGTCAATGTCTTAGAAGCAAACGCTATCGGTTGTTTAGAGCCGTCTTCATTCCTATGTGCGAGTACCGCCCCGATTCCATATGCTGAGGCGTCAGCTGCCACGACTAGGGGTCGTGTAGGAGAAAACGGCGTCAGACAAGGAGCAGACCTTAGCATGCGCTTTAGCCGGTCGAAGGCCCGTTGACAAGACGGGGCCCAGTTGTAGGCAACGCCCTTTTTCCGGAGCTGGTTTAGGGGTTGTGAGATATGTGCCGCTTGTGGCAGAAACTTTGTGTAGTAATTTATTTTCCCGAGGAAGGCTTGTAGTTCTGGCAGATTCTTTGGGCGGGGTAGGGAATCTATGGTGGCCACGTTGCGGTCTGATGGCCTAATTCCCTCTTTGTTGAGCCAATGGCCGAGATATTCTACTTCCTCTTGAAAAAACCGACACTTCTCGAGGCGACACCTCAGCCCTGCCTCTTGTAATGCTGCAATTAGCGTGCGCAGGTTTTGTAGGTGCTCCTGGCGAGTGGTTCCTGTGACAATGATATCGTCCAGGTAGTTTGCGCATGCCGGGATGTGTCGCAACAGCTGCTCCAAGTATCTTTGGAATATTGCCGGTGCAGAAGCGATGCCAAACGGGAGGCGCTTGTATTTGTAGAGTCCAAACGGTGTGTTGATGACGACGATGTTTTGTGATTCCACATCTAGTGGAAGCTGTAAGTATGCATCTTTGAGAAATGAGACTGGGCGTTGATCGTAGCCTTAAAATCTCCACACAACCGGAGGGTGCCATTGGGTTTCCGGATGATGACCAGTGGTGTAGCCCACGCGCTGGATTTGACAGGTTCGATTACTCCAATGTTCTGAAGCCGGTCAAGTTCCTGTTTTACTGCTGCACGTAAGGTGACCGGAATCTGATAATGGGGCCAGCTTCCGCAGGAGGAAGCACGTGGTGGGTGATGCCCACGACAGAAACAGCGAGCGCTGTAAGGCATCGTCCGTCACCTGGAATGCCGAGAAATGCTGTTTGAGCCGATGCAAATATGTGTCCCAGTCTTCCTTGGCGTCATTAAATGGTGGAAACGTTGGAGGCCGGATGTGTGAATTTTCCGAGGCCTGGGCTGACTTGGCCTCCTGTGCTAACAGTTTCTCGAGTATTACTTGTAGCGTTTGCTGTAGCAGCGCTGTCTGCTGTTGTTGTTGCTCCTGAATACGAGTCACGGTGTCCATGATGCCAGCTGATAACATTTTTCCTCATCGCCAATTGCTATATCCGTACGGCGGCCGACGTCAAACGGCGGAGGGCCGGTCCGCAGGAGATGGTCACGAATAACCCGAACAAGTCCAAGGAGCAGGCCGAACGAAATCCAAAGACGCGCACAGGTTGTATCCGACGTGAGGTTCACAGAGTCCGAGAGAGAGTACCGGACGTTCACCGAGAACAAGCAAAGTCACGAGTCCGAGAAGCGATTCACCGAGTCCAAGAGAGAGTACCGTAGATGTAGCCGAGACGAACACTGTTGAGAGTCCAAGAGACGAATCACAGTTTGACGGAGTCACAACCGAAAGCGCAGCGAACACCGAACTGGATGAGTGGGGCTGCGCTGGCTTATTTATATCCGTGCCAGGTCGGCTCTGATTGGCCGTGGCGGAAACTGTGATATGGTCGCGCTGGTTGGCCTGATGCCAGCGCCGTCTATACTGGGTCGATTTCCATGCCACCTACCGGGCATACCGCAATGTTGGGACGGGATACCAGAGTAGCTGAATATGAATTTATTATATTCTACATACTACTTCTCGTGTACGATACCTTATGAGAATTAACTTAAATCTAAATTACAAGTTGACTGAAGTCATCACACAGTCTTATTGAAATAACATGGTTACTGTATACAAAGCTAAACTCATAAATTACTTCTTTCCTTCTGGGCTAGACCACACTTCTAATAATAATCTTGCTTCAAAGGTGTCCCATCTCCTGTGACAGCACTGTCAACTAATGTTTTTCATGTTCACATAGATTCTAACCCTGTAACTTAATTAAAAATGTTGATTATAAAAAGTCATGGTGCTTTGTCTCTCAAAAGTAAGGAAATAATTTTATGGGACACAAAACTGAACTCTAATAACCTTTTACATAATCTGTTTATAAACTGTACTTTCTACTGTCACACATACACCATAAAATGTATAAAGATGTTTTTCTTCTTTTTTATCTGCATTTTTCCAGATTGTGATTCATCCTTTATACAATTAAGATTACACCCATTACTTTTTTTCAGTACTTCAAACCTTTAGTTTGTCCTATACATTTGTGTTTATTCTTTCTTCTCTTGCAATTCTTCAGATCTGCAGTTAGTTCTTTAGCTTCATGCTTCTTCCCTTTTTTACCCCTATTTTTCAGATCTCCAGCTAGCTCTATAGCTTCATAGCTCTTCTTTTTTCTCTTCCAATCCAGCTGACCTTTTTCACTATCGTTCATCACTCAGTATTGCTTCAACCATTCCATTTCCAAAACAGCATTGTTACTTAAATAGGGGATCAACTTTACAGTAGCACCAAAAATTTTCACAGGCATTTCCACAACTTCCTTTTTGTCATCAATATGCTCCTGTACTGTTCCCAAAATAGTCATACTCCTACTGCTCGTATTTACCACAGCATAGTCTCTGGTGTTATAATCTCCACTTTTAGCTAGTGCTGTTCAATATCTGTGCTCCTTATTTCTGGCTCTTCATGTGAAAAGTATATATCTCTATCATCACCAGTACTTCACTTCAACATTCATGCACATCTTCTTTGTGGTCTTTGTATCTGACATGTATTGACTTACAGTTTCCATTATACTCCTCATCTTGATTTTTCTCTCTTCCCAGTGCACAATGTTGTAGTGAGACAGTATTAGGTAAGCTAAGTGTAGAAAGAGTAGATAGGCAGTCATACATTTAATGTATTTGGATGATATTGAGGATTAATTAAATATTTGGGAAGTATAAGATAATCCGAGAAATAAATAGAATTAATTGTTAGTTGTTCCATGAGGCATTGTTGAGTGCAGAGCCCACAGTGTATTAAAGTGATTGTTGTGAGGAGTCTGAAGCTGGCAGTCACAAGAGATGGAGGCCAAGTTATAGCGCAGCGTATGTAGTAATAAAGTGAGCCAGGCTTTTGATTAAGTATAGAGTGGACAAAAAAGCATATTATGCTGTCCTTGAAGTATTTTCAACAAGTGTTTTGTGGAGAACAGCGAGCCAGTAGAATTTAGAGGTCAGAACACAGTGTGTAAATTAATGGGACTGAAGCATGGTCAGAATCTGAAATTGGAAGATAAGAAGTATGATAAGCCTTATCCACGGTCAAAGTAAATATTCTGTCTAGAGGTGATGGTGGATAACTTGTATGTGTTGTGTGAAATAACCCAGAGTGAACTTTAAAGTGAACCGTGATATAATTTCTGGATCTAGTAGAACCTGCAAGCCTAACGATCATTATCACATAACTACATGCATAACTACTTTGAAGAAGCATCGCTTTAATGGAGCGAAACCAATGTAAGTACCACATGGTGACTGTGACAGGAAAATGAACTTTGGTGGTTTTTTGGACACTTTGGATGCAAGTGAACTTTTGTAGATTTTGGAAATTATTTGGGGATGTCACTTGGAAGGAAGTGTGTCTCCTTTTCTGTCAATACATCACACTGTTGACATGATAATTTTGTCATAAATTTTGTAATTTTGACTATTTGGTGTTATTTCTGATATTTGATGTAATGGAAGCTGTAATAGTTAGTCCATCACCACCAAGCATTACAGTTGAAGGATAAAGAAATGGTTTTGTTTGAGTATATTAGTTTTCTTTGTACAATGTAAAGATTTTGGATGATGTGAGTAAGAAGTTATTAGTATATTAAACTGTCTCTTTAAGTTATTTTTACTATTGTCCACTGTCATTTCCAAATAGCAAATATAAACTTGGGGGGGGGGGGGTTGAAGCGAGACAGTTTCAATTAAGCTAAGTGCAGAAAGAGTGGCTAGGCAGTCGTACATTTAATGTATTTGGATGATATTGAGGATTAATTAAATGTTTGGGAAGTAAAAGATAATCAGGGAAATAAATAGAATTAATTGTTTGTAAAGGCTCAGTTGTTCCATGAAGCATTGTTGAATACCGAGGCACTCAGTGTAGTAAAGTGATTGTTGTAAGGAGTCTGAAGCTGGTAATCGCGATAGACGGAGTCAGAGTTATAGTGCAGCGCATGTAGTCGTAAAGTGAGCCAGGCTTCCCTTTTGATTAAGTATAGGGTGTACAAAAAAGCACTATGATGCTGTCCTTGAAGAATTTTCGATAAGTGTTTTGTGGAGAACGGTGAGCCGGTAGAATTTAGAGGTTGGAACGCAGTGTATCTTAGCGGGATGGAAGCGTGGTCAGAATCTGAAATTGGAAGAGAAGCGGTATGATAAGCCTTATCCACGTCCAAAGTAAATATTCTAACTAGTGGTGGTGGTGCATAACTTGTATGTGTTGTGTGTATAAACTCAGAGTGAACTTTAAAGTGAACTGTGATTTAATTTCTGGTCCTAGTAGAACTTGCAAGCCTAACAACCATTATCACATAACCACTTGCATTATCGCACCTCCTTTGAAGAATCGTCACTTTAATGGAGCAGATCCAATTGTGCCACAATGTTTTGTTACATATTAAACATACCATGTTGCATACCATATTTCGTTATTTGTCTTTTGTGCTAATTTTATGTTTTTTCCATGGGTATGATTAAATTTTCCTCATAATTTGATTTTTCTTTCATTACCAAAAGATACCCAACTTCATCGTTTTCATATTCGTCCATTGTCAATTCATTGTCTTCTTCTTGAATATCATTTACCTCTTCTTTTTCTTCTTTGTGTTCGTTCTATTCTTCTGTGTTCGTGCTCCATTCAGTCACTTCCATTTAATTAGCTCTTTTACAATTTTTTTGCATCTTAACTAATAATAATTATTCCAGTTCATCCTTTTCCTTCAAGTAAGGTTCCTTCTCTCAGCACTAACTGGTTCAAATGCATATACACTATTTGTTTTTTCACTCTCCATCAGTTTATTCAAGTTGCATCACAGATCATAATTTTTGTAACGTATCTGTATTTGTTGCGGAATACAATTAATAATATTCTACCTACTACTTCTGCTTATACGGAACTATATGAGAATTAACAGAAATCTTATTTTATTTGTAACTAAATTATAAATTGAATTGATGATCAAGCAATCTCTTGAACACTATGTTCAAAACTAAACTCATAAATTACTTTTTTACTTCCCAATTAGCAATGCCAGATCTGGGGGAAGGAGAGGGGGCAAACCGGGGTGTTTGCTGCATGCAGCAACTTCATGGGGGTGGCAAATTTATGTCGCTGTGATGATAACAAAAGGGGTGGCAAAATAATGTCCAAAGAGACGGAATTTCACAGTTTTTGCCCCAACTCGGAAAATTCCTAAATCCACCACTGCCAATTTAACCCCACTTCTCATAACAATCTTGCTTCATTCTTTGCTTCAAAGATGCTCCATCTCCTTAGTTAGCACTGCCAACTTACGTCTTTGATGTTCACAGAGACCTTAGCTCTGTATCTCAAATGAAAACATTCATTGTAATAAGGCTTGATATATAATTTGAGTAATGGCGGCAATGAAATTGCCATTGAACACTGAAAATAGGGGAAATAGTGTGTCACTTACCATAGATGAAGGTGGGAGGGCAAGACAAACACAAAAAAATCACTAACACACTTTATAAAAAGATGAAACAAGAGGTAGGGTGGGGATTGCACCGTAGTGGGGGGGAGAAAGTCGACTAACATTAATTGTGTTGATCAATCGGGGTAAAATAATTTTTTTCTTCAAAAATATAATTTCGACCTTTTATAAGAGAGAAAAATAAATAAGCAAATAAATCAAAATGTAAAAAATATATATTCAAATTGACAGTAAATTTGTAAAATTGTGATAGGTTTACTGGTGGAATCGTAGCATAGGTTGAGGCCAGGGATATGTTTGGTGATTAGGACGTGTTGATAGGCCAGTTTGTAACGATGGTGTTGCATCCCTAAATATTTGAGTAAGAGTGCATTATCTAAAGAAAGAAGGAATATAGCAGAAAGGCAATGTAAAGACGATTGGTTGGATAGGACGATCATGTGACAAGGAGAAATGTTGTGATTGGCCGACAGAGACCAGTAAGAGGAAGGGCTAAGTTAGTGAAGGGGTCTGTATGGTAATTTTCGGAGTGGCCGGTCGTGCAAGGATGATTTGTGTGAATGTTCACTATGTAGCCGTATATCAGTTTTCTGATGAGCCACCTATGCTAGAAACTGTACTATGCAAGAACATTAAGCATGAGTGTTATAAGAACTGTTGTGTTTGACATGCTAACTTGCAATCTTTAGTTAGGAGTCCGATCAAACAATGATCGGGTTATTTCATGTCTGGTGGTGACATATTATGTTTAATGGTGGAATAAACTGTGAAATGGATGCAGTTCTGTGTTGTACTTAGTTGTGTGGATGAACCTTCTTCCCTTGTGTTATTATCACAAAAAGAACTAAACATCCATACTATGTGCGAAGACAATAGTCCCAATAGTACAGGCACTAAAGCAATTGATCACATGGTGATATTCTTTCGTGGGAAAGCTTAATCAATCCCCAATGGCAAACTAGTTTTAATTATCACAATTTGCCATCTACGGAGTTCCAAAAAGGTAATGTTATTTGGGGATATGCTGACAGGTCTAACCATAAAACAGGTATTGAAGATTGTCGGAATCATGTGAGCTGGCATGGATTGCCACTTGATGGCTTGGGTTGGCAGCATAAACTTTTCGGCTGTGCCCATTCATCCTATAAGACAGTTGTTAAGTGGTGTAACCAATTTAGGAAGCAGTGCAGTGGAGACAGCTAAGTTGGTAAGTAAGGTGAGTGGTACCACATGTGGCATGTCAAATAACAGCGAAGGATTCCTCTGTAAGAGGATTAAAATAGGTAGTGGAGGCTGGATGAATGCTTCATATTCTGCAGCCGGGTCTATTGCAAGGGAAAGATCCATGTGGAAGTTTATGAGAGTTAGAAGGTAAGTGCTTGTGGACCAAGATGTTGTTCAGATTAGGTCTGTTAAAGCAAGTGCAGGGGACAGTGGATAGGATTTTGGGAATGAGGATACGGATTTTGAGGAAGGCATGTAGAAAGTATGCCCACAGCATAGGATCTGGTTAATGGATTACAGGCTGGGAGAGAAATGGGTGATGAATATTGGTCTGTGGTCAGCTTTAGGAGATACAGAATGGGATTTGTAGGTGATAGCACAAGAGAATTGCTTTTGCACAAGATCAGGTGGGTAGCAGTGCAAAATAAAGGCTAGGGATAATTTTTGGGAATATTTGGAAAGTTATTTATGATTGGAACAGATACAACTGTCACAGACTGCAGTGGTGTATGGAAGGGAAAGTTTGGTCTGGGAAGGATAACAACTATCAAAGTATAGGTCCTGTAGTAAAGTTGATAGTTTGATGTGGCCAGAGGCGGGGGGGGGGGGGGGGCACCTTATTGTAGGATGAAATTCACATTGAAGAAGGTGATATGACCAAGTGAAATTGACGGAGAGACTGTTGTTGCAGAAATTGAGGTGGTAATCTTCCCCATGGTTCTGAACCATAAGTATTATCATCTAAGTATCTGAACCACACAAGGGAGCTGAGTAGGTAGTTCCACATAAATTATTTCTCCACATCACCCAGGAAATAGTTGGCATTAAGACGGGGCAGAATCACTGCCTCTTTCTCCACCCATCCGAAACTGGTACTAACCTTTTGAAATTTGAATTAATGTTCTCTTCATATTTTGTACTTAAAAGTCGCCACAAATTAAACTAAAAATGAATTATAAATTCTTAAATATGAGAGTGATGCATCACTGTTAGATGTTGCTGGCACTGCAAAATCAGTGACAATTTCTTGAAATGTTGGTTAAATCCTTTGTTGTAATGTTTTCGTGGTGTTTCAACTTCCCTCCATTGTAAAAATTCAAACAAAATTAACAGATTGAAAATATTTGTCCGAGGTGTCATCTTTATACCAATACAAGCAATCGGAGACAATCGATTGCTTCCCTTGTAAGCAAATATGTCATTTCTGAAATGGATGATGCATAATGATTTTTTCATAATTTTTTTTCTCTTGGTCCAGACCACATTTCAACCTAACTATAACCGAGCATGGTGGGTGAGCGGTTAACACTCTGGCCTCACATTAGGGAGGACGCCTGTTCGAATCCCCATCTGGGCATCCAGATTTGGGTTTTCCATAGTTTGCCAAAATCACTCCAGGCAAATGCTGGGATGTTTCCTTTAAAAGGCCATGGCTGAATTCCTTGTCTCCAATCCCATCCCACCATGACCTCGACGAGGTGTAAAGCCATAAGGGGAAAAAAATCATCCTAACTATGACAAAACGAAACTGTTTAGTTTGATTTGATCCCTGTACCAACAATTTTTGTGTCATTTTTGCAGTGTTGGTAACATTTCATGTTTGCGCAACATCTCATATTTCGGCATTTTTAATTTAGTTTGGTGACTTTTCTGAAAAAGGAGAGTGCAAAATGTGAAGAGGACATTATAACAAAGCAGTTAATCCAAATTTCAAAAGGTTAGTAGCAGTTTTGGTAGGCTGGAGAAGGAGGCAGTGTCCCTGATGGGACCTATGGCAGTGCCGTGTATCTGGTGATAATGGGAATAAAAGGAGTCATGGGGTGACGTTCTGTGTTCACACATGTCCGGAACCAAATGGCTCGCTCTCTATTACATGAAGCAGGTTAATACCGAAATATTGTATCTGTGTGTCCACCTTACATGTTTTCTCTCAAGGCCATCAACTTTGGTATGTGATGGGTTAATTTCCTTTTCGTTTATTATTTACAGTCATATTATTACTGCAAACAGTATTTGTAACAAAGACACTGATTTAATGAAAGGAAATTGTTCCATTGATGTGGAGTCATTTTCCCAAATTATGTTTGTTATCGTAGCAGAATTATGCTAAAGAATATGTCACCTCTTGCACGTCTTGCAGCTCTTCCTCTTCAGAATCCAAAATATCACGGGAACAGTCATAATTACTATCACTTGGGTACTCATCTGAAAGCTCTGCCAACAAATTTGCAATGTTATCATCTGGCTTTTTAGAATTCATGTTTCTTCTTTTTGGGCATGTCTCAACAGCTCATAATACAATTTTTTTTTAATAACTCGTAAAGCTATAAATTTGAAACCACTTGCCTTTATAACTTGCTGATACCTTTTACTTCACACCAGTGCCAGCAGACACACTTAACATATAATGCCAACTGAGAGAGAGAGAGAGAGAGAAAATAATAATAATGAATTTCAGAATATTTGCTGTCAAATTTTAGTTCCCTTTTGAATTTTGACAACAAGTTATCAAGGTCTAAATCAGGAACTTCACTATTAATTTCTGACAATTTGCTAACAAGTATTTGGAAAGTTTGCTATTAATTTCAAAAAAATTGCAGTCGTAATATCGCTTTTATTCAGAAAACTTGTAATCAAATTCAGAAAATTTTGCATTAAAATTAGTTACAAAGGATTCTAGAAATTTCTTCATATTTTGTCCATCAGCCATATTCAACCAATTACCAAGTTAATTTGATAACACCCCAAACCAACATGCAAAATCAAATATTCAATTACTTAGTGCTCACTGTTCACCGCTCACTGGATCCTGATGCATTTCTCTTAATACTTAATACTTTTATACTGCACTTCCTGCTCTAATCGTCAGCGTATGCCGTCTTGAACTCTGTTGAACACTGGTATCCTGGACCAGAAAATTTTGCCACTTGCTGTCGGAACACCACAGTCAATTCAAATTCTAGTTGTCACTCTCAAGTAGTTATGTTTTGAGCAATTACTGGTTGAGTCCCTCCTCAAGATTTTCCAAACTGTGTCACGTCTCTCAACTCATTCTACATAGGTAGTTTCTAGCTGTTGCCAGATTTAAAAGAATGAAAATTTTTACTTATTGTGCTTTAGTCACAGGTTCTTTGGTGTTATATCTATTTACTTACAGATGTCGCAGACTACCACGTCCACCCATGGTTGACATATTACGCCCCTAGGTAATTGTCTAATTCATTTTGTCTTGAGAGCCATGTCACTCGGTAATTGTTGTGTGCTATACTGTAGTCAGTTAATGATGATTGCTTTGTCCTCAAATTCACGGTTTACTGTTGTTGGTTGCCAGGTGATTTTACCTACTAGAGCTGTAAAAGTAATGAGAAATTCTGTACCAGTATGTATTCGTTACTAAACCAACCAGTACCCGTTACGTTCAAATCATTACTCGTTACTTTTGAAACAACTGAACACTAGCATGATGAATAGCATCGAGTCGCTTCGCGTATGGGATAACTTGGTTACTATTGTATCGTTTTCTACGCGTTACTTTTGATATAATACAAACTAGCATGAAGCATCGCATTCACATCGAGTTGGGTTGCATGCAAAACAACTTCGTTCATACTTGGTAAATTTTAAGTAAATTGTTTATGTAGTAAAATAAGTTTAGGTAAGTTGTTCGTTTGGATAAAACTTAAAGTCAAGTAATTAGCACATGGATCTTGAATGTACACTTGATTTACTCTAATGAATATTACATACGAAAGCATAATCTATTTTCAAAATGTACAACTGTTTGCATACAAAAAAAGACCTGACCTTTCACCTGACTGACATATCTAGTGACAATAACTAATGAAGGTTATTTTTTAAAGTAGCCTGCTCAAAACCCTGCATGGAAGCATGATATGATAATGGGATATTATAATCTCAACAAAGTATTTCGTTTTTAAATAGGAGTTTTCACTTCTGTCTTCCTTTACTGTTTTCATTTATTTTTGTAAATTTTTCATCTTTTTCTGATAGATTTGTTAAAATAAATGTGGACATACCATCAAATCGGGCCTGCAGGCTGAGTGCTACTGACTCCCACTTTAATTGTTTCATTTTAAAAACATCAATATTCAAAACTTTTAAATCAATAAGGTACAGGCAAACATGCGATTAAATTCGTAACTGTTGTTGTGTCGCGTTTACAACAAATATTCAACATCAAAGCCAGTACCGCATTGATCACATGGATCCTGCGTTAATAATACAATAACTAACACCAGGAAAAAGGAATAAAGTCATTGTATTTTTATATTAGCATAAAACCACGAAAACGCCATCAGTTGCTTAAAAGTTTTTATTCTTTAAAACTTTACTGCAGTTTCGACAAATACATGTTTGTCTTCTTCAGAAGTATGACACCTAAACAAAAATTCATGTTAAAATTGCACTATGATAAAATATATATATACAGCTTTTATCTTTAAAATACGACATTATACATACGTTAAAATTACATAGGCGGAAGCATTATCACAAATCAGTCACTTTCGTGCGAAGTTGCACATCGTCACGGTTCTTCCTTCCGTCTACCAGACAACATCTGTATGAGGCGGGCGACTTCCGCCAACTGACCAGTTATATGTGAATCAACGAACTTCGTAAATTTGTTAGATGGCGCTACGGGGTATATTATTATGGCTAATTAAAAAGCAAGTTAGTTTACAGTGTAAAGATTGCATTATGGAATGATGGGCTGAGGGGCAAGTTTGCACTATTCCTAAAATGTTATCGTGACTCAGATTAATTAAAAGAAGTGCTTAAATGTGATATAATAAAAATTGTAACATAAGATTTAAAAATTGGTTAAAATCTACTTCATATATAAACAATTACTTAACTAATAGAATTTTTGAGGAGAATCGAACATTATAGACATATGTATTAAAATATGTTATTCGGTTGAAATTACTGGCTTGATAGAAGACGGAAGGAAGCACCGTGACGATGTGCAACTTCGCACGAAAGTGACTGTTTGTGATAATGCTCCCGCCTATGTAATTTTAACGTATGTATTATGTCGTATTTTAAAGATAAAAGCTGTATATATATATTTTATCATAGTGCAATTTTAACATGAATTTTTGTTTAGGTGTCATACTTCTGAAGAAGACAAACATGTATTTGTCGAAACTGCAGTAAAGTTTTAAAGAATAAAAACTTTTAAGCAACTGGTGGCGTTTTCGTGGTTTTATGCTAATATAAAAAAATTTTACCGTTGCTGACACGCAGCTATGCTCAAGATTTTAAAGTCATTGTACCTTGTTCTTTGTTTATGAAATTCTGGAACTGCAGAAAAAGGGCTGCTAGATTTGTTTCTGGAAATTATCGCAGAATGCAATCGGTAACAGATATGATAAAAGACCTGGAATGGGGTTCATTGGAAGACATGAGGAGGGTGAAGAGGGTCATGGGAGTGTACAAGGCAAATATTGATGATGAGGCAAGGAAAGATAAAGGTGTAAGAATTAAAGGTAATGCTTTGAAGGGAAAAGATGACAACGACCACAAGCTGGCACTCGAATTCAGGCACAAGGGTGTTGGAAGATTCTCTGTTTTAGGTAAGGGTGTCAGGGATGGAATAAGTTACCAAGAGAAATTATTAATAATTTACCAAAAACGTTGAAAGAATTTAAAGTTAAAATTTGTAGAGAGCAAATGTAGATGGATGCAGAAAAGTGGGGAAGATGAGTGTGCAGGGAAATTGCACCAGAGCATCCGATCCATTGCAATTCAATTAAATATTATTAGAACATAACAAGTGCAGAGATGTACTGTTAAACAACTCTTTTATATTGTAACTTACTCTAAAAAATAAAATAGAAGCTATCAAATCTTAAAACAAACAAATTTCATAAATGTTTGAAATCACTGAAACACTGGTCTACTATGGAGAGAAGACCTCAGTGGTGGCCTTGACAAGCAAGTAATCTGGTATATATGTATGACTTTATTCCCAAATCATAAGAGAAGTACAACATTAGTGGTTTTTGTGTATATGTATCTAATGGCAACCTCAAACTTGAAATGTTTTCATTAATTCCTTTAGTTTTGGGTGATGCTAAACACCTAAAATTTATGTATACATAGAGATCAGGAAGCTCAATAACACATTAAATTTTACTTCGTTACTATGCTTAGTTTGGAAGTTATTCAAATGGCAGTTAAATCTACGGCAATTAGAATCACTTTCCCAGGATTCACCATTGTTTCCAAAGAGCATTTGCATTGCTAGTATCGTACACAGGTATCTAAAAAAAAAAAACCTTATATAAATGGCCCAAATTTTCATGGTTGTTTAGTGAGGAAAAAAATTATAAGATTTTGTTTTGAGCAAAGTCTACATTGAACAGTGTAATAATTAGGCTCATGTTAGACATTTGCTTGCTTGGGGTTATTGCATACAGCACTTCATTTAAACTGTCATCGCGTCTGGTACCTTTACAGATTCTGTTTAGTGGTTGCCAGTCCTTGGTAATTACCCAAAGAGATAAAGGTACGTTCCCAAAATAAAACTGCCTAATAAATTTGAAATTATGTATTGTGGAAAAGTTCTCTTACATCAACTCAGTACCAACGTAATAGAAAAGCATTAGGCTTCATTGCAGGCTAAACCGTCCTACTAACTCCTAGATAGATGTGGAAGCTAAAAGTTCATCTCGTAGGAAGAGGGAACCTGTACCGCAGTTGCTCCACTACTTAAGTTTTCCCCTACATCTCCGCTACCAACATGCTGTCCTCCTGGTTTAATTTCTTGTGGCTAGCATTGTCTCCTTATATTCATATTGGGCCCAGCTGACTCAACATACATGTTATTTGACAAATGTAAACCTTATTTTTATTACGATCATTCTGAAATTTTGATGTCAATTTGATTTAAATGTCAATTTCTGGTATGAGAATCTTTCTCCTATCTGTTATGGTTTCACAGCTAAAATTTCCTGGAGTTGTAAAAGCTTTAAATCTTTCCTGTAATTCTTGAGTCTGTGAACTGATTCTGCTATCAAAAAATTCTATAAAAATTTCCTCAACTTTTGACATATAACATGGCTTGATCCAAAATGTGTTCGATTGCGAAAACCTACTCCTGACTATAATCGCAAAGTCAACTAAAAACTTTGATGTCGCTTATCTTCAAAAATATGAGTGCTACCAATCTGTTCTATGTGCTAAACTTTGCTAAATTTAATTCTCTATCTGATGGTAATATTATTTCCTCGTTATCTATTTCCTTTAATGCTATTCCTTCTTTCTGTACTGATGCCTTGCAGCCGCCATTACGTTTAAACTTTAATTTCCCTTTTACAGCTTAAATATTGCCGGAATCTTTAAGAAAATTGCTCTGTGTGTTCAGTGAAAATTTCTCTTTAATTTGAATGTCTTTTCTATGCCATCATATCCGTATTTCCGCAGATTTGCCTGAATTGCAAAGTCAGCAAACTCTCTTATTTCATCTAAAAACATACTTTCCTATTATTTATTGGCTTTTCATATATTCATATTATTTTCTGCCGAAGATTTTGTACCTTAAAAATTAAGTCTGCTAAGTTAAAACTGATTCTGGTGCAATCTTTTCCGTGTGCTTGTGAGATCACTAATTTCAAAATATTTTCTCAATGCAATTTTCTAGACCCCAAGTGTTAGACCTCATTTGAATTGTAATATCATTTTACACCCATGTAAATGAATGTGGCCGAAAGCCTTCTAAAAAAGTTAACTCTCTTTATAGTAGTTTTGAAAACTTACAAAATAGATTAAATTCTCCTTACTAAAATGTTTTCTGACTCTCAAACTACTGGAAAATGCTTCTAAAATGATTTGCTGTTGGTTTTAAGGACCCTTTATACTGTTTTTGAAGATGTACTGACAAAAGTAAAGGCACTTCTTAGCAGCATGTGGCATGCGGCATTGGCACATGTGACAAGGAGTATTTAAAGTGAAGCAACCCGTGTTGCAATCTTACGAAAACAAAAGTCGCTATACGTGGTCTCAAAACTCACTAGAATGCAGGATATTTAGAACTAAAATATTCGCTAGAAGTTGCTAAATAAAAAACAGGAAAATGGTAAGGTAAGAAATATAAAAATAATTTAATAATTAACTAGCTGATACCCAGGACTTAGTACACCTGGATTAAGAATTTCGTTGCCGGAATTGAATATAGAAAGCTGTTGGTAATGTAGGGTTGGTCTCAAACAACACCGAGTCAGTATAATATGACAGGAAAGCCATCACTATATCATTCTACCGTCGAACCTGTCTCATGAAGTGAATAAATTTCCTACAGAGAAAATCGACATCTATACTAAATAATATGTTTTATCTCTAAACGAAATTTATTAACAAATCATATATTGATATAATGCGCGTGAAGCACAGCTTGAGCAATCAATGTAACATTACAGATTAACACACGCATCCGTCTCTCTGTCACCATTCGATATGTTCTCAAAATTTCATGACTACAACTGTTATTCATACCGAAAAAATGTTGTGCCCTTCCTACAGATACAAAGTATTTCCTTGTCAAATTCAATCGATATTGGTATAGCCATTTTGTCGTCACAATGTAACAAAAAGATAGAGATTTACTTCCACACTTATAGTATTATTACTGCAGCTCACACACACACACACTCTGACTGCGAGAGTAATAACCCCTGAGGGATGAATATAACATTAAAAAGTGTACACCTACTGCGTTGCTTGACTACCTACGATTTGCCACACATTGCACCCCTAAATTTGTGGTATCTACAGTTTAACATGCAATGCAAACAATCGACGGTCCAGGCCTGACTCATACAATCACAATTTTTTTTTTTAAAAAAAACCTTTGCTTCTACTGGAATTTGAAGCAGATGCCACGCTCCAAACATCAGTTGGTAAGTGCTTTAACCACTGAGCTACCAGAGCACTTTGTGCACAAGTTGTACAAAGACTACACATCCTACGTGTCTATCGCTGTTCAGTAATTTTGCAAAATTATATGACATGTATTATTTTTACAGAAAAAATTATGCTATGTTCATTCTAATGACAAATAGCATCTCCTCATCAAAATTCATCACGATTGGATTATCCGTTTAGCCCAAGAAATCTAACAAACAGACAGAGAGACAGATAGAGTTACTTTCGCATTTATAATATTAGTATAGATACGCAGCACACTTATAAAAATGGTAATACACTAAAAATTCAAGAAACTCGGTTATGTCATAAACATAAACACAAATGGCGTGGAATAGACTGTAGCATAAATAAACCAAAACACAACGCCATCTACTGGATGGTTACCCAACCTAGATAACAAAGTATGTGTCGATAAATTAACGTCTTTACTTTATCCATAATAAATGGTTTATGAAAGTCTGTAACTGTTTTCAATTTTGATGATAAATTAACACATCGCCATCTGTTAGAAACTTATGGAACTATAATAATAATTTCGTGGGGTCGATATGACCTGGTGACAGGGTTTCTATTGGCTGTGTATTCCGCTGTGTCGTAGCCACCTTAACCTAGCCCGCTATTCTTGTCGGGTATCGGGGACCTACAGTTTAACGTGGAATCCGAACCACGGTACCGTCCTGACGTACTTCACATTATACAGCAAGCTGTGCCAGAGGTGAAGGCAGGGTTAAGTGCCTATGAAAGTCCCCGCCGAGACAGGGACTTAAACCGGGGACCAGTGGTGTAACAAGGTCTACAAGGGCCCTGGTGCAAAAAATTTATTTTAGGCCCTCAGGCCAGATGGGCGACCTTTTTTTTTGCTTTATGTTGCTGGTAGGGGCCCCCTGAGTTGAGCTTGGGATCCCTTGAGCAGTGGTTGGGGGTACCCCTGAGCAGTGAGGGGCTCCCTGTGTCTCAGGGCCCCCTTAGACGACGGTAGAGCAAAAAAAGTCACCAGTTTGCTGTGAAGGGCCATGGGCCCTCTGAACAGCACTTGGGGGCCCCCTGACGAATGCTTGGGGGCTTCCTGAGCATTGGGGCCCCGGTGCACTGCACCACCTAGCCCCATAGTAGTTCAGGGACCTTTCGATCTCCAGTCAGATGCCATAACAACTGAACCACCAGACCGCTAAAACTTGCAGAACTTACAAATACCGACCTCGGTAGCTTAGGGGCTAGAGTGCTAGCTCTGCGTACCGAAGCTCGCCGGTTCGAGTCCGGCCGAGGGCATGGGTGTTGTGTCTGTGAATGTCTTGTCCGTGTTGTAGTGTCCTGTGTCAATACTTGATAGCAACAAATCACATTGAGCTGGCTGTATGGCCCAGTAGCCGAATGCCATAAAAATAAACTTACAAATAATTACAAACCATTGCTGTACGACAAACATTTAATGAACTTTAATTCTCAATAATAAATATTGAGGTCAATAGTCTATTTAAAATCTATCCTATCTTTTAAATTGGGCCAAATTACACAAGTAAGCGAAATTTCATCAAAATTGGTTAAGTAATTTCAAAGTCTCGAACAATCATTGTCATACCAGATTTTTTAAATATATGATATTTCTTTAAATTAAACATAACATTGTATTAAAAATCAATATCAAATTGCTTCAGTGGTATTTCTTCTTCATCATCTTGGTCTATCATTGAAGCAGCAGGACTTGCAGATGTGGAAGGATGAGATGAATCATCAGTCTTATGATTTAAGAGAGTATTTAGCATTTTTACCAATTGCAGCAATCACATCAGCTGGAAGCTTGTAACTGTAGCAGTTTTTTTTCCCACAATTTTTAACTGATTCCTTATAAAAAGATTTCTAACAAGAGTATTTACAGCTAACCTATTTCTCATATTGTTTTTAAGAATGTTCATTGTACAAAAAATTCTTTTTACTGCGGCATTCGAGTGAGAAAGTGATATTATATGGCTAAATCAGGTAACTCCAGAAGCTATTTATTCCAGCAGCATTCTTGTATTGTATAAGCCATATGCCATTATCAGTATATTATTTACGCCATTATTTATACAAATCATGACAGATGCATTAACTTTCCCAATTCCAATCAAGTTTTTCGAAACGCTGGAAGGTTGAATATAACTAAAAATCACCAAATACATTTTTTTAGCGATAACATATTTAAGAATATCGCTTTCGAGCTTCAAAATCGCTAAGGTGGCAACATTGGAAGTAACATGCTGTGACATGTAGCAAGTAACAATGATGCCTAGGGAGGCCCCGCACCTAGGAGTCACTGGAGCCTCGCCGTCAGACTAGGTGGGCAACTTTTTTTTTTTTTAATCTCTACAATTCCCCCCGACGGCACATTTGCTACGGGCCCTACACTGTCTTAATCCGGCCCTGGTTGGATCGTGTCGCCAGTCTATGCACCACTGTGCGACAAAAATATAACATGTTGCACGATGTTGCCTGTATCCAACTGGCGGTGGATAAGTGCGATAGAAAACGGGTGACATGAAGTGGAACATACAGTAAACAACCATGTTATTAAAGACTGCCTTACTCCACGGGAGATTTGGAACAGCAGAAGTGTTTAATATAAAAATAGGAATGTGAAAAGCGACAAATTACTTGCAAACAAATATGAAATAAAAAATTAAAAAATCAAGTATTTGAGGTCTGATTTTCAACGGTAACATAAAAGGACTACTAAATCAATGAATGGCTCATCTCCTAAAGAGAAGTGGTTTGCTTATAATCTCCTGACATTTTTGTTAGTTTGTGTATATATATATATATATATTAAAAACTTTGGAAAAGGACTTGCATATTATTAATATGAGGGTGGTCTGAAAAGTTTCCGGCCTAACAAATATATAAGACATTTCTTCTGAAATTTTTATTTTTCAACATAGTCTCCTTGTAACTCTACACACTTCTCCCAGTGATGCTCCCATCTCTGTAACCCGTCCAAATAGTACTCTACGTTTTTCTCTGCAAAATAATTGTTCACGAAGGTGATTGACTCTTCATTTGACAAAACTCCCTGTCCTCCGAGCGATTTTTTTTTTTTTTTTTTTTTTTTTTTTTGAGGGAACAAAAAGAAGTCACTTTGGGCTAGATCTGGTGAGTAAGGCGGATTGTCAAGCAGTTCAAACTGTAATTCGTGAATTTTCGCCATGGCAACCGCTGAGGTGTCTTGGTGAAACAGGATTTTCTTTTTCTGCAAATGTGGCCATTTTTCCGCAGGTTCTGCCTTCAGCTTGTCAAGTAATGATGCGTAGTATGCTCCTGTAATGGTTTTTCCTTTTCGAAGGTGATCAATTAAAATAACTCCATGACTATCCCAAAAACCAGTCACCAGTACTTTCCCAGTCGAAAAAACAGTTTTTTCTTTTTTTGGAGCCGGTTCCCCCTTTGCAGTCCACTGTTTGGATTGTATTTTTGTTTCGGGTGTATAATGGTGTATCCAAGTCTCATCTACCAAAACTCGGATTTATTGCGCCTAAACTGTGCCAAAAGAGCGTTGGAAATGTTCATTGGAACACGTTTTTGGTCTAATGTGAGCAAACGCAGCACCCAACGCGCGGACAGCTTTCTCATACCTAAATGCTGATTTAATATGTAACAAACATGTTCTTTTGAAATGTTGATAACCTCTGCTATCTCCCTTACTTTAATTCGGCGGTCGTCTAGCACCAATTGGTGAACTTTGGCGATGTTTTCGTCGGTAATTGCAGTTTTTTGACATCCCAAATGTTCATCGTCTCCCAAGCTCTTACGGCCACGTTTAAATTCAGCTGTTCAAAACTTCACTGTGATAAGTGATGATGCAGAGTCCCATACACAGTATCCAACTCATCTTTGATTTTCGTAGGCGTATTGCCTTTCAAAAAGAAATATTTAATGACAGCTCGATACTCCATTTTACCCATTTCCACAAAAACACTCACATCAACTCACTCAAACTACTGTTACATAACAACTGCGCGTCCAAAATGGCTGAAACTTGGGTGAGTAACTGTCAACAGAAACACAACGAAATTCACTAGCTTTTATTTACAAGTGTTGCCATCTTCACGTTGCGGTCGGAAACTCTTCAGACCACCTCGTATAGGCTATATTTACAGCTTGTAAACAAAAGTGTTTCCCAATTTAGATTCTAGAAAGTAAAAATTAAATAAATTTTTCTTGAGTTGACCATGCTCTTTTGATCGTTGTATGTGATAGGGAGAATTTAAGTCATATGAGAACATAAAGTTTTTTTTGGTCTCTTTGTATTTGTCTTGCCAAGATGATTTTTTATTCTTTTGTCACAAAATACCTTACAAATTCATTCCAGAGGCCTTTTGCATCTTCATCTGATGTAACCAAAACTGTGTCATCTTCCATTACCGTCCGCCATGATCCTGGAATGACAGTTCCATGTTGTGTATATCTACGGTTCCGTAACGTACATGAAGAATTCTTGAATTATTACTTTTCTTTAAAAAATTGTGTGGATATACATACGTAGATGTGATAGTTTCTGCGTTTTCAACATTTATCATTAAAGTTTTTCAAAACACACGAAAAACTGATGCTAATAATCCAAAAGTATTTTCCACTACTCTTTGTGTGTGTACTTGCTTGTAATTGTACGTTCTGTCTTAGAACCTTTTTCTTGATGTCTGGATAACACTTCATAATGTGTACCTCCATTGGAAATGCATCATCTAAATGTAAGGAAACAACAATCACTTCGAGGTAGAGGTTATAGAGTCTGTAATACTAGTTCATTTTTCATTAGTTTTTAGCAAAATAGAATTTGGCAAAACATGCCTCTGTGTGAAATCCTCACTTGACAACCAATATTGGCATACAAGAAACTATAGTTAGCATCCCCATCAAAACACCACCGAGGCGTCTTCCGTTTTCTTTCCTTAATTTTTATTTACGAGGATCAAATAATCAGAAGCTGCCACTGCTTCAGATGACATACGCACGCTGCTGTCAAACAGTGCCAAATAACTTGAAATGCTTTTGCCGTTTGCTACAAGCAACGGTGATAAGGGACCGTGCACAAACTACGTGGCTCGGTCCAGTGGGGGGGGGGGGGGTTGGCTGGAAGGCTACGTTGGGCAACGTGGGGGGAGGAGGGGTTTCGAGCCAGGCCACGTAGCTTTCCTTTCATAACATTTTTCACAGTTAAAATGAGGAACTGAACTCACAAAAGCATGTGAATATTTATTTTCATCAGTTAATTATCTCCTTATGTAATTTACAATAGTCTGACAGGAGAAAACAGTAGAAAATATCTTTTGGAATCAAAATGGATAAAAAGCTACGTGGGGGGGAGGGGGGTTCACACGAGGTCAAAATGGAGCTACGTGGTTTATGCACGCTCCCTAAGTAGCAAGTAACCATTGGCAACAAATTCTTGGGTGACATTCAACTTGCGACAAAGTATGAAGACTCACGGCAACATGTAGCAACAAAATAATTCGTGCCGTATGCTACATGTTGCTTGTTGTTGCCTCAGTGGAAATGCGCCTTAAGGTTATGGATCGTTGGTTAAGAAGTATGGTGACTTGGCTATTGGGCAGGTTGTAATCTGAGGTTACTGGAGATCGCGATTCCACCAGGAACTGGCATCATAATATTATTGTAGTCAAATGCAAGACTTCGCTAGAATAAATTTCGGAAGTACATTTAACGGTTTCTTGCTGGTCCAGGCTGTATTACAACATAATTTCTGCTTGAAAATAATGGTCTAGGCTGTATTACAACGGAATTACTGCTTGAAAATAATAGATCTTGCGATTGACTATAGCAGTATTATGAAGTCATTAATGAATGTTGTTGCAACGGAATCGCAATCTCCAGTAGCCCCCATAATTCTTACTAAAATAAAAATGATAGTTGTGTAATTTACTCTAAGACTTGTCATGCCTGAAAGGTGTGTGAGGGAAATCTTGGATTTTGTGAGTTCAATATGGTACTTACATAGGTAGAAGGTCTACTACCTATTTTACTAAAATATGGCATGCATAATCATCAAGTCACCAGATTTTTCAGATTTTAAATTAACGATCCATAATACCAAGCTAAACCATTCTGTTTCAGAAAGCGAATTGACTACACTTTGTATACTGTGGAGTTGGCTCAGAACTGGATCTCATAACTTTTTGTCGCTAAACAAGGTGAATTGGTCGTATTTTTCAAGAATTGATTGTGTTAGATTTCATTCCTTTCTCAAGTTTTGAGTTGTCGCTCAAATGTAAGGATCCCATTTGAAAAATCCATGGATAGGGATATTTCAGAATTCAAGTCTTATGGACATACATATATCTAGTACCAACAAGGTGTGCACTTTCTGTAAACAATAGGTGTGCATCCTGGCTTAGCGATGCCGATTGCTGTAGATTTAACTGTCATTATAAATAATTTACAAGTAACTTTCAGACTAAGCATAGGACCAAAGTAAAATTTAATGTGTTACAGTAGTTAATCTCGTTGATCTCTATGAATAACAGAAAATTGAAGCATGTAACATCTACCAGTAAAAAAAATTAATATTCTAATATGAACCAAGAAGTTTGATATTTGGGGTTACTATTGGATAAATGTGGGGAAAAACCCTGATTTTGGACTTTTCTAATGCTTTGAAGGATGTACCCAATTATCTGTAACTAGGACCATGTGAATTTGTGTGGAATTGGGATGTAGTGTCATAGACTTTGAATTTCACTTACTACCAAGATAAGGAAAGGAAAGAAATAAGATTTAATGCATTAATTAAACTTGATAAGTTCCATGTATAATAGAAAAAATATGAGGCATGTAAAGATATTAGGGTAGAGAGTTATTTCACATAGATAAGGGGTAGATGTACAGAAATTCAGGAGTTTTAGACGTTGGGGGGGAACTGTATACCAAATTTGATAATCATCAGTCAGAGTGTGAATGTATAACTTCCAAACTAAGAACGGGAATGAAACAAAATCTTATATCCTTAAATGAGCAATTCTTGTATATATCTATTTATTATATATTTGGTGTGTCAGATACGGCTATAATGATTTGGGTGAAATTTCGTATGTAGATAGCGTTTTGCTTTTTTAGTGTCTTTGTTTGGTTTAGAGTGTTTCTGTTTTTTGAGCTTTAGGTGTCTTCCCTGCAAAAACGTGATTTTACAAAATACGAAAATTTTCTAGGAAAAGGCTCTAACACCACCTTGTAAACATTTCAGGTACCAGAAAGCCTACTTATAATTAGTTTCTCTTTGGTTACAACAAGGAACTCTTATATCTTTAAACAAACAGTTCTTATATACTAGCTGACCCATGTGAATATTTCTCCCAGTGTCGTGGTCAGTCACCGAATGGTAATATAATAATGTGGAAATAAGTAAATGCAAGTATATTTATTAACGAAAAGTATTTTATTTTAAAGAGTAGCAATAAATATCAGTCTTATTGTAAAAAATCATTATCATTAAATACTACATTTTCAATTGTAAAACATTTAAAAAGTACAGATTTTTTTCAAACTTCCTTAATTCTTTGAAAACAATATTAGCAGTTATAATGTTATCGTTTACTTTTTGATTGTATGTGTCTTTAACACAAACATAATTTACGAACATGTGAAAAAGCACGTACAGGTGTCCATATGAAAAAACAGGTTCTGGTGAATACAATCCTGTGCTTTGAAGCATTTGACATTGTGCTTTATTAATGGCGATCACAAAGGCTACTTTTATTGGGAATTGTTTTCTTATCAATTGGAAAGACACTGTTGGATCAGAAGTAGTAAGGTTAATGCGAGGTATGAGCATAGTTTTATTGGAGTTACTGAATTTAGCACGGATGATGTACTCATCTAAATGAATTACCACTAATTATCTTGCACCATTAATTAATCCTTGATTAGTATTAAGATTTCTACTTTACATAGTAATAGGACTTTTCTTTGAAAGCAGTTTATGAGATGGTAAACAGGACAATCTTGGAAATGACTCTAGCTATTTAAATAAAATTTCATCTATAGTTAAGGTTTTGATTTTCAAGTTTGTAACATGATTTTACAAAAAAAGAAAAAAGAGTAATTCTATAATTTCGCGTCTAGTAAACGGCTCTTAACTTATCTCGTAGAAGTTTCAGGTACCGGTAAGCCTACCGGTGTTTGATAAGCTTCTGTTTGGTCAGAGTAAGGAATTGTACTGTTCAAAATACCTAGGAAGCCTTCAAGAAAATTGTTTAACTTTAATCAAACTTCATGCAAAATCTTACATGTTGAACAGAAATTGAATGATGCCTAGCAAACATTGGTTTCCTATGTACTTTAATATTTATGCTAAGCTTGCTGATATGTATGCATAATAAAAATTTGAGGCATATAACACCACCAAGACTAATGAAATTGAGGTACAAAAATGGTGTGTGCCCACATTTGAAGTCTGAAATGTCATTATTTGTGGATTTTTAAATGGAAACATTACATTTTAGCAATAAATCAGTGTGTCAAAATTTGGCAGTGATAGACATTAATTGAAATGAAAAACTGTTGTTCAGGAATTAGCACATGCAGAATATGCCTACGGAAAGAAGAATGTTCCAGAAGCTTTTGCATCTGGAAGTAGTACTTCTCTATAGTAGGCGGCTACTCACATTACCAGCCATCCAGTGTTACAGTGAAATTCATCTGTGTATGTGTGTGCGCGCGCGCGCGCGCGCGCCGGCCAAGGTCACAATGGAGTGATATCATATTAGCAATCACAGCATTCTTCGAAAATGTCGTGAACTATGATATTAAAATATTTAAGAAGTGTTAGACTGCAGTCATATTTCAGGTTTTAGCACATTATGATTCAATAACTACAATGATAGGCTTTAATAAGATGAAGAGGTATTAGAGAATCTTGTATGAAATAACTTTAACTTTCATGTTTCTGGGGTGAACAACTAATATGTTTGGTTGACTACCAGTGCAACTTCCAATCACTTTTATTTGGAGAGAAGCTGATCTTAAAATGTACCAAAGCATATGTGTTTAAAACAGGGAAAATGTATAATTTTCAAAGAACCATCTGGACTTTGATATCCAAGCAAACACAACCATGCAAGCAACTAGCACTTGCCAGCAGCTTTGCGGTGTGGACCTACATGTTAGGGTGAATTTAAAATTTGTCTCATGGTTCAAAATTAGTGGGGAAAAATCCAAATGTATCTATTCACACTAATATAAATTCATCAAATTTTCCTTGTGTAAAAATATATTATTATTTATTTGAATTTTAGTAAAAACAATTTTGTAGTGCTACAAATGGCAAATAGTAACAGAAGAAAAGCAAATAAGGGTAAAACATATTGTCATATCTGTAGTTACGGGTGTATCTGCAACCATAAGCTACACAATGTGACACTTCAATGTGGGGGGCTATTCAGCTACGATAGTTTAACAGTTTTAACAATTAGAAATTTTTAATTTACATTTTTTTCCTTTGATTTCTTGTGACTGATGAATTCACCACAACAAATGGCATTAGTGAGATGTTATATTATTCCCATGTTTGTACTGAAGAGCTCTCCTTGTGAACTTACAGAAATAATTGAAACATGGTGCTAAAAATGTTTAGGTTAAGAACAGATTTTCTATTATTTCTCCAGTGCCTGGCCACAAAGAGTTGAAAGATATACAGCAGATGCTAAGTTGGAACATAAGCGTCTCGACCTGTAAATCCCACTATATTAGGTTTGGTAGTTTTTGCATGAGGGTGGAACAAACAGACATAGCCTACTATTGATTTATGTATGCAGAGATGGTCAAACCCACTTTCTGCTATAGCCCCTCAACACCTCCAATAAATGAAGGATTTTGAAAACACTGCTACCACATGTCCAGCGAGTCCGGCTGAGTTGAGTTTACTATAAAATGTAAATTTTCTTCAAATTTTACAGATAACAGTTAGCAACATGCTGCATCAAATTGTTAATTTTAAATATTTTCAGAGACACAAGTTCTTTATTTCCACTGTTACAGGAATATGGGCTGATGAAAATGGAGATGAAGACAGTCGAGGGGTCTCTTCTCGAGCAAGTTTCAAAGGAGCACAAAGCAAAAGGGGTCATAACTATACAGCACCAGTAAGTTTTGTCAGTGGAGGCATTCAGCAAGCCGGAAAAAGGAAACCAGAAGATGATGGTGTGGAAAAAGATGGAGATAGTGAAGACGAAGAAGAACCTCGTCGAACGTTTGGATCTCATAAGAACAGAGATGATTTTGTTGCTACATCTAGGTAAGATTTGGCAACGCATGTTGGTAGCAGCAATAATCTAAATGCAAGCATTTACTAACTTACTAACTAACTGTAAAATTTGATATTATTCTCTTTTTCTTTTGATTTTTATAAATTATTTTTTTATTTTAAGAAGGAGAATGGAATCATTACTTATTACTGCATAATAGAATGGTTAGAAAATTGGCACTGGTAAACATATATCATCCAGTGGTTTTGAGATGCATAAAGCAGTATTAAAATATTTTATATGAATAGGTTGTTTTTGATATTCAAAGAAATTTTTAGATCTATTCTCAAATAGCACAAAATATACATTGTTATAATTATACCCTGAATCAGTAAATAGTACCAACAATCTTGCAGAACACTTATTTTTGTCTGATATTTGAAAGTACAGATACAATATTTAGGAAATAAATTAAATGCAGGTATCGATTACCACAGGAGATCATTATCAACAGTTTCTGGCTACTAGCTGGGTCTGTTTTGTGTACAAGCCTCTCCATTTTCTTCACACCATCTTTCTGTCACATCTTTAATTTTATTTAATTGCAATGGAGCACAGGCTCCGGTGGCAATTTCCCTACACACCCAACTTCCCCCTATCCTGCATAAGTTATTCATCATTCCCCTCGTTCATTCCAATGAGTTACCAAGGGGAATGATGAATAATTTACCGAAAACGTTAAAAGAATTTAAAGTTAAAATTTGTAGAGGGCAAATGTAGGTGGGTGCAGGATAGGGCGAAGTTGTGTGTGTAGGGAAATTGTCACCGGAGCCTGTGCTCCATTGCAATTAAATAAAATTAAAGATGTGACAGAAAGGTGGTGCGAAGAAAATGGAGAGGCTTGTGCACAAAACAGACCCAGCTAGTAGCCAGATACTGTTGATAATGATCTCCTGTGGTAATGGATACCTGCATTTAATTTATTTCCTAAATATTGTTGTATCTGTACTTTCAAATATCAGACAAAAATAAGTGTTCTGCAAGATTGTTGGTACTGTTTACTGATTCAGGGTATAATTATAATAATGTATATTTTGTGTATCTTGGTCCAGTCCTCACTCTTCACTAAACACTTCTCAAGGCTTTTTTTAAATGAATTTTCATTGGTGTTCTCTGCTTCTCCTGTCCCTTAACAATGTCCATGCCATCTTAGTCTGGCCTTATCTATTATTTCCCGCAGGGGTTTTCTCTTTACTTTCTCTCTAATGCTTATTCAGCCACTTAGAAATTTTATTTCACTCGCTTGAATATTGCAGATAAACTGCTTCTTCAGTATCCAGGTTTCAGCACTGTTTATGAGAATAGGAACATTGTATGTATGATAAATTACTCCCTTACATCTGTGTGGCAAATTGTTGTTCCGTATCAGGCTTCTTAAAAATGCCTCTGCCTGCCTCCCTCTTTCAGTTACCTCACCATTGTTCCTTCCACTTTCCTCTTTTTAACACTCCCAGGTATCTGAAACTATTCATCTTCTTCAGCATTACAAGTCCTGTAGTTATCCTATTCTTCTTTCTGTTTGTTTCCATATACTCACTGTTCCTCACATTAAATTTCATAGCATACACCAACACTTTCCACCCATATATACAACCGTTGCCATTGAACTTTCTCTTTGCTGTAGGAGATACACTTTATAAATGAAAACACAAACAGAAATTGCTAACAAATTATTTTTTATATAAAAGTTAATGAAATTACCATTTGGAGTGGAAAATTGTAATAAGAATGACTTGACCAGTAAAAAAAAAAGATCAGAGGGCAAGTATATAAAAACTGAAAATATTCCAAGAAAACATAAATAATACCATTTGACATTTCGTGAAGAATTCAGATGTTACTGTAGACAATGTTAGCCAGGCATTTATAATGGAAGGAGAAGCTTGATGGAAATTTCAAATTTAATTGAGATTGTTTTATTTGTTACGATGTTGATTATCATCTTCAAGAAAATTACTCACTAACTCCATTAACCAATAGTAAACTCCATTACTCTCATATGGAAAGGAAAGATAAAGAATACTCATAACTTACTTTTACTTTGATAAATGCTGTATCTACTATATCTTTCCTTTCCATGTTCCTTTCCATCTTCTCTTGCGCAATTGTTTCTGAAAAGTCACTGGTATTCATTTCTACAAGCCGAACTAATCATAACCGTTGTCAGGGACATGAAAATATAAAAAAATATGCACTGTTTCATTATTTTCTGTGTAAATGTAGGAAGTAAGAGCAAATGTAACTTACAAAGCACAAAGGTATTGATTAGTGTATTCAAATAAGCACAGAGAAAGTAACTATCACTTACCAGATGTTGCTATAAAACTCACAGAGGTACTAATAACAGTAGAACTGCTATTCATGCCAATCATGTTCTGATTATGAAGGGTTTGTGCTAGCAGATTCCAGTATTCTTAGTATTTCCTAATATTGTGTATATACGTTATTTATCATTTGTGTTCATTAGTGATTCCCTTATTTAATGAGGAAAATTGTTAGCGCATGGGTGGAAAAGAATGGTGTTGAATATTTATGCACTGTGTATTTTTTTTTTTTTAATTGTGTGTGTGTGTTTTTTTTTTTTCACATACACAATCAGCTGCACTATGTGATTCCTCCTCTTGGAACTTTTTTCAATATTTTTCAGTATTTTTGTTTCATGTCAATGACATATAAAAATGTATTCAAATACACCTAAATGTCAAATGAAAGTTGAAAATACAAGACATAAAAGGATATATACATATAACACAGGCACGCCATACTTAATCACATAAAAGCCAGTTACACAATGTAATCTTTTGTTAACGATTAATATAAATAATCATCCGACTCTTTTTTTCTCTGCTGAATTGTTACAATAGTGTACTTGACACTAAAAATATGAAATTTTAACTGAAAGTGACAGAATAAGTTGTAAAAATCACTCCAGGCAAATGCCGGGATGCTTCCTTCAAAAGGTCATGGCCGAATTCCTTCCAATTCCTTGCCCCCATCCGTGCCCCCCATCCTTTCCTGTCTCTAAAGACCTCGCTGTTGAGAGACGTAAAGCAGTTTAAAAAAAGGAGAAAAAAAAGTTGTAAGCATGCTGGAAATCAACTTTATTTGTTGGGTGAGAATAAAAAATTATTACTTTAATCAAATAAAAATGCAAAACTACAACCATTAGTCTTGTTATATGAAACACCAATCAGAATGTGTGTCCCTAGTAATCACCAGTTTTGATCCTGTGTGTTTAGTGACTGCAAAATCCCATATATCGTATATTTAGGGATTTATATCGTTCTGTTAGTTCTGGTTACCAATCCATAAAACAAGTTATATTTGCAATGGAAGTTTGAGTTACCAAGGCAAAGTGATGTGTTTATGCATTGAGGCACTACACACCAATTTGTAAATTGTAGAACTGATCAAAATTAGCAAACTGCAGCTATGTTGATCGCAGCTCATTCTGTGGACTGACATCACAAGAGATGCACTGACAGCTGTGAGCGTTTTGGCACCAGTATTCAAATTAATGTAAAAATGTGTAAAATTTTGCATTTGTCTGTACAATGTCACAAAAGTAATCACATTTTTGTGAAACAAGTTTATTGATCCGATAGTACAGCAACTTAAAAGTCTTCAAAGTATGACCCTTTTGTGTTGATACATTTTTGTCAACCCGTTTACTGTGCCTTGTACACTTACAGGAAGACCTCGGCATAGAAATCCTAATCCCCTGGGCCCTCATTGCACTTGCTTTGATGTTGTCTAAAGTCTTGAAATGTGTTCCTTTCATGACACTTTTCAGCCGTGGGAAGGAAAAGGAAGTACGCTGCCCAAAGTCGGGACTATAGGGCAGCTGTGGCTATGGTGCCACACCAATGCAAGTCAGATAGTCTGAGACAACGAAGGCAGTGTGGTACGGGGCATTGTCGTAATGAAGCTTCCACAAACTCCTGATCTTCTTTGGACATGGGTGACCCTCTTGTTCAGTCTCTGGAATACTTGCTTCTAGAGCTGAGCATTTACGGTCTATGCAGGAGGTACAAACTCACTGTGCACTATCCACTTCATGTAAAATAATAGTGCAATTTGCTCATGTGAACCTTCTTGGGGCACCGAGATGCCGAGCTGTGCCACTTCACATTCTGCCACTTTGTTTCAGATCATACTCAAAGATCCACCTCTCATCCCCAGTGATAAAATTTTCCAAAAAAATGTGATGATCTGCACAGAATTTCTTGATTTGTTCATACACTTCTATTCGAATCTGTTTTTGTGCATCGGTCAAAAGTTTTGTGACAAGTTCGGCCAAACCATGTGCATGAGCAAATCTTCCGATACGATGCAGTAAACAGACATTTTCCGTATGTTCAATAAATATGACACTAACTGAGCACTCATTCGACAGTCAGAATTCAGCAACTGGCACACACAAGTCACACTATTGTTATTTCACAATGTTGAAGGGTGTCCTTGGTGGGCTTTGTTGGTGACCTCCTCCTAACCTTTTTTGAATATCTTGTGCCACCTGTTTGACTGCAATCTGGGCAGGCAATCATCACCAAAGGCTTGCTGAAGCATCTCGAAAGTTTCCAGCAGTGTCTTGTTCAGCTCCACACAAAACTTGATTGTGTATCTTTGGTCCAATGTTTTCTCCATTGTAAGTATCACGTGACTACTACACAGGAGCTCACAAACTGACATGTTGTGACCTCCCCAGGGCATGGAGATACTGAGCGTGAACCGTTGGTAAGCTTAACCTCCCCTCACGCTATCCAAACCAGTCTGACTGCTCTGCAACATATAGTCACATCCTATATATATATATATGAGACACATTTCTTTTGGGACAGATGTTGTATTTTTGTATTGTGTGTGTGTGTGTGTGTGTTTTTTTTTCCTCCAAGAATTTTTTTTTATTGTGTGTTAGTAAATGCATAGCTACAATACTAACTACTTTCCCAAAAATAGTCAATTACACTATTTGTCATTCAAATGGACTGGTGCTGAGCATATCTTACACCAGTGTGGTTCAACTTTTAGTTACCCGAGGACCAATCAAACTTTAGGGTAGGAATATGAGGTCCAGAGACATTCCACAAAGAAAATGATTTATATATTTTATTCAAAAACTTTTATTAAAAGAAGTTTAATATACCACTTCATTTTACAGTTGAGAAATCAATGTGACGATTGTCAATGATTTCCTGATACAAGTTTATCAATACCCATTGTATGCTCAGTAAGGCAAAGTCTTAGGATTGATTCCAGTGAAGCACTTTCAATTTGATTTCACATTTTTTTATTTAAGTTGATTGAGGGCAGAAAAAGTACTTTCGCACATATGTGATAACATTTGCAGAGAGAATTTAAGCGGTTTAGGAAAAATATTCTTTAGAAATCGGTTTCCAGAAATTTTCAAGGACATCACACTTTTTAGTCTGGTAGAATTGATCTGCCTGAAGATTACCAATTTCCATTTGAAGGTCGTAGGACATCTCACTCACTTCAATACCCATGGGGTTGTTGACCAGTACAAGTTCTGGTTTCAGGGAGTCAAAATCCTGGAAATCTTTCTCTATATCTACTATTATTTCATGGAACATACTAAAATTTGTGCCAGTTTTTTCTTCTGTCAACTGCTGACAAGGTGGGAAGTGTGCCTTATTATTTTCCATCAGTGGAATTTGATTTTTGTGAAAGTGCTCAATATGTTCACAAAGCTGGAAGATGTTTTATTTTCTGCCTTGTAGTTTCAGATTTAAAGCATTTAGATGGGATGTTAAATCTGTCAGAAAAGCAAGATTATTTAAAAACTCGATATCTTCCAGTTTTTGTTGATATTCATGCCCAGTGTTCTTTTTCCTGAGAAATGCAAGAATTTTATTCCTTAATCCATAAACCTGTTGCAGGCATTTTCCAGCACTCAGCCAGCGCACTTCACAGTACAATGAAATGTACTCGTCTTCCAAATTGTCCAGGAATCGAATAAATTCTGTGTGTCTATGGGCTTTGTTGCCTCCCCTTATTAATTGTACAGTATTTACATCAACTTTCTTTGTCTCGCTGAGCCCGATAATTTCCCACAGAGAACCTCCTAGTGGATAATGCAGAGGAAAAGCAAACAATTTATGCCTTTTTCTTTATAGTCCTACTAATCCAATTATGACCTACCATTGCTTTAACTCCATCTGTAGCAATGCCAGAGCACTTCACAAAACCTCCATATTTAGAAACAATACCATCCAGTGCACTGAATGTGTCAATACCTTTTCTGCTGATTTCTAATGTTTTCAATTCCAACAGTTCTTAATGCATTTCAAATTCGTCGGCCATTGTTCTGACAAAAGAAGCTGGCTGATGTCAGCTGTATCTGTGCTCGCATCTATAGCTAGAGAGTAAAATTCACATTTTTCCAAAATGCCTTTGTGAGAACGTGAAACTTCAGCATCCATATGGTTTATTATTCTGCTTACTGTCAAGGAAAATGTTTCAAGTTTTTTTTAACCATCTTACTATCTCCAAATGTCATTTTTACAGCACATCTCTTAATGAGGTCACCATCCCTAAAAGACTTTTTACTAGCTCTAAACATACCTCATAAGATGTCTTTAAAGCAGCAGTGTTTGATGGCTGTGAGATATTCTTCTGTGTAGTTGATTTCAGCTTCAAATCAATAAACACACAACTTCTGGCACTTACATGGTATTGATCATATTTTCATTTATGCAGGCTAGTGTAGTGTCTACTCATGTTAGATCCAACACCAAAGATTTGAGAACATATAACACACTGTGGTTTTCCATTATTTTTAGCAAAAAAGTAACTTTCCTATCACTTTGACTGATAGGGCCATTTCTCATCTTCAACACGCCATTTCTTAAGTTTTGCAACAACAACAACAACAATCTCTCAGCATACTATATCTCTTAAAGCAGTAAGAAGGGTAAACAATTTCTTTCCAAATGTTAAATTAAAATATTTTTTCCAGTATGAAGGGTTAAGACTAGCAAAAATGAATAGGTAGGCCACACATGGGTCACAGGTTGAACCACACTGTCTTGCACCATTTCAGTAGCTTCTGTGACCCTTTATGTGGCCATTTCTTCGCTTTCCTTTGCTGGAATAAAATGGATAGGGAATATAACCCCGAAAGTTCTATGTATCTGACGACGACCATTACTTAAGTTACTCTGCTGCACCACATGGCATAAAATTCTATCTCAGAGCAACATAGTCACGTTATAACTAATTCTGAAAGACTGGCGTGCAGTTACATCGCGCCAAAACAACAAGCCACAGTGTGTCGTTACACTCGTACTAATTCTGCAAGACTGGCCACGAGGAAAACTCAGGGCTGCTATATATAGAAACAGCCGTGGGAATACAAAGACTTCTGGTTTTCCCACAAAAGTAGTCTGATAAACTGATCAAATGTCTGATCCCAAGCTTAAAGATTGCATCATGCATATGACCTTGATGATTTAAAATATTCCTATTGATCTGAAATCTTGACAGTAGCTAGATCATTTAAAAAGTGTTAATTTTGATCTTTATAAAAATTTCCTTAGCATCAATAGTTTGGCTGTAAAAAAATTGTTTTCTGAGCTTCCAAATACGTGTTAATAACTTTTACAATTCTGCAGCTACAAGCTGAAATAAACTTAATTTACTCTTAATTGACTGCTCTTTTATTTGGCGCCAAGCAAGGCTTGTTAACTATTTTAAAAAGCTTGAAAATAAAATTTGTCAACCAAAATAGAATTTCACTGGTTAATATTTCCTACGTTATTAAAGCTATCGATCTGAAAGTGGCTTCAAATGGTTCTACACATTCCAAAATGATTCCTGAGCAAATTTGAAGTCTCTACCTGCTTTCTTCGATTTACTACGAATTTTGTAAATTATTCCAAATGAATGCTTGAGGATGATGCAATAGCAAATGCTGGCTTGTTCAAATACTTTCTCAAAACTGTAAAAAATTGATTTCTAGCTTGAATTAACTTAGTAACTGACTTAAAAAATGATATGCAATGCTATTCAATATAACTCGCAGTTCTGAGGACAAATTTTGTTATGCAGTTACAAAATTTTTAGGTTACCTTACATGTTGCATTGAACTCCTTTGTTTAAATAAAAAATTTGTACTTTATTATAAACTATAAAGCACTCAAATTTCATAATAACCGAACTAAACAACAAGAGGAAGAGCCTGATCTGTAAATACTTGTGGTCTCAAACATCACTTAACATCACTGCTTTGCAAAGTAAACTTAGTACTGATTACTGCCATATCTGTTACCGGTATCGGATAAACCAAAAATAAATATATTTCACTGTATGTTAGAAGAGAATAATATTTCAGAGGGCGCATCCTAATTGTCTCCTGTTATTTATCAAAATTTACATACTGGTATGCACACTGCTTTGTCCACATGGAATTTGAGATTTATGCTGTTAATTTACAAACCATCAAATAAATTATTACTAGGTAGGAAAAAGCAGATCTTGATAAAAACAGTTCTATATGTTACCCAGTGACAAAAGTTATCACTACATGCAGATTCATTAAAATCTGTTAGTTCTTGCATGATCTATGGGTGGACATACAAAGTTTCAAAATTTGTTTTGGACTCTATATCATCAAGAATTTTGTAACTTATCAGAATGAAAAATATCCTTTATCCAGACCCATGGTATAAGCTATCAATAAGTATGTACAGTTTAGTTACTTAGTTTTTGTGTGACATGTTATCAGTAGAGTCCGACCGAAGGTTCGGCTTCGGCCACCTTCGGCCAAAAAAAGCACCTTTGGCCACACATTCGGCTTCGGCCAAATTCGGCCGAAGGTTTGGCCGAAGCCGAAGTTTTACATCCAGACGCCAAAAATGAACCAACTTTTACGAATACCGTCAACGTAGCGCGCCAACAGACGATAGCAAAGATAAAGAACCATATGGAAAACATCATAAAAATCAGTGGGAATTCTAATGTGAAGCCAGTGTTAAATACAAAAGCTTGATTAACTTAAAAAAATCAGAGATCTTGTATGCGCCCCAAGATTTTAAAAAGAAAATTTAACAGTCTACTTTACGCGATATCGTAGAAAAAAAGTAGCCACCGTTGCTCTATAATCATTAGATTTCTTTGCGGATTAATGTATTACCTATGGACCTGGCCATCGTAAACATGTTTCCGTACAACCTCGTTGAAGGGGTAGCACTTCCCAGACTTTATTTTACTGATTCTCAAACATACGAAAAAGTAAACAGTAAAGTTACATTGCTTTTAGAAAAAAGCTGAATGAATCATTTTTACCACGAACGTATGAAGTGATCAAGCAAACACGTTTTTCAGTGTCTCTGCACATGACATTTCCAAAGGTTCCAAAAGAAAAAAATTAAACTGGCTGTTAGTGTGTTGGAAGAAGATCATAAAGGGCAAAATATTGTAAAAAAAAAAATCACTGAATAATGCTACAAATATGAATGCAATCATGCGCTGTGGAAACTTCGTTGTTATTGGTTGTGTTGCTCACACTCTACAGCTCATTATTCACGATGTAATTTTTAAAGATATTGCTATAATTGCAATAGTCAAAAAGTGTGGTAAAAGGTAAGAAAAGTGAACAAGCCATCTTAATTAATAGAACAGAAAAAATGCAGTAAATCTGTTTATGTCAGAACGTGGTGGAATAGAAATTCCAACTGCAGAAGAATGGATACAAATGAACAATTTTATAACTTTGCTGAAGTGTATTTATCAAGCAACAACTTATATTTCTAGCGATTCATAATCATGATTGCCATGTTAAATTCAAAACTTGCTCAGAAGGATGAAGGCTGATCATATAGTACTGCTCAAAAGCCGCTTGTGTAAGTCTTTTAATAGGAGATCTGCTTTCGCAAGAAAAACCTTACGGATGTTGATTGCCGCTCTACTCGATCCACGGTTTAAAATCAAGTATTGGACTAGCAACAAAGTTATAAATACGAAAATTAAAATTTTGGCATTTCTACGTCAAAACTGTGCATTGACAATAACAAATAAAACAGATCATTTGGTTGTGGATGTTGGTGAACCTGGACCCTCCTGTTCAACATCAAATTCTACTCCCGAAAATAAATCCCTAGCAGACGATTTATGGGATACCCTTAACAAAATGACTTTGACTGAGAATGAATTAGAATATTCGGACAGCTGTCACCTGCCGTTTGAAGAACATTTTATTTGTTATTTAAAAGAACCTTTGCTGCTGGGGACCGCTAATATTTTTCAATATTGGCCTTCCAGTCTGTATATTTATTTACAAGCGATTGCAACCAAATATTTATCAGCTCCTCCCACTAGTCTTCCTAGCGAACAATTGTTCAGTGCTGCTTGACAAATGTTTGACGGCAGAAGAGCTAATTTAAGCGGGAAAATATTGAAAAACTATTAGTTTTAGCTTATAACATCAGGCTGTTTGGCTTTGAATATTAAATCTCATTTCACTAGTGTTGATCTACTTTTTGTTTTGATTATATTTAGTACATTTTTAATTAATTTGAAACTACTTTAAAAATATTGGTATTGATTCGGTTTTAACCGAAAATTTAATATGTGATGCTAATTTAGACAGCAGAATATCGTATTTTAAGAGCTAAAATAGTTTATACTAGGTAAGAAGATTGAAACTTGTTTTTAATTGTTGTTAAAAAACGACATTATTACTATAGTTAAGCTAACATGTATTTGATTTACCAAAGCTAAAACCCAAAAATTAGTTATTAATTTAATCCACCAGGCAAATTATTCTGATTTAAGTCGGGATGTTACTGTTAGATTTTATAGTTTATTTTTATTATTGCTGAATAAAAATAAATGTATTTATTTTTGGTAAATTGCATTGTTCAAAACCTGGTTTGGTATTATATTACTTTTTATTTTATTCTAATAAATAAATATTAAAAACTGTGTTTATAATTATTGTAAAGATGTAATTTATATCAACAACACTACATATAAAACAAAATAACAGTTCGGTATTTGCATGTCATATATACTTCGTGTCAGTGTTCTAAGATATATAATTATTTTTGAACCTTCGGCTTCGGCTTCGGCCGAAGGTTATCCCAAGAGCCGAACATTCGGCTTCGGCCAAAATATGACCTTCGGTCGGACACTAGTTATCAGACAGACAAACATTCTCAATTTTACAGTTTTTGCATCTATGTCATCAGTGGCATATATTACAATAATTCTTTTTGAAATAAATTTCATTTTCAGACACCTGGCCCAAAGAAACTCTTGATCATTTTTCACCAATTTGTATATTATCATTAAATTAATAACACTATTAATGAATTATGTGATGAATCCACAGCTTAAGTGGCGTCTTTCAAAAAATTCTGTGTCCTATTAAAAATTTGCTTTCAACATTTTAATGTAATTTAATTGCAATTGAGCGCATAGTTTGGTGGCAATTTCCATACACGCCCATTTTTATCCCTTTCCATTACCCACCTACTTTTGCCCTCTACAATTATCAACTATAAATTACTTCAATGTTTTTGGTAAATTAATAATCAGTTCTCTTGGTAACTTACTTCAATCACCGATCTCTTTTATCTATGAAAGAAAATCTTCCCACACACTTGTGCCTGAAATCGAGTACCAGATTGTGGTCATGGTCATCTTTTCCCTTCCATGCATTACTTTTAATTCTTAAACTTAAATGAATATCGGGATTTTAACGCTTTGTAGTATTTACTACATAAAACATAAAATTATAATGAATGCATGAAATGAAAGAGCAATTCAAATAGTTATACCTAGAAGCTTACAAGTGTTCAATGTGAGTACCTATCATCACACGACATACATCTAGTCGATAGCCCATTTCTTCCCAAACGTTGATTAGTGTTTGTGGTGTAATTGTTGCAATAGCTGTCTCAATCCTGTTTCTTAGGTCGGGTGCGTCAGCTGGTAGTGCAGGCACATTCACATGATCCTTTATGAACCCCCACAGGTAGAAATCACATGGTGTCAGATCGGGAGAGCGTGGAGGCCATGCGAAACAAGCTCTGTCTTTGGGCCCTTTGCGGCCAATCCAGCGGTCGGGTACAGTGACCAATCACGCATGTCGTTATGCCAGTGAGGCAGTGCACCATCTTGCTGTCAAATGATTTTCTTTGGTTTGTCTTCTACCAACTGGGGAAATTGCCATAGTTGTAGAGCATCAAGGTAGGAAGTACCAGTTACAGTTGTTTTTCCAAAGAAGAAACGCCTATAAACTTTCTGCAACTGGCGGAAAAAACATTCAGTTTAGGAGAGTCTAGGTGCAATTGCACCATCTCGTGATTTTCTGAGCCCGAGATGCGCACATTATGAGTGTTCACATGTCCACTAAGGTGAAATGTCGATTTGTCGCTGAAAACAACATGATCCAGAAAATCTTCATTGTCGTGCAACATTTCATATGCAAATTTGCCACGTAAACCATGGTCTGTAGGCTTTAGAGCCTGTAACAACTGCAAACGATAAGGATGTAGTTGTATGCATTTCCGTAAAACTTTCCAAACAGTCATCACCGGAATTGCTAATTAACGACTAGCCTTCCGAACGAATTTCTTCGGGCTACGCATGAATGATTTGTTCACTCACTCAACACACTCTTCACTAATCCTTAGTCGTCCCGTACTCTTTCCTTTGCAAAGGCAGCTGGTATTTTCAAAATGATGATACCATCTACAGATGTTATTATCGCTTGGAGGATCACATCTGAACTTAATTCGGAACGCACTTTGCACAGTAACTACAGATTGCGTCTTTGCAAACTACGGAATACAAAAAACTTTCTGTTCACTAGCCGCCATTTTTGCTACTAGCATTTTCTAACGGATGACGGAGGAAACATTACGCGCATATGTGCACAGATACCAACAAACAGAACTGTTTGAGTTGCTCTTTCATTTCATGCATTAATTATAATTTTGCGGTTTATGTAATAAATACTACAAAGCGTTAAAACCCTGATATTCATTTAGGTACACCCTGTATTTCTACACCTTATCACCAATATACGCCTTGTACACTTCCCATGACACTCTTTACATTCCTCCTGTTTTCAAACGAATCCCATTCCAGTTCTTTTATCATATTGGTTACTGAATGTGTTCTGCGGTAATTTCCAGAAACAAATCTAGCAGCCTTTCTTTGCACTTCCTTTAACTACTGTATTTAAAACCCAAAATGCGGATCCCATACTATACCACCATTCTCTAGCAATGACCAAAATTTTATAACCCAATTCCTTTACTTCTCCTGTAACATCCCCTCATCACTCTCTCCAACAAGTAAACAATATTAAAACCTTTTCCTACTACCTGTCCAATGTGTCCTGCCCACTTTTTTATCCACTCCAATAGTTTTTACCTTATTTTCCACCATTTTATGGCTCACTCTGTCAAAGGGCTTTGAAAGGTCTCATGCAAAACTACCAATTTGGCCTCCTTTGTCCATTTAATCAAAAATATCTTGTATATATCCTAAAACTGACTGAGATTTGTATGAATATCCTTAGCTGAAGCCATGTTGCCAACTTGAAAATCACTTACACTCCTCACAAATACTTTTGATGTGGTTGCATATCAATCTCTCCATTAATTTACCTATCCCTGATGTCAAACTGATTGGCCTAAAATTTTTGACTCTATTTCTCACTCCTCCTTTATGTACCATTACTACTATCACACTTTTCCACTCCTCTGGTAAGCTGCAAGTATGCAGACTCAAATTAAATAATAATTCAAGATAAGGTACAAAGTCACATCTTGCTATATTTAAGATATCTGTAGTAATATTATCTACACCAGCCCCTTTGTTTTTTCAGCTTCCTTAGTTACTTCATGATATCCTCAGGATGAATTTAAAATTTTTGGGTCTGCTGATTTCTAATCGCATTGTTAAGCCCGTTCTCCGATTTACACCCTCCCATTTCTGATTCATTGTCCCTAATGGTCTCACTAAGGCAGTTATTTAAAATCTCTGCCTTTTCCAAATCCTCAGTATCTTCTTCTCCATCCTTATCTATAAGTGTCTCAACACCCTCCCTTCCCCTCAGTTTTTTAACATAGCCATGGAAATTTCTAGATGCATCATTCAATGGTCCCCTGCACCAATAATATTCCTCATAAATCTATCTTTAGCTTCGCTCTTTGCTGTTATTAGTTCCCTGTTTAATTGTTTCAAGTAGTCCCTACTGCCTTGCTATCTCTTAAATCGGTTATGTTTTCTTCTCATTAACTTCTTTAACCTCCTCACCTCCCAACTGTAGTATTTAGATCCTGTATGTCTCTTTATTTTCTGTTTTGAAATAAATACTTCCTCGCCCTTTTTTTATTATCTCCTTGAACTCTTCCCACTTTACCTCAACTGTTCCATCCTTCCATTTCTTGAACCTTTCCCTGAAATATCTCATCAATTCTGAAATTTGTACCTTTTTATAATTGCACTTATTTCCCCTTTCAATTTTGGCCATTGGTTTACTGAATATCCATCAGAACTGCAGTGGGAATCACTTATTCCTTTAGTTACTTGAGAACTTACGAGGTTTTGCCTGGCTTTATTACAAAGATATAAAACATTTTGATCCCTTTATGTTTTGCTCTACCACTTGTGTAAAGCCTACTTCCCTTATTAAGGTATTTGCAAATCACTGTTACCTTGTGTTGTTAATCTTATTTTCTACCCTGATGATACCTGGTAAATTTAAATGCCCACCAATAATGACCATTCTGTGCTCACCTCTGAACTGTGAATATTAATATAGTTTATCCCAAAGACACTCATCTTTATCTTTCATTTTCCACTACAATAAGCAGCCAACACTGTTTTTTCTCTTTTTAATCATCCCAGAAATCTACCTCTAGTAACTCATGGTCATTCTCTATGACAGCCAGACAATTTAAGTGATCGCTGCTAGTGAACTGGTGAACCATTGAAAAGAACTAGTTCTTCTCCTAGAGTGATCAAATGAGCACCTATATTTTTAGTGAGTCACATTGCTCACCTCTATCCTGTACATTACTTTCATTTTTTCTGTTTGTGAACCTAATAAGCTGTGCTTTTTAACCTTTATCTTCATTCTGTGTAGACCAGCTATACTAGAAATGCTGTCTGTAACACATTGTAGCTGTTCACAATGCCCTTTCATTTTTTCCCATATTATATAAACAATATAACCTCTAAATGTAAACAACTGACACAATCTTTCTTTAAAATAATGAACAACAATAATGCCAATGCACTACCCTTGACACTCTTGTATGTCCTTTTGTATTTCCTACTCTAATTCTTCATTTCCTTCCTCTTAAGAACTTTTCCATCCATCAATTCATTTTTCTATTCACCCCAATTGTTTTCATGTTATTTACCATCATTCTTTGGCTCAATCTATCAGACACCTTAGAGAGATCCAGTGCTACACTATTGACTTAGCCTCCCATATCTATTTCTTATGGAATATCTTACAGGTAGCCCAACTAATTAAGATACACACAAATGACCATTATTAAATCTTCTTTCTTTCCTCACTCACTTATCTGATGTATATCAAACTCTCCTACAGCTGACCTACCTCCGGGGCTTAGACTAATTAGTCTGTAATTTTCAAATGTGTTTGTCTTCTATCCTTTATAAAATGTTACCACTACGACACTTTTCTGGTCCTATGGTATACAGCAGATTTCGAGACTTTATGTAAACAATATTTCAAGACATGGAACAATAATCTTTGCTAACCATTGTTACTATTGGAGAAAACCATATTATTTTTAACAAAACCCATCTTATTTTTAACAAAAACCCTATCCCTATTAAGTTATTGAATTAATGCTATTATTCTGTTGTTGTTTTAAATGCTTTGTAATGACTGATCAACAGTCTCTATCACATTTTTACGATATTTCCCTGATAATAAGATTGCATGTTCTTACAGCTACTGCTTTGTTTGGATGTGTCACACAATGCTTTGTCATTGAACTCAATGTTCAGTGGAATTTTGAAACAAGAATGCATAGTCTTCCCTCTTCGTAGCAACGTTGCTGCAAGTTTACATTTACCATACATTTTACTTAGTCGCAGGCGAATCTGCTCTGATGAACAATCTCTTTCTCAATACACAGAAAACCTGTCTGGAGCTCTCATCTCCCGTAGCTACCCTCCTGACTTAGTACACAAACAAATCTCCCGTGCCATAGCCCTTCCTTTACACAGCCACTCCAAGTCAGTACCCCTTGAAACTAACCATCACTCAGTTCTTCCCTGGTCTCGAGTCCATTAACCTAATCCTTCGCCGTGGACATGATTTCCTACGTTCCTTCCACGGGATGCGCACCATTCTCCAAAAAATTCTTCCCACTGCCACTCGCACATGTTTTAGCAGACCACCAAATTTAAGAAATATCTTGGTTCACAAGTACTCACCAAGTAATTCCCCCAGACTGCCACAGGGTTCATTCCCATTCAATAGACCCCGTTGTAAAACATGCAGCATGCACCCAGCCACTACCACTTACTCCAATCCTACCACAGGTGAAACATTCCCTATCATTGGTCATTCTACTTGCATGACAACTCACTTCATATACCAACTGACATGCCTCCATTACTCCAGTTCATATATAGGCCTCACAACCAATCCCCTAGCTATCAGAATGAATGGCCACAGGCATACAGTTTATACTAACAATGAGGCCCATCCAGTTGCAAAACATGCCAGTTCCCACAAAATCAATAATTTGAACATCTGTTTTTCAGTTAGGGCAATCAGAGTTTTCACTAACAACACGACACCCTCTGAACTTCGTAGATGGGAACTAGCCTACCAGAATATCCTTGACACCAGACATCCTCCTGGCCTCAATCTCCAATAAACTCTGCCCATCAGACCCAGCACTTATTATCTATACCATTTACATTTTTTGTATTTCTGTATTTACTATTATCCATGCTATTATATATATATATGTCCCCACCCAGTTATTATTCACCTCTTTCAATAATAACATATCGCCATCAGTATTGATCATCGATCCAATATTTGAGCTTACTCTCCCCCCTCCCCCCCTTTCCACCTAAACTACCATCTGCGCCTGAGACGCCATTCACCAGTCGGCCGTCTATATGTACACGTGTGGACGCCACCTGGTGCTTCACCTTTTGCACACTTAAGGCTGCTGTAGGCCGAAATATTGCGCTTCTCTTGTGTTTGTTTTCTGTTCATCATCCCAGCCGCCTTCATCTGTGGTAAGTGTTGAGTCATATTTCCCTATCCTTCCTTAGTGTTAAATATATATATGAGCATCATCTCATAGATTTCCTCAACTCCCTAAACAACCACTCCATCAACTTTACTTGGATGTACTCCCATACTCATGTTACCTTTCTTGATGTTGACGTTTCCTTGCATAACAGGCGCCTTCATACCTCTGTTCATATCAAACCTACTAATCTGCAGCAATATCTTCATTCCAACAGTTGTCATCCCTTTTGCATCAAATGTTCCCTTTATTACGGTCTTTTGGATGATTTAATGACTTCTCATCCTGTCAACGTTCGCCATATTAGGTTCTTCGGTGGTTTAATTACTATATTGATTAACTAAAAAAGTCCACCAAAAAGGTTATGTTGAAGATTCTTTTCAAAACAAAGTCAGCGATATTCACATGCATAGATACAATACAGAGATGCACTTCTGAACAGTCGCAAAGATAATCTCTTGGAAAACTAACTGGATGAAACTCTCTGTAACACTGAAAACTGAATGAATGATGTCAACTAACTAACTAACTGCTCTGTCCAGCCGATCTGTTTATATAGTCTCTATTGAAATTACGAGAATTCTTCAAAGGCATCCGCCCAATATTTCTCGATCATTAACAATCACTCAAACAATCAAACATATTAAAAACAATCGGAATTAATATAAAATTACTTAACAACATTACAAAATGATCAGAAATGGTAATTAGAGATACTTAAATACAAAATTATTTACAGAAATCATCTCAAACTGTAGAAAATTGTCCTGTAGACATCGTAACTTACATTAATACATGGAATTACAAACATTTAAGAAATTCTCTTGCACCATTCGGTTCTTAAACATATTAAATGGACTTTAAATAATTTTCTTACATAAAACAAAGTCTGTATACACTGATTTACAAGAAATTACAAAACAAACATACCAAATCACTTTCAAGCAAACTTTAGCTTACTACAAATACTTCATACAGTACAATGCTATTCAAAATTCAGGTATGAGGGCTGTTACAATCCCTCCCCAGGATTCACTTAATTTTACACAGTTAAAATTGATTGAATTCGTCACGAATCTAAGCAGGTTGAGTGTACACATAATGCCAACACAAACAGATTACAATCAATCAACCATAATGACTTTTACAATGAACAAATACAATTCTTCATTACATACAACATCTGCACATAGTCCATGACACTGATTTTGGTTACAATAATTGTCTTTTTTCAGATCCAATCATTTTTTCAGTTACTGTTTTTACACAACAAATGTTCAATGCCATCACCTTAAGTTACAATTATTTTCACTCCAAATTACACACTTGATGTCAGCTTGTTAATGACAACAGTCTGTTTACATTTTACAGATGATAATTTGTCACCACAGTGTAGAAAATCACAACATCATGAAAACACCAAAAAGTTTCTACACAAAACTGTCACAAATTGCTTTATACAGTGAAATGCTTATATCTTAAAAATTCAGTATTATTACATCTGCATCTGCACTTAGGTACTCACACAAACTATTTAAATGCATCAATTGACAAACTTATTTACAAAATTAGATATTTACAGGTTGTTGACCCCTCCCCAAACCATGCATTCCAAAAAAAAAAAAAAAAACTAATTCTATAAGTGGGTTCCAAGATTTCTCTGGAAACCCAAAACCATGTAAGTTATTTTTTTCTAACTTTCCAGTTTTCTTCTGCTTCCTGGAAAACATGTATTCCTATACCGTAGTCAGAACTACCCGCGGCAAGGCAAAAATCTAGATCCCAACCTTTAAACCTAGGCAACAACTCACTGATAGGTGGAGGATGATCCCGTTCTGTTACTAAATGCTTGTTTAATGTGCGAGCATCCAGCACTAGTCGCACAGAATTGTCCGGTTTTATTACCACAACCAAGGGATTATTGTAAAGACTCCTTGACCTCTCTATTACCCCCCACTCCAACATTCGATTTATCTCCTTATTCACTTCATATCTCTTGGTCAAAGGGATTGGATATGGCTTAATAAAGAAAGGCTCTTCAGACTTTACAGTAAGCTTGCACTCATAATCTTTGATCACACCTGGTTTGTCAGAAAATACGTCCCTATATTCTTCAATTGGACATTTCAGCGTTTCTTGTTGGTCTGACGGCAATAGTTTCATACTGTTTGGGTAATTAATAACGTTTCCTTCACTGATCTCCTGACCTTCAATCAGATTATTAATCTCATTACTCTGCCTTAACACATTTACACAAATCTGTGGTAATAGTTCGTCACAAACTCTAGCTACACCAGCATCCTTATATTCAACTTTCGCATGATCTACTTCTTGTATGCCTTTCCAAACAGTCTTCTCAAAATCAACCCAGTATTCCCCACTGTCTAATTTAATCTGTAAGTTACCTTCTCCACAGTCTACCAAAGCCTTTACTTTTGTAAGCCAATCCATGCCTAAAATGCAATTAACATTCAACTTAGGGATTATATACACGGGTATTTCTACATTTACAGTCCCCATACACCCTTCCATCAACATTTCCTGCTTAATTCTCTTACTTCGAGAACCAGTAGCAGTAATAACTATCATACTACTAACGGGTAACACTTCAATTTGATTGGTGCTTTCAATTTCATTAAATAATCCCTCAGCAAGGCAAGAAACCTGTGACCCAGTGTCAATAAGAGCATCTATTTGTTTATTAAAAGCATTAATTTGCACTATGGGAACTTTATCTAAAACTTCATCCTTATCCTCCACCTCTTCCAATAAATCTTCTCGGGGATTATTCATAAAAATGGTATTAACTCTATAGCAGGTGGTACCTGGACCCACATTCTTGTCCACCACTGCGGGGCCCATCATAGGGTTGGTCTTTAGTTTGCCTGCCCCCCATGCTGCCTTTCCCTTTCAGATTGAGGGTTCTGTTCTCTCACTCCCCCATTATCATTCCTCCTTGTGTAATTATCACGACCCCATCCCCTAGATCTACCATCCCTTGACCCATTACCCCTTCTAGGGGGACTCCTGCTGCCCCTCCTATGGTGTTGATGGTGGTAATGTTGTTCATTGAATGACTCCTGGGCATCCAAGCATCTCAACAATTCAGAAACCCTATCCACATTTACTACATCCAAAGTGGCAATTAAATTTCTTGTTTGCTGAGGTAGCCTAGCTCCTATCAAATCAATGAATTCCTCCTCTCCATAAGGATGATCTAAATACTTACAACAGATCCAACATTTATGAAAAAAATCATACTGAGTTTCCCTACCAGGTTTATAGGGCCTACCAGTCATCAACTCCCTCTTTTCCTGGATCTGCCTGCTTGTCGACCAAAAATGTTTCATAAAGTTTTCTTTAAACAGCTTGTAGTCAGTCACTTCCCTAGCTTGTCTATCACCCCATGTCCTAGCATAAAACTTTAGATGTTTACCCACAAGTGCAATTTTCTTACTGTCGGGTAACAAATTAAAATAGTCTGATCTTTCAAAATTATCTATAAACTCAATAGGGTGAGGTCTTCCACTGTCATCATAGAATTCAAATTCTGCCTTAATGTCAGCACTAACAATTGTGTTACCTATTGTGGGAGCTTGACTTAACTGTATCTGCAACCCAGTAACCCTTTTCTCTAACTGATTAACGTTACTTTCTAATCCATGCGCTAACTGTTCCTGCTGCTGCACCAATGTATTAATATTTAATCCCACCTCTTGTCTCAACTCATTGACCCTTTGAGCAGCTTTACTATCACAGGCTTGGAATAAAGCAACATATTCCTCCTTCATCTTATCACAATTTTCACTGACTTCTTTATAAATCAAATTTACACATTCAGTCTTATTCTGTTCACAGATTTCTGTAACCTTTTCAAATTTCTCCTTACATTCTGTTACTTCCTTCCCCAATTTAGAATATAAATTGTTAATATCCTCCTTGAATTGAGAGCTAAAACCCTGAAGTTGCTCTGGGATTTTAACATCAAAACATGTAGTCAATTCAGAGAATTTGCTCTCAAAATCCAATTAATTTTTAAACTCAGAAAACTTACTATCAATTTCGGAAAACTGAGACTTAATTTCAGAAAATTTGCTGTCAAGATTTAACTCATTTTTAAATTCAGAAAATTTGTTATCATTATCACTCTTTAACTCCCTCCTAAATTCAGAAAACTGAGAATTGATCTCAGAAAATTTGCTATCATTATCACTCTTTAACTACCTCCTAAATTCAGAAAACTGAGAATTGATCTAAGAAAATTTGCTGTCAAATTTGGCTACAAAAGATTCTAGAAATGCTTGTAGATTCTGACTATCAGCCATTTTAAGTAATTAGCAAAATCAACATGAAAACAAAGCTAAGAAGAGTTCAAATTTTCTAACCTGCCACAAAATAACATGCAAAAGCAAAATTGGAATATTCAGTATTTACTTTTGTATCACTTAAATATTTTTCTTCACCTTAAATTTCAGCTAGCAGCACTTTTACCCACTGAACACCACTTTTTTCATGGATTAATCACTCTTTCCACACTGTACTACTGGAAGACTTGATCTTGAGGTCACCGAAAATCCGCTTGCCGTCGGAAAATTATTGCCGATTGCAGACATCGAAGGAAAATCTCCGATGAGTGCTATCAATTCGTATTCAGATCGAAGTCGACACCATCCAACCCGTTGTTAAGGTTCTTTGGGTGGTTTAATTACTGCATTAATTAAAAGTCCACCAAAAAACAAGGTTATGTGAAGATGTTCGTTTATTTTGATCCAATCAACAGGTCAGCGATATTCACAAGCATAGTTGTTACAATCCAAAGATGCAATACTGACTTACTGAATACTTGAATCGAAAACTGAATGAAAACTTGCATGAATGTCTCTGTAACACTGAATGAATACTCTGTCCAGGCGATCTGTTTATATAGAGTGTATAGAATTTACGAGAATTCTTCAAAGGCATCCGCCCGATATTTCTCGATCATTAACAATCACTCAAACAATCAAACATATTAAAAACAATCGGAATTGATAGAAAATTAATTAATAACATTACAAAATGATTAGAAATGGTAATTAGAGATACTTGAATACAAAATTATTTACAGAAATCCTTTCAAACGGTAGAAAATCGTCCTGTAGACATCGTAAATTACAGTAATACATGGAATTACAAACTTTTAAGAAATTCTCTTGCACCATTCAGTTCTTAAACATATTAAATGGACTTTAAATAATTTTCTTACATAAAATAAAGTCTATATACACTGATTTACAAGAATTTACAAAATAAACATATCAAATCACTTTCAAGCAAACTTTAGCTCATTTCAAATACTTCCTATAGTACAATGCTATTCAAAATTCAGGTATTAGGGCTGTTACAACCCCTCCCCAGGATTCACTTAACTTTACACAGTTAAAATTGATTGAATCCGTCATGAATCTAAGCAGGTTGAATGTACACATAATGCAGACACGAACAGATTACAATCAATCAACCATAATGACTCTTACAATGAACAAATACAATTCTTCATTACATACAACTGCACATAGTCCATGACACTGATTTTGTTTACAATAATTGTCTTTTCTCAGATCCAATCATTTTTTCTCATTTACTGTTTTGAACAACAAACGTTCAATGCCATCACCTTAAGTTACAATTATTTTCACTCCAAATTACACACTTGATGTCTGCTTTTTTATGACAACAGTCTATTTACATTTTACGGCTGATAATTTGTCATCACAATGTAGAAAGTCATAACATCATGAAAACATCAAAAGTTTCTGCACAAAACTGTCACAAATTGCTTTATACCGTGAAATGTTTACATTTTAAACATTCAGTATTATTACATCTTAACTTAAGTACTCACACAAACTATTTACATACATCAATTGATAAACTTATTTACAAAATTAGATATTTACATGTAGGGACCCCTCCCCAAACCATGCATTTCAATTAATTCTCATAAGTGGTTTCCAGGATTTCCCTGGAAACCCAGAACCATGTAAGTTACTTTTTCCTAACCTTCCAGTTTTCTTCAACTTTTGTATACACATCTAATATTACATTTCTATTTACACAAAGCTTCATTATATACAGACAGATACACAAACTTCCAATCATCTCAGACAACAGACTTTGGTACCACCACGCAACAGCTGAGACATACAATGGTTCTGTTTTAGCAAATTGATTGTCATTTAAAAGCAATGCTGTTGACTCAACTGGTAATACAAATTTATTATTCTCACTACTACAGTTTAGTCCATCATTACTCCCAACCCCACTCTTCATCATCTGATTACTACTTAAACTTACCAAATTATATTAATCAGTTCCTAAAACTGTTTTAACATCTGGCTTACTGACTTCCTCCACAAAATAATTATTTTTCTCAGCAACTACTTCTTCACTATTAGCTTCCACATCAAAGAGGGAACAAAACACAGTGTCATCTAAGCCACATTCTGTACACTTTTCCAAATTAGAAACTGGTTCAAATAAATCCTTACTCCCACCCATTTCTTCAATGTCATCATCTACACCAAATAAAGAGCTAAATAACGTATCAGCTAGGTCAAAATTAGGAAATTTTTCCAACTTAGGGATTGGTACATAAGGCTTTTCAACCACTCTCTCTTCAGAAGACAAATACTTTGACTTACAATTCTCCTCCTCATCTGGGTCTCCTATCCACACCACTGTATCACCTTCATCTTCAAGATATTTGAGAAACTCCTCGATTTCAGCACTTCTACAAACTTCATTACCACCTATGCTAGCACACATAGTCCCAACTATGCCATTCTGGATCTTACAAGTTTCCGATAGCCACACTGTAGTATGCACTATAAATTCTGCGCCCCTTTTTGTAATTAAGCTATGACCATTTCGAAAATCTTCTACACGAAAATTATTACTTTCGCACACTGATTCTAGTGATAAGGTACTATGGTGGTCCCCTTCCCGCTTTATCTTATTATCAACCTTTACATCATCAACATCATTAATTACATCTATCATAACCTTATTCTGAAATTCACTTGCTGCTACCCCCACCTCTTCCAATAAATCTTCTCGGGGATTATTCATAAAAATGGCATTAACGCTATAGCAGTTGGTACCTGGACCCACATTCTTGTCCACCACTGCGGGGCCCATCACAGGGGTGGTCTTTAGTTTGCCTGCCCCCCATGCTGCCTTTCCCTTTCAGATTGAGGGTTCTGCTCTCTCACTCCCCCATTATCATTCCTCCTTTGATAATTACTACGATCCCTTCCCCTAGATCTACCATACCTTGACCCATTACCCCTTCTAGGGGGACTCCTGCTGCCCCTCCTATGGTGTTGATGGTGGTAATGTTGTTCATTGAATGACTCCTGGGCATCCAAGCGTCTCAACAATTCAGAAACTCTATCCACATTTACTACATCCAAAGTGGCAATTAAATTTCTTGTTTGCTGAGGTAGCCTAGCTCCTATCAAATCAATGAATTCTTCCTCTCCATAAGGATGGTCTAAGTACTTACAACGGATCCAACATTTATGAAAAAAATCATGTTGAGTTTCCCTACCAGGTTTATATGGCCTACCAGTCATCAACTCCCTCTTTTCTTGAATTTGCCTGCTTGTCGACCAAAAATGTTTCAAAAAGTTTTCTTTAAACAGCTTGTAGTCAGTCACTTCCCTAGCTTGTCTATCACCCCATGCCCTAGCATAAGACTTAAGATGTTTACCCACAAGTGCAATTTTCTTACTATCGGGTAACAAATTAAAATAGTCTGATCTTTCTAAATTATCTATAAATTCAATAGGGTGAAGCCTCCCACTATCATCATAGAATTCAAATTCTTCTTTTACATCGACACTGAAATTTGGATTACCTGTTAAGGGAACCTGACTTAACTGAATCTGCAACCCAGTAACCCTTTTTTCTAACTGATTAACATTACATTGGGTTGTTTCCAATCCCTGGGTAAGTTGTTCCTGATGATTTGCCAATGTATTAATATTTAATCCCACCTCTTGTCTCAACTCATTGACCCTTTGAGCAGCTTTACTATCACTGGCTTGGAATAAAGCAACATATTCCTGCTTCATCTTATCACAATTTTCACTGACTTCTTTATGAATCAAATTTACACATTCAGTCTTATTCTGTTCACAAATTTCTGTAACTTTTTCAAATTTCTCCTGACATTCAGTTACTACCTTCCCCAATTTAGAATCTAAATTGTTAATATCTTCCTTGAATTGAGAGCTAAAACCCTGAAATTGCTCTGCGATTTTATCATCAAAACATTTAGTCAAATCAGAGAATGTTTTATCATTGCTTTGTTGCAGTTGAGAAAACTGATCATTGATTACAGCAAACTGAGAATTAATTTCAGAAAATTTGCTATCAAGATTTAACTCAGTTTTAAATTCAGAAAATTTGTTATCCAATTTGGAAAACTTACTATCAAATTTGGAAAATTTATTATCAAATTTGTCATCAATTTCGGAAAACTGAGACTTAATTTCAGAAAATTTGCTGTCATTATCACTTATTAATTCACTTCTGAATTCCAAAAACTTGCTGTCAAGTTTACCATCAAGTTCAGAAAATTTTGCATTAAAATTGGCTACAAATGACTCTAGAAAAGCTTGCAGGTTCTGACTATCAGGCATTTTTAGTAGTTAGCAAAATCAACATAAAATACAAAATTAAGGAAAATTAAAATCTTTCCAATCTGTCACACTATAACATACAAAAGAAATCACTTGAATATTCAATGCCGTACTTACATTCTTCCTCAATTTTGTATCACATTAAATTTCACTTAGAAGCACTTATTTAACCATTAAACACCACACTGACTTCAAACACTTAACCACACTTTTCACAATTCACTGTAGGAAGACGATTTTGAGGCCGAAGGAAATCCACTCGTCGTCGAAAGATTACAGCCGATTCCCGATGAAAATTCTCCGCCTTAGGCCTCTTGGCTTCAAATCCGTGTCGTAGCCGGTCGAAATTTCCTCGCAGGTTATGTTCGCTTATCGCCGATAATCCGTCGCAATTTTCTGCAGATTCTTTTTAGAAGATAAACATCCCACAGATGTTTAAGAACTTCTCGTCATGTCAACGGTCGCCATGTTAAGGTTCTTTGGGTGGTTTAATTACTGCATTAATTAAAAGTCCACCAAAAAACAAGGTTATGTGAAGATGCTCGTTTTATTTTTCAATCAAAACAAGTCAGCGACATTCACAATCACAGGTACAATCCAAAGATGCACTTCTGAATACTGTCAACTAACAACTGAATGACAACTTAATACATAATGAATGTCTCTGTAACACTGAATTAATACTTATGCAACTAAACTCTCTGTCCAGGCGATCTGTTTATATAGAGTCTATCGAAATTACGAGAATTCTTCAAAGGCATCCGCCCGATATTTCTCGATCATTAACAATCACTCAAACAATCAAACATATTAAAAACAATCGGAATTGATACAAAATTAATTAATAACATTACAAAATGATTAGAAATGGTAATTAGAGATACTTAAATACAAAATTATTTACAGAAATCTTTTCAAATGGTGGAAAATTGTCCTGTGGACATCGTAAATTACAGTAATACATGGAATTGCAAACTTTTAAGTAATTCTCTTGCACCATTCGGTTCTTAAACATATTAAATGGTCTTTAAATAATTTTCTTACCTAAAACAAAGTCTATATACACTGATTTACAAGAATTTACAAAATAAACATATCAAATCACTTTCAAGCAAACTTTAGCTCATTTCAAATACTTCCTATAGTACAATGCTATTCAAAATTCAGGTATTAGGGCTGTTACACCGTGTCGCTGTTCTAAATGTTGCGTTGCTGTCCCGCCGATACCTCATCGCAATTTGCTGCAGATTATTTTAGAAGATTAACATCTCACAGATGTTAATAACTTCTCGTCCTGTCACGGTCGCCATATTACGGTCTTTTGGATGATTTAATGACTTCTCATCCTGTCAATGTTCGCCATATTAGATTCTTCGGTGGTTTAATTAGTATATTGATTAACTAAAAAAGTCCACCAAAAAGGTTATGTTGAAGATTCTTTTCAAAACAAAGTCAGCGATATTCACATGCATAGATACAATACAGAGATGCACTTCTGAACAGTCGCAAAGATAATCTCTTGGAAAACTAACTGCATGAAACTCTCTGTAACACTGAAAACTGAATGAATGATGTCAACTAACTAACTAACTGCTCTGTCCAGCCGATCTGTTTATATAGTCTCTATCGAAATTACGAGAATTCTTCAAAGGCACCCGCCCAATATTTCTTGATCATTAACAATCACTCAAACAATCAAACATATTAAAAACAATCGGAATTAATACAAAATTACTTAACAATATTACAAAATGATCAGAAATGGTAATTAGAGATACTTAAATACAAAATTATTTACAGAAATCATCTCAAACTGTAGAAAATTGTCCTGTAGACATCGTAACTTACATTAATACATGGAATTACAAACATTTAAGAAATTCTCTTGCCCCATTCGGTTCTTAAACATATTAAATGGACTTTAAATAATTTTCTTACATAAAACAAAGTCTATATACACTGATTTACAAGAAATTACAAAACAAACATACCAAATCACTTTCAAGCAAACTTTAGCTTACTACAAATACTTCATACAGTACAATGCTATTCAAAATTCAGGTATGAGGGCTGTTACACCTTCCTTACAGACTGGCCCTCCATGGCAGGCGAATCTGCTCTGATGAGCAATCTCTTTCTCAATACACAGAAAACCTGTCTGGAGCTCTCATCTCCCGTAGGTACCCTCCTGACTTAGTACACAAACAAATCTCCTGTGCCATAGCCCTTCCTTTACACAGCCACTCCAAGTCAGTACCCCTTGAAACTAACCACACTCAGTTCTTCCCTGGTCTCGAGTCCATTATCCTAATCTTTTGCCGTGGACGTGATTTCCTACGTTCCTTCCCCGGGATGCGCACCATTCTCCAAAAAATTCTACCCACTGCCACTCTCATATGTTTAAGCAGACCACCAAATTTAAGAAATATCTTGGTTCACAAGCACTCGCCAAGTAATTCCCCCAGACTGCCACAGGGTTCATTCCCATTCAATAGACCCCATTGTAAAACATGCAGCATGCACCCAGCCACTACCACTTACTCCAATCCTACCACAGGTGAAACATTCCCTATCAATGGTCATGCTACTTGCATGACAACTCACCTCATATACCAACTGACATGCCTCCATTACTCCAGTTCATATATAGGCCTCACAACCAATCCCCTAGCTATCAGAATGAATGGCCACAGGCATACAGTTTATACTAACAATGAGGCCCATCCAGTTGCAAAACATGCCAGTTCCCACAAAATCAATAATTTGAACATGTTTTTCAGTTAGGGCAATCAGAGTTTTCACTAACAACACGACCCCCTCTGAACTTCGTAGATGGGAACTAGCCTACCAGAATATCCTTGACACCAGACATCCTCCTGGCCTCAATCTCCAATAAACTCTGCCCACCAGACCCAGCACTTTTTATCTATACCATTTACATTTTTTGTATTTCTGTATTTACTGTTATCCATGCTATTTACATTTATTTCACTTTTATATATATATATATATATACGAGGTGCGGCTAGAAAAAAACGGGACTGGTTTTCTGTGAGATAAACCGTGCGAGCCTCAAAGTCAAACGCCATATTGCCGAGTCGCCTGACATCCCCCCCTCCACATTCCTGCCAGCTGGACGAGCTTAGCTTGCTCAGTCGAGTCTCAGCCTTCGTTCATGTTGGACCGTGTGTATGCCGCTTGTGGGAAAAATGGTAGGCGTCTTAATTGAGCAACATGTCATCGTGAAATTTTTAGTGAAGCTGTGTAATTCCGCAACAGAGATTTATTCTCTCTTACAACAAGTGTATAGGGAAGAATGTAAGTCACGTGCACGCGTTTTTGAATGGTGTAAGCGTTTCAAAGAAGGGAGAGAAGAGATTGAATATGATCCGCGCCCAGGACGTCCTTCAACCTCGAAGATGGATGAAAACATCGAGAAAATAGGCAAAGTAATCCGTCAAGATCGCCGATTGAGTATCCGTGCAGTTGCCGAGATTGTGGGAATTGACAAAGAATCGGTTCGGCAAATATTACATGAAAATTTTAATATGAGAAAAGTGTGTTCCAAAATGGTGCCAAGAATCCTCACGCCGGAACAAAAGGAGTTACGGATGGGAATCTGTTCTGACATGTTAAAAAACATTAGGGAAGATCCTGAACTGTTGGAAAGAGTTATTACGTGTGACGAATCATGGTTTTTTACCTATGAACTAAGCGACAATCAATGCACTGGAAGAGTCCGAATTCACCACGATAGAAGAAAGCTTGAATGTCCAAATCAAAATTCAAGGCCATGATGATTGTTTTTTTTTTATTTTTTTTATTTTTATTTTTTTTTTGACTTTCATGGAATTCTGTATGTAAATTGGGTTCCTGAAGGTCAAACCGAGAATAAAGAATACTACCTTGGGGTTTTGGCCACCCTCCATGAGCGAGTGCGAAGAAAGCCCCAGCCAACACTGCACTGGTGGTTAAGACATTTTTGGCCAAGCATGGGATCCCTGTGTTGGATCATCCACCCTACTCACCAGACCTAGCTTCATGTGATTTTTTTATGTTCCCAAAAGTGAAGGAAGTGTTGAACGGGACCAGATTCGAGACTGTGGAAGCTGTGAAGCAAAAAGCGACGGAGACTATGAACTTGCTAACAGAAAATGACTTCAAACACTGTTTTGAACAGTGGAAAATTCGAATGGATAAGTGTAGGGATAGTGGAGGGGAGTATATTGAAGGTGATAAGGTAAAAGTTGTAAAGGAAACAAAATAAAAAGAGTTACACTAAAAATCCCGTTTTTTTCTAGCCGCACCTCGTGTATATATATATATCCCCACCCAGTTATTATTCACCTCTTTCAATAATAACATATCGCCATCAGTATCGATTATCAATCCAATATTTGAGCTTACTCTCCCCCCTCCCCCCCCCTTTCCACCTAAACTACCATCCGTGCCTGAGATGCCATTCACCCATCGGCCGTCTATGTGTACACATGTGACGCCGCCTGGTGCTTCACCTTTTGCACGTTTAAGGCTGCTATAGGCCGAAATATTGCACTTCTCTTGTGTTTGTTTTTTTTTCGTCGTCCCACCCGCCTTCATCTGTGGTAAGTGTTGGGTCATATTTCCCTATCCTTCCTTAGTTTTATTGCCTTAAAGCTTTTTCCTGCTCATTGTTGTTTTATATATATATATATATATATATATTCGTTTTAGTATTGGTTCATACTTGTTTACCAGATGCATCAATTCATTAATGTCATATCCTGTTTCTTCAGCATATTCATTTTTGTTCAGGAATTTGTTCTGAATTGTAGGCAATCTGTGCTGGGTAAGAGAACTGCTACCGATAGAAATAATGAAGCTCTGTAACTTACAAAGGCAACATATTAGAAACTTCCAAATTGTAGTTGTTGTAGTTTTTGTGGGGCTCGTAATTGGTTATTTTATTAATTATGTCATGAAATACTCAAACCACAATTGGTTAGCATGAGACAAGTAGCAGAACGGAACTTCGCAGTCGGTGCCACACTTGTCCCAGGTGGCAAAATCATGTTTAAAGGGGGGGGGGGGGTGGCGACCGGTTTTTTTTTGTAGCTTTACTGTCCCAAGCAGCAACCTTTTTTTTTGGGGGGGGGGGGGCAAAATTATGAATAGTTTTATACTGCCCCAGGTGGCAAATTTATGTCAGAAGGGCGGCACACTTGAGTTTTTGCATTGACTCGGAAAATTCCTGTATTGGGCACCGATCAAAGTGAATAATTTTCTCAATTTTGGTGAACTGTCATGCATGCCTCTTGTAAAGTAGGTTTGTTTCCCAAGAAACATTCATAAGTTGTTCTAATTGTTAATCACTTTCCTGCAAGTGCCTAGCGATGCATTCTGCTTAATAGGTTGCATACTCAAAACCATCAACAGATCTGAGAAAGACGAAATGGTGTTGCTGGTGATGGCAGAACACAGCAACAGATGCATTTGTATAAAGTTAAATAATAATGATAAATAAAAGAACAACAATGAGTTTTTGCATTGACTCGGAAAATTCCTTATTGGGCACCGATCAAAGTGAATAATTTTCTCAATTTTGGTGAACTGTCATGCATGCCTCTTGTAAAGTAGGTTTGTTTCCCAAGAAACATTCATAAGTTGTTCTAATTGTTAATCACTTTCCTGCAAGTGCCTAGCGATGCATTCTGCTTAATAGGTTGCATACTCAAAACCATCAACAGATCTGAGAAAGACGAAATGGTGTTGCTGGTGATGGCAGAACACAGCAACAGATGCATTTGTATAAAGTTAAATAATAATGATAAATAAAAGAACAACAATGAAAAAACAATCAAATAATAAATAAATAAACAATAAGTGATTGGTTTATAGGTAGGGTCTTGTAAGTTGATGCCAGGTGGATGTCTGGTGCCCAGGATATATTGGTAATGTTGCATGCCGTAAAACAGTTGTTGGTGTTGTAAGAGTTGTGGATACTGGTATAGGCTGTGATTGGATGATGTAGGTTGTAGGTAATAGAGCCATGACTAATTGGTCATTTGGCATATGATAGTTCTGACAGTGAAAAAGTTAAATAAGCCCATCTGTCCAGTGATGATTGATAGTGTACTTCTAGATTTCTCAAAAGCAAATACCTGATGGAGACAACAGAGACTCATGCCGGCTGCAAACCCAAGGTGTATTGCATGGGCATACTTATTATCTGTTATCAATCATTGTTAATCTGTGGAGTGATAAGTTGTTTTTGTTTCTTTATTGCAAATTACATGACTGTGGAACTTCCTTAAAAGGAAGATGACTAGATCAAGAAAGTTTTTATGGGGATATTTATTTGGAAAATGTGTGATGAAAGATCAGCTTTGCAAAAATTAAAATAATAAGATTTAATTGTTGATCATTTGACTAAAATCACTAGTTCATAAACTTGGATGTATTTAAGTGGTTCGTTTAAAGAACAGTGACTTATGTGATAATTATGAACAACCATTGGATGCATTCAATTTTTGCTTTTCAAAAATGTAAAACTATTAATTAATTTTTGTTGTTACAAATTTTTACATTTTTTTCCCTGAAACACAGTATTCCTAGAATAAGCAATATTATTGCAAACTTTTATGTTATTTGTTTCAGTGAAGAGGATGAAGCAGATGGGCTGGAATTCCGGCTGCGCAGTCAGAACAATGCCTTTACTGATGGTGACATTGCTGGTCTTCGCAGGAAGAAATCATCCACAAACACCACTTTTATACAGAAAGGTGTTGGAAGTTGGGAGAAACATACAAAAGGGATTGGAGCGAAACTTTTATTGCAGGTATATTGTTGTGGTGTATTTATTCATTTTGTGAAACAGTTAATCTCGGTAATATTAAAATTTATATTCCCATATATTTTAGATGGGATTCCAACCAGGGAAAGGTTTGGGGAAAGATCTACAGGGTATATCAGCACCTGTTGAGGCACATCTTCGACGGGGGAGGGGAGCAATTGGTAAGTAAAATTGATGTCTTTTCTGTGTTTCTGCCTTTTCATATTGTGAATCAAAGTTGTTTCACTGATAATTCAGGCAAGGGTAGGGAAAGTATATTGATCATGTAGGAAAGGTTAGAGGTAGGATTTCTGCAGTGACACAAAATGCTAAGGTACGCAAATCCCTTAATCATGTGTGACAGTAAACAGCACTTGCCACATATTCACTTCTGTAAGAATCATCACTTGTTATAGCCAGTGGTTTTTACAGGTTTTACATCTGTATTGTAATAATGAGAAATAAAATATTTTTAGGCATTCAAAATTAGGTAGAAAATGGGAAAGTAAACCCATCATTTATCAGAGATGAAAGTATGAGAGCAACAACAAACACAAAAGGACTACATATTTTACAATATTTCAGTATGATACCTTTTTACTGCAAAGAGATGAGACACATGACAAAGAGATTGGATTCACACAAATCATTAACACCCTTCTTCGTAATCTGAATTCTTTCTTTGTTTGTGGCTTTACACTTCCTCAATGTCAAGGTAATTAGAGGTGGGAAAGGACTGGAGGCAAGGATCAGAAAGTAATTCTGCCATAGCCTTTTGTAGCAACCAATCTGGCATTTGCATTTTGGAAAACCATCAAAAGCCGAAATCTGCATTGTCGGATGGGGTTTTGAGACCATGTCCTCCCGTATGTGAGTCCAGGACATTACCATTCACCCACCACACTCAGTATCTTAATTCACTTCCTCCATCGTCCAAACATTCTTTTGTTTTATATCTGTTAATTTGTGTATCCAATATATTTTATAGTGCACCCACCAAGTCGAGTCAACGGCGGCAGTGCCTACCTTTTTCTTGAAGCAATTGGAACCATTTTTGTATTTCAAGCTCTTCATTCTTATTGATGGTATGTGCCTTAAATTTCTTTTACACATAGATATCAGCAATCTTAGCAAACATACTAAATTTTATTTGATTCCTGTTCATAGTTTGGATGTTATTGATATGCAAATTTCACCGATTTTGTTATACACTCATTCACTGGTGATCATTAAAACTCTGAGGCACTTCCCATAGAAATATGAAATTCAGTAAACTCATAAATTTCCACATATCCACCCCTAACGTGAAATCACTTTCTAACCTAATAATTTTATATGCTTCAGATTTTAATTGTAGATGGAGCTTACTAAGTTTAACTGATGTGTTAAATTTCACTTCTCTCTTCTTCTTACTTTGGAAGTTAGTGAAATTATTATTATTATTTTAATCTATGGCATCCTGACATGAGAATTCCACTGCACTTCCAGTGGTCTTAGAAACATAGAATTTGGTACATGATTATGGTTTGATCCCCAAATCATTGTCCCAAATGTATTCATTGGTAACACCAAATGAGAAAAATTTTGGCATTCATTTGCAGGTTAATTGATTTGCTCTGAATGAGGCTATAGGCCTGAAATTTCTTTTATGCATAAAGAATAGCAAGTTTCTCTAACATCTTAAATTTTACTTTAGTCCTATGCTTAGTTTGAAATTTACTTATGGTAAATCTGCTGCTAACATTGCCACACAACCATTGTTTGCATTGTTGGTAGTGCTGTATCAATGTTTTAAATTCTGAAATATCCATATTCACTGATTTTCAAATGTAATTGTTACATTTGAGCTATGACTCAGAATAAACGATCAACTTACAAAAAGAAATGAGATCCCAAGAAACCAGTTCTTGTAATATAGGCCTAGCCACATTGTTTTGCAATGGCAAAAAGTTATGTGATATTATTCTGAGCCAAGTCCATGGTGTGTTCACTTCACTTTCTGAAACCGAATGGTTTATCTTGATGTTATAGGTCATTTATTTAAAATAAAACAATTCGATGACTTGTCAATAATGCATACCATGTTTTAGTAAAACTGTATAAAAACCTTGAATATGTTGCTTTATCAAGCTTACAAATACACAAAAGTCAAGATTTCCTTCACATGTCTTTAGGATTTTTACAAGTCCTAGAATAAATCATAAATACTATGGCCTTCATTTCAGTAAAAAATATGACATACATAATGGCCAGGCCACCAGGATTTTTTTAATTCCAAATAAAAAATCTATAAAATAGAGAGAAACCATTATGTTTCAGAAACTAAAGTGAAGGTGACTAGGGCTGTTTTTATAAGATTTTTTGTGGGATACATTTGACTTTCATCGCTGATAATTAGCTATTAGCTCTTGTCCTTATTTAAATTTTCCAATCATCATTTCCCCAGTCCTGAAAACCATACCATGGCTCTTCTTGCTGTATCATGTGATACAGCAGAATGTTACATATACATCGTTCTTCCACTACCATTTCATTTTAATAGCCTCTAATGCTATATCTGTCAGTATTAATTATTACAGGAAATACCAGCTTACATACATCCACTGCTCTATACTATCTTGATTGGCACCAAATGGATATCCACAAGCATTCGTATGGTATCATCACTTATTCACTATCAAAAGCTACTCTTTAAACAGGGTACAAATTTAAGTGTTTAACTGCTTTAGTGATTCAATATCCAGGCCAACATAACTACTTTTGACTTTAGGTAGTAGAAGTAGAGAGGCCTACTTTAATTGCCTAGGTAGACTCAATGATGCTCATTCCCTAGTTAATTTCCACTACTTTTTCTGTTTAAATTATTTTTTGTTTTCGATTATTACTATCCCCCCCCTTTTTTACGGATATGCACTCCTTGGTGCATAAACGATTTGTAACACCATCTTAGCAATGAACATTGATTAATTATGAATTTTTCATGAGAATGAGTATTGTTTTTATGGAAGGAGACTATATATGGTTCGTAATTTGATCAAAAGCAGTATAATATTTGAAACATTAATTGAAATCTTGTAATTATAAAACGTCGTTCAAGTCATGGTGTTTTTAGAATGATTTTCAGATATTTTAAATGTTTGGTGTTGTCAGTTTTATGTTTAAATGCATGTAAATAATCTAAATTTTCGTTTTGAAATATTTCTTAACGCATAAGAATGATGTTATATAGGTTGTAATTGTTTTGGTACAATTTTGATTGTTAGAGTAATTGTTAACCCTCGAACACCATTCAGCAGCACCTTTATTGCCTTCTTGATGTTTCTCCTTATTTAGGTTCGCAAGATTGCGAGTGGGAGAAGTTTTGCTCACCAAAGTTTGAGCAGTTGTTTGAGTTGTTTTTTGCTGTAGTTTTTTTATTGTACTTAGTATCTTTGGACAAAGTTATGGCTTTATCCGCTTGTGTATGTTATCAAAATTTTGTATTGACAGTCTTTCTTCTTAATCAGTTCAGAAGTTGTGTTAATCATCATCCTTTGGTGAAAAGCTAAATCACCTGCAACTTGATTTTAAAAACCTGTTAATCAAAGCACTAATTAATTCATTAAGCTGCAGTCATCATTTGAAGACCCATCCAGCAAGAAACGTTACAAGTTCTGGCCACGTATTTGAAATATGTTTCTTTGGCTTGTTGCCAACAGGTATAAGTAATAGTGGCTCTGTTTTACACAATTTCATCAAATATCTAAATAAAACATCACTTTACACGAGTAGTGACAGAAATAAATTTATTGATATACGTGTACAAATAAGACAGAAATACAAAAATGGAAAATTTTAGACAGTATTCCTTCATTAGGGTAGAAGGTTGTGATCTGTGTAGAAGTCAAAGAGGCTACCATTAAAAAGTGAGTAAAAAGTTACAGTTGTGTACTGTAAATGTGAAACCTTATACCCCTTACATTAATTACTTATAATGATACACATATATTAATTTATTTAAAACATATCAGATAATAAATATTTTGCATGATTTAATTTTCATAATTTACTCTAACCACATAAATATGAATTTATTTTCTAGTTGTGACCTGCCTGAATTATTCTTACTACCAAAGCATAAACTTCAATATTATTTTCCCTCCTCATTCTTTCTTTCTTTTTATTAAGATTGACTGCTAATTCGCTTTTTCCACTAACCAATCTGTTTGTAAAGAAATGTTGTTAGTAAAAATACAGAAAATACCCATTCATTTGTGCTTGATTTATCAGTTTTTCTCAGGTGTCAATTAAATCATCAGAAATTGAAGAATCTTCAGAATGAGTATTTATTGCATACTAACAAATGTGTGCTACTCCACATGAGCAGACCCCAAAGTGTGTAGACGTACAGCCTAGCCATTCGAGGCAAACACACCTGCTCTGATCACGAATTCTTTACTGTCTACTCCAACAACCTGATCCGGGCATTCATAAGCCACAATTATCCTCCAGAATTAACCAAAAATTGATATCAAGAGTCAAGAACTGTCCACCACACTGACACGAACAACCCATAACCAACCAGAACCCAGTTTTTCTCACCCAGTTAATCCCTGGCCTTGAATCACTAAACCAAATTCTTCGTTTTGGCTATGACTTCCTCACATACTTTCCTGAAATGCGCTACATTCTTCCCACTACCCTTCCCACCACACCTTGTGTCACCTTCAGCAGAACACCTAACCTGAAAAATATACTTGTTCATAAATATTAACCTTCTGATGCTCCTAAACCACCATTTGGATCCTTCGCTTGTGAGAGACCTCGTTGCAAAACGTGCAGTATGCATCCACCTACCATTACCTATAGCAACCCTACTACTGGTGAAACCTACCCCATCATAGGTCATGCCACTTACACAACAACTCATCTCGTGTACCAGATTATCTGCCTCCACTGTCAAAGTTCCTACATTGGCCTTACCTCAAACTCATTATCCATCAGAATGAATGGTAACAGACAAGTTTACATCCCAAAACCTAGACCTCACTGTTGCTCACCATGCCAATACTCACAACACCCGCGACTATAATAACTGCTTTACAGTCAGAGCCATTAGAGTACTTTCAGATACCACCTTCCAATCTGAACCCCACAGGTGGGAATTGGCATATCAACACATCCTGCAGACTAGACAACCCCCAGGCCTTAATTTCTAATATCATCTTCCATCCTCACCCTGTACACCCATCACTAGCTATCACAATAGATTCATATATATTTATAGACCTTATCTCAAAATTTTTTGATTATTATTATTTACAATTTTATTTTATTTATTTTTATTATTATTTTTTACCATTTTAATCTTCATTGTGATTAATACTTGCAGTCATATTATTGTTGCTCCCCCCACTACCTCCGACGGTCAATTTCATTCTGTGAGTGGCTGTGTTGACTGCAAGGCTTACATGAGCTCAGCCACTTACTTCTTTTAACTTGACAAAGGGTTTATCCCATAATATTGTATTTTCTGTGTTTGTGTTGCTGCTACCCTCCTCCCTTCAACTTTGGTGAATGTTGGGTGTATTTTCTCAATCTGTTCCATATAAATGTTACCTTTCGGCAGTTCTTTCTTTATATTGTTACCTAAATAATAATTATGCTATTGTTAAAATTACAGTAATAATATTTTCTGATCCACGAATAATGAAATTTTGAGTCGCGAATAAAGAAAGTTGCCACAACTGTTTTATAAGGAAACCATGAATAAATAGATTTGACTATATTAATTATTAAATTGCTTCAATTCAAAATCCCTGGTGTGTTTTTAATAAGTAAATCCTTATTGCTCTCTTCCATTTTCATGATTTATGTAATTCTTTTGCTACATTCCTTTTGTAAAATTAAATGTGCATTCAGCATATGTGAAACACAAACTAACAGTCCCATTAAATACTACCACCAAAAAAAAAAAAAAAAATAGTAATTTAAAGCTTAGTGGTATTAGCTTCAACCTTCATTGACTGGAGTTGCATCTTTCAAAGCAATGCATCAGTTGCTTAAATGATTTTTACTGCACAGATTTGAAAACTCAAAACCATTGTTTGTACTTTCCTCATTCCCTTTGTTTGTGTGAAGACTTTAGCCTGGGAAGATTACTCTTGGTTGATGTGTTAAGTTTTTCCCTACTTTAAACTGTATACCCAGTATTGCTGAAAAGAGCTGTTGGCAATCTGAGTATTTAATTTGGTTTGTATGAAGAGCAAATCTTTTTTAATTTATAAAATGTAAGTAGCAATTATAATAATTTCCAATTTTGTGAAGCCCTGTTACCGTAGCTGAGATCTGTGCTGTTTGTTTTCAGGTGCGTACGGCCCAGAGAAAGGCAAGAATCAACAGCAGTCAATTGAGGTTGTCGACTCCGAGGAAGAGGAAGGAAAGGAATTTGGCGAGAAGCTGTCGCAGTGGAGGCGTAAGGATGCTGGCAACAAGAAGAGTATCCACTATGTCTACAAGAGTGTGGACGATGTATTGGAGCAGGGTAAGACCCAGCCCTCGATCAGGAAGGATTACAGGTCAGCACTTGTTGTCCCTCGTAATGAGAACTGTAAATTCTCAAAAATGTTTTTAGCTGTGAACACAGCACACAGCATGATTTTCATAACGTTTTATGATGGATAACATGCTGTTCCACTGTAACAGCTGAGAGTAAAGATATTCTAGAATTAAAAGTAGAGTTTTAAATTTTTTTTAGTGTTTTCATTAGGGATTATTTCTTATTTTATTATTTATATACTTCTGTTAAAGTTCCTATTACTAAATGGGGAATTGTGAATTGTTTCACATTTTTTCAAACATTTACCCCCCATTATAAATGAAGGTAGTGAACTTCATATGAAATTTCAATTTATGGTGTGGATGATTGTTCTACATACTTTAAGCATAGTCATTTTGAAGAGTTTATTTTAACACAGCCTTAATGTAAAATTTTATGAGTAGTATTCTTTTGACTCAGATTCTCTTTAGAACTTTTGAATCCGTTATAATAATCCTGTACTAAAATTTTACAATTTTTATTTCAGCCAACTTAGCAAGGTGAAAGTTATTGACATGACAGGCCCACAACAAAGGGTACTTACTGGTTATCATGCCATTGCTGGTCAACAAAGACCATCGGAAGAATGGGAGATTCGTAAAGACAAAGCATTCACTAACTTTGCTTTGCCTGAGTTGCAGCATAATCTTAACCTGCTTTTGGATATGTGTGAGCAAGTAAGAAATTTAGAGTTGTTATACCTGTTTTCTCTTTCACCCTTATAAAACACAACAACTGTTGAATAATATTAACAATGTGCCATGATAAAATTCATCCTTTTACACACTACCACTGATTCACTGTAACTGATCAATTTGGCTAGTCTACCTGTTATACGTAATGGTTTTTTCTAATGTTTGTTTCATAAAATATGAGTTTTAAAGTGACAATGCAAAATAGTAAATAAGCATCTCTGTTTAGTAATGCACTAAAAAGAATTTTATTAGTCAGAATTGAATTTGAAAAAAAAAAAATCTGTATGTAGGATGTATTTAATTTAAAATGCTGCTTCATGAGATACAAGAATTAAAATGATGATAATGAAATAAAATAACAAAATGCATACCTAATTTATTTGAAAATGCATAAAACATTGTATTGGCAGGAAGCAGGAACATAATGATTTGCTGAAAAAAAGTAAAATAATGCTTTATTGCATGTAGTGTGTTTCATTTCAAATATTATTTCATGAATAAAAGAATGTGTATGAAATATAGTAAAACAATGCATAATGGTTTCTAAAAATAAAAGTAATTAGCAGTGAGCACAGTGGGACATAAGCTCATAAATTAAGAAAAGACATCTTACAAATTGGACAGTACTACCTATTGTTAGTTAGTAGTATTTAGCAATAGTTGGGATTTTTTTGCATGTGTATATCTCAGAAACCAGGGCCAATTTGAAGAAACGGCTGTACCGCAGACATGTGGGGTGAATAATCTTCAACTTATGTTTGGGAGATTGACATACCTTCTTACAATGTCTGGGTATGGATTTGGCAAACCCATGGTGCCCAAACTCGAAACTTGTGAGTGCTGCAAGTTTCCCACACCATAAACTCCTTGCATGCTTCAACGATCATTGCAAGGTATGACAGTGGAACATTGTGTGTCTAGGAGAAAGGAGATCATGGTTTCATCACCTGGATTGCAAGGACAGACCAAACCTGAATTAAAGAAAACCCTCAACCACGAGGTTTGACACATGCTGAGGAGATGATTGGTTGATGAGGACAATCACTAAATATAGTGCAACCTTAGGGGCACCCGTGCACCTCTGTTGTGTTAGCCCAGTGGATACACAATGGAGGTACGCACCACCGGAACTTTCCTCCTTACTCATGGGACCAAAATTCAAGCTAAAATTAAAAAAAAATAATAACAAATAATACCTCAAATAGCTGTGGTACGGGTGTGCCACAGAATAATCTAAACACAATCAGTTCTAAGCGGATGAGGGTTGATAGCCCCCCAACTTCTGAAATTGACAGTGACGGATAGGTTTGTTCGCTTGCGAATGCCTTTGTTATAATGCAAAGAGTGGAAGGAACGTTTGAAAAAGTTTCTCCATTTTACATCCAAAAAGGCTTAGAGTGTCTTGTAGGGACCCTGAAGTCAGTAAAGGAGCCGATGAACTAGATGCTGTTGCTGGAAACATCCATCAGTAGGCACGTTAACCTACTCCTTTATTGTGTGAAGCTTGGGGTGTTCGCTGAACTCCAATATCCCTAAACTGTAGTAAGGTCATAGTCAACTGACTTGACATAATAGAAATAGGGACCGAGGAACTCGTTAAGGAGTGGGAAGATCAGAAAGTGGTTGAGGTACATCAGTATTGAAAAGGCTGCCACCTTAGTCCTGATGTTTGACACTCCAGTACTGTCAAAGAACATAAAAGCTGGTTACATAAACCTGAATGCCTGCCCATATATTGCAGACCCAATGTGCTGTTTCCAGTGCCAGAGGTTCAGACATACGACGGTGTTTTGTAAGAGCAATCCCACCTGTGGTAAGTGCGGGAAGCGTGCACATGAGCTGGGTGTTAGTTATACACTCCCATATGCATGCGTCAACTGCTTCAGCTGGCACCCGGGCTAGAGCAGGGAGTCTCAAGTATATCTTGAAGAGCACAAGATACGGGAGTTGAAGCCAGTGATTATTGTATGGTGAAGCGAAGAAGAAAGTTAAATTGCTTTCCACTCCTATTATCGCAACTAGTTTTGCTAAGATGGCTTCAACTCCTGTCAGGAAAGAGTGTGTCGCTACCCAGATGTTTGTTGCAGACATGAGCACAAGTACAAAATACTAACGTCAGTGCAAATGTAGTGCAAAAACTCCTAAGGTCATAACAACTAAGACTGCGGACATTGGTTGCAACATGTCTGCGACCTTGACAACTCCAGCAGCAGTCAAAGTACCTGTAACTGCATCTCCAATTCCACCATATGCAGTGACAGGAATAGCAACAATATCTATTACCAGCACTAATGGAGGCAGTCAGAAGATCTGGGGCCCGAAGTTTATACAGATGGATCCAACTCAGTTAGTGAAATCCCCCTGTTTGTCCCCTCCCAGACTACGTAGTAGTAGGGAGAAGATGGGAAAGAGGCTGAGGAACATAAAGAACAGGCAGGTGAGTAACAAGTTCACTGAGTCGGAGATGTCTGTCTGTTCGGAGCCAGAAGAAACTGAAATGCTGGTGGACGAGACTTGTCCCGTTCTCAACAAATAGTGACCAAAGACCCACCCAAACCGGGGCGGATGAGGATCAACAGGTAGGATGGCTCCCATTCTTCAGTGCAACATTAACAGTTTTACAGCTCACAAAGAGTAGTTACAACTCTTAGCACACAGTCTCTGTGCCTGAGAGAGACATTTTAGACCTACACACCACTCTGTGCTAAGAGGATGTTACTAAAAGGACGATACCAAAGGTGATCGAGCAAACAGGGGGGGGGGGGGGAAGGCTGTGTTTGTCTGAAAGATTATCCCCTTCAAACCTGTATTTCTCACGTCTCACTTACAAGCAGTTGGTCGAGAAATTTGTAGATTACTGGAGTGATAGGAGATATTCATTCTTAATACTAGCCAAATGACACAATTCACAACTGCTACCAGTACGTCTTCTCCAATTGAACTTTCTTCTTCCTCTCCTTCAATTGTGGACTCCTTGCATTGGGAAGTGGATCGTGACCTTTATGGAAGCAACCACTTCCCAATATGATTGCAAACTGAGTTTGAATGTGGAGAAAGAACTACACAACAAAAATGGAATTTCAGCAGTGCTGATTGGCAGCTGTTCAGTCATTCTCGAACAGCGCAAGCACCTGACCTTGCAGCGCGTTGTGTTATTAAGGTCAGCCCCTTTACAGTCAACCGTACAGACAATAATTAAGTAAATTTTTTTATCCACATAAGTCAGTTATTGTTAGGGTGCTGATGACCTCACTGCCAACTTGCCCTAAAACCACAATAACAGATGGTCTCCTTTGTAAATCATCTGCATTGAAGACTCTCAGATTGCTGTACTATTTATTTTCTGAAGCTTTTATGTTGTTCATAACTGTATGTATTGATTTTTTTATTTATCCATTACCTAACAATGTAACATATAATGAAATTTTTGTTTATATTTTCTGTGTGAACATGCCTCATTTAAAAAGAAAAGAAAAAAGGAAACACTATGTGGTCACTGATAATGAAAAATAATTTTATTGAAAATACCCCATATTGGTGCTGTGGCTGGTTTCCTTTCCTTTCCTTAATTCCTTGTTACTGACATCAGTAGATATCCTAAGTCACAATTACAACCCAAAAAAAGTTGGTTTCAAAATATGAAAATAGCATTAACATGTATTGAAATGAGATTTTTTGTTTATGGAAAAATTAAATTAGGTTCCAAATATTACAATTCTCTCTGACAGGACATAATTCAGAATGACAGACGCTTACGTTATACGAAGGATCAGATAATAGTAATGGGACAAGAGAAGGACCGCCTTAAGAAAAAGGTTGAAGAGCAAAAGAATCGCATAGAAACTTTAGATACAATACTTACAATGGTGGATGGTATTTTCAAAGAGGGTGATAGTGTTAACTTGGAGGATGCTGCCAAGTGCTTCAAAGAATTGCAGGTAAGTGATACGTTGCTCAGTTTCTTAGGACAATTAAAAATCCACCAATAATTTGAAATATGTGCTATTCATCAGTAATAATATAGATTTAAGTTTTATATTTCAACTGTGTATTATTTAACAGTGTGAAGTCTGCATGTTTAGTAGGTCTCTCTTCAACAAAATCTTCACCTGAAGATACTTCAACATGTCACAGTACATTGACGCACTTCTCTGGTGGGAGATCCGAGAACGTTTTACCCAAAATTATTCCTGCCCCCCCCCTCTCTTGTGTGTCACAAAATTATCATCATTTCTAAATATAATTTCTGATTAATGAAAAGTCATTTCTGAACAAAAATTTTATTTCAAAAAGGATAATTGTAATGTTCACTTATGATGTGTGAGATTCCATAACTTTTTGTCTGTCTGCCTGCTTATTTGTGTATCATGCAAAAACTAATGAACAAGTCTAACAAAACTGCACATAGTGATAGTTTGTCTCAACAATTTATGTATGGTACACCTTCTATACCAATTAGTAACATAGTTCTTTATAGAGAATTAAAAAATGTACATTTTGAATTTTTTTTCTGTCGCTGCATGCATCAAACTAATAATAACGAATGGAGTTCAATCAAACTTGTTCATAAATATAACTTATATCATGCTTTAATTTGATTGCGATGGATCACATGCTCCATTGGCAAGCGACTACTTTTTTCCCTTACAAATTTAAAATTCTATCAGTGTTCTTGGTGGTGTGTTCATAACTTCCCTTAATAATTTATTCCAATCCCTGACTCTCTTATCTACCAAAGAAAATTTTCCCATACTCTTATGCTTGAAATAAATTGCCAATTTGTGGTTAGTCAACTTTTCCCTTCCATGCTTCACTAATAATTCTTCCACCGAAATCTTTCCATGCCTCATCGCCAGTATACGCCTTGTATACTTTCAGCACTTTCTTTACTTTCCTCCTGTCTTCCAGTGTCTCTCATTTCAATACCTTTATCATATGAGCTACTAATTGTCTTATGCAGTAATTTCCAGAAACAAATCAAGCAGCACTTCTGACCAGAGTTTTGTAACCCAACTCATACTCTTCTCTGATACATAGCCTTATCTCTGTTCTATAAATGAAGGATTTTAAACCACTTCCTACCCTTCGCCCACTGTGTCCAACCCAGTTGAGTTAATTGTCAAATGTTATGCCATGATATTTAAATTTCTAGTCTTCTGCAATCAATTCTTCCCCACCCCACCCTATAGTCACAATGTACCTAATAAATTGACGCTTCTTTACATTTATCTTCTTGCCATGTTGACCTGTCCAGATCACTCTGCAGCTGTTTCATTCTCTCCTGTTTAGATCCTGTTATACAACATTATGTCATATGTCAACAAACTAGAGACCGACTGAAAACCATAAATAGCTATGGCCCCAATTGCTTATTATCATTTTATGGCTCTCTCTGTCAAATGCCTTAATAAGATCTATTGGTACACTATCAATTTGCCCTCCCCTGTCAATTTCATCTATATTATCTTGCAATAGATTTTTTTATACTAATTAGTTACATAATTGGCTGAGAAAATATCGAATAACCCATGCTACCAATAGATTTTGATGAATGTAGTGTGTTTCTAGTGTATATCCATGCTACTAAGTCCCCATAATAATCTATATCTACACTACTATAAATCTGTAAACAATCTGTTTGTGTCTCATTATTTGAACGGGCACTGAGTAAAAAAAAACTACCTCAGCAATTTTGGTGATGTTTTAAAAATTTTAGACCTAACGGTCTCAATTAAAATCTGCGGAAATAGCTAATGACATGTATATACCAAGTGTTTTTTTTTGCTGTCGTTAGTCTTTCGACTGGTTTGATGCAATCCTCCATCCTTTCCTATCCTGTACTAACCTCTTTATTTCTGCATACCCCTTACAGCCCATGTCCTCAATTATCTGCTTCTAATCTCTGTCTTCCTCTACAGTTCTTACCTTCGACTGTTCCCTCCATTAACAAATTAACCTATCCAGCATGTCTCAAATATGACCTACCAGCCTGTCTCTTCTTTCCATAAGCTTCTTCCATAAACTTCTTTTCTCACTCATCATTTCCAAAACTCGTTCATTTCTTACTTTGTCAGTCCACTTAATTTTCAGCATTCTTCTTTAGCACCACATTTCAAATGCTTCAATTTTCTTTCTTTCTGGTATTCCTAAAGTCCATATTTCGCTACCATAAAGTGCTGTGCTCCACACAAAGAGTTCTAAAAAGTTCTTTCTAATTCCTAGATCAATATTTGAAACTAAAAGGTTTCTATTTTTCATGAAGGCTCTTTTTGCTAGTGCTATTCTACCTTTAACATCATGCCTGCTTCGGCCATCGGTTGTAATTTTGCTTCCCAAGTAACAGAATTCACTTACTTCTCCTATTGCATCGGATCCTATTTTTATATTGAATCTACTAGTATTGGTTTCATTACTGCTACATTTCATCACTTTTGTCTTGCTTTGATTTATATTCAGTTCAAAATCTTCCTTCAGTAATTTGTTCATGCCATTCAGTAACTTCTCAATATCCTCAGCCCTCTCTACTAACAAGACAATGTCATCAGCAAATTGTAGCATACTAATTTTTTCTCCGTGAAAACTTATGCCACATGGAAATTTTTCTTTGACTTTCTTTATTGCTTCTTCTACATACAGGTTGAATATTAATGGGGATAGACTACAACCTTGTCTCACATCCTTTTTAACTGCTGCACGCCTCTCATGATTCTCTACTTTTATTATAGCCATTGATTCTTATATAGTTTATAGAGTATTCTTCTATCTCGATACTTTAGACCTGAATTCTTTAAAATATTGAACATCTTGTCCCACCTAATATTATCTAAAGATTTTTCTAAATCAACAAATGCCATAAAAGTATCTTTGTTTTTCTTGATCCTCCCTTCAAGTATTAATCTTAAAGACAGAATTGCTTCCCTTGTACAGCGATTTTTCCTAAACCCAAACTGATCTTCACCTACTATCTCTTCTTCTACCTTTTCCATCCTTCTGTATATTATTCTGATCAGTAATTTTGAACCCTGTGATGTTAGACTAATTGTACAATAATTCTCACATTTGTCGGCTTGTGCTTTTTTTGGAAGTATGAAGGTGGTATTTTTATTAAAATCAGTTGGAATTTCTCCTGTTTCATAACTTTTTGATATCAGCTTGAATAATCTTTCGATTCCTTCCTCTCCTAGGGATTTAAGAAGTTCTACAGGGATCTCATCAATTCCAACTGCCTTATTTGCTTTCAAGTCATTCAGAGCTCTATTAAACTCTGTCCTCAAAACAGGATCTCCTAAGTCATCAATGTCGACATCGCCTTCCTTTTCCATTACACTATTGTTCAAGTCGTCCCCAACATACAGTTTCTCAATGTATTCTTTCCATCAGTTAGCTCTATCTTCTGAACTTAAAAGAGGTTTCCCATCGGTAGCTTTAATGTTGACACCTCTTTTCTTCATTTCTCCAAAATTCTGTTTGATCCTCCTATATGCAACATCTACTTCACCTACGACCATTTCCTTTTCTACTTCTTCACACTTTGCTTGTAGCCATTTTTCCTTTGATATTTTGCATTTCCTATTTATTTGATTTCTAAATTGCCTGTACTGCTCTCTTCCTGCTTCATCCTGGGCATTTTTGTACCTTCTCCTCTGATCCATCAGCTCCAAAATTTCTTCTGTGATCCAAGGTTTTCAGGCAACTTGTTCCCTAAAGTTTAATGTTTCTTTACCAGCTTTCTTTACCACATTTCAACCTAATCACTTAAATTTTGAGATACAATGAAAAAAGATGGCTTGAAATTTGGTTAGAAGCATAGAAGTTATTAAGCAAGAAGTACATGTTACTACTCATGGCATAAGATTATACACATATCGTACAATGAAAATTTGCCAGCGATTTCAGTTTTGCTGTTGCAAATGCTATCGTTGGCGGCAGAGATATTATTAGAAATGATCATTGACTGTACTGCCAACACTACTAGAGACGGTAACTTTTGTGTTGCCTTCTGTATAAGATATATTTCTTTTTGTCTTAATATGAGGCGCTTTTTATCCCCAGCAAAGTGTGTTCCAAATTTTTGTCTAAAAGGTCAACTGATTCATGATTCATCCTTATTGGACCGTTAGCGTTTTACATAACTTTAATTCTTATATTTCATATATTGTGTTAAAACATAAACATTAAAAATAAAAAAATACTTTTGAAAACTTATGAAACTTATGAAAACCGAATCTAAGGTAATAACTAAAGGAGAGGAAAGTATTTAAATGAAGTTTATATTTTTTGCTTCTCCAAGTTAAGAGTATCTCTATACATGCAAAGACCCACGCGTGCCAAGGAACGGGTAAATGCTAGTTGTTATTAAATCTCTGAAAGCAAAGAAAATAATTATTTTCCCCCTTTTTATAGGTATGAATAATTATTTCTCTTTCTTTAATGTATACAGCAATAGAATACTCACTTTCCAACAGACAATAATTGGCTTTTTATATGTATCGATGGTGTGCTTAAATCATAAAAACTATAATATATTCACGTTTTGATTCAATTAGGAATTTTGTATGATAGTTCATATACACATGCCAGACAACACCACTTCAGATAGTGTTTTATATATATTATTTAAAAGCCATGTGCACAGTATTGAAGGGTTGATATAATGGATGCTGCATAAAATATTCTCAAGCTTTCCAAGAACTTCAGTTTGATGTGACTTTTTGATCTTTGCTGGAAGATGATGTCTGAGAATGTCTTCGAAATGTCCCATCAAATTGGCATGCTTGAACAGTGGAGGCCAGAGAATTTTTTATACAATACTGAAGTGTTTCCATTGGTCATTTGCAAACAAATTTCAAAATCTTTTAAATCATTTAAATATAACCTAAATTCAGAAGGAAGGGAGGAGAACAAAGAAAGAGGAAGAAATAGGACTGATCCTTTGCTTTTTTTTTGTATTTGTTCAACATTTCTTTAATAGTTTACCAATAAATTAATAGTGCTATATAACAAATTAGTTTGGTGTTGTATTCCTTTAGAATTATTTCTAACTTATACTTTTAGTTGATTATGCTATTTTATCTACTATATAATTTCATAAGCTCATTCCCTCACTCACCTCGATAGCTATTGGCTGGAGAATGGTGTCACGTGTCAGCCTTCGCTTGCAAAACAGCGACCAGAGATTCCATTAGAATAATTTCGTGTTTATGTCCACAACCTAATAGTTAAGCAACTGCTACCAAATTAACTGCCATAATACATTCATTAAGTTTGATTTTCGTATCCTTTCATAGTTATTAAAATATTGATAAATATTTCGGTTGGAAAAATGTGGATCTGCTTTTCAGTATCATGTTGCCAATGAAAGCAACTTAAAAAAACTTTTAAAGAATTAAATTACTCATGGTCTCTGCTGTAAACACGAATGCCAATTGTAATTCTGGCTTAGGATAAATTTCAATTTAATTAAAACTTTCACTAATGTTGTTGTTTGGCCAAAGTTTATGCATTGCGGTTTATTTGCTTTTTAGGTATTTTACTGACCACTTTCGTTAATGGTCTTTGTTCATATTCGCTGCATGTGTGTTATTAGGTTATTTTAAGTGGACCTCAGACCAAATATGTTACCGAATCAACTATTCGGGCAATTCATTTCTTTGAAGTTGCTCAACTGTTTAATAATATGGAATGTATATTCAGTTCTCTGGCTGTTACAGATACTATGACCAATGATAACATTATGAGTGTTTGCCCAGTCTCCATAAAAAAAAAAAAAAAACGTGATGCTTTCGAAGCAAAGAGTAATTCTCCAAATTTTGCAGAGTGAACTGGAGATGGTCCTCAACGATAATGATGATGATGAACTTTAAGGGTCAAATAAAAGTCAAGTTTGTATGTCAGCAAGTTCGTGTCTATGATCTTTGAATCAATTATATGATGGCGCTACCTTCCCTGTTTGTGTTTAATACCTGCGTCTATTAATACTTCTGATTTCTTCAAGTTCAAGAGATTTTATTCACCTTAAGGGTGAAACACAGGTCAAGTTTTTAATTGTTCAGATTAGATCAACCTATCACAATCTTTGACCCTAAAAACAATAATTATTCTAGATCCGTGACAATACGCAAAAAACGGTCACGGGCTTACACTAGTGTTTTATAAAATTTTATCCATCCAACATTTTATATGCTTCATTATTGATTTTTTTCTTCTCACTTTCTTAGGAAAGAGAATCCAAATTAACTTGCTAGTAGAAAGCAGTGACTAAACAAGTCAACATCAATTTACTTTTTGTACATTTTAATGAATTGTTCACTGTGGTTGAATCCTGTTGAACTGATCATTCTGCTGCTACCACTGTTGTTATGAAATGTATGAGTTATTTCTTTCTTACCTTTTACTTGACTTGAGCCACTCTTACTTCATTTGTTGAAACAGAATGTGGCAGCAGAGTGGTGCACACTAAAACAGTCTGTTAAAAACTTGCTGCTGATAAATTGTTAGCTATGTCATTTCTAGAATTTTGCATCAGTCTACCAATCTTCTTCTAAACCACCTTTCCCCAATATTCGAGATTAGTTGCCTCGATTAATTTCCTCCTCCTTTTCCGGTCTACAGTGTAGTTTTTTTCAGCCCTTCGTTCACAAGGCCCCTCTTAACTAGATTTTTCCACCTGTCTCTTTCCTTCCACAGGCATCTACCATACTTTCTTGATTGGCTCTTCCTCACATCTTTGCGTAACATGACCATACCACCTTTTTTTCTCTGATGACTTCACTAATACTGTCCACTCCAGTTATCCATCTTATCTCTTCGTTTCAAAGTATGTCCCTCAGAGAAATACCCAATAGCCACCTTAGTATCCTCATTTCCTTCCTTTGTTTTACATAATGCCCATGTTTCTGACCCATAAAGGATAACTGATCTTAACATAATCATATGCACTTTTATTTTCAGGTTTTTAAGCATGCTTTCACCACATATCACTCCAGCAACATCTCTCCATTCTCTTCCATTTGTCTACAAAATCCTTATCTTAAACACAGTTCAATGATTGTTTTTAAAAAAAATTATTATTGTATGTCACATGCCTCAAATATGTTGAGTACTGTATCTTCATTGTTGATCAATGCCTTTCACCATTGAAAGCTTGCCTTTTAACAACATCGCCTGGCAGATTATATTTCATAAAAATGGATCTACATCTACATATATACTCTGCAATTCACAAAATTGTGGGTGGCAGAGGGTGCTCAGCACCAAAGCTAATCTCTGTGTTGTGCATTCCAATCCCTAATGGTACGAGGGGAAAAAAGAATTAATATAAGAATCATTGCGGCACCTTATTTCTCTAATCTTATCTATCTTGTCATTCCGGCTCAAATAGGTTACCGAGCGTGGTGGTGTAACAGATAGCGTTCTGGCCTCGCATTCGGGAGGACGGCGGTTCGAATCCCCGTCCGGGCATCCAGATTTGGGTTTTCCATGGTTTCCCCAAATCACTCCAGGTGAATGCCGGGATGCTTCCTTCAAAAAGGCCATGGCCGAATTCCTTCCCATTCCTTGCCCCCATCCTTTCCCGTCTCTAAAGACCACGTTGTTAAAAAGGGACGTTAAACTGTTAAAAAAAAAATCAAATAGGTTGGTGGACGAAGTATTTCACTACACTCGTGAGTGAAAGTGGGATGTCATTAATAGCCAGATTCTTTTAGCCTGTGTAACAGTGATTTTGGTTAGTGATTTCCATTTGGAACTGCTATGTATAACTGAAGAAGTAATACAAAAAAAAAAAAAAGAACCAACTGACACCAATGCTATTTCTTCTGTTCTGTTAGGCCACTCTTGCAAATAAACTTGAATTATTTTAGATAAAATATAATTGAGAAAGTGAATGCTATTTTTGATAAAGCTTAAGTACTACTAAACAGGCAGGAATGGTCAGAGCATTTTTTACTGTACTAATATAGGTATAATGTAGCTGAAATAAATCTGTTTTTATCTTGCTGTAGATGAGTTGACTATTTTAATAAGATTTTTTGTAATCTGTTTGGTGTTTTAATGATTTTGGTCATGGTATTTCATATTTGCTTAATAGAATATTACTAGCCAAAAAACCCGTCAAAAATGATGGGTTTAACGGACTGTGCTGGCAATTGATTTCATTTTGGTTGTTTACCTAGACAGAAATTTTATAAAATAAAGCTCAGTATGGTGTAATTTCTCGTCCCTTGTGATGTAGTAAAAAGTTTCAGTTGTCAATATGGTCCAGGTTGCGTTTCAGCATAACTACAATCTTCGCCAATATAGCTGGTAGAAAATCAAAGCTTCATTCACACGCGAATTTATACATTCCCTGAATCGCATGTCAATGTCATGATGCATCTATACCAATCATGCATCATGCGATACAAACTTGATGCAAAATCTTCACAGTTTCTTACAACTTTCTTATTGTCTATGATGAAGATGGATGTTTTAACGCCTGGCACAGCTTACATTCGGCTGAAATAATGACCCCAGTGAAAACGAAGAATGCTAAAAATAAATCTTAACTTCTTACGTCATGTAATATTAGTTTCAATTGTGGTTTAGGTTGCATAGATCGCGAACAATTTGGAACTTCTTTCATTCAAACCAAGTAATCATATCACTTAAAAAAGCAACTAATAATCAATATGACAATTTAAACAAAATTCATAATTTTCTTTCAGTATTTTAGCAATTCCTTTCTTAGCAATTGTTGAAATAAATTGAATTGTTATAAAATAAATGCAATTCCTATTGCCTGGCGCTATGACAAAAGGTTTCGGTTGCTATCCTGGTCCAGGTTGCATTTTGAATCTAACCACATACGGGAGCAGTTTACATCGTGATTCATGATATCAAAACGTGACATAGTGCTTATGAAACCTGCTTAAATAACTGATAATAGCTAAATTCAACATGCTATTGCTGTGATAAGGTTCTTTATTTATTTTTGTCCAGGCTGGATTTCAACCTAACCACAATCTCGGGTAATACTGCCGCTACAAAATGAAAGCTTCCGACCTAAACGACAATTCATTGATGAGATACATTACGCAACAACATAAATTTCATCAAAAACATTAAACAAAATAGAAAGGTAATAAACCAAAAATTTGCAACGTGATTCAGACCGATATTACAACGTCCGAATAGCTGTCATAGTTACACATTGCGGAAATACGTAATAGCCTCAGTAATATTACTCAGTGAAATCAAAGAAGATTAAAATAAATCTGATAAACTTACATTATTGATTGTAGTGTAGGCTGCACAATTCTAGATGAGTGGGCAACTATTTCCGTTCAAACGAATTAATAATTTCAATAATAGGGTACAGTTTAAATTATTTTGAAAAAAGCTAAATTATTCATGCCCTCTGCAGTAGCGTCAAATGCCAGTTGTAATTCTGATCCATTTTAAGTAACACTTTAACCAAATTTTTTTTCTACATTGATGCTCGAAATCTTCCTTCCTCCATGCTCGAAATACAAAGCTTTTATCTTACAATATCTATGGACAAAGAATTTAAGGAATACTTCAATATATCAAAAGAATATTACGTAAATATAAGCATCTAATGATTGATATATCGATTTTAACGCAATACATACTTTTATTTCAGTGTTATGTGAGTTAATTTATTCACTGTTGCTTGGAAATAATATTAAATAACGCGCAATCCCACAAATAATATCGTAAAGCGTGACGTCATAGCGCAACGTCATAGGTTGACGTCACCGCGTGACATGACGTAGGTGCGACAACGCTACATCTTGTGTATTATACTAATAGATTGTTAACATTTTTAAGCATAAAAAAATTCAAAGACAGAATACCTTTATAAATGATCTCAGCCATATCATTGCATAAAGATTTACAGGTAGTAAAGCTAAAACAATAATAATATTGCATATTCATCTTTTTCAATCATTTGTGCTTTCAATAAGTGAAACAATTCATGCATTTTATTATTTAATTATAATTATAATTCTTTCAGGATCACTATTATGAAGAATACCGTTTGTATGAACTTGAAAAATTGGCTTGTGGTATGGTAGCTCCTTTGATTCGTGAACGTCTAAAATCTTGGCGAGTATTGGAAGATCCAGCAGAACCCATCCCCCTTTTCCAGAAATGGAAAGACATTCTGGAAGTTAGCCATGGTCATGCAACAGAAAATGGACCTTACCAGCAGATTGTTTGGGAATCTTGGATTCCAAGTGTAAGAGCTGTTATTAGGTATGTATGTCTCATTCTCTATATTTTCAGCCTTTATTTAACACAGAATCGTAATCTGAAAGTTTTAGATTTCAGTTTTTCAATATTTATCTCACATAGATGAACTATTCTTTGAGTCTTCTTTAAACAGCAGACTTGTTTGTTACAACTTATGAATATTTGCAAGGATATCTTAGGGAAAAATTGGTTAGACCTTATAAATCGAAACAGTGTGGGAAGTAATCAGAGAAAAGTCAGTAAAAGAGAGAGTAGAAAGGGTGAAATTATATGTATGATGTTAGTAAGAGCTGTGTCAAAGTGGTAAGAGATAAGACTTTGTTTCCTTTTGTAAAATGGACTAAAACAATGAAGTGCCCTATCATTCCTGTTATTTATAGTGGTTATGGATGAAATACTGAACAAAAGCAGTGCTATTTGTGGATGACCTATTAATTTGGGGAGAATATAAAAGAGAGGTACAGGATCAGCTAGCTGGATTTGTGGGAGACAGTAAAGTCCGAGAGCTGTTAAAAATTTAGAGTAGGTATTTGGGGCACCGTGAAAATTTGTATAACACTTCTTTTGTAACTTCTAATTACAAAATCGAAGACCTGGCTGAAAGGTAGTGGGACCTAGTCAAGTTTTGAATTTTTTAACTTTGCAAATTTTTATTTACAAAAAAAAACGTCCTTGAGGAATTTTGAAATTCTAATACCTTCAAATTTAGTTTGTAATAAAATTAAAAATAAAGAAGCAAATTATTTAGTCGGTCCTAGCATTTTGTCAGGCCGTTTAAATCCGTATTTCTTAAATTTCGAAAAATGTATTTGAGGCATGCTGAGATTTACACACGATAATATTACTTCTAGAAATAATTAATTCTGAAAAGACAGGTGATTCTGGTGGGACTTTACACCTGCCAGATGATTGGGAATGTTATAAGGTAGCATGAGTGAGTTGTATATTGGTGGTCGGCTGATTTGAAACTTGTTGCAGTCTGATTGGCTCTCGTCAGACCACATGACTCATAGCAAGCGTGCAATTGTATAAAACGATTTTGGGGCAGTTAAATGATTTTCATTCATAGTTATTTTTTTAAAATTATCATATATTTGACATTATATGACATATATCGATATTTGATGTAATTCTACAAATAAAATATATTTTTTATTTATCCTCTGTGTACAGTATAAATAAATTAAAAAATGAATTATTACAAAATTAAAATTCCTTGATAAAATCATTTTGATGAAGGTACAAAAATATATTTTTTCTTTTGCATTCTTTATTGAATGTGCTATCATATTTGTCACCCTTCTTTGTAGCAATGCTTGTAATTATATGCAAATAAGTATTACATAAAATGTTTTATTTTGAAGAATATTTTCATTTATAAAACAGCAAATTTCTTAGAAAACTTCTTGATGTAGGTTTACATTTTTGTGGTAATTCATTTCCGGTTTTTCTTGATACTCTCGCAATTTATTGAAATAATCTTTTGGGCAGATTCGATGATTATTTATAGTGTCTGAACTTTGAACTAATTTTTATAAAATTCAATATCCTTGATAAACTATTTGTACGGCGTTAAAAATTTTTTTTTCTAAACCTCCTTATCAGGAGCATTAAGAGATAAAAATCTTCCTTTGTATTTTTTGAAAATCAATTACAAACATCTTGATTTCTTGAATCCTTAAAATCTTTTAATTCATTTTCTTTTAAATTTATGCTTGGTATCTCGGCAATAAATTGTGTATTACCAACACTAGCGTTGTCTCGAGAAGCTGATGATGCTTCTCCCGTACTTTGCTGACCGGCAGAACATTCTTTGGATAATGAAATATCTGTAAAATTTATGTTGCAGAAATAAATATATCACAGGAAAAAAATTAAACAATAGTATACACAAATATATCCTATAGTAGGTATAATGGGAAGTAAGATGTTTGTGATTATATTATGATGCATAGCAAAAGGTAAAATTATACTATACCTAATGAAGAAGAAGGTAAATCAGATTTTTGTGATGTGTTGCCATCATAATATTTCTTCACTATAACAAGGAAATTTTTGTAGCAATATGAGTGTAACCCTCTTTTATGTTAACACGGTGTGGTAAAATACCATCTTTATATTCAAACCTTTGTCTTCGCCGAATTTCCAACACTTCACGACTTTTTTGTAAAGTTTTTCACTAAAAACAATAATACTTCGATTATTTTTTGAGCAAATAACACCAACTCCATGATAAATGTACATACTAATATTTTATTTATATATGCATAAACAAAATAGTACTGTTATAATTACACATGTTTCACTACGAATGAGAAACTTCTAACTGCTCCAAAATCTTTTTAAAAAACTTCATGCTTGCTATGAATCACATGGTCTAGCGAGAGTCAATCGGACTGCAACATGTTTCAAATCAGCTGGCCGCCGATACACAATTCACTCATCATATCTCATAACATTTCTGATCACCTGGCATGTGTAAAGTCCCATCCAAATCGCCTGTCTTTTCAGAATTAATTATTTTTAGGTGCAAATATTACCGTGTGTAAATCTCAGCATGGCTCAAATACATTTTTTGAAATTTAAGAAATACACTTTTGAAATGGCCTGGCAAAATATGAAACCAGACTAAATAACCTGGCTTCTCTATTTTTCATTTTATTACAAACTAAATTTGAAGTTATTAAATTTTCAAAATGCCTCAAGGAAGTTTTTTGTAAATAAAAATTTGCAAAGTTAGAAATTCAAAGGTTGGCTAGGTCCCACTACCCTTCAGACAGGTCTTCGAATTTGTACTTAGAAATTACAAAAGAAGTGTCATACAAATTTTCACAGTGCCTCAAATACCTACCCTAAATTTTTAACAGCTCTCTAACTAGTAGTTGCATCAAATGGCTTAAAGCTCTCTGCAAGAATGAGTGAAGTGGTGATCACAACAAGAAAGAAAAATAGGACAGCTATAGGTATCTCACTTGGTGGAGAGAAATTAAATAAATTGGAATTTTTCAAATATTTTGGAAGATGGATTGAAGAAAATGGAGGAAACAGGACGGCGATAAATGAAAGAGAAAGCTGTACAGATAGATTTTTTTATTATAATTTTTTGTTTAAGGAGTATTAGAGGTCTGGTATGGAGTAGGGATGTTCCACAAAAAAGGAGGCAATCTATAAAACATACTTTGTGCCAATTTTAACATATGGATTAGGAACCTGAAGGAGAGGGACAAAAAGAGAATACAAGCTGTGTAAATGAAACTTCAGAGTAGGAGTAACAAGAAGAGAAAGGATAAGGAATGAGAAAATCAGGTAGATAATCAAGGAGGAGCCACTACAACAAATAATATAAAAATCTAGGTTACAGTGGTATGGGCATGTAAAGAGAATAGGAGAGCAGAAGATACCAAGGAAGATCCCAGGCATGGAGCTGAAAGGGAAGAGACCCAGAGTAAGACCAAGGGACAGACAGGTGAAAGGTGTGAAAAGATGTGTGGAAGAAAGAGGAGGAAATTGGGTGACTGTGGAAGAAGAGAGATGGTGGTTGGACAGGAAATGCTGGCAAGGCTTTTGTTCCCAGCAGACCCAGCCAGCAGCAGGAAGTTGCTCTAGATGATGATGATGATGATGATGATGATCAGAAGTAATAGAAGTTAAGAAATAGACACACACAAGAAATCGAGCAATAAAAACTGAAGTTTTAAATGCTTTATAGGTGTATAGATGATGTTGTCAAATAGCCATGTGGTTTAAGGCATAGTGTATGAAAAATCATGCATTTGATCCTCGGCGAAGTAAGTGTTTTTTTTTTCTCTGTGTGCATTTTTTCTTTCTTTTTTTGGTACTGTTTGACATTTGTAGCAAAACAGATTAATTTTTGCAGAGCTTCACAGAAATATTGATTTGTTTTTGTTTGAAGAATTCACAAACTTTTGAATGATAAACTTCATACAAACATTTGAAGCATAAATTACTTCAACACCAAAAAAAAAAAAAAATCGATTAAAGATATCATTTAACAGCCATAAACTCTTTTTTTTATTGATGTGGGATACCATATTTAATTTAATATTTTGGAATCCCATATTTCCTCTTTTAATTTTGAACAATACCAAACATATTGTATCGTGACAGAAAATAGAAGTGTACACAAAATGTGGTAAAGTAATGGACTGTATTTTAATGGCAGATTCACTTCTAGAACTTCTATTCTTTTCTCGAAAGGAAGTTGGCAATAAAACTATATTTCCGGAGAGAGACATATTTATTGACGATAAGATCTTGGAGTGGCTAAGTTGATATGATATTATTTGACAAAGTGTTCAAAAATGGAAATTACTTGCACACTGAAAAAAAGTTTCTTTCAAACTGGAAGTGACTTGCACAATAAATGTAAATGTATTCCTTTACATTTTGCATGCACTTATATTTTCTGGCATAAGAAAGTATAACTGGGATTGTTCGAAATTAAGGGAGGAAAATAAAAATATTAAATTTAATGTGCTATCCCATTAAAAACTGTTAATGTCTGTATTATGACATCTTTAATTAAATGTTCCTGGTCTGAAAGCAATTTGTTTCAAATGTTTGTATGACACTTGACTTGCCAAACAAAATTTTGTGAATCCTGAAAAGGAAAATTAATATTTTTGGTGAATTTTGTAAAAAAAATTACTCTGTTATGCTAAACAGCAAATTGTAACAAAAATGCACACAGAAAAAAGCAGCTACTTCACCAAGGATAAAACCCATAACACCAACACAATGGGCTATTTAACAGCTTTTTGTTGTTGTCTTCTGTACTGATATATACTAAGCATGCAAAATTTCACATCTTTTATCTCTCAGTTTCTCATAAAGGAAGGTCCACCGGGTCGAATATTATTCGGGTGAGATACCTGAGTTGTCAAACTATATATCCCATACACATTAAAGACCTCTTCTTGCAAACATTATTTTTCTCTTGCAATTGAACATTTTCACAACAGAAATTAAAAGGCTGGTCCAGTAAGGATACAAAAAGTAAATCTATCACTTGAGCCACTCTTACTTCATTTGCTGACCAAATTTGTGAAATTCCCTTCATTGTACCCTCCCTGACCACTTAGTGGTAGAGAGAAGAAGGAGAAGAGGTCAAGAAAGAAAAATAACCCAAATGTGTTTGAGAATTGATTCACCAGGCAGCTGACGTTTACATCCGGTATGCTGAGAAGTACACCTGTTCCCTCATGGAATGATGAATGCTGATCTACTGTTCAGAGTTGCTGATGGTTGTTGCGTCATTTTATGTTGTATCCAGCATCTGACAAACCAGCAGCATTCTGAATTTTAAGTGGAAAGCTGAATTTTATAATTAAAGAAAGCAAAAAGACTTCATGACAGAATTTTGTGAGTGCCATAAACTGTTCCATATCATCCTCAAAAGTATGGGAGTCTATCCACCATATATCTGAAAGGTACTTTCAACCACTAGTATCTGGATTACTGGACCAGGGGTGCATAGTTGGCAAAAAGCAAAGCCTTTCACATCATGAGAAATAGAGTCGGTCACACCAAGGGCTAACATGGGCCAATACAAGATGTTGAGGCACTGTAATAAAGATGCTAAAGAAATTTTTACAATATTAGGACAGAGGGATACTTCTATAACTCATAGAAAGAACCAACACTAATCTCACTTTTTTTTTTAAACCCAGCAGGGACAAAATGTTTAAAGGTAGCTGTCACAGCATTGCCTTAATGAGCTGTGTTGAAGATAAACTTGAGTGGATGGTTAACCTATGCCTATTCTGGTGTCTGAAATCCCAAAATCTGTTGAGCCACTTTCCAGGGCCACATTTGGCCCTTTGTGCTCCTAGGCAACACATGTGGTGCGGGCCCCCCTGTCGCAGCATGTCGGCAGTGGCCCTGGCTGCCTCCGGTTATGGATGGCTTAAATTTCTAAATTCGGCCCAAAAAATTTATGGGTGACCTTCCTTTTTTTTTTTTTTTTTTTTTTTTTTTTTTTTTTTTTTTTTTTTTTTTTTTTTTTTTTTTTTTTTTTTTTTTTTAGCTCTACTACTGGCCCAAGTGGGGAGTCCAGGGTAGTGCTTAAATGCTCCAGTACAGATAACCTGATCCTGCTGAAGGTGGTGATATAGGACACTTTTGCACGTAGTTAACACTTTGTGGGTTTGTTGTTTAATATAGGTAAGGCCTACAATACTACATGCCAGCATGAATTTTTAAAGCAGTTGCTTGACTGGGGTTTTAGGATATTTGCTCCATTTTTTATAATCATTTTTATCATAATGTTACTTCTGGTACTGATTTAGTTGTGAAGTAGCAGACCTTTATATCCAGGAAAATTCTGTTCCTCGAGGGTCAGTTTTAAGTGTGCCCTGTTTTGCTGTTGCTATGTACAGCTTTCTGACAGTGGTAAGGTGTCCATTTTGATACTCATTATTTGTTGGTGACTTCATTATTTTCTGTTTGTCATCTAGCCTGAGAGGTGCTGGGAGGCAATTTCAACTCCCACTAAACAGGCTAGATGAATGGTCAGTAAAAATTGATTTTCACTTTTCTGACTAACTTTTTACTCATAGTCATAGTATTCAAGCAGAACACCATCTGATATTGAGGAACAGTGTTTTAAGTTTTAGTGAAACTGTTCATTTCCTATGCCTCATTTTTGACAGCAGATTCAGCTGGCTGCCACAAATTAGAGGTGTGAAAGTCAGAGCCCTAAAGGCTCTATATTTTTTTAAATGTCTACAGACCACTCCTGCCCCCTACACTGTTATAGTGCCTTTGTATGGCCACAGTTTGAATATGGCTGCATTGCCTATGGTTCATAATGCTGAAATTCATCTTGCCACAGGTGCTTATTGCACCAGCCCTGTTCCCATCATTTGTACTGATGCAGGTGAGCCACTGTCTAACATCCAGTAGCATCTCCACTTCACACACATTGCAACAACACTTAGCAGTCCCATTTACAATGTGGTGATGAATCTACCTTTCGAACACCTCCACACTAACCAGCTATCAAATCCTTCACCTACTGGACAATGGCTATCCCATAAGAGTGGCCCACTTTTTATCACCAGGGTTGGAGTAAATCTTAAACTTGACTTTTCAAGAGGCTTGAAATTAGTATAAACCTGTCATGGTGCAACACCCTGTGTACCGCTGACAATGTTTAATAAAGTTTTTAAGTATGTTTCAACAAGCTGAATCCAGTAGGTGGAATGTTACACTTTGCAAAAGTCACTCCAGTGTATGAAAATATGTCATGCCATGAAGCACATCATATGATGCAATTCTCTCAGCTGCATGCATGCGTTGGGAAACATGTACTCAGCAGAGCATCTACTCCAGGACATCCAGGACACCCTTTGCTTGCTCCATTATGTGTAAATAAGGTATTATTCTGCTGGGTTCCTGGCCATGTGGGAATCACGTGGAACAAGGTAGTGGATGAAGCTGCCAAGTTGACCTGTAACAAGGTAAGAATCAACTTTGTTCTGATCTAAAAGTCAGATGTCACCTTGGCGTTGAAAAGAAATATTTTTGGTATGTTGCTGGAAGTCGAGCATAACAAGCTCTGCATGGTCACAATGACTGTCCAGCCTTTGAACAGCTCCATCCAATGGGTGAGAAGGGAAGAGGTTTTTACTTGCCACTACATAGGGCACTATCCTTTAAGTGATTGTTTCGTTCCTTGCTGGGGAGGATCCACCAGCATGTGATGCTTGTAGCGTACCTTTGAAGGTGCATCAGACTGTGCATTATTTTTAGTTTTCAGGGCAGAAGTGGGCTTAGCCAAAGATATGCCATTTATTTCAAACAGTGACAGAGGTGACATGGCTAAAATTTAAAATTTCTCTGTCTTAGCTGGTCTTGTTCCAAAAATTTTGAATATAAAAACTTAGCTCAAATTATAAGGTCTTTATAAAATTTCACATTTTGTTTGTTAATTTTGGATGTTTAAAATCTGACATGTTTATTAATTCATTTGTTTTAAAACATGTTACTATAGTTCTGTAGCTATGCAGCCACATTAAATGGTAATTAATTTGAATGGAAGTAAACGTCTCAAGAGGTTAGTTTTTCAAGGGCTGGATATTTGCTCAAATTATGGTCATCACTGGATAGCATTTGTGGAATTTTGTCATTAAACAACCCAAGATAGTTGCTAACTATCCTTTGCCTACTTTTAATTAGAGTTTTATTACTGTACCGGCACTTATATATTACAGTACTATATTATTATATTTGGCTGAATTCTTATATTTTGATAAAATAGATATAAAAAGCTGTTCAGAAGCTAAAAATATTATGCGTTACTCGAGAAGAGGATATCAACAGTCATAAAACCTGACATCTGGATTTCTAGAGAGCAATAATTTCTGAGAAGACAAGAAAATACTCGTTATTATAAGCTTTGCAGTATGGAAAATTTTGAAGAAAGAACTATAGCAATTTAATCTAGGATGTTGGAAGTCAAATTTAATTATGAACCATATCTACCAGTATCATGTGCTTGCGTAAATTCATAAATTTCAGTAAACAAAGGCATTACATCCATGAACTACTTCATTTACCTATTGCTGATACAGTATATAGCATTACATATTTGCTTTTGAGATTCATATAACCCTTTTCTCAAAGTGGAGAGGACAGATATTTCTTGTTCATACTCAAAATGACACCCACAATTTCTTCTGCATCTTTTAATCTTCTGGTCTTTTCACATGAAATTTGCAGAAAGATATTCCCTTGGCTTTGCAGCATGAATTTCCAGAGACAATAATACACGCTAGAATTGACAGCATTCAAAAAATGAAAATTAACTGCTGAAATATTTGTAAATACTGATGAAGGTAACAATATATAACAAGAGTGATAAATTACTCAGATGTATTATACTTGGGTGAAAACGATATAATATCCATGAAGAATTCACATAGAACACAAGTTGCAAGTACAAACAATGTATATTTTGAATCAGGCACCATTTTTCAGGGACAAATAATGGAATAAACATCCTACTCTCACATAGCGGTGAAAAGGATAACTGCATGGAGATGGATTACTGAAGACAACAATCCAATTGTACCCATTTCAATTTTAGTAAGTGTTGAAGATATGTTGGTCATTAATAAACATTAGAGAACCTATTTATTAGTCATTACCCAATTCCCATGGTTCCTGACACAAATATAATATAAATTACTATGGACAGACTTGAATTCCTGATTGCCAGACCTGATTCGCTCCCACCAGACTATGGACCACATTACAAGAAGCTGAACTTCATTGATATATACTTTGGCCAAAAACCATGTTTTCTGTTATTTCTTAGAAACTGTTAGCTTGTGGCTCATCTATATATTTATGAAAATAACTTATTTTTTATTTTATTCTGATTCCCCCTACTCCAAATGCAATATGGCACCATGACTTTTGAGACCATTTAAAAAAACTGTGGATTGACCTAAATCCATTTACATGACTATTTTGGGTGGGCAATTCTTAACCTCTGTGTTGTAGCCGATTATAATCGATTCGTTAAAGGTCATGCATGACCTTTCTTGTTGAGATAAGTCATTAAGATTTGCTACTGTCCTTTTTTTGTATTCTCAAATTTTCTAATATGTATGTTTCTGTGCCAAAAGAAAGAAAAAAAAAATGAGAGTTTGACCTATCCTGTCTAAGCAACAGTCTATGTAAATAAATTAGTATAGCCATTGGAATCGATTGCTTAATCCAAATGAAATTAGCAGTATTGCCTTTATAAGTATCCTTAATTTTTCTCTCTCTATTGTTATCTTCTGATTTAAATGGTGGTTTGTTCCTTTTTTCATTGTAGATGTAACTAGTAAAGTTTATTTGCACGTGGTATACAATCAAGAAATTGTTAATAGAGGAAAAATTCCAAGTATATACTCATTATCAGCCATTGAAGAAAATTGTTTTGAGGCTACATTTTCTTTAATATCCAATCTTAATCAAACAAGCCTATTGTTCAGTAGTGACTTTTGATTGTTCAATGTACTGATGTCTACTATGTTAAATTTTCTTAATAACTTAACAGTATATACGCATAAACTCTGTTGACAGTGCATGGAACTGTAGAAACTGTGAACCTGTCATCAATCTCCTGGAGCTGTGGCTTCCTCTTCTACCTGGGTGGATTCTGGAGAATATTCGAGAGCAGCTCATTTTACCAAGGATTCAACAAGAAGTGGAGGACTGGAACCCTGTAACTGATACTGTTCCTATCCATGCATGGATACATCCATGGTTACCGTTGCTTGGTATGTAAGTTCAAACTGTTAAACTGGTTTATTTTCAGGTACAGTTCCTCATACAGTACTTTATTCAAACATGTTTAATGTGTGTAGTATGTAGGAGAACCATACCAATGTGAAATTTTAACTGATACCTCTCTAAACTAAGGCCAGTGGATCAGACCATTGCATATACATTCCCAAGTCAAAAATTTTGAATAAAATTTCTGGGTTATATAAATCTTTACATGTGTCAGAAATTTCAGTGTATAGATTGGTTTTATCAAAGTCTCTAAAATGTCAATTTAATGTTTACAATCAGGAATCCTGTTTATTCTTGTGATATAAAAATTATAAGTAGCTGATCCTACAGGTTCTTAATTGGTTGCAGTTTCAGATTGTTTGTAAGGTTTAGGACTTCAGCTTAGACTCGCAGATATTTGTCAATAATTTCTCATTCTAGTACAGAAGGAAACCATCATTTACAATAGTGTACAGTTGAAACCACAGGAGTCACAGCAGAGTTTCCATTATTTCTTCAACCTTCAATGTTTTATGTTGTTATTTCATGATGCTGCTAAATGAAGGTTTTTTTTTCTAAATGAAAAGTATATGGAATGTCCTGTAGGATGTACTATTCTAAAAAAGAAACTACCTTTTGATAATCAATATTTTTTATTTTTACAAAACATACAAATATTTAAATAGTTCTGTATTAACTGCTCTGATGTTTATAAAATAATTTCTAGGGCATCGCATGGATTCAACTGTGTTCCCTGTTATTCGTAACAAGCTGAGCAAAGCATTAGTAAATTGGCATCCATCTGATCATTCAGCAAGGTTGATGTTGCAATCTTGGAATTCTGTCTTCCCGCGTGGTGACATGGAGGCTTTCCTTGTTCGCAACATATTGCCTAAACTGCAATTGGCCTTACAGGAAATGACTATAAATCCGCAACAACAACAGTATGGTAAGAAAGTAATCACATTTTATTTTGAATCACTTATTTGTGAAAATTGTGTTTAAGTTTCATGTGGAATTGTAGTAATCAATAACGGCTAACGTTTTGGGAGGGGGTGGCATGTGGGGGAATTCACATTCTTCAACAAAATATTGTTGACATAGCTCTCCACTTACCTCTACAATAGAAGAATGTCTTACAAACAAAGAGAACATTCAAGCTTAACTGGCAAAACTTTCATGGAAGAAAATCAGTTTTAATAATTTCTAAAACTAAAAAGAAGCAAGAATAAAGACATTAATGTAACTGACGGTTTTGAAAGGTATAATTTAATGGTAAAATATTAGTACTTTAGCTAGAAGTAATGTTCCATACACATGTGAGTTAATCACGTTTTGCAGACTCTAGCGTCAGCAGATGCCAGAAGGGAAGGCGATGATTGGGTAACGACCAATCGAACATCTAGAATGTTCAGCGATCGGGATAAATTATGAGCGACGGTACGGACTCGCTCTCATATCTCTTCTGGAAGCATCGGTTCTGTAGGGCAGTCACAAACCACATTTAAACAGATGTATGGCTACAGTTAAGCTTGTGTCATAAATTACTGGTATAGCAAGTAGGCACCTTGTCTATCCTAATAGTAAGAAGAACCTGTAGCTAACCATTCCCCATTGCAATGATGATCACTTGGGACTTTACTAAAGCAAAGAGTCACGTCCTCAACCATGTGGTGCCAAGTATCCTGGTTACTACTAGACTATTTAGCCGCAGCACAGCATGAATGCAACAGAAGATTGTCAGGAGCCAGCTTTGGGAGTAAATTGGCCAGGTCAGTATGAGGGTTGCTATTTTTATTTCTGGCCTTGGCAACAATAAGTGTTGCCAGGTGCCATCTGACGTTTCCATTGGAAACATTGACATTGTTGAACATGGCCTTACTCATAAAAATGTGTCATTTGAGCGCGATTTGTTGTTTACGGTAACGTTAAAAATTCATCTCGGGCGAAAAATAGGATCAACTCATGAACATTTTCGTGCGATTATTTTTCACAACTTTCAACTTGGATTATCAAGAAAAGAGTGCATTGATGAATTTCATTCTTGATACAGCGATAAAGCACCATCATATAACACTGTAAAAAACGGGTATAACAAATTCAATCGTGGCCGAAGTTCGCTTCAGGACGAATTCTGTCAGGGTCGTCCAAAATGGGTTGTTGTGCCAGAAAACATCGATGCTGTGTGTGGACTGATAAAGCAAGATCGTCATGTGACATACCGTGAGACTGAGGTATCTTTGGGCATCAATAAAATATTGCATGATCATTTGGCCGTAAAAAAGATTTGTTCACATTGGATCCCGCATAATCTGACAAATGCTCAAAAGGAAGCTCATGCCGATTGGTGCAAGGAAATTAAAAAAAAATATGTTCAAGGTGCATCAAAGGCTGTGTATAACATCTACACATGTGACAAATCATGGATCTATGCATATGAGTCCGAAACAAAACAGCAATCAACTGTATGGGTCTGCCAAGATGAGCCAAATCTGACAAAAGTTGTTTGTGGAAGAAGCACAATGAAGCAAATGGTTGCCTTGTAACACATCTTAGAATTTCGCATAACGAAATTAGTTGCTGTGATAGCGAGTTCAGTTGAAGTATATGGGACCACCCTTTTAAATTAATTTTTATAGTCAATTTTGATAATATTCCCCAGTAATATGTCCTATATAAGCATTTGTTCAAGTGTTAACAGTAAATTCAATAGTTAAATTCATTTAAACAGCTGTTAGGAAACTTAACCTCAGATTTGAATAGGTAGTATTTGACTTTCATTTAGTTTCACTAAATCAAGATATTTCTTTAGTTCAAAAGATGTTTAGGTAAATAGATAGCCAGGAGATAAAGATCCTACTTAGAGTCTGAATATCTTTAAAAGTGATTTGCCGGCTTAGAATTTTATCACGTAATTTTCCACTCTAAAATCGAAGTATTTAGGTATTAGAAAACAGTTAAGAAATCAAGTGATAGATAGAAAGCACCGTAATTTCGGTTTAAATAACATATTAAAATTTGAGAAAGTTCCATGCAGTCTAAAGATCGTTTTTGAATATAATTTGATATAGCCAGACATGTGATTCAGGTAAAAGTTCGATATTTCAGTCTTATTCGGGGATTTATGAAAAGAAATTATATTCAGAGTAAAGTTTGTTTAAATATAAAGATTTCTGGAAAAGTTCTATTGCAAAATATTAAAGCATTTAATTGTAATAAAATAAAATGGGTTTTGGCGTGAGTAAGCGCTTGGCCAAAATGATGCAATTGCTCGGCGTTCGCTTGGAGCGATATTTATAAAAAATTCGTAATAAATCAGGGAATAGACTTAGAGATTCCAAATTTTTACAGTAATAGTTTTTCATTAGGTAAATTTTTTTAGAGTTATTTTCAAGTCGATATTCGGAATATTTTAAGACATTAAATTTTATTTTTGAGTTTTAGACCACTTTCAAAAATAGGTAAAATTCTTTATTTAACATCGGAGTATAGATGAGCAATAGGAGAGTAGAATCAAATTTGTTTCAGCTCAATAGGAACAATATTTCGGAAGTTATGGCAATCACATCTTTACGACTCTTTTCTGGCTAAACTATTAAAGTTACAAAATTTTTTATAATAACTTAATTTGACGTTTGTAATAATATCTTGCTACTACCAAAATTTCAGAGAGCTAGGATTATTTTTACTGTCATGATCAAATTAGATTCGTAACATTTGTCAGAAACTGATCAGATATCGTATCAAATCCCTGGGAAAGTCAAGATAAGGAAGTTCTCACGGTCCAAGAAGAGGCGATTCTATATATACCCCCTCCATAGCCTAAGCACGTCCACTCTAGAAGCAGCAGTTAGTCAATGTAGACGCATTATGTAGTAAGGTGGCCAGCTCTGGGCTCGTGGCACGGCAAACTACTAGTTTGTTTAACAACGGTAGAAACTTTATCATCATGGGAGGAACTTTAATTGAAAAACTCATGTAGCTAAGAAATCGTGGTAGCGTGGGGTTCGGTCGTGCTCGAATGGTCAGTCGAATCTGTAAAGTAAATTTGGAAAGGTTGTCTGATTGCCTGTGCAGTACATTGACTTTGTAACATTTTGAAGAATATATTCATCTTAGCAGAAGTGAACTTTCATCATTGAACTATCTCCTTTCCCTAGTTTCTTGGTTAAAACTACAGTGGCGACTGTATTAAGAGCTTAGTCAGTACTGCAACTCATTAGGTTTGCACGATCACAGTTAAGATACAAGGTTATGCCACACCCCACCATAAGCTTGTTGTCTTACAGCCTGTTTCTTCAGCATAACCGGTCACGTGGTGACAGTGGCGTTAAAGCAATGTAGGATGGTCAACACTGAATGGTACACCACCATTTGTTTACCAGAAGTCTTTGGAGAAATTCGGAAAAAGTCGAAGAAGAGGCGAATAATTCTTCATCACAACAATGCGAGCTATCACACATCGGCTCAAACAAAGGAATTTTCAACAAGTCAAAACATCGAATTGTTGGGTCATCCGCCGGTCGGCCCTGATTTGGCATCTATTAACTTCTTTTTATTCCTGCACATCAAAAACAAATTACGTGGTCAATGATTTTCGACACCCGAAAAAGCCCTTGATGCATTCAAGATGCATGTTCTGGAGTTACCTCCATCGGACTGGAAAAAGTGCATCGAAAATTGGTTCAAACACATGCAAAAGTGTATTGATCTTCTTGGAAAATATTTAGAAAAACATTAAAACCAACTTCGATCATAAATATTTGTTTTTTCATTAGTAGGCCAGAAATATAAATAGCAACCCTCGTACCTATGTCCTGATCAGCTGCTCCAACACCACAACACGCTCACAAGTATTAGGCCATAGACCCAAAAACACCATTACTTTAAATACTGGGAGTAAGCAAGAACTTGCAACACTAGGCAGACTCAAAACAGCGGATCAATTGCTCTTTTGATAAAGTCAAAGGAAAAGCTAAAAACTTACAACTGCGTAAACAAAAAGAAGTTAGCAACCATGTTTAAGTTTGCATGAAGGTTTGCGACTACAGCATTGCTCTTTATTAAATATTTCAATATAAAATAGTGCTCTTTCTCAAGATTATTAACACATTGTTGATCATGTATCTTATTGCATTTAATAATATGATTGGTACATAGTGTGGGTTAAGCCCTCTTGTACAAATATTTTACAAAATGAACATTAATGTCAGGGTAAAAGTACTGTTTGGCAATCAAAATGAGTAAAGATAGGGAAAATAACCCATCACTTACCAAAGATGAAGGCTGGAAAGCCAGAAACATGAACACACTTTACGTATTTTAGTGTTAAACCTTATTCATGTAGGTAGGATTATGCAATTTGACAAGGGTAATGTTCTCACACTATGGCTTAGCGATAAATAAATTTAGAAGAATTTTGTTAAAATTGTTAATAAATAGCAGTAAATTATGGGTCAGATCACTGATTTAGGCCAGGAGGATGTCTGGTACCCAGGACAGTTTGGTATGCAAGTTCTTGTATATGAAGTTCAGTTGCAGTAGTTGTTTCTGAGAAAACTCTGACTGCTTTCATTGTAAAACAGTTATTGACCTTGTTCTGCTGCTGGAAGGTATAGGTTGTGGGTATGGACTATTTATCTGTGGTAGATCTGAATGATCTGAAAGTGGTTTTGTAGTTAGGCCTATGTACAAAATAGCGCAGTGGCGGCGGCAGGTTAGTTGGTATATGAGATGTGTTGTGGAGCAAGTAGCATGTCCGGTGATGTGAAAGGTTTTCCCTATGGTAGGATTGGAACAGGTAGAGGTAGGTGGATGCTGCTGCAGCAATATCTGTTGCATGGAAAAGATCAATGAGGTGGTGTTGGAGAATCTGAAGGAGGGTGTTTGTAAACAAAGATGTTCATTAGATTGGGTGGTCTGTTAGAACTTTTGGGGAACAGTGAGTGGAATTTTGGGGAGAAGGAAGCAAAAGAAGTCATGCCAACATTGCAAGACTTGTTTTATGGATCAGAAGAGAATTTGGTGAGGAATACAGTGATATGGCTGGTTTTTGGAGGTGCGGGGTGAGGGTAGTTTGAAGGGCAGGTGACAGCATTAGAGATTTCCTTTTGTACGAGATCCATAGGGGAAAAACGGGAAGTAAGGGCACCTGCCAGGGATGGCAAGGCTATAAGAGATGTTACATTTGATGTGGAATGGATGGCTACTATCGAAGTGTGTATATTGCTGCTAGTTAGTGGGTTTGATTTGGACAGAAGTGTGAAGGGCACCCTACCATAGAGCAATATACACATCGAACATGATGTACGTGTGGGAGTAAATTCAGGTGAAGTTGATGGAATGGTTATTGTTAAGGGAATTGAGGAATTCTAGGAATTGGTTCTCACTGTGAGTCCAGATTGTAATTATATCATCTATGAGATCTGTTAGAAAAGTACTCAGATTTTTGCAAAAGTCTGATGGATTTTAATAAAGCGTGTTTACATGAGCCGACCGAAACTTCGTGCGCATGCATTAATTTTTTCCTGCCTATCGATAGCATTAGTTGCTGCTAAGCAAGATCTCAGTGAGGTTGCGTGTAGTGCTCTCATCTGTTTTTAATTGCAAGGAAAATTACAGAACGACTGGAGCAGTGCTACTGCATTATATTTTGCCAGAAACTGGGCAACAACCAGATGGAAACCATTTGGAAGATTCGGATATCTTTTGGTGACAATGCTATAGTCATCACACAGATTAAGGAGTGGTACAACCAGTTTAAAGATGGCCGCACATCGGTGGAGAGCGAGCCACACTCTGGTCAGCCAACAACATGCCAAAATGGACACTGTGGTGATGCGGGACCATCGTGTGATTATCAGAGAAATTGTGGAAGAGGTGGGCATCAGCACTTTTTCGGCACATTTCATTGTGACCAAAGATTTGGCCATGAAGAAAGTGTCAGCGAAATTTGTGCTGAGCTGCTGATGGCACCGCCAAAGCAACTTCGTTTCGAAGTCTCGCATGACATGCTGCACTTCACAAACATTGAGCCCGGCTTCATGAACACCATAATCACTGGTGAAAAATCCCGGGTGTGTGGGTACAACACGGAAACCAAATCCCAGTCGTCACAATGGAAGCATTTCACATCACCAAGATCTAAGAAGGCCCTGCAGTGCACAGCAAGATCAAAGTGATGCTGACTGCTTTCTAGTGATGTGGTATACTACGAGTACGCACCACAGGCTCAAACAATCACCAAAGAGTACTACTACAGGGAAGTCTTCCATCACCTACGTGATGGTGTGTGACACAAGAGACCAGAGTTGTGCTCAACAGGAAATTGGTGCCTCCATTATGACAATACTTGAGCACATTCCTTGTACTCGATTCAGAGTTTTTCGGCGAAAATCAAGACTCCAGTGGTTAAACAGGCTTCTTACTCTCCTGATATGGCCCCTACGACTTCTGGCTATTCCCCAAACTCAAGAGGCAATTGAAAGAAAAGCAATTTCAGACAAGAGATGACATTATGGCTGCAATGACAGCAGAGCTAAACTCCATTCCAAAAGAGCCTTTCTCAGAATACCTCCAACAATGGCGGCAAGGAAACTACTATAAGGGTGATTAGGTTTCCAATGCTCCAGGTATGCCAGTTTTTCTTCTCAGCCAAAGATTGGATACTTTTCTAACAGACCTTGTATACTAGTGATGGGCAAACCGATTCTTTTTGATGAATCGTTTGGAATCGATTCACTCCTCGCTGAGAATCGATTCTTTTAAACGACTTTTCGATTCTTTTCACATGATATTTTTAATGACGAAAACAGATAACGAGTTATTAACCAACAAGAAGGAAATGATTAACAAATTCTAACTAAAATAATAACATTTGTTTTTGATAGTTAAATTGTAAGTTATTTATTGCAAAAACAATTTATTTTATTATTTAAACAAATGAAAACACTAATTTTACAATGAAAATGATTCAATTTACTTATGAAAACTACACAAGTTTTTTATTGCTATTTACAAAAAGCATTTTCGTTAGTTTTTGTGATGTGAGCCGACTTCTCTTTTCAGTCATTAACTGTCCAGCTTTCGAGCAGGCTCTCCACTATGTGAGCGCCCTTGCGCAATACCGATTACGCCGCCCCCTGTCTAACTACAACCAGTGGTGGATCTGGCAATTTTCCGAACCGGGTCAACAAAATGTGAGATTGCCACACTGTGAAATTTTCAAGGCTTCCAGCTAATTGTTGTCAAACCTCATTACTGATTCTAAGCCTTGTTGCAGATTGTAATTGTCGATTGAGATTGTTGATTTAGATTGTTGATTTTGTAGGTGGCATGTTTGTTACACGTCTCGCTAGAGGGCGTCCATAAACCACGTAGATCGGTCTTGAGAGGTTGGTGGAGGGGGTTGGAAGGTGGGATTCCGAGCCAGGCCAAATAGCTTTTCATTCATATTATTTGTCACACTTAAAATGAGATACAGAACACTCAACATCATGTAAATATTTATTTCCGTCATGGAAAAAACTACGTGGGGAGAGGGGGGTTAGAGACATAAGCCACGTCGAGTTACTTGGGGGGAGGGAGGGTTCACAAGAAGCCAAAATGGAGCTACATGATTTATGCTCCAATTTTACTCCATAAATTTGGCAAATTTTTTGAATTTGCCGGATGGTGCTTTTCTTAAGTTAAACAGCGTATCACTAGCATTTTACCTACAAACCAATAAATCAGTGTTTGTTAAAATGGCATAATTTAAATTTTAAATTTATTTTCTTGGTTTCAGTATTGAAATTTGGGGGACGTCCAGAAATTACGTGAGGCTATTTTCCGGAAATCTAGACCCCCTCCCCCCCTCCGCGAGACTTGGTGAGATTTTGCCGGCCCCCCCCTCCCCGTTGTTGAGATTTCATGAGATTTTCACGGAACCCCCTCCCCCCAGTTGTTCGACCAGGAGACGTTTCGAGACTTTTTTTAGCTGTCGTGCTCCCCGAAAGAATGATACCCCCTCAAAAGCCGGTTTTTGGCCCTGTAAACTGGTATTTTTTACGCTTTTTTTTAGTTCTACACTCGTTCTAGTTCAAAATTTCACGTGAGATATCCGTCGACCCCCCCCCCCCTTGGTGAGATTTCGTGAGATTTTCCGGACCCCTTCCCCCCCCTAAAAAGTCTCACGTAATTTCTGGACGCTCCCCTATATTCATCGACGGCACTGTTCCCCAACGTCTTTTCGTTTAACCTTTTTCCTCGTAGAAACCTCACCAGCTGGAACAGTATATATGCCGCTTCAGCACCTGCTAATTTTTGTAATGGTCCAATTCATAAACTTCGTTCATTTCTATTGCAAAATGTTTGCATTATCCACAAAATTAAGAACTGAAGAACAACTAAAACACTGATGAAGTTCGTATGATAATAACCGGACGCGCTCCATCGCAATTAAATTCAGTACTCGATGCATTCGCAATTTGAAAAACCCACGCAACATGGGAATAGCAGATGGCTCTGAAATCGGTATACTTTTCCCTGTCCTCAAATAATCGGGAAATACTTTATTTGTGGTAAAATATAAAAGTTATAGGACGTATAATTCATTGATAATTTATTTGTAAATCTAAATCTGTGTTGTGGTAGCATCTATAACAGTCTGGAAGGAAACCAAAAACTTATAACTAGTTCCAAAAACACTAGAAAAATGTGTATTAAGAAAGTAAATTCCTAAATTTAAAAATACTTTTTATTTCTGTAATATATTTTTAATTTTCCTGTTCCAAAGATAAATATTCTTTATTTCCTTACACATAAGTTGCCAAACCAAGAAACACGCCGTGGGAACTAAGATTGTGAATCGAAAGGAATCACGAGTTACGCAGATATCAAGAGTTAAAAAGAGCCGAATCCATGGAAGAGTCATTAAGACAGAAGAGAGCGAGTGAGCCGAGAGTCGTAAACATTATCGAGTTAACGACTCGGAGTCGACTCAGAACCTGGACGAGTCGGTGAGCGATTGCGCAACAACGGCTCAGCTCCTGAGCTCCCTCTTAACAACTCTTGAGTGAACCGTGACTCTTCCAAGTGAGTCGATTCTGCAAACGATTCTTTTAGATGAGTCGATTCTTTGAATCGATTCACGATTCTTTTGCCCACCTCTATTGTATACAGCTTAACCACACAGTGGAGGTGTAGGTGATGTGGTTCAGGAAATGTTCCTCCAGGCAACCTAGGATGGTGTCAGGTGGGTACCCATGGCATTGCCGTTAATCTTGTGATATACTTTAGAATTGAAGGAGAAGATGACTTTGGAGAGAATGATGTGGGCCAAAGATGTAAGGAAGGATGTACTGGTAAGGCACTGGGGGTCACAGAACTAAGAAGTGTTCTAGGGCATTGTTCCTGAGATAATTATATTGTTATAAATTGTGTAATAGTACTGTTAGTTTTATTATTTATAGACACTCTGGTACTTGAAAATTCATACAGAGCAAAAATAGGTTGTTGCAAGAAAGTGGTAAAATGGATATATAGGGAAATTTCCACCTGAGCATGTGCTCCATTACAATTAAATTAGATTAAATTCTCTGGTGGGGGCGAGTAGTATCTGTATTTTTGATGGCTAATTTTGATTTATGTGCTGGAAAATTATTGTTGGTATTTAATTTATAAAATGAAATGTGCAACAGTTAAAAGAAAACAAGTAAACACACAACAATACCAATTTCTTTGTCCTTTTAGTATGGATTTTATAACATAGACTTTTCACTACAATGCTGTGGGAAAATCCACATTTAATTAAAGAAATTTAATTGTTTGACGTTTTATTACCTCAGAAATTCTGTTTTTATAAGCCCTAAAACAAACTGGCATTAAAAATATGTATGTAAAAATATACCCTATATCATTTCCAATGGTTTCTGGAAAATACCACTTTATGAAAGTGAATATCGTCTCTTGACATTTCAATATACTTATAGAAATTATGAAATATGTGTTTTGTAATAGAATGCCCTTGAATGGATTAGTCTATAGCATACCCTTTACACCTTTAATATTTACAATTTAATTGTGGTATGGTACTATTTGTTTAGCAGCTTATTGCAAAAGGTGCTTCTTGCACCACCGAAATTATTTGTACATTTCATTGTAAAAATCTGATAAAGTAATATGGAATTATCACATGTGTAAGAATTTCTTTGTATCATAAGTTTTAAAAAAAAATACTATTTCCTATATGAAATTTTGCTACTACTTTGCCTTCATATAATTATGAATATGAAAATTAATGATAAATTTAATTTTGTGAGAGCTAATTAATTCAAAGTAATATCAAATACAGATGAAATCTTCAGAATTTACAGAACTGAGGTTCTGAAAACATTTTCAAGATTTATAACTTACATCCGGATTATTTTGACAAAACTCTTGTCATAATTATCTTCAGTGTCCCAGTAATAAAAAAGTTAAATCGTAGTTATAATACACATATTTCCTGTCAGATTAAAGATTTGAAACGGTTACATATTCACTTAAAAGATTGTAAATTCATTCACTGAAGTCATCACTGTTTGCATATAGAATTAGTTTTATTTCTTGTAATACAATGACACTAAAGAATTGTTGCTCCCAATAGATCAATGGAACTGGGTTATGGATTGGCAGGATCTCATACCAGCACACACAATGGCTGGCCTTCTAGAAAGATTCTTTTTTCCTAAGTGGCTGCAGATTCTTACCTTGTGGCTTAGCCATAATCCAAACTATGAAGAAGTCACAAATTGGTATACTGACTGGAAAGGGATGCTTTCAGAAAGCTTACTGATACAACCATCTATTCAAGGTACTCTAAATTAGCTTACTATGTTGAATGTGCTGCTACTGTTAATGTTTATTATTTAAGAGTTAATCTTGTTTGTATCAGAATATTTATTCTTCAAAATATAATTGTTTATTTATTTATAGAACAATTTCGAAGGGCTCTAGAGATGATGAACAGAGCAGTAACTATGTCCAGTCAGCCACCATCACAGCCAGGTGCTGTGGAGACTGTGTCCTACCTAACAAACATTGAACAAAATCCTACAGCTCAACAGCGAGGAAAGGAACGAATGGAGGTCAGTAGTTTCATTATCTAAATGTTTTCCTCTTTGTGTTATAAGTATATGGCTTTAAATTGTTTTGTTAAATACCAATAACACTGATTTTGAAACTTTTTTATATGCAGTAAATTGTTATAAACTTATTATATAAATCAACATATTGTTATCAAATATCTCACGATTTTCTATTTTTCAAACTGGCCAATAAATTTTACATTTTTTCTCAAATTATAAAATTGTAGCATTAAAGCCATTTTATTATAGTATTCTTATAAGCAACCAATTTTCCTTATATGGTGGTAAGTACTGGTATACTTTCTTTCTGTATGAATATTTATTAATAATTGAAAATAATGTTTGAGATTAATTTCTAATGGGTTGATGTTATTCTACAAGTAAAACTAAAGAAAGACGTTCATATAAACATAGGTCCACAAATGTTTAGTTACAGAGTTATGGCTAATAAAAGATTTTGTCTGAAATTTAGCAACCTCGCATGGATGAAAGACATAGTTTATAAGGTCAAAGTCAATACACGTGAGGCATTACTTGCTCGCATTATGAATGCAATAGATAAAATTAAGAACAACCCTGTGAAACTGAAACGAGCAACAAAATCTATTCATACAAACAAAATCTATTCATACACGTGCAGCTAAATGCATTGAACTCAGTGGAGACATTTTTGAACATTTATTGTATTGTGAAATTGATGTACACTGTACAACTTCCTTAACACTCAGCTATGGTATTAATAAAAGCAGATTATCTGACATTCATACTGTTTAACTAACTTTATTACCATCATTTTCCAACATTAAATTCTCTACAACTTCTGTTGAAAACTTTGTGCAATTGTCTGGAATTAAAAAAAAAAAAAATTGGGCCAAGTAGTTAATAAATTACAAATTTTCCCAAATTATTTCTTTGCTTCTCTGGAATTTCTGGAAAACTACTGTAGATACATGTCTGGGACTTGTTTTATTACATTCACCAGATGAATAACAACAGAATAAATTGAAATTGTGCTTTACTGTAACCTCTTACAGTTTTGCGATGGCTTCATATTAGTGAGGTTGCTAAATTTCAGGCAAAATATTTTATTAGCCATAACTAAACATTTGTGGACCTATGTTTATATGAATTTTTTCTTTAGTTTTATTTATAGAATAACATATTAAAATATTTGCAAATATTCGTGAATCACCCTGTATAATAATTCCACGTGGTCCTACTGACAATTCACTAGTTCACAGGTGTGAAATGTTAACTTACCATAGGCACACAGTATTTACACACAATCTTAGCCATCCTTACCTACCCCTGCATACGCCTCAACGGTAGTTTCACTGTTTGTTCTATGCTTCGCCTCTAATGATAATTTCTGTGAGCTTTTAAGTTTAAAATATTAATAAGTCGGTGCTGGTTTACAGTCATTTGTAGAGCTTCATATAATCCTCGCCCCTTCCCCTTCTTTGCTACCACCTTTCAGATTTTGAATCTCTGTATTGATACGAGTTAATTTATCTAAGAAGTTTTTGCAAATATTCTTTTGATATCTGGAACACATCCTGTATCATTCAATTTTTTTTCTCCTTTGCAGGTACTTGCTGAAGCTGTTAGAACTGCCAGCCAAATACCTCAAGGATTCAAGGACCTCATTCAGAAACGATGTGAAGAGCGTGGCATAATATTCATGCCACTTGCTAATAGGTATAGGGAAGGCAAGCAAATATACCGCTGTGGAAAAGTTCAGGCATATATTGATCGAAATGTTGTTTTTGTTAGTTACAATGGTGGCAACACTTGGGCACCAACATCACTCTTCAGTCTTCTTGAAATGGCTGTATAAATCAAGCAATGTGATATTTTTGAATGGATAAAAACTAATGATGTAATTTTAAGTGACATTGTTGTGCAAGTGGATGTGTACAGTATTTGTGATAGTCTTGTCCTGCATTCCTGGTGTCACATGAGGTAGAGTGGTGCTTCACATGGATTTGTTAATTCCTGTACATATCGTGCAGAGCATAGCTCTTCTTTATTTTTGTACTTATTTTCACCCAGTGGTGTATCCTGTTCTCACTGCAGACATTTGTGAAATGAACATTTTTTTATGAAAGTGTATAACCTGTCAGAATTCAGAAAAGTGTTTATTTAGAAACCATGTGCCTGTTAATGAATTTTCTGTTCATTTTTTTTCTTGTCAGTAAATCCAATTCTTTGATGCATTAAAATTTGAATGTGTATTTAGCTGACAGCATTTCAGATGTTTTTAGAATTTTTAGAAAAGTGAGTATAAAGATTCAGCAAAATTGCAAATATGATTCCAGTTATTGAACTTTTGACAGCCTTTAATGTGTGGCTAACTAGTTTTTTAGTTTTGTAATGCTTCCCCATCTTTGGTCATCACACTAAAGATTCTGCTGATTAAAAATGAGAAGGCAAACATTTGTGCCACAGCTAGAACAAAATTGAGACATAGTTTACTCTGTAATTATCAAAGACAAAAGGTTTGTTGCTGTGTATCTCAAATAATTTTGTATAAATTTAAATTGCATAAATCTTTAGCTGCTCCACTGTTCTGGTAAAAGCAGTCAGATCTTCCATTTGTTGCAAGATGATATTTCAAGAGAAATTGTAGAAACTCTTTCAGTATCAATGAATTTTTTTAATGGACATTCTCATTCCAATTCAGTATATTACTGTATTGTACATAAAAAAAATGACTTTGTCATTGACAGTACTGATGCTTCACTTAAATTTTTGTTTTAATGACAAGTTTTTTTTTTTCTCCAAAGGTTAAAGTCACAATTAATTTATTGATATAATTGTTTAATGGAATACTTTTATAGGCTTTTTTTTTTTTAATGTGAAGTGTGACTTTTTAAATTTGTAAAGGGTAATTTGTAAATACAACTGATTCTCTTTTGATTTGTATTTCTTGTTTGTCTGGCTGTCCTAATTTTTTTTTTTTAATGTTGGCTTTTATACTCTGACAAATATCCTGTAATTATAAAAATATGAATGTTGTGGGCTTTCACAGGGACTAATCAAACTGATACTATTGTCAGGGTGTATTTTTGGTGAACATTGACATATTTAAAATTTACGATTTACATCTCAATTGACCTATATCGTCACCTTCACCAGCAATTCACAAACTTACAGGTGACACGAATGGTTCTTACCAAAACTACCACCAAAGCAGATTCTAATTGATTTCTGTATATTTTCCTATGATTTTTGGAGTCTTATATATTACAATTATCAATGTTAATGAATGATATACTGTGCATATCTTTGTGTTAAAATGAAACCTGTTCATGCTGGCAGCAAAACTGTTTGTCTTGTGACTGCTTATCAAGATGATTGACTTATTGTAGCACATCTGATTATGCCAAGATAAATTATAATCATTCTGCTTTAAAGAAAATTTTGTTGCTAAAATTTGATTGATCACTCCTGGAATTGTGATATGATGCAGTTGGGTTAAAAACTTTGTCTTATTCAGTACTTATTATTGCCTATATCACTGAACCTATTTTACAAATAAATTAGGCACTGTAATATCTTATGTATGTTTTTCATCGTTGGTGCGTTATTCGTTGATTATAAATGATTGTATGTAGTTTGGGATGTATAAGTTTAAAACAAAATCAATTATTTCATGAAAAGTTAATAGTTGACGGTGTGAGAAACGATTATGTGAGTTTTCACTATAGTTAGGTGTACTGTAACCATTGAATTGAGCAGTTTAGCTCCAGAATAGGTTCTCTGTTACTTCTGTCACTGTAAATTTGTAAGTAGGGACTTTTCCGGTACAGCAATGTTATCGTCACAAATGTCTAGGAGGGTGGTATTGTGAAAACAGTGTTTCAATAGTTGGCTCTGCTGTCTTCATCAGGTGTCACATGACTTCCAATGGTTTAAACTTGCTGTTATTGCCCTGACTGACATGATTTATTTCATGTTCTCACCTCATGTGGTTGTAAGCAGAGTTCCTGACTTTGGTCCCCTAGTGACATCTGAAGAGGGTTACCCTCAAAGCCACCTGCTTTTACCATTACGTAAATGACACTTTCGCTGTGTGGCCTCAAGGTAGCCAGGCTGTACAAGAATTTCTTGGAGATCATAATGGAATTCGTCCATATATACACTTTACAAAGGAAGTAAAAACGAATAGGTTCCACACATTCTTGGATATTTTCACAAAGCAGAGGTGCAATGGAGCTTAGACACGCAGTGTTTCTCAAAAACTTAACTCCGCTGATCAATGCTTATGTGCTACCAGCTTCCATCATCTGGCAATGCTGTATTGGCCGCTCTTGTGCTTACAGTGAGATGGCTCTCTCTGACCCTGAGAACCTGCTGGAAGAAATAAAACACCTAATGTGCATCTTCAGACACAGCAGCTAATTTCAGCAGTAGACTGAGAAAGTTTTACAAAATTTCATTTACAGCTTTACAGGCAGCAAAGAAAAGGAATTTGGACATTTCCTTTTGAAGAAACCATCACAGAATTTGCGTGGAGTGATTTTAGGAAAACATGGAAGGTCAAAATCTGGGTGACCCTATGGGGATTTGAACCCGCGTCTTACTAAATACGAAACCAGAGGATTACCCAACATATTTGACACAGAGAGAGCAATTATTCCAAGACTGTTAATCTCGCAAGAAGTAGTAGCTCCATGCCAGCAACATATCAGAAAAATAATAAAACTTTAAGCACCATATGGTATGAAAACAATTTTCATAAATGAACATGACATTTGACTTTGGTATGGAATTTATTCCATCCTATGTGAATGCAGCAAATTTTACATCGCTCAATCAGAACCATTGCTGAATAGAGCATAAATTCCATCTAATTCCCAAGGAATTGGACAAATCTGTAATACACAAGTACTTTTATCGTGAGTTTAACAGGGCGTTCATGCTAACCCAGTGAGGCACTGGAAATTCGGCTTACTGAAAACAATATTGACAGGGACAGTGAGCTCTACCCTAGTGAAACCTGGAAGCAAGTTACAGCCAATCTCATACATGAACATAGCAGGTCATCCACCAGTATGTCAAGAAAGCAAATATAGCCCAGACTTCATAATAAGGTTTGGATTAAACCATGTGAATAGGAGGGTCGACTCTCCACAGCAGACCATATATTCAAGTTTGTTGGCCAGGAGGAAAGAAGGTTAGACATGGACATCATAGGTGACCAAGGTCAGGCAGTCCCTTTAAAACCATATAAGAGGGAAAATGACACGAGGTAGGTCAGTTGAGGCAGCATCAGCAGGCTTAAAATTTAATTTAATTGCTATGGAGCGCACACTTCAGTGGCAATTTCCCCACACACCCATCTTCCCCCGTTTCCTGCACCCACCTACATTTGCCCTCAACGATTTTTAACTTCTTTCATCGTTTTTGGTAACTTATTCCAATCACTGACGGCCTTACCAAAAAGTAGAATCACCCTGTGCCTGAAATCCAGTTCCAGCTTTTGGTCATGGTTATCTTTTCGCTTTCATGCATCACTTTTAATTCTTATGCCAATATCTTTCCATAGCTCATCACCAATATATGCATTGTACACTCCCATGATCCTCTTCACCTTCTTGCAATGAATTCCATTCCAGCTCTTTTATTATATCTGTTACTCATGCATTCTGTGGTAATTTCCGGAAACAAACCTAACATCCCTTTTTGCACCCTCCCCAACTCCTGCATTTGATACTCAAAATTTGGGTCCCATACTACATAACCATATTCAAGCAATATTCTGATCAAAGTTTTGTAACCCAATTCCTTTACTTCTCTCGTATATCCCCTCGTCACTCTCTCCAACAAGTGCAGAATTTTGAAACCTTTTCCTACCGCCTGTCCAATGTGTCCTGCCCAGTTAAGCTGGTTATCAAATGTAATGCCAAAATAGTTACATTTCAAGTTTTCAACAAGCAGTTTTTTCTCCACCTTATAATCATAATCAACCTTTAGTATTTTATCTGTGTGTCTAATAAGCTGACTCTTCTTGAGCCATATTAACCAACCCAACTAGATATCCTATCCAGATCACCATGCAACTGTTTACAGTCCTCTGCTATTTTGATCCTTTTATATAGCAGTACCTGGGTGACCGATCTTCGCTCGGCATCTTTCGATTTCTGTTCAATATTCAAGATTTCGAGTAAAGTTTGATTAAAGTAAATGGCTTGAAGGCTTCCTAGGTGTTTTGAGGTGCACAGTTAACCAAAGAGAAGCTTAACTAACATCAGTAGGCTTACTGGTACCTGACCCTTCTACGTAGCCGTTTTAAAGAAACCAAGTACAAAAATTGTTTTTTTTTTTTTTTTTTTTTTTTTTTTTTAATTGTGTTAAAACCCTGAAAATCAAAATGTTATCTACATATGAAATAACCTCCAAATTGTTAGATCCATTTGCGAGACCGCCTCATGAATTTCTTTCAAAAAAAAATGTTATTATGTTAAATAGAAATCTTAATGCCAGTCAGGGATTAATTAATGGTGCGAGATTTGTAGTAATTCAGAGGATTCTACGATAACCCTTGATTATGGATTCTTATGTAACTCAACGAGAAAAATTGAAAGTAAAAATAATTTTTTTATATATATATCTCTCTTAGTTCTCGAGATATCGTATCTCAAAATTGACGTGGTTGGTTGAAATGCGGCCTGTACCAGAAGATGAATTTCGCCATATCCAAGTTTGATGATGAATTCATATGAAACTCGTTGATACAAATTGAAAATAAAGAATTTATTTTCTGATGTCTCGCATAGTTCTCTAGCTATTATATTTCAAAAGTGAAGAGGTAAGGATGAGATCCGGCCTGGACTGGATCTCATCCACCAAAACCACTATGTCTATACAGTGGAAATGTACTTTCAATGTTTTGTTTTGTTCCTAGTGGTTGTTGTTTGGTTGAAATACGGCCTGGACCAGAAGAAACTTCACCAAAAGCACAAGGAACTATACCTACAACTGATTTTTGACATGCTATATCTCGAAAACCAAGCGAGATATCAAGAACATTTATTCTTTATTTTCGATATGTTTCGTCGAGTTCTATAAGAATTCACCATCAGATTGTGATGTCACGGTAATGATAGAACTGCCATAATTCACTTAGACAAGAACATCAGTGTTAAATTCATTCACTCCGATAAAACTACCTCGCAGTAACCTCACATCTTCTGATCAACTGTGCCTTTCAAAATGATAGTAAAACAAGTCCCATAAGAAGTTACCTTCATTATAAACATTAATAAAGCACAAGGTCAGATGTTTCAAAAGAAAAGATTCTATTTATCAGAACCTGTTTTTTCGTATGTTCACTGGTGCGTGGCTTTTTCAGGAATTTGGAGATGTATTAATATTTAATTAAGCACTTTATTATCAAACTTTACTCGAAATCTTGTATATTGAACAGAAATCGAAAGATGCTGAGCGAAGATCGGTCACCCAGGTACTCACTTTTTAAATGTTTTACACTTAAGGTGGTAGTATTTAATGACAAACTGACTAACACTTTTTAAAGTCAAAAAGTAAATGATAATTACTTTATAATAATTGATATCGGTAATATTATTTTTAAAGAAGTTTCTGTAAAGTATCACCTCTGAGAAAACCAATGATTAATTATCTCCGTTTATATAAATGTTTTACAATTAAACTTGCAGTGCTAATATTTCCACGGGTCAGCCTGTATGCAAAGAACTATTCGTTTAACTTTTCATAGAAACCAAAGAGAAACTATTAGTAGTCTTTCTGGTACCAGAATTGTCTACGAGATGTCGTTAGTGACATTTTCGACATACCAAGTGCAAAAATTGTTCATCGTTTTTGTAGGGTAGACAACTATTTAAGTAATCTTAAAAATCAAAACATTAAGTATCAAATTTCATCCAAATCGTTAATGCCATTTCCGATATATATATAATTATATCACACACACACACAATAGACTTGCTCACTTAAAGATATAAGATTATGTCATCTGAATAAAGTCACTTGACAATGGAGGCAGAGACTGTGACCACCGAAATGTCGTGTATTTTCAATGAGTTTATTCGGCTAGTTACCCGAGAAGATTTTATTCATATTCAACATCGAGAAAACCTCCAGTCTTACATAATGTAATTTCTGTTGGGAAACCATAAACAAAATTAGTCATTAGAATACTTCCACTTCTTTTGATACTGCATTTCCTTTTGTTTTCTACCTTTTAAAAATTCTTCTAACCAGAAATTACTTTTTTGTCCACTCCAAAAGTTTTTATTTTATTTACTATCATTTTCGAGCCCCCCGTACACACGCACATTTGTGCACGAGTAAGCTCGCTGAAGATTTGCGTGCAGATATTCTCGTGACGATCCTGTAGTTGAGTGAGCCCATACACAGGAACATCAGTTTCATACATTTGTCGTTCAGCTGGCTCGCTGCTTTCAAATTGTTTTGTTTATGGTAGTGGTCTACGGATTTATCTGTCATGATTTCCTGGCTCGCGGCTCACTGGGAATTCCAAAACATCGCGAGCCAAGTGTAGTGAGGTTATGTTAGAAGCGAGGTGACAATATTGCACTGAAACTGGTTTTTAAGTTCTAAACAAAAAAAAAATATTTATTTGTGCTGCAGCTTTTGTTAGAGCTGTAAACAAGAAAAAAAAAAGTGGTTGCAGGAAGATTATAAACACTATCATATACTGCTACCTGTAGCGTACTATTTGCAAAGCATTTTATTTGATTTCTTCAGTATTACATAAATGCACAGATTGCTGATACTGTCCATTGGTTTGTGTTGGATCTTTCATGAACAGTAGTAATAGCGTAAATTAGTTTTGTTGACTTCGCCTATTCCACTTATTGTTGAGTTTTCATTTCTTTTATATATATTTCTTGCTAAAAGCAAAGATTGGATTTTCTTTTTTATTAATGCACTATCAAACTTATATTTCCCACAAACCTCAATCAATGCACTAAATCTTTTTTTTTTAAATTTCTGTTCGCGTTGTCTTTTTGATTTCACCTACCAAATGCAGTATGTTGCCGATATGTCGCAATGAAATCAGCTACAAATTCTCTGATCATCTTACTTGTTTAGCCTCCCTTGTCCATTTCATCTGAAATATCTTACATATATCCCACCAACTAAGATTCGCATGAATATCCTTGCCTAAAGCCATGTTGCCTACTTGAAAACCACTTACGTTCCACGTTCCCCACATTTCTTTCTGATTTGGTTGCATACCAATCTCTCCATTAATTTACGTACCATTGATGTCAAACTGATTAGCCTATAATTTTCGACTCTATTTCTCACCCCTCCTTTATGTACCAGCACTACTATGCACTTTTTCAGTCTTCTGGTTTTCAGCATGTATCCAGACTCAATTTAAATAATAATTCAAGATAAAGTGCAATGTCACATCCTGCTATCTCTGACATCTTTTGTTATATTATTTATACCAGCCTCTTTATGTTTTTTCAGCTTTCTTAGTTCCTTTATGATATACTTAGGATGAATTTCAATTTTTTTTGTCAGCTCATATCTAATTCTGGTGTTAAGCTTATTCTACGATTTAGACCCTCCTGTTTGATTCATGGTGCCTAATGGTCTCACTAAGCCAGTTACGAAAATTCCTTACCTTTTTCAATTCCTAACTAATTTCTCTATTATTTTCTAAAAGTGTCTCAACATCCTTCCTTCCCCTCAGTTTTCTAACATAGCCATAGAAATTTCTCGATGCACCAGTCAATGGTCCACCTGCATTAACAATACTCTTAATAAAATCTAAGAAGGTGGCTAAAGACAGGTTTACTAAGTCCTTGTTTAGTTGTTTCAAATATTCCCTACTTCCCTGCTGTCTCTTAACTCTGTTATGTTCTCTTCCTAACAACCTCTTTTAATCTCTTCACCTCCATGTTATAGTATGCAGGTTCTCTACCTCTCTTTATTTTCTGTTTTGGAACAAATATTTGTTCTCCTTGATCTCTTCCCACCTTGACTCTACTGTGCTTGTGCCGTCCTTCCATTTGCTGAAACATTCTTTGAAATATCTCTTCAAGTTCAAAATCTGTGTCTTTTTATAATTGTACCTATTTTCCCTTTCAATTTTTGCTGCTGGTTCACTGAATCCTCTAATATGCATCAAAACTGCTTCATGATCACTTATTCCTTCAGTTACTTGACACCCCACAAGGTTATCGTCGGGCTTTTTAGGAATATATCCAAAATATTTTGTCCCATAGTGTTCTGCTCTACCACTTGTGTAAATAATCAGAAGCCATACAATCCCTGATTAAGACAGCACAGCTAGCTGACGAAATGTTTTCCATGACACCATTTGGATGGACATCCATGAAGATAACATCAGTGTAAAAATTTCTTCAGCCCATCAAAAGTTTATTATTGGTAAGTTTCTACCATTCCCCAAGGAAAATTTCTGGCCAGGAAAGTGGCACACTAAACTATTATTACATACTGAAATAACTAGTATCACTGGAAAACAATATAAATGTTATGGGAAGAAATTTATGTATGTTGGGCTAAAGTTGCAGTTAAATGTGGACTTTTAGCACTAGAAGTTAGTGTAAAAGAAGTGAAAAATAAAATACCGTTCCATACAGCTTAGGGCATTATGATATCTTAACAGGATGAATTTGTCCTAAATGTCACTCTTGCAGTATTATTTCAATATTTATACGAGGAGGTACCAGTTTTTGTCACTTGGAGCATGTAGTCCTTCTGTCCCTGTGCCTGTATACCTAAAGGCAAAAACTGGCACAGAAACTCTTGACATGTTGAAAACAGCATACAAGAATGATGCTATGGGGAAAACCCAAGCATTTAAGTGGTTTTCCCATTTCAACAGAGGTGAAATGTCAATTGATGACCAACCTCATTCTGGATGGCCTTCAAAAGCCTGAATCAACGAAAATTTAAAACAAAAAAAATGCAAAATCGTCCTAAATGACAAACCCACAATTGAAGAAGCTATGGCTGTCTGGAGTGACTTGGAGCTTAGTTCAGCACATTTTAAATTAAGATTGGGGTATGAGAAGAGTAACTGCCATGACTGCTGACTGCACAGCAAAAACAAGATCACTTAAAAGCATGCTTCAAGATCATCATAGGTAATGAATTCTGGTGCTACGGTTATGACTCTGAAACAAAGCAACAATCAAGCCAATGGCAGACTCCGAGCTCGCCTTGTACCAAAAAAGCAAGACAAGTGAAATCAAACATCGAGACAGTGCTGATTTATTTCTTTAATGTGAGAGGAGTTTGTTCTGCAGGGTCAAACAGACCTTTTACCTAGATGTTCTGAAAATAATGCACAAGGCATGATTTGTTGCAGTCAGGTGACTGGTTTTTGCATAACAACATTTCCCCAGCTCACACAGTCCTCGGTGTGCACCGATTTTTGTCAAAAAATGCAATGTCCATTGTGCTCACCCCTCCCCCTCTTCACCAGACCATGTCCCCTGTGACTTTCCCTCGAATGAAAAAAGACATGTAAGGAAAACATTTTTCCAACATAGATGAAGAGATGAAAAAATGACAGAAATACTGTCAGGCACCTATGGAGAGTACTTTGTAGAGTATTGATTGTATTTTATATATAAAAAAAAAATAATTAAAAAAATAGTTCTTTTCGACGCCCCCTCGTATAGCAACGGTCTTTGTTGTTATTCATTCTACTTGACAGTTAAATTTTTTTATTGATAGTTGTGCAAAATGCACAACTGATAGGTCTATCACACAAATTTTTATCATGTAGCTTTAGTGTTTATTGATGTTAATTAGTTAAGTTTAAAAAAAATTGAAACATTAAACTAACTCTTCACACCATACTCCTTTACTACAGACCGTTCACATTACAGGTATCAGGGATGAGGCAGCTTCTGAAGTAATTCCCGATTTGTTGTCAGATAATCATCTCGAGCAGCTAGTTAATGAACCTACGCAGTGTCATAACGGTAGCGAAAATATTTTAGATCTGCTGGTTATCAACAGGCCAGAATTATTCACCGACATTTCAACGACCACAGGAATAAGCGATCACAAAGTGGTAATTGCGATTATTAGATAGTGCGCTTGTGTATTTTGTTACAATTTATATTAACTTATTAATGGTTATTGTATTTTGCATAATGTTTTCGTGCAATTTTGATTTTTTTAATAAAAAAAATAATGGAATAATGGGGTGTTATGTAGATCACCTACTCGTGGTGTACCATGGATACCACTAAGATACTACAACCTCTCATGGTTTTGTCCGTTTGTGGTTTTGTCCTTCATGGTTTTGCCCTAGATCCTTTAAGTCCACATGCCCTTTTTTCATTCCAACCTTAAAATTTGATTATACCCAACTCTATGACCATTAATTATCTTTGGTGAGCGTCAGTATAGTGGAAAACACAGAGGAACAGTTCCAGAAAATAATAAAAATTTGCAAAGAAATGTTTATTACAAAACATAAAATAAAAGCACAGAACTTACATACTGTAATAGGGAGGGTGTGAAAAGGATAAAGAGATTGTTGAGAAGAGAATATACACGAGATAAGAGACAGCAAGGCAATAGGGAAAACTGAAACAACTATACAAATAGAAAAGAGGGAAGGTAAAGATGTGTTTATTAAGAATATTATGCAGAGGGACCCACTGAAAAATGCATCTAGAAATTTCTATAGCTATATTAGATGAATGTGAAGGAAGGAACATATTTAAACAGTATATAGGGACGGAGATACTAATTTACTGAGCTAATGAAACCATTAAAGACTGCCAGGAATGTATGGGAGAGGAAATATCAAAGATGAAACACTTCTGAGAGAACTGAAAAAATGTGAAAGGGACCATTACTAAAAATTGTCATGATCCCATGGATATTACAAAGAAACCATTTATTTTACTATATCAAACCCACAAATTAAATTGTTAAAAAAAAAAAAAAATCACTGCCATACGAATTTGCACTCAAAGCAAAGTGGAAAGTAAAGCTGTTAGCATAGCAATTAAAGTTTACAATGTTATGTTTATATGATCAGAAAATTTTATCTAACTTGGAGACCATCAGCCTTGTTCTGAACGGAATTCAATCTGCTTCATATATGTTGAAGGGTATACTGCATATATGTCTGTGGTATAGTCATTTCTCAAAATGCTCCCTAGTTTTTTAGATATTCGCATGCATAGAAACAAAAAATTCTAAATGTCGGTATCTAGTAAATTATTGCCCCTATACGTCAAATGGCTGAAAGAGTCTCGCTATAAAGAGTCACCCACTACTCGCCAACAGCCTCCGAAAGGAGGGCGGAAGAGCGGTTAGCGGTTCAGGGCACCCTCTTGCCCTTGGGGTTGGAAACGGCCCCTAAAGGCGGATGAATCAGAAATGATCAACGGCATGGGGATGCAGAAGGAAACGGGAAACCACTGCATTAAAGACCCAAAGGGTAAAATATTCCGGAGGTAAAACAGTCCCCCAATCAGATCTCCGGGTGGGGACTGCTCAGGGAGGAGTCATCAGAATAGATAGAAACATTCTAAGAGTCTAAGCGTGGAATGTTACAAGTCTGAATAGGACAGGTAGATTAGAAAACTTAAAAAGGGAGATGGAACAACCTAAGTTAGATGTTGTGATTAGTGAGATTAAATGGAAGGATGCACAGGATTTCTGGTCTGGGGAACACAGGATCATTAGCACACAAGCTGTCAATGGAGTCACTGGTGTAAGATTTGTAATGAAAAATAAAGTAGGGAAATGGGTGAGTTATTATGAACAGTTTAGTGACAGGATTATCTTGATGAGGTTAGAAACTAAGCCCATCCTAACCACATTAGTACAAGTGTATATGCCAATGTCACAGGAAGATGACGAAGAAACGCTGAAATTGAAGAATTGATCCAATATGCGAAAGGGTAGGAAAATCTAATAATAATGGGTGATTGGAAAGCAATAGTGGGAGAAGGAAAAGAGGGGAATACTGCAGGAAGTTTTGGTCTAGGAGAAAGAAATGAGCGAGGAAGCAGGTTGCTAGAATTTTGTGAAAGATATAAGCTAGTAGTGGCAAACAAACTGGTTAAGAACCATGCAAGAAGAATATACACCTGGAAACATCCTGGGGATACAGGCAGATATCACCTAGATTATATCATGGTCAAACAGAGATTCAGGAATCAAGTTCTAGACTGTAAAGCGTACCCAGGAGCAGACATAGACTCTGACCATAATTTGATAATAATGGAGTGCAGGCTGAAATTTAAGCAAATAAGGAAGCAGTATAAGAACAGACTGGAAGTGAATAAACTGAAACAATCTACCACGAGAGAAAAATTTGCAGAAATGGTGGACTTAGGTCTAAGAAGTAACTCTGAAAGGAGCTCAACTGAGGACGAATGGAATGCAATTAAAGACCGAAATAATGAAAGCTGGTAAAGAAACATTAGGCTTTAGGGAACAAGCTGCCTGAAAACCTTGGATCACAGAAGAAATTTTGGAGCTGATGGATCAGAGAAGGTAAAAAATGCTCAGGATGAAGCAGGAAGAGAGCAGTACAGGCAATTTAGAAATCAAATAAATAGGAAATGCAAAATAGCAAAAGAAAAATGGCTACAAGCAAAGTGTGAAGAAGTAGAAAAGGAAATGGTCATAGGTGAAGTAGATGTTGCATATAGGAAGATCAAACAGAACTTTGGAGAAATGAAGAAAACAGGTGTCAACATTATAGCTGCCGATGGGAAACCTCTTTTAAGCTCACTGATGGAAAGAATACATTGAGAAACTGTATGATGGGGACGACTTGAACAATAGTGTAATGGAAAAGGAAAGTGATGTCGACGTTGATGACTTAGGAGATCCTGTTTTGAGGACAGAATTTAATATAGCTCTGAATGACTTGTAAGCAAATAAGGCAGTTGGAATTGATGAGATCCCTGCAGAAGTTTTTAAATCCCTAGGAGAGGAAGGAATCGAAAGATGCTGATATCAAAAAGTTATGAAACAGGAGAAATTCCAACCGATTTTAATAAGAATACCATCTTCACACTTCCAAAGAAAGCACAAGCCAACAAATGTGAGAATTATCGTACAATTAGTCTAACATCACATGCTTCAAAATTACTGATCAGAATAATATACAGAAGGATGGAAAAGGTAATAGAAGAGATAGTGGGTGAAGATCAGTGGTTTACATAAAATCGCGATACAAGGGAAGCAATGCTGTCTTTAAGATTAATACTTGAAGGGTGGCTCAAGAAAAACAAAGATACATTTATGGCATTTGTTGATTTAGAAAAAGCTTTTGATAATGTTAGGTGGGACAAGATGTTCAAAATTTTAAAGAAGTCAGGTCTAAAGTATCGAGATAGAAGAATACTCTATAAACTATATAAGAATCAAGTAGCTATAATAAAAGTAGAGAATCATGAGAGACATGCATCAGTTAAAAAGGGTGTGAGACAAGGTTGTAGTCTGTCCCCATTAATATTCAACTTGTATGTAGAAGAAGCAATAAAAAATGTCAAAGAAAAATTTCCATGTGGCATAAGTTTTCATGGAGAAAACATTAGTGTGCTACAATTTGCTGATGACATTGTCTTGTTAGCAGAGAGGGCTGAGGATATTGAGAAGTTACTGAAGGAAGATTTTGAACTGAATATAAATCAATGCAAGACAAAAGTGATGAAATGTAGCAGAAATGATACCAATACTACTAGATTAAATATAAAAATAGGATCCGATGCAATAGAAGAAGTAAGTGAATTCTTTTACTTGGGAAGCAAAAGTACAACTGATGGCCGAAGCAGGAATGATGTTAAAAGTAGAATACAACTAGCAAAAAATTCATGAAAAAGAGAAACCTTTTAGTTTCAAATATTGATCTATGAATAAGAAAGAACTTTTTAAAACTCTTTGTGTGGAGCACAGCACTTTATGGTAGCGAAACATGGACTTTAGGAATACCGGAAAGAAAGAAAATTGAAGCATTTGAAATGTGGTGCTACAGAAGAATGCTGAAAATTAAGTGGTCTGACAAAGTAAGAAATGAACGAGTTTTGGAAATGATGGGTGAGAAAAGAAGTTTATGGAAGAAGCTTATGGTAAGAAGAGACAGGCTGGTAGGTCATATTTTGAGACATGCTGGATTGGTTAATTTGTTAATGGAGGGAACAGTCGAAGGTAGAACTGTAGAGGAAGGCAGAGATTAGAATATATGAAGCAGATAATTGAGGATGTGGATTCTAAGGGGTATGTAGAAATGAAGAGGTTAGCACAGGATAGGAAGAGATGGAGGATTGCATAAAACCAGTCGAAAAATTAATTACAGTAAAAAATAAAAACATCGAATGGCGGTGTGGTATATGCGGTAGCGTGCCAGTTCATAATTTTCTGACCAGGGTTCAAATCCCCACGAAATCAAATATTTTTATTTGTTTTTATCTCCAAAAATTGTCAAGCTTGACTTATTTATTTTGTTAAAACTTCATTTACACACTTTTATTGCGTGAAATAAAATTTAAAAACAAATCACATTGCTTATAACAGGTACACCAAACATAATTTCGGTCCATATATCAACAATCGCTTCCTAATATGACTTGTCCATACCCAATGAAATTAAGTCAGGAGGCGAATCTACTAGTAAACTGGAATCTGACACAAGAATTTTGCGCTGTTTATAAGCTTTGTCACTTGTTCTTCCATTTCCTTGTTAAGCTCAGTTTTTTCTTCACAGGTAGGCCTACTATTTTATTTTCAACCATTTACGAGCAACGGTTCTTGGAACAAATCGAGTGTAGAAGAACGAAAGAAAAAACTATCTTCCCAATGCCACGTATTTCGTTTAAAATAACTCTTGATGATATACAAGTAAAGAAACGATGAAGACGAAATAAATAACACAATAGTAACTATTTCAATTGAAAACGCACCGAAACAACTTATTAACAAAAAGTGAAAAAATAATGTAAGAATGGAGACTTTCCTGAGGTATGATTGCAATTAAGTTTTCAAGGGTATGCGGCCGATTTATGTTGTGAAAAGACAATCCGTCGGTAGAACCCGCGAATTCATTATGAAAAAAAGAATTTCAGGAAAAAAATGATGCTGAATTGTAGGTTATGTGATTTGTTTTAAATATTATTTCACTCAATAAAAGCGTCTAAATGAAGTTTTAACAAAATAAAAAGGTCAAGCTCGACAATTTCTGAAGATGAAAATAAATAAAAATCTTTGAAACCTAGGGGGATTTGAACTTGGGTCAGAAAATTATGAAGCATAGACCACGCCGTCATTTAATAAACTTGGGCAATAATTTGCGATTAAGAATTTTTCATTTTTATGCATGCAAATATATAAAAAACCAGGGCGCATTTTGAAAAACGACTACACCACAGACATATATGCTGTGTACCCTTCAACACATATGAAGGAGATCAAAATCCATTCTTAAGAAGTCTGATGGTTCCCAAGTAAGACACCAAGTCTGATGGTTCCCAAGTAAGACACAAATTCAGTTTGAAGGTTAACACATAGGCAAATAACACATTTCAAGCTAACAATAAAAATGCATTTGTTTAAAAACTGACTATGCATTGTATTGTCAGTACTTAAATATACTCTATAACAAAATTCTGAGCTCAAAGACAAATTCTAAATATGCTTTTTCAAAATCTAAAGATATTCAACTTCTAAATAAAAAAAGGCTTAAAGTCATAAAATAATAACAGTCGATAAATAATAATGAAGGAACTTTTCAACTGCTAGAGTGCTACATTTTCCCAGGCATTTCCACAAGTAATGGTATATAAAGAGACCATGGGCATCCTTAAAGTAGCAGTGGGCGACTAGATTTTCAGCAGAGAGGTCGAATCCATGATAGTTTGAATTGCGATGTGGCACCTTCCTACTAAGGAAATTTCACCATTAGTCAGTTCTGGTGCAAGAAAATTTTTGGAGATGTGTTTGGACTTAGAATATTTCAGCGACGAGATGAAATGATAGATTTTGAGAACTTTTGCAACCAAGCTTCTAAATTCTTCAGGGCTGTTTAAGTTATTCCATCATTTCATTTAATATTATCATATCGTTTCATAAATTTTGGGGTACTTAATGAATTTTAACACGAATGAAAGTGAGAGACTGTGATTCTCATGTTGTAGTAACCTGTGATTTTCATAAAGGAAAATAAGTCTGATTTCGGTTCGGATGTATTGCCAGCCTGATAACAGCATTAGCTTCAAGAATTTAAAATAAAATTCATCAACTTTCAAGTTTGACTTTACTGTTTATATAGTAGAAAATTTCCACCTGGATACCTTGCATTTTATTCGATTCAAATTAAAACAAGGAGATTGATGGCTGATTTAAGATAGAACCTTGTAAGAACAGATTTATCATATGGACAAGGTTTATGTTAAAACTTGTTATATCCCCAAGGAATGTTTTTATATAACACAGGCTTCTGGTATTCCATGGTCTCAGGTACCTGAATCTAGGTTCCAGTGGTGGATCTATGAATTTTACGAGCCAAGGCAAAAACCTGAGATTGCCACTCCTTCAAACGTGAATTTGATACCCGGGGAAGTATAGAGCTATTCTTTGATATGGTGCAATTACCTTGAGGTTGCTGCTCAAGGGAAGAGATCTAAAAATCACTGCCATATGAATTTGCCATTTATTGCCCTCAGAATTGCCGCCTGGGGCAAGAGCTCTGGTTCGCCCCCCTCCCCCCCCCCCCCACGACCCCTCTATATGCAGCACTGCTAGACGCATTGGAGCTGAGAGTATGGAATTATTTCTGCTCTCTCAAAGTCAGAAGTAAAAGACGTATTGTACACTGATGTCTAAATTTCACAATCTGTTTGTGCTTTAAAGAAGTTTTGTAACTGAGATCCTAACTGAACAGTTAAAGCACAGGGCACAACTGCTTAACATGGTAAAATTGAGTGACTATCTATATTTCGCCAAAGGGCAAAGACTGGTTCACGCTAGAGATCAAGTCAAGTCAATTCAGGTCAATGGAAAGACTAAAATCGCTATACATGTAAATCCGATCGTCAGGGCACTAATATCCTAGAAGTTGACCAGGCCTAAAGCCCCCCCCCCCCAAAAAAAAAAACAACCACCATAACATAATCAAATGACAGCATTCTCAATGCAAGGACAGAGCAAGGCAGGACGACCTGAAGATCACACTGCCACCAATCTACAATAGTCAAGACCTGAGATGATCAGACCACTAGTATGAATGTATAACAGCCAGTTCAGATAAGATTAGATCAGATCAACAAAGATGACAAACGACTCATAGCTTTCAGTGTTTTATGATTTTATTCATAAAAATATTGTGATTCAATTCACAAAACTTCTGTATTGACAGGGTTCGTTAAAAGACACCTACAATTTAAGCAAATAAAAGTTAGAAAATTGAACAAGCAGAATTATATATATATTTTGAAAATTTGATTCATTGTTCTTATTTAATTGCGATGAATCACACACTCCGGTAGTAATTTCCCTACACACCCATTTAAACTTTAAATTCTTTCAACATTATTGTTAAATTATTCACCATTTCTCTTGGTAACTTATTCCAATCCATGATCCTCTTATCTAAGAAAGAAAATCTTCCCACATCATTTTGCCTGAAATCGAGTGCAAGCTAGTGGTCATGATAATCTTCTTTTTTCCATGCTTTACTCTTATATCTTTCCATGCCTCATCACCAATATACGCCTTGTACATTCCCATGACTCTCTTCACCCTCCTCCTGTCTTCCAATGAATCCCATTCCAGCTGTTTTATCATATCGGTTACTGATTGTGATCTTTAGTAATTTCCCAAGACATTCTAGCAAACCGTCTTTGCACCCCCTCGAACTCCTGTATTTGATACCCAAAATGTGGGTGCCATACTACACCACCATATTAAAGCAGTGGTCTACATCTACATCTATACTCTGCAATTCACAAATGAATGATCTAGTGCTACACTGTCAATTTAGCCTCCCTTGTCTATTTCATCCGAAACATCTTGCATATATCCTTCTGAGATTCGCATGAATATCTTTGCCTAAGGCCATGTTGTTGGCTTGAAAGACATTTCTAATGTGGTTGCATATCATCTCTCCATTAATTTACGAGTAGCTACCACTGATTGTTCTGTAATTGTAAGCCCTATTTGTCACTGGTCCTTTATGAACCATGAACTTATGAACTTTTCCAGTACTCTGGTAAACAACAAGTATCTAGACTAAATTTAAATAATGTTTTAAAATAAGGTACAATGTCACATCCTGTCAGCTTTAAGACATCTGTAGTAATATTATCTACATACTTTATACCTTTTTTAGCTTTCTCAGTTATTTCAGGATATACCTAGGCTGAATTTCAAATGTTTTAGTCTGCTCATTTCTAATTGTGTGGATAAGCTTGTTCTCTGATTTACACCCACCTATTCCTGAATCATAGTCCTTAATGGCGTCATTAAACCAGTTACTTAATCACTCTGCTTTTTTTCCCAGATCCTTAGTAACTTCTTCTCCATCCTAATGTTACTCTGGGGTAGAAATGTTGTAGCAGACATATGAAGTGGGAATTGTTATCACATTATGTAATTTAGCAAGAGTAATTAGGTAATCACGCGCATGGCAAGAGGCTCTCCTTCGTTTACCAACAACATAGTGCCTACAGTGTCTATTTTTCAAGTAATTGTGACTAATGTATTGCACCAAACCTAACAATTATGTTATTCAATTGGATAAAGGAAACAAAGAAACTGCCGCGAGGCACTGAAAATAAGATAGGATAGGGAAAATAAACAGTTACCCATCACTTACCACAGATGAAGGCAGGACGGCGAGACACGTAAAAATAAAAAAAAAAAAAACGAATTGCACAATATTTCGACTTTAGTCTTAGTCATGTGGGAGGCGAGACATATGGCAGGGGGAAAGATGTGGTCACATCCCAACCCGCCACATGAATGCTATTCAGAATAAATTGTCACCTTGCAAGTAACTGTAATAGATTCCAGAAAGAAACTAAATTTTAGCTAAAATATGAATGTAATTTGAACGTACCTAATCCATAGTCAGTGTTACAGTGGTGCTTAAGCAGAAAATGAGAACCAGAATGGTAGCAGGATCATTCCATTTGATTGCTGTCACGCTAAGCTAATGAACCTTATCTGGAGAAGTATACTGTGATGGCAATCACCTCTGAGATAGGGGGGGGGGGGGGGATATTTCTTGCTTGAGTGTAATAGTAAAGTGCCAAGCCAATGTAACAGTGAGTATCGTCCAATGTTTTTTGTAATCTGGTTACTGTGAGGAAATAAATAAAATATGAGTTAGTACTAAACAAATCATAAATGACTTATTAGTAATGCATTGTAATATCTTACACACTACTGTCTTCAAACTTGGGGAACAAACAATAATTATTGTAAATTCTCATCAAAAGTTTAAATTGTACAATACTTTGTTTTATGAACAATATCAATTTACACGAATGGAGAGAGTATTTTGTTTAAATCTGTGCAAAAACATTTTTGTATAAACATTGATAATCTGTTTACTTTTAAAGAATTATTTGCTTACATTGTTGTAAAAGTCATTAATTTGTAAATTCCAGTGTCATAACCATTTTATGAAACAAAGGTCTTGTGATCCAACATTGTTTTGAGTGCTTACAGATTGCGTACAAGCACATTATAAGCTGACAAGTGAAAAAAAGAGAGTTCCCTGGAGTCTGAAATGTGCAAACCTCCTCACTGTGTTGCCAGCTATAATACGCTATAGTCTTATTGTAAGACTCTCTCAAGTGACCTTTCTGTCCATGTACGTTTCCTTTCAGCGAAAGGAGTTGTAGATGTACTTCCTTAAGCCAAACTCTGTCAATACTAGTAACAGCATAAGCTCCATAGAAAAATTAACATCTCATTATGTGTTACTCCTCACAAAGAGCCTTATTCTAGCAAACCAACCTATCCAACCATCATACTATGACTGCTCAGGGATGTTGGGTCATCTTATAGACATCAGGTAATTTCAGACTGTTTTTATCTCATTTAGAGTCTTTGCTACTAAGTTTTACAAATAGTATTATGTGGAGATTTCAATGTTGACTTTCTGAATCACAGCAATGATAGATTAGATATGGAAGCCTTGATGTTGTCTTTTAACAGCACTTGTAAATTTTCCTACAAGAATACAAAATAATAGCAGGACTGCAATTGATAATTTTTTTATGGATATTTCTCAGTGTAGTAATTACAGCATACTTCCAGTAATAAATGGTATCTCAGATCATGATGCCCAGCTATTATGTATCGAGTCCAGGAACACTGTTAAACAGATAAAGAAAAGCTGGGTTTATAGAAGAAATATTAGTGAAAATAATATAAAACACTTCATAGATACCTTAAACAATGAAAACTGGTTAGAAGTATATAATGCGCAGGGTGTTAATGCGAAATTTGATTCCTTTCTGAATATATTTCTAACACTTTTTGAAGGTAGTTTCAAAAAAAGGAAAATTCTCAACACTCCAAACAATGAACTGGGCATGGGATGGATAACAAAGGGTATTAGAATCTCTAGTAAAACACAGAGGGACCTTTATTTAAAAATGAGAGAATCAGATAACTATGCGCTGAAACTTCACTATAAACATTATTCTAAAATACTAAGAAATGTAATAAGGAAGGCCAAGAACAGGTACATATCGGCGAAAATGGAAAATTCAGACAATAAAATGAGAACAATATGGAATATAATAAAGACTGAAACAGGAAAAACTGTAAATCACTCTAAAGACATAAAAATAGAACAAAATGGATATGTGTATAGCGAAGTAGGGGAAGTTTGTGAAATATTTAACAAACATTTTATGTCAGTAGTAGATAAATTAGGCATAGAAAAGTAATCCCCACATAGTGCTCTAAGGCTTCTTGAGACTGCTTTCCCAAATAGCTTTGTGGAGATGAAATTGCCACCAGTAACAGTCTCAGAAATAAATAAACTCATTAAACAATTAAAACCTAAAAATTCTTCCAGCTATGACAATATTTCAAGTAAATTACTGAAAAGATGTTCAGACTGTATCAGTCATGTACTTGCTCACATTTGTAATGAATCCTTAATACAAGGTGTTTTTCCCGATAGACTAAAATATGCTGTTGTAAAACCATTATTTAAAAAAGGAGAAGTAACATGTGTAGACAACTATCATCCCATTTCATTACTTTCAACATTCTCAAAGGTTTTGAAAAAGTAATGTATAGTAGAGTAATAAAACATGTTACACACTATAATATCCTCACTAATTCACAATTTGGGTTCAAAAAAGGATCATCCATAGAAATGGCTATATATTCATTTTTAAATAACACATTTGAGGAACTGAATAATAAAATGAATCCTGTAGGAATATTTTGTGATCTTGCAAAAGCATTTGACTGTGTAAATCATGAATTACTTTTGAAAAAAATGGAATACTATGGTATTTTTGGGACCACAGGTAAATGGTTTAAATCATACATTGAAAGCCGAATGCAAAAAGTTTCAATTTTTGATTCTAAAATAAGTAAAGATGCTTCATCAGACTGGGAGAAAATAAAACATGGAATTCCACAAGGCTCTGTCTTAGGTCCCCTCTTTCTGTTATACATCAATGACCTTCCTGGAAATTTATCCGACAAAGTTAAGAGTGTTTTATTTGCAGATGACACTAACCTGACTGTGCGTAAAACACCAAACAGTACTATAGAATTTAATGTAAATGAAGTACTTAGAGTAGTAGCAAATTGGTTTAAGGCAAATCCATTAAAATTAAATTTTGAAAAAACACATTATATTAGGTTTAAAACAAAAAACTATGCACAGCCAGATATATGTATAAACTATAAAAACAACACAATCTTAGAAACAGAGAGTATAAAATTTCTTGATATTAAAACAGATCAGAAACTCTGTTGGCATGATCATATCACTACACTACTGACAAAGTTAAGTAGTGCCACCTTCGCAATACGAACACTTTCTCTAACAGCAGATCTAGAATTAATAAAACAGGTGTACTCCTCATATTTTCATTCAGTAATGTCATATGGCATAATTTTTTGGGGAAACTCTTCACAAAGTAAAAAAGTTTTCATAGCACAGAAAAGAGCTATTAGGTTGCTGTGTAGGGTAAAACCAAGAACTTCTTGCAGACAACTCTTTAAGAAACTCAATATTCTTACAATGTATTCTCAGTATATATATTCTCTCATGAGCTTTGTCATAGAGAATTTTAACCTGTTTACACCTAATTCACAGGTACACAGTTTCAATACAAGAAACAGAAATAACTTGCATAAAACACAAACATCTCTGTCATTAGTACAAAGAGGAGTTAATTATTCTGGGATACATCTGTTTAATAAACTACCTAATCGTATAAAACAGCTTTCAGATAATAAAGATGTATTTAAACAAAAACTTAGAGATTATCTTATTGGCAACTCCTTCTACTCCATTCAAGAATTTGAAGAAAATAATTAATTGTACTCATTATGACGTTTGCAAAACTCAGTTGCAAAAATTTATGTTTATTATTATTTCTTGTATTTGTAAAATATGTATGTATATATATTTACTATGATATGACTCATATTATGTGTATATGTATCAACAATGACATGTTTCACATCCCAGAGGTACTTCCTCAGCAGGGATCCATGGAACAAGATTGATAAATAAATAAATAACCCTGCCTTAGGTGATACCAAGACACGTCCTGCAGGGATAGTTTTGAATGGTTATCATACTGCCAGCTGGTGTTTGCGAAAGTGAATCTGCTAGCGACAGGCTCCCAATGTGGCCTGAGCTCCAAATTGGAACAGGACCACAACAAAATACAGGAGAGGATAAAAGAGTGACTTACAGAGTAGAGGAATTCTTAAAAGGTAGAAGCTAACGATAAGATTGAGGAATGCAGTATCAAAACGATTGAGTAAGAATGAAAGTGCCCAGGGTAATGTATTGAGAGCATTTAACTGATTGCATTGATGATTTAGACAGAAGTTGTAGATGATATTAGGATAAAATGCCCTCATTGCTGCATAGATAACAATGCAGTGAAGATAAATGGTAAGAAGGGTCATCTTATTAGGCACACAGATCAACAAAACAAAGTACAGTAGAACTCCAATTATCTGAACTCCGACTATCTGAAAAGCTTAAGGCAGTCACATTAAGACGTGCATGGAACAAGATGAAAGGTATATCAACTGAAGAAGATAAGGAAAAGGAGAAAAAGGAAAAAGAAGCTCAAGAGAAGGGAAGGGAAGAGACAGGAGAATATGTGGATGACGTGTCACTTGAGGAATTCAGAAACATTCTTTTGAAAATTCCTGGATGCTCAGAAGTTAGTGCTGAAGATATAGGAGAGTGGGTGGTGTGTGATTCGTCAGATCCTGGATATGAAATTCTAAATGATGATGAACTTATTGAAAGTGTGAGAGAAGAAAGTGTAGAGGAAGAAGATGACCTTAATGTCGAAGTTGAAGCAGATGCGGGACCATCAGCTAGTCAAACCTGGAAACTGCGTTGACATGGATGCAGTGTCAGCCCGAGTGTGACCACATGCAACTTCTCACTGTCAAGCTGATGCGCGACTTGGCTGCCCGAAAACGGATGAATACAGTCAAAAGGCTTACTTTGACCAAGATGTTCAGCAAGCAATGGATTTTATTTACAGTACGGTACATACATACTGTACTAATGTACAGCACTTGTAAGTATGCTTAACATGCAAAAGTGTTGCCATTTAATTTAATTAATTAAAAACTGTTTTTCTTTAAAAAATAGTTTTGTCTCCCATTTTCAACATACACACAGCAATTAATTAAGTAGACCCTTTTTTGGGAAAAAAAATACAACTATCAGAATTTTTGATTATCCAAATGGGGTCCAGTCCCAATTGATTCGGATAATTGGATTTCTACTGTAAATGTTTTCATGTCTATAGATTGGTGGAGTAATTGCTTGCTGAAAGTTGTATTATACTTCTTGTAGCATTTGATAATAAACTCAACTGGGCAGGTAGTAGGGTGAGATATCAAAATCCTTCAGCTATGGGAGAAGGTGATGAATGGATGGATCAGAGAAGTGAAGAATTTGGGTTATAAAATCTTGGTCAGACCATTAATCAAATATGGTAGTGCAAAGGAGGGCAGTTAGGTTTATTTGTGGAAATTACTGCAAAGCACAATCTGTTGGCAGTCGTTAGAAGACAATTAAGAGAATGCTGGGAGTGTATCAAGAGCCTATTACTGATGAAACTTAGACAGATATTGATAGATGGGAAGAAACATCCATGACCACAAGCAGACATAATTAAGAATAGGTAGGGTGGTCAGAGAGTGGAATAAATTAGCAAGGCAAATGAAAAAATTAAACACTAAAAGAAATTAAAATCATAAGGGTTTGGGGGAGACTATATTAACCTCTCCTTCATACAGTGACACTCAAATAGGCAGAACACAATGTGCGGGTGATGGGGTTTCAAAATCCTTCATTTACTAACCAAGTGATGAGGGGATAGAAAAGCTGTCAAAAACAGGAGTTGGAGGAGATGCAAAGGATTGTTACTTGAAGAAATTACTACTAAGACTGGATGAATGCTGGTGGAACAATTACACACAGAATGTGGAAAGGAAGAGATCAACATGATCATGAACTAAAACTTTTTTTCAAGTAAATTGGTGTGGAAAGATTTTCCTTTGTAGGCAATGGAGTTGGGGATTGGAATGGGGGTGCTGGACAATTTTCCCAAAGAAGTGAAGGAATTTAAGATAAAAATTCATGAATTGTGGAGTTGGAGGCACTGTTCAGAAATTCAAATGAAATGTGCTTGTGCTGTAAGCAATGCCTGAATAGTAAGAATATCTATCTAAATGGGATGCATACCTTAAGTTTCCTTGTTCAATTCACTTCTTCATTCTAACCTATAAAATTTTTACTTTATAGTGTTATTCTTAATACTTAGGCTTACTTTTTTATTATTACTTAGAAAACCTCTTCTATTTTTAATTTCCCATATTTGTTTGCCAGTATTTACATATCAAACTAACAGAGAAAGTAAGTCATTTGCTTATGGAAACATTATTATGTTAAACAGAATATGCTGATTAGCAAATAACAGATAAATGGATCATTATTTGCTACAGGACAGCACAGATACATAAAACTGAGTCACTCAGAACACTGAATTTTTAAAGTAAATCCTTCATTAGCAGTGAGAGAAACTAACAGCTCATTGCAGGGGGAGAGAGAAGTAGGAAATGTCTCATATACAAAGAATAAACCCAAATAAATATATATATATATATATATATATATATATATTAAACACCGAAGTAAAAAATCAACTTCAGTGAATCTTGATTATTATTGAGACTGAAGAAGAAAAGGAAAGGATAAACAGGTTTATTCATGAAGGGAGTTCTAAAGGGGAAGCATTACTTCCAACACACTGGGGAGAGTGGTACTCACAATAAACTGGCACTACTGAAATCTAGAGTTACTAATGCTATTGGAATATACAAATAGCATGAATATTAAAGAATCAAGTAAAAGTTATTGGTGTTGTGTGAAGTCATGCAGTTTGGTTGCATGGTGGTTATTGCTGAAAGATTTAAGATAATTGTAGCTCTATCATAGAATCTGGTTGATGAATTCAAGGACTGGTTAAAAAAAAAAGAAAGAAAGAAAGAAAGAAGGGGATTATGGCTGGTCTCAAATACTGTGAAACGGTTGCTGGGCCCTGGTGACATGATTGGGTCATTTATGTATCAGCTCAAGCAGGTGGTGTGCGACCTTAAGGTTTGATATATATCATCAACAATTAATAAGAGAATAATGGTCAGAAAACATTCACACACCACCATATACCAGCATGTACAAAAGGATCTATATGTAATGAAATGCGTGGCTTCATTTGGACAAACATATTGAGGCCTTGGAAGGAGCAAATATGATAATGCTACTTTCCCTTTGTGTCCAGATTTGAGCAACAGAATATGCATCAATATTTAATAGACAAAGAAACTTAGCAGGATGTGGTATAGAGAAAAAGTTCTTGGTGCTCATCTAGTATTTCATTGCACTTCATCCGTGACAGTGTGGCAACTTGACATGTAGGAACCTAGGTTTGATTAGGGAAGAAGTTATGTCGATATTGTGCTGAAACTTTTATGAAATGCCAAGTGTCTTTCCAGTAGGAACAAAGGCAAATAATTGTAAGAGTGTGAGATGCAATCAGATTAAATTATAAGTGGCAACTGTGGGATAACAGGCTTGTAAACTTAGGATAAAACAAAAGGTGGGAGTGCACAGTTTCTCTGAGTTTAGGAGGGAAATGAACAGTGTCAGCCAGAAATACGTAGGTTCCAGTAACAGACAGCTGACATGGGCTTCAAGTGTATAACCAAACCAATTCACTAGTGCAGGTAGGTTAAATATGTTATGGTTGGCAGACATATATCTGTACAGCCAAGGTCGTTAATTGAGGTATTCTGAAAACTAGTGATGGATGAAGATGGCAAAATAATTGTCCTTTCTGGAAACTTGGAACAATACCATAATGACCTCAACCCCACTGTCATAGGATTCAAGGTAACAATCTTGGATTATGCTGAAACATTTCAAGTGAATAGAAAGTGGTTCTGGATGAGGAGGAAGACAGGTTTGTGAAACTGCCCCTTGCTGCTATGATCCATGGTAAATTATGATTCTACAAAATTCCTCTCCAACTCCAAATTTGGAGCTGATGAAGGATTTCCACCAAAGTGTTATCATTCTACCTTCATATTTTGGGCTTGTGATGTTTTTTTCTCTGGTACTTTTCTGTTTTCATGTAAGAATGCAATGTTTGGCTCATACTATAATTAAATTTGATTAAACTAACCTTTGGTGCATTTGTGGTGCTGGATTAGTGTTAATAACAAGACAAAAATGCGAAAGGACTACAAAAGTTTTATTATGAAACATATATACATAAGTGGTCAGACTGAGATTAAATTTAACCAATGCGTTGAGAAGAAGGTGATGCATGTACCTGGAAAAAAAAAGAATGCAGTAAGTTAAAACACACCTCTGAAAGTTGTATGTTCATGTTAAAAAAACCTTAGTACCAACAACACTGAACAACAATTTGTAAAGCTTTTTCCTCAACCAAATAGCATACCATCTTCCTAAGGTGCTAAATAAACTTTCATTATAAACTTTGATGAGCCAATCTTTGCACAAATATAGATGACAATTATGTCCTCTACATTTTTGCAAGAACTGATAACAAGTACTACCTACATTTCCAATTAAATAGTTCTAACTATTTTAAAAGTTGTAAACGAAATAAAAATGCTCAATAACAGTGACAATAAAAGTGCTGTTGCGCAATGAAGACAAGAGAGGACAGAGAAAATAATCCATCACTTACCACGGATGAAGACAAAAGGGCCAGGACGAATATAGAAACCTGAACACACTTTACGACATATCGGTAAAAAACCTTAATCATGTAAGAGCTGAGAAATATAGCAAGGAAAAGATGTGTACACATCCAGATCTACCGCATGACCCTGCCTTCATCTATGATTAATGATGGGTTATTTTCTAAATCCTCCCAATTAAACAATTTGTAACAGGTGAATATTTATTGATGCTTTTACAGGAATAATGGAACACACAAGAAAACCCAGTTCACAGTTAAATAGTCCATTGATGGTTATAAACTATCAATTCCTAAATAAAACATGATACTGACTGGAAATAGTCAAAAGGAAATGTCGCTGCAATGGTTACTTTCTGACATAACTGTTTGCACAACTTAGTAAAACTTCTTTAAGGCACGGGGAGTTGATTCTCAAAACGCACACTTTCTATAATGTTCAGCAGCCAACTTATATTCATTTGAAGTTAAGACTTTCCTGATTGCACCAGCCAACAGTAGGAAGGCAAATATGCATGAAACAACTCTCAAGATTGAAATAAAATGCAAAACTAATATCAAAATTAGTATAAACCAAGAGATCAGAAATGTATCAAACAATTGGATAAGAATACATGTGGGTTAATGCATCTAAAAGGCTCAAAGTCAAAGAAATAAGTTTAGTTACAGGTTGCACTGCTGTGTTGTTTTTGCCAATCACATAATTGATACAAAAAATAGATAGCAGAGTTTAGCTTCCCATGTTAAGCTATCTTGCTCCTGGAAGAGATTGCACCACTACTACTCATGCCAAAAAAATATGTTTACTTAACCCTTTCCTCCCTGACGGTACTTATAAGTACCACTGTATTTACCACCATATAATTCGACAATACCAGTGCCCACTGCATTGTTAAGCCTGTTGATGTATTGTTGTATGAAAAGTCAGACAATGACAACATTTATTTTTAAATTCTGCATGAAATTGCCGAGAAATTAATTTTCTAAGTTGGGACTTGACAGCATACTGACCAAAGTAACAAGTGGTACATTACAATGAATTTTTAGATGATAATTTACTTGGTAAGTGTCAATTTCTGTTATTACCTTTTTAGTTTGAACATTTAACCATATATTTTTTACCTATAATATATGTTTTTCTAGTTTCTTTACTAAATAATCTAGAAAAACCAACGTGGACTTATCAGTACCGTCAGGGAGTTCTGGGTAGTTTTAAACAGATTATTGGTCAATAGATTTAGCAAGTATACAATTGGTTTTATCATTGTTTTAGATATTTTCAAACGGATATTTTTATGAAATACACTCTGATTGAAGCTCTTCTCTTAGAAGTTTATAATTTATCAGCTCTTCTCTTAGAAGTTTATAATTTATCAAGGCAAAAATGAAGAAATGACTGGAATGTTCTCAGATTACTCATTAGGTCAAAGAGTGGTCTTAGAATTGGCTGAAAAAAAATGGAGCAATGACGATGTTATCTAGTATTATCATTATTTTTCATCAGTTTCATTATTAAAAAACTGAAACAACTTTTGTTTGTGGGAGAATCAGACCCTACTGCAAGGGACTTTCTAACAATCTGCTGATGGAAAACTAAAAAGAGGAGATTGTGACAATGAATTTACAAACCTAGGTATTTGCTACTGGAAATGGAAGGATAGAAAGGTCATGCATTTAGTATCAAATTTTCATGGCAGCGGTGAAACTCCACTACACTGGTTGGGGTCAATGGCAACTTCAACAGATGGGCCCTCTCTCGGGTTGGACTGGTGACCTGGTTGATCTTGGACCAGAGGGCCTCTCTGGCCGGTCATCGGGGGCCACCTCTGGCAGTAGGTCCTGTAGCATTTTGCCCATCCTGCCACCCTGTTGTTACACCACTAGTTATATGCAAAGAAAAAGATGGATTGAATTCGACAATTTCATGCTCAGGAGTCGTCAAGGACTACAATACCTTCATGTTGGGGGTTGATACTGCTGATCAACTGATGACTTTGTGCAATGCTGACAGAAGATTACCGAAATCATGTTAAAGATTGTTTTGGGGAATTCTGGATGTTGTATTTGTCAATGCCTATAACATAAATGATCCGATATTTGAAAAAAAGTCTGTAAAATTTTTTAGAAGATCCTTTGCACGAGGTATGATGACTATGAAGGATATCGGTAAGAAGAAAAGGTCATCTATATATATTTCACCAAGCCCTCATACATTCAAACAACACAAGTCATACTATTTCATAGTGAGAGATATATGATTGGGAAACAGAGGTATACACTGTCCCTAAATTGTAAAAATCAGATGAAGATGTGAAGTATGTAGAATGAAGAAAATACAGTCAAAACATCATTTCAAATGTTGCATTGCAATGTCTTTTGTGTCTGAATGAGCAAAAAGAATAGGTGTTTTTTTTTTTTTTTTTTTTTTTTTTTTTTTTTAATTTCATGAGGCAAACATTTCATAACAATATGAACATAGTTGATTTCAATTGCAATTGCTGTACATCCTGTGATACACAAAGTCCCTGACGGTACTTATAAGTACCGCCTTAGTAATTAGCACTTAAGAGTTCCAAAAAAAAGTTGAAAAAAATATATGTGTTTAATTTCAAGTACCTTTATACAAATATATAATTGAAATTATACATTTCCCTTTTTTTCCAACAGCCGGTAGGAAAGGGTTAATAAAACTAATGTATGGTTCTTTCTTGAGAGATACCAGGTACATTTTAGGATCACACTACTACCTTGACAAATGCAATTCCTTGTTGTCTAAAGATCGTTAAAGAACAGGGCACACTGAAATATAAAACTCTCATTACAATGCATATTAGTAAACACATTTCCAGTGCAGACACAATGTCAGTTGCTGACATAGTACAGAGCTGCAGTTTATGTTTGCATCATTATGTACCAAATAAAAATGGGCAACCACCCATTCTTCAAATTCGATTTAGATTTTCTTATCCAAACCAATTCTTTGATTTATCACTTGCCCTACTCTCCAAAAATTACTTTCACAATGTGTTGACATTTCCTTATTTGACAATACTGGTGAAAGAACCAGTTTGAGTTATGAAGGAAAGTGATAGGGCATTCAATGCCAAGAAGAAAACTATGAAGCTTTAATTGACAGCAAAAGAGTAAGTTGTAAGGATACAGAAAAGCAACTTTCCTTGCTGTTAAAAAAAAAAATCATTTTTAATAACATAAAAATGCAAAATACAGCCGTTAGCCACATGATGATAAACTCCAATCAGTGTGTGTCATATCATGTCTCAATAAATGCCAGTTGTGATCCATGTATTACGCATCTGTCAACAATCTGTGAATTGTATATTTAAGGTTTTAAGTCAAGCCATTACTTAGTTCTGGTTACCAATCTATACAACAAATAATATTTGCAATGGAAGCTGGATTTACCAAAGCAAACAGCTCTAATTTGCCCAATGCTGGGGAAGTTAATACATAAAAAACTTTAGTGCAGTAGAACTCCAGGATGTCAAAGTTTACCTCAAAGTATGGGTATTCAAAAACTGAAGTCTTTGTCAGCATTGCATTTGAATGTTAAGCTCCAAGAAGAAAGATTTCACAAGCTTATATAACCTAGAAAGAGTTGTTATTATAAGCTAAAATTCATTTTATAGGACCAATATTAACAGAGGCAGTAGTTAAGTTGAAAATATAACTTAATTGCTGTGCTAGCAACATTTGTGGCAACAATATACCAATCACTGATATTGTTAATAATAAATAATGCAATAGTCTTAGTATTATTTGTATTTAGTATTGATAAATCTTTGCTTCTTGTAATGTGCAGAAAGTTCAGCAGCCAGTGGCCACACACATCGCAATATGTGAGAGCATCACATGATACTGTCTCAGCACTTCTTACGAGAGTGAGAAGTCACTGCTTGACCACAGCAGTGCAAGTTATATATATATATATATATATATATATATATATATATATATATGTTAAGAGTGTGTTACCATCTACTTTACTTTTATCCCATGTTAGCAGTATTATCTAAATCCAGATAAGCCAGTGTATAGTTCCTAATAGATGCATGAACAGTTGTGGACAGCTCCATGTTTTTCAACTGTAAACTGAATTTAACAGAAGACTTTAAAATAAATTGGGACCTTCACTTGTAGTAACGATTCTCGTTTAGAATCGCACTACCTACCTGTTTCAGATTGAACACTCAGATCACAAGAATTCATTCCAGCCCAAATTTCAAACAGTTTAATAATTTCAAAGGATATTAAGGTGTCAGAATCAAGAAAGAAATCATCAACCTAAAGAAACAAGATTTCAAGCAAAAAGCAGAGGTCAATAATTGGGGCAGGTTAGACATAAACAGGTCCAATCGACAATCAAACAATACCCATTCGTCCAGACTGTTGCAATATCAAAATGTCACCAATAGTTTTTGGAGGAATTGTGTTAAACGATAAATGAAAACTAATTTGTGAACACTTGGTTTCTGAATTTTTCAACTTTACGGTGTCACACTAAAATGAAATGTACCTTTACTACTAGATTGTAGAATGCTGTACATTGTTCTAAACACCATCAAAATCCAACCGGTAGTTTTTACATGAATCATGTTTAGGGAAACAAACAAAATAGACTCTTTGTTTGTTTTTTTTTATTTTTTTTTTTTTTTTTTTTTTTATTTCTCAGATTCCTGATATACTTCAATTTACTTCGAGGACCCTGCTCTGTACAGTATTCAAAAGCACATGACCAGTAGGTTTGCATGAATTACATTTAATGAAAAATGGAAAGACTCATTTTTCTTAATTTCTCAGCTTTCTGCAAAATTAAACATACCACAATTTCTCTGGGAACTCCATCAACATTGAATTAGTAGTATTTGTGTGGATCAAACTGAGCCAAAAAAATCAGGCACTTTGTTCTTCATTTTTCAGCTTTTCAGTGCTGTACAAAGATGAAATATAACTCATTTTGCTCATGGGCCCCTGGGATGCACAAGGTTCAAAACCCATGAAAATATGTTGAGCAATTTTTACCTGAATCACACTCAATGTAACATGAGTCGAAAAGTTTAAGGTCTAAGGTACAAAAATCAAAGTAGCAATTAATTATTACTTTAATATAAGTACATGTGACAATATAGCACGATAAAAGTGAGAAATGGAATGAAAATACTGTACACGAAAGATGAGGGGGGACTCGAATCAAAGATGGTTGAATCAAAGATGAACAGACTTGGAGGTTATTCAAAAAAATGCAGGTATCATTTGGAAATGAAACTTTCTTTGAAAGCTGGTTATTAATATATATAAAGGCAAACAATGAAACCAAAGGCGCTAAGTAGTGAAAAGGAATTAAATTAGGATAGGGAAATGAGCCACCACTTACCTTTAGATGACACGAACACACAGAAAAGACAAAAACACAACTGATAAAGAAATTTTCGGGACGATCCATTTGTCAACAGGAGAACATTATGGGAGGTGGGTGATGTTGGAGACTGTCTCCAGGAATATATATATATTGCTTTGTTTAAAAGGTCTGTAAAAACATTTAAATGAGGCCACGGGGTGAACTGAATGAGAAGATTTATTTCATTTTAGTACTATTGGGAATACTAATTTTACTATCCACTTAACCAATATTTTTGGAGAGAAAAATGGGAACTAATTTGCAGAAATTTATTTCTTACTTTTTCAGCTTCCACAAAATCAGACAAACACTATTGGGTCAACCCGACACAATTTTAAGACAAATTAACTTTTTTCATAAAATTTGGCAGAGATGTACTATTCAAATAGACTTTGAATAATACCAAATTTAACTGAGATATATATCTAATTGTTTTCAAAAATTTGCTCAAAAACCACAAACAAACATTTTGAATTGCTCTAGAAGCTCTCCTAATTTAGCTAGAGAGTTGAGAAAGATGTACTATTCATATAGACTTGGAATAAGAAACCAAATTTAATTTAGATATATCTACTCGTTTTCGAATTACAACTTTTTCAAAAATTTGCTAAAAACACTGCCAATGAACATTTTTGAATTGCTCTAGAAGATTTCCTAATTTAGTTAGAGAACTGAGAGAGGTGTCATTAAACAGCAATTTTCATGCCCTTTCCTGTGATATAACAAACATTGCTAACACATTTCTTTTTTTTTTTTTTTTTTTTTTTGTTAGAAATTTTTTTAAATTTAAATTTTATAGAAATTACACATTTTAAAATTTTGAAATTAATTCTACAAATAAATAGTAGTTTTGTAAATCAGCTGTCAAAATATACATGTAGGATGGTAATGGTTTCATTGTTAAAATAATTTAAAACTGAAGCTTGTTTTTCCATCAATTCCCAGTTTACAACTGAATAATACAAGAATGCTACTGTTTACATTTGTTTGAACACAAATATGAGCACTAATCTGGTAAAAGATTTCAATAATCATACAGACCTGTAATATGCTGGCAATACTTACTTATTAGTTCAAATTTTTAAGAAAAATCAATGTTAGGTTAAAGTGCTCATACTTTAACATTAAAAACATTTTAGCTACAGGAGTATTCATGAAATAAGCTAAAGAAAACATTAAAGAATCAGAATTTGATGTCAACTGTGATTATTTGAAAATTATAGTATAGCACTACAAGATAAAGAACAGAGCTACCACTCACTGGACAAAGCTGGTAATGATCCATCTTTTTGTGATATATTTCTAACAGGAAAACAAAGTTTAACATTTTAATTACATAGTTGTTTCTGATTTCCAAGAGCACAACACAGTTGCTGTTAACATATCTAAAAAAATATATAAAAAGAAAATCTCATATCCTTCCTAATATCCAAATTCCAGAAAACACCAAACAAGATATTTCTTTTTTTTATGTAGTTGTAGGCAATTTTTCAGCAGATGCTCAGTAAATTAAATTACAGAAAACCTACAGCAACAAATCAAATAATTCACTCCACATTAAACCACCCACAAAACCACAAACAAGCTGCAATATGGTTCATGCTAAACAGACTTAACAGAACACCACTAACAAAGAAAAACTATCAACAGAACTCAACACAATAGGAAATAGCAACAAAAAATGGATATAAATCACATACAGTTGACACAATAAACAGAAAAATCACAAACAAAATGGAGACAGACAATAACTAACACAACCAAACTTCAGCCACCCAGTATCCATCAGATAAGGGCACCCTCAACACAGACAATTCAAAACAACTCTCAAACCACAAAAGTCACTGAAAATAAAAGTAAATGGTACTCAATGAAATATTTTAACAAATACACCCACAGAATCACAATTAAAAAAAAAAAAAAAAAAAAAAAAAAAAAAAAAAAAAAAAAAAAAAAAAAAAGGCATAAACATCGCTCTACGAACAGAAAACTCACTTCAAAAACAATTAAATACTCACTTAGACAGAGACAACTATCAAAACTCAGGCATATATCAACTGAAATGTCACAATTGTGAGACAATATACATAGGACAGACAAGAAGACAGTTTAAAACGAGATACAAAGAACACATGAGAGCACTTAAGTACAGCAACCACTCCACATTCACCGAACATCTAATTGAAAATAATCACTTACCAACAGACATTAACACAGACATGTAAATACTCACAATCAACAATCACAGACACAATACCCTCGCTCTACAAGTAAACTACCAAATACAAAAAGCAATTAAAAAATGGCAAGCAGGTTCTGAATGACCACATAAAGTTATCAAACCAAACACTGTTCAAACTAGTAAACATAAAATAACCCTACAGTAAAAAAATAAACCTAACAGATACACGCACTCACACACTTACATAAAATCTGAAACAAAATAACAAAACACCAATCTCCCACACAATTTCAAAACTGGCACCGTCAGCGCATCACCACCTTTGAGATTAAGAAAACAAGGTGGCCACCAAAAACAAGTGAGTTGTAGTAGATGCAATGTTTACATCCTGTACACAGCACCGAAGATCTGCACAAAACCGGACTGCACGGGCTGAGAAGGGGTCTCAGATGGAGTTTGGGAAGGTCTATGGAGTTGAACAGACTTCCTATGCAGCTAGAGGACGACAGGTGGCAGCTGACCAGTGACTTATAAGCAATGTAGAAAGCAATGATTGAAGTAACATGCCAGGAGTGATAGGCTATGAAATGGTAGAGGGAGCTAGGAGAGGCCTTATTGTACAGAACTGACGTAATAAAGTGTATACATTTGTACAAACCCTTACTAAGAGTTTTATTTATAAGTACTATTGCTCACACGACAAGAGGTTGCCCACAGTTTATATGTTCCTCTCGGGAGGTGGCAAAGCGGACAAAAGAAAAAAGTTCGTTTGGGAGTTCTTTTAATGTGGTTGGGTGCTTTACACGAATAAATGCCTCATACAACATACCATGCACAAAAATTGGTGACCTTTATTTCACTCCAACAAATTCAAAAGTTTGGCCTTGACCTTTATGTATCATCATGGCAAATGCAGATCTTACTGGAAATTGGTGTTGCTGCATGGTACATCCAAGTTGACCTTTTGATGAATCAAGAGTGATTCTGGGTATACATATTTCTTTGTTGGATTGTTCACCAGTTGATACGTCAAAATTACGCAACAGTAAAATAACAGCATTTTTTTTTTTTTCAGTTTCAATTCGTGTGGTGGCAAGTCTGAAATGTTGACAGTATTAAGAAACTCTGTTGTAAATTCAGGTGATCCTTCAGGTTGGTCTTTCCTTGAAACATGACTATAGTAGATTTTGTACTCTTTGGGAAGTTAAGCAACGATGTCACCATTAATTCTGTCAACATCTTTATTGAGTGGCGCAAGTATTGCTCTGTCTTTCATTGCCTCATAATTTTCACTGACAAAGCAGTTACCGAACACTTCTTCAACTATATTGTTATTTGAAATGATATTTTGTGGCAATTTGATTTTTTCCATTGTATTTAACACCAGTTTGCCATTGCCTAACTTTATTAAATACGCAGCAAACTGCCGTTGCTTTATATCAACACAAGTTTTCTTGTAGTGTAAACTTCTTAAAAAGGTACCATAAAGTACATTGTTTAATAGAAAGATCCAATAAATCAGTTTTATTTGCTCATGGGTGTACAGGCAGACATTGGCGAAAATCTCCTTCAAGTACTATTACTTCCCCCCCCCCCCCCCAAGGGAGATCCGCATCTCCAATGGATCACAAAAGTTGATCAATGGTCTGCAATCCATATTTAGGAAGCGTCAGAGCTTCATCCATAAGAAAAACATCTATATCTATTAATTTTCTCGCTTTTAGAGAGTTAGATTTGATACTTGAGACTGAGTCCGGTGTTAGCGGTACTTTCAATCCAAAGTGCGTCCATTAAACAGCAAGATGGAAGCAATGCCCGTAAAAGCCATACATTTAACTTCCAGTGAGTATGTAGTACAGCATTTTATAGATGAATGTCTTTCCAATGCCCCCTGGACCATCAATGAAAAAAAAACATTTTGTTTCACCATTTGTATCATTTATAGTTTGAAGAATGGCATTAACAATTTCTATCTGTTTCCCTTTTAGTAGTTGATACATTTGCTCTCCTAGGGCTGCTGACTCATGCGTGTTCCGGGTATTTTGATTACCTTCAAAATCATAATCCCCAATGCCCCCGAAGTCAAAAGTTTGTATCCAGTATTGGAAGTTTCTGCCTTCTGTTGCTTCAGTGTTTAATTTATGGGCAATAATTTTTTAGGCGCGATTAACTGAATTTTCTGTTGGCTGTCCATTACACCGGGCTGCGTGTATAAGATCTTCAGCCAGATTTTCTTTAAATGTTTCCCATAGTCGCTTTGGATTTTCGGGTGATCCATAAATTAATAGTTGTATAAAAAGGCTCTGCCTTGCTACAGGCATTTTAGATAATGCATATTCTTGTAATCCTTCTATCCATTGTTGATCATCGTAGGCTAAACCACGTGCTAAGCAGGCTTGCTTATAAGTCACAGTTCGAAAGTGGTCAAACTTGTTGCATCTTTTACACGATATAACAACAATAGCAAGTGGTATAGTACCGGTTGGGCTACATGCTTTACATTATGAATCCTAGCAATGACTCCCAATTGATGAAGACTTTTTTCCCATTTACTCGATTTTCCAAACCATCTCAAATGTTCAGGCATCTTCCAATAATAATGATGTTCCATATCATCAAAATTACTGTATGTTGTTTAATTTTTTTATTATGTCTAAAATATGCCTCTTTGCCCAATCTCAGCCAAATATTCCTGGATTTGATCTACAGGGTTTCCAGAAAAGGACTCCCTGATTTCAAAATTAAATATCTCGAAAACAAAGATCGATAGAGGAATGCAGTAAATGGTATGTTTATTGTGACAGCTGTAAGAAGTGTATACAGCAGTGTGAAATAATAGTTACAAAAGCTGCTAACAGATGGCGCTGTACACTGTACAGCTCATATCAGCATACATAAGTGAAATAATCGTATAAAAATAATCTTTGCAAACAATCACATCACAATGTTTTCAAAATGTTCACCATTGGCACTACAGAGGTAGTGCAAACAAAGAATGAAATTCGCCATCACATTTCGTAGTGTCTCGACCGAAATGGATTCACATGCCGCAGAGATCGCCGATTCCAGCTCGTCCAGCATGGCGGGATGCTTCGGGTAGACCATGTCTTTCACTGTGCCCCACAAAAGAAAGTCACAGGGAGTCACATCCGGCGAATATGGAGGCCAATCCATGACTGCACCAGTAAATTCGGGATATCCCAAAGCAATGGCTCGATTCCCGAAGTATTCCTCAAGAAAGCGAAACACTTGTTCGGTCCGATGTGGTCGGGCCCCATCTTGCATGAACCATTCAGTACCTGGTCGATCCTCTAACGCTTGCGTGTGGCGACAAATTGTTCCAAAATTGCAACGTAACGTGCACCAGTGACCGTTTCTCGAATGAAAAAAGGGCCAACAATGCCTCTGCTGCATACTGCAGCCCACACAGTAACTTTAGGAGAATACAGGGGTTTCGCTTCACACCAATATGGCTTTTCGCAACCCCAAAATCGCCAGTTCTGCTTATTCACGTAGCCATTCAGGTGGAAATGTGCTTCATCTGTAAACCAGATGCAGCCAACATCAAATCCTTCACTATCAATCATTGTGAGCATCTGAGTAGCAAAGGCAACCCTTTGTTGCACAGCTCGTCCGGGTATGGCCTGGTGCGTTTGAATTTTGAATGGAAACATGTGTAGGCTCTTTCGCAGTATTTTCTGCGTGCTGGAACGCTTCAAACCAGTCTCCGATGCAATTCTACGGACGGATGACATTGGATTTCACTGAATAATTCCAGACACTGTGGCGATATTTTCAGGCGTAACTGCAGTTGGCTAGCGGCCAACATGCCCCACTAGATCATCAGTTATGCTGCCTGTTCGTTGAAATTTTGCGAAGAGCGTACGAATGGTTTTCGCATCGGGTCCTTTTGGAACATTAAATCATGCTTGGAAACTTCGCCGTGTTGCCGTATGACTCTCTTCTAACCTGTGGTACTCTAGCACCAGAAAAACGCGTTGTTCAATGGTGTACATGGTTTTAAACTCTTCCTTCGGTACGCTAACCTCCTTTCACGTTTCAATGGTGGAACTGATCGCCCTGAGCTTCGGATCACTATTTAGGCATTACGTATGGCGATTACAGTGCCATCTGTTAGCAGCTTTTGTAACTATTATTTCAAACTGCTGTATACACTTCTTACAGCTGTCACGATAAACATACCGTTTACTGCATTCCTCTATCGATCTTTGTTTTCGAGATATTTAATTTTGAAATCAGGGAGTCCTTTTCTGGAAACCCTGTAAGTTTGCGATCTGATATTGACCTGCCAATCACTGAACACTATGAATTTTTATTTTTTTTAATTGCAAAAGCAAATAATTGCCAGCTTGCTTCTGGCAGCGTGACACAATGTATGTGTTCGCCTCATTCTAAATCAGCGTTCATTGTTCTTCTACAACTTTGATCAATGCACAATCATGTCCTTTGTAAATATATTTATAAAACTTCCCCCCCCCCCCCCCAGCCAAAATACTCCCAAGATACTCAACGTTAACACGACAGTTAATTTTTTTCAATAAATGCGCGTTGTAGGGAGTAAAATGACTATTGTCTCATGTTATATGATGACCATTTATGTACTTGCGGTAAACTGCTTGTATGTGTGAAAATTCAGTACATTGAGGGTCCAACTGTGAGTTATACCGTTGTCGGTAATTTGGTTTTCCATCATCTACTAAGTATGTTACTTCCTGGAAGGATTTAGGAAAGCCAAATCGACACTTAGTTTTTTCGTTTTTTTATACATACACATTGCGTTAGGATTCGACTCTCCACATGGATTGTGAATCATCTATTTGAGTACGAGTTGTCTTAATTGTAAGTCATGATTTCCCAGTATTTCGGATGAAATCAAGTCATCAAGTCCTTCTGGGTGATGAATCTTGTCATCATATGTCATAATGACAAGCAAATGCATATGTGGTAATCCTCTTTTCTGAAAGATAGACAAAAGACGACACCTTTCCAAAGATCTGTTTTTTATCCAAATGTTCTATTATTTGGTAAAATTTCAACTTGAGTTATGATATCAGGGCTGGTCCAAGGTTGCTCCGTCCTCTAAACTTATTTGCAACACCTGTCTTATTTCTGGCCAGTTAGAATTCGACGCCATGGTAATAAAGAAATCAGGTGATCCGAGGCGTTGAACAATCGCCATTGCATCTTCAAAATTCTCCTTGTAATATCTTGTCGAGCCAGGAAACAAAGAAGGTAAAATAATCTTTTCACCCACAGGCATTCATTTTTTCCCCAGCTAGTTCATTAATCAAATGGGTTACTCCCGTATATTGTTCTGGGAGAATTTTGTTTTGATTATATTTTATCCACTGAATGTGGTCACGCTCTACACAAATGTACATGACCACTAAATATTGTTGATATAACCTGCCACCGAAATGAAGTGCGGCTAGCATATGGCGTATGCAGCTGCAAATCGGTACTATAACCATGAGTGCCAGCCAGGTAATATAATGAATAAGTAAATGGCTCAACTCATTAATCAATATTCTTTAAATGGATAATGTTTTTATTACGCTGATGAACAATCATTTCGTTATCTAGAAAGCTTTGATCAGCATTAAGTGTAAATACTACACAAACCTCATTACAGGCGGGTATGACCAGCCTGCTCTGGCATTCTAGATAAAAGCTCGACATAATTGTGAAGGTATTCCTTGAACAGAAGTTAGGTGATTAATTTTCTCCTTTACTTCTCGGGTCATTATGTATCCTTGTACATAACCATTGCGTGCTCAAATAATGAACTCCAATAATTCCATCACTGAAGTAATAATTCCAGACTTAAGCGGATGATTAACTCTTTCGTTAACAGCATCATCGGGATCTAAAAAGTATAGTTGGCCATACTGAGGCCGCTCTAAGACACCTTCTTCTTTCTGCGTAGGATGATCTGTCATATTCATTTTATGATATATTTGTCCGTAAACTGTAAAACTATAAATGCCATGGCTATTTATTGTTCTGTCATCTTCCACATTGAAAGATGCTAACACAAAACATGCGTTTATTTTTCTTATTTTTTGGTGAAATTCTTCAGAATGTGGGTGACGGTTCAAAAAGAGATGTACCAATTCAATTTGAAACTTGGGTGGTTCCATTAAAATTCATCCATGCAAACAACAGTCACCAAAGAATTTCTGTTTATACGATTACAAACACGTTCCTCAGGAAAATGCAATGAACCACAAAGGATACACAAAACTTCGAATGGACCTAAAGTGTGATATGGCACATCTGCACAAACGGCGCATTTACATGTTGTAATATAATTCATTTTTAAAGCTCTGCAGCATCTTCTGTCTCAACGTCTTTGTTCTTCCAGTCAGTGCTCTCGTTGTCAACACTTTCAGTGGCCGCAAGTTGTGATGCACATCGTTGTAGATCTTCCAGACATTGCTCACGTTGTTCTACACTTTCACTGGCCACACGTCATGATGCATGCAATAGATTACGCACTCAGTTGAACATTTAAATTATAGGATCTTATCTCACTTATTGAAGATAAGTTTTGTAAGCATCTTTCCTTAGCAGCATGTATGGGTCAGTCTTGAAGAGAAGTTTGACAAGGCTGCCTATCCATTTCAAAGCTCACAATTGACTACTACAACCAAAGATAAAAGTCTACAAAATCGCATTGTTTTTTTTCCTTGGAAGTAGTTAAAAGTTTTTCTTAACAGCTTCCTAGGCATTTGTAGGCATTACCAGAAACTACGATGACAGCCTTTTCCTAATTTTGTAAGGTAAAGAAGTTTGGGAAAAAAAACCAAAGCCAGTATCTATTATTTAAGTTTCTACTTTTTAAATGTTTTACAATTAAGGTGGTAGTATTTAATGATAACAACTTTTTACAATTCAGTAACGGTCAAAAAGTAAACGATGATTACGTTATAACTGGTAATATTTTTTAAAGAAGTTTATGTACAGCATCACTTCTGACAAAGCCAATGATAAATTTTTAATTATCTTTCTTTCTAAATGTTTTACAATTAAACATGCAGTGTTAGTATTTCCACAGATCAGCTAGTATACAAGAATTGTTCATTTAAATATTCAATGAAATCAAAGAGGAACTATTATTAGGCTTTCTGGTACCTGAATCATCTACAAGATGGCATTAGAGCCATTTTCGAGAAAGCTTGCCTGAACCTCAATATTCCCCCTAATGGCCTCACCATAAAATTGCCCATATTTGGCTGTCCACCACAACTCCACCCTCTCCTACATGCATTTAGATACAAACAGTCCTTGGCCCTAACATCTCTGGTGCTGCAAGAATACATTAACCTGGCAAGCCAACACTCCAGAGACCTTATGTCTCTCAATAAAGTACTGTTGCTTTCTTCCCCACATGTTCTGCCTCAACTGCAACACATTATTCAACAGGCCACAGAGTCTATGAACAGTCATGCCCAGATTCACCTTAGAAAATTATCCACTCTGTACAACTCCCACCTCAAAGCTGGACAACCCCTTCCATACAAATCACCTGGTTACCAACCCAGGGGCCAACCTCCCCTCATTTCAACACGTCCATCTCTTGCCCAACTCTTCAACATACCCCCACCACCTCCATTAAACCCCACCCCTCGCCCAGCCAATCCAAATCTAGCTGCCAAACCCAAACAGTCTGTCATTAATCTGTCATCCTCTCCACTTTCAGATCCACAACTTTCGGTTCTGGCCAAGGGTCTCACTTTTTCACCAACACCCAAATTTGACCAGACCACCTAGTAAGAGACTCCCTAGCATTTTGCCGCACACTACGCTGGAGGTACCACTTTGCCATGAAAAGTAGCATTCCGGACACTCCAAATGACCTAGAGCCGAGCCTTCAGAAATTTCAGCCACCCTCCATTCTTGACCCACCACCCCTTCCACAAAACTACCCACTCCAACTTTTCCAAGATCTGCTTTCCACCAGTCTGGCTTCCCCTAGTTTTGTGAAATCTCTACCGAGTGAGACTAATCTGTCCCCATCAGAGACCCGAGCCATCAGGGAACTCTCATCTAACCCTGACCTGATTATCTTACCGGCTGACAAGGGCTCCACAACGGTAGTCATGAACCGTTGTGACTACCTCAGCGAAGCTCTCCGTCAATTGGCTGACTCCAACACATACCGCCTCCTTAACCATGATCCTACAGCTGCAATTAATGACAGTATAAAAGATTATATACAGTCTTGTGGACCCCTCCAAGGCCTCACTGCCCACTCAATCTCACTCCTTATCCCAAAAAAGCCCAGCACCCCTTACTTGTACCTACTTCCGAAAGTTCACAAACCGGGCAACCCTGGACGCCCCATAGTTGCTGCTTATGGTTCTCCGACCGAACGCATTTCCGCCCTGGTAGACCAACACCTACAGCCTATTGTAAGATAGCTCCCCTCCCACATAAAAGACACCCGGCATTTTCTTTCCCGTTTATCCACAGTTCCCGTGCCTCTTCCACCTGACTCCCTTCTGGTTACGATTGACGTGACCTCCCTATACACCAATATTCCCCACTGCCATGGCCTCAGCGCCATGGAACATTTTCTAGACCAGCGTCCCCCTAATAGCCTCCCGTCCAGATCATTCCTAGTCTACCTGGCTGAACTAATTTTAACTAACAACGTTTTCACCTTTGATGGCAAAATCTACCGACAAGTCAGCGGCACTGCCATGAGCACCCGCATGGCTCCCTCATACGTCAACTTATACTTAGGCCACCTAGAAATGTCCTTCTTAGCTGCAGCCCTTTTGAAACCCCTGCTATGGGTCAGATTCATTGACGATATTTTCATGGTCTGGACCCACGGGGAAGACAACCTTCTCATTTTCCTCAATAACCTCAATAATGCCAGCACTTTGAAATTTACATGGAATTACTCCCACACCCAGACCACTTTCCTGGATGTCGACCTGTCCCTCTCCGATGGCGGCATCAATTCTTCGGTACATATAAAACCCACCAATCTACAACAATACCTCCACTACGACAGTTGCCATCCTAATCACATCAAACGCGCCCTCCCATACAGCCTGGGAATCCGGGGCAGGCACATTTGCTCCAACGAACAGTCCCTTAAGCAGTACACTAATAATATTTCTGAAGCCCTAATATACCGCAATTACCCCCCAGATTTAGTTCATAAACAAGATACACGAGCCACATCAGTACCGACACAATCCATCAACACCCCACAACCATCAAGAACCAACCAAAGCCCTGTTTTGGTCACCCGCTACTTCCCTGGCTTAGAATCCATCAACAGGATCCTAAGACAAGGATATGATCTCCTCCGAGCCTGCCCGGAAATGAAAACACTCCTACCACAAATCCTTCCCCAGCCCCCCAGAACATGTTTCAGTAGACCCCCCAACTTGAACCAACTCTTGGTCCATAAACATGGAACCCCTCAGCCCACAAGACAGCCCAAGGATCCTTTCCGTGTAACAGGCCCCGTTGCAAACTTTGCATGATGCACCCGCCTTCGACCACCTTCACCAATCCCGTAACAGGGGAAAGCTTCTATATCACTGGATCGGCTACCTGCGTAACTTCTCACCTGATCTATCAACTTACCTGCAACCACTGCCCAGCCTCCTACATAGGTCTGACCACAAATCCACTGGCCATCCGGAAGAATGGACACAGACAATCGGTCTGGACTGAGAACCCTGACCACCCTGTTTCTTTTCATGCCACCACTCATAACACCAACAATTTCAACACCTGCTTCACAGTCCGCGCCATCAAAGTACTCCCAGACAAAAGCAGCATCTCAGAACTGAGAAGGTGGGAACTGGCATTTCAGTACCAACTGGAGACCAGACAACCACCTGGACTAAATTTAAGATAGCTCCAATTTTCCTCTCTCCTCCGACCTTTGCCCCTTACCTGCCATCATTTCCCACAAAACCATCGCTCACCAGAGCTTTCTCTTTTTGTACTTAGATCTATTGCAATAAATTTTTTTCTCTCGTGTGTTTTATATTATCATATTTTTTCCGTGTGTAGTATTTTTTCGTGTGTAATATTTTCAATAATTTTGCGTGTGGAATAAATTTTTTGTGGGGGCACATATAGATCGTTTTCAGTAGATTCCACCCCCCCCCCCCCCCCCCCCGTGTTTTCCTTGGTTTGTTTTATGCCAGTGAATTATGACCGCGTTTCCACTGTGCAGTCTAATTATCATTTTCGGGCTTAGGTCCTTCCACCTCCACCCCCGCCATGTTGTTTCTCCTCCCTCCCTCTCCACCCCGACCAGCCGACCATGTGCACCCCGTGTGGTCTCCTCAGTTGGTTGCTAGCTTCCGCGGGGCAGCCACCTCATCCTACAACCTGATGAAGAGCTAAGCTCGAAAATTTGTATTATGTTTGTGTTTGTGTGTTTTTTCGTGTTTAGACGCCGCTGGAGCCCTCATCTTTGGTAAGCGGTGGTTTTTCTCCTATCCCAATGTCTAATATATATATATAAAAGGGATAGCGAAATGAACCACCACTTACCTTAGATCATGGGGTGAACACATAAATAAGCACAAAACACAGGAAAAACAATGAATATTTTGGGACTTGGCCCTTTGTCAACAGGAGAAAATCAAGGAGGGAGGGTGGTGTAGGAGACCGTTTCACAGAACGACCGTTAGTCAAGAACATGGTGGGGGTAAATTCAAACAGAGGACAAGAAAGAGGGATAGTGAATTGGAGCTAGTACCTGAGCAATGCAAAATGTTGCAAAAGTGCAGAAAAATACATTAAAATGTTCATAACATAAATTTGAGAAAGTAAAAGTAAATAAGTAAACAAAATAAAATTGGAAAAAATATATTGATAATAATAATAAAAGAATCTATGAAGTTAAATATCACCTCTGGTATGTGGTGGTTAAATATATTGTAGACAGTGGGCATGGAGGAAAGTAGAGGATAGAGGGAAGGAAAAGTACTGATTGGGTATTATCTCAAATTGAGACCAGGAGGTTGCCTTGTGCCTAGTTTGTATTGGTAGGCAAGTTCCCACCTTCTGCATTCAGAGGAGCTGCTGTTGTTTGGGAGGACTCTGATAGCACAGACCGTGAAACAAGAATTGAAATTATTAGTGTCATGGGAGATGGCATGGATAGCTACTGGATGTTTTGGATTCCGAGTGAAAACTGTCTGACGGTGGCCATTCATTCTAATGGCTAACAGATTGGTAGTCAAACCTATGTAGGAAGCCAGGCAGTGTTTGCAGGTTAGTTGGTATATTATGTGGGAGGTTCCACAGGTGGCGTGTCATATGATAGGAAAGGTCTTGCCAGAGCTCTTCCTCATGTAATTTACCAGTTAACCAGTTAACATGCAACCACTGCCTGGCTTCTTATATAGGTTTGACCACAAATACACTCTCCATAAGAATAAATGGCCACCGACAGACGGTGTTCACACAGAACTCAAAGCATCCAGTTGCTGCCCATGCCATAACCCATGACTCGAATAATTTCAACTCCTGTTTCACAGTCCGTGCTATCAGAGTCCTTCCAAATACCAGCAGCTTCTCTGAACTCAGAAGGTGGGAACTTGCCTACCAGTACACTAGGCACTAGGCAACCACCTGGTCTTAACTTCAGATAATACCCAGTCATTTTTTAATCCTTTCTTTGTCTCCATTTCCACTGCCTGTATTGAACCACCACTAACCTAAGGTGATGTACCTCATTAAAAAATTATTTTTAAAATTTATATTTTTGTACATATTTTATATAATTTTTTTCACATTTAGCTTTAATTATATTTTGCTCTTCCCACCGACCAAAAATTAGTTGGATATTTATCTATGCTCGAGTATTAGCTCTGAATCACTGCCCCTCTACTTTTCAACAGTTTGAATTTACCCCCACCATTTTCCTGACCAACAGCCTTTCTGTGAGATAGTCTTCAACCTCAACCACCTCCCATTATGTTCTCCCGTTGATGAAGGGTTTATCCTGAAAATTTCAATATTAGTTGTGTTTTTGTCTTTTCTGTGTGTTCGCGCCCCACATCTACATCTACATCCATACTCTGCAAATCACAAACATTGTGGGTGGCAGAGGGTGCTAAGCACCAACCCTAAACCCGCCCATCCCAACCCCAATTGGTGCGAGGAAAGAAGGAATACATATAAATATCAGTACGGCATCTTATTTCTCTAATCTTATCCCTCCGGTCATTGCGACCTAAATAGGTTGGCGGAAGAAGTATTTCATTGCACTCAAAATTTAATTTTTTTCGCATATTCTCCAATAAATTCGAACGCAAGCTACGTCGTCTGTCTTCCAAACTATCCCAGCCCAATCTATGTATCAATTCTGTGACGCTTTCATAAGGGCTGTAACAACAAGTCACGAATCTAGCGGCTCTCCTCTGCACCCTCTCAACTGAGTCAATCAGAACCTTGCGATAGGGATCCCAAACCCCACAACAGTAATCCAGATGCGGACGCACCAGTGTTTTATACACTATCTCCTTTGTTTGAGCATTACAATTCCTCAAAATACGACCAATGAATCGTAATTTAGAATTTGCCTTGCCTACGACGGAAGTTATGTGCATGTCCCATTTCATGTTGCTTTGTACTATCACCCCCAGATACTTCACGGAATCAACCGTGTCAACAGGTGAATTGTTTATTTTGTACTCGTGAACAACCTGATTCTTCTTGTTACTTATCCGCATTGCCTTGCACTTTTTGCAATTAAGTGTAAGCTGCCATTTACGGCACCAATCGAAAATAGCATCCAAATCATGCTGAATTTCTAAGCAGTCGTCGGAGCACCTTATTTCCCTATAGATAACCGCATCGTCGGCAAACAATCGCAACCAGCATTTGACGTTGTCACCTAGATCGTTTATAAATATTAAGAAAAGAAGTGGACCTATTACACTTCCCTGAGGAACGCCCGAAGTAACATTTATCTTACATGAGGCTTCCCCGTTAACAACGACATATTGTGATCGACCAGTTAGAAAATCACGTATCCACTCGCAAATCTGAGCCGAAATACCGTAAGCTCGAATCTCGGTTGTGTGGCACAGAATCAAAAGCTTTCTGAAAATCCAAAAAAAACTGCATCAACTTGCGAACCTGCATCGATAACTTTCATTATGTCGTGGGAAAATAGGGCCAATTGTGTTTCACACGATCGCTTCTTCCGAAATCCGTGTTGGCATGGTGTAAGTAACTCGTTCTCATCTAGAAACTTCATTATGTTCGAGCATATGACATGTTCCAGAATTCTGCTGCAGACCGATGTGAGAGATATGGGTCGATAATTCCTAGGATCACTCCGATCTCCTTTCTTAAAAACGGGAATTACCTGGGCTATTTTCCAGCTAGAAGGTACTTTACTCTCTTCTAGTGATTTACGGAATATATCTGACAGAAATGGTTCAATATCCTCCGCGTATTCAGAAAATACTCTTACCGGTATACCATCGGGACCCGGCGCTTTACCCCACTTCAGGAGTTTTAATTGCTTTACAATTCCTACGCTATCAATTTCTATCGGATCCATCTCTAATTCCACACGATGTGGTAAAGTGGGGATGTTTTCCAAGTTTTCTTGCGTGAATGAATTTTTGAATTCGGTGTTAAATAAGGTAGCCTTGTCGCGGCTGTCTTCAACCTCCCGTCCGTCTTTTATTAGAACTGGCTTATTGTTCCCACTACAACTAACTTTTTTTACATACGACCTAAATTTCTTAGGGTTTTCAGTGAGGCTCTTAGAGAGAGAATTTTCACGAAAGTTATTAAATGCCTCACGCATCGCATTCTTAACACGTCCCCTTATCTCCTCTAACTTATCTAAATCAGACCGATGCATCGTCCTTTTTGATCTTGCATGTATCTTCCTTTGCTTCTTGAGTAACCTTTTAACCTCCCGTGTATACCATGGGGGATCGTTCTCTTCCCTGATTGTCCGTTTCGGTATATGCAAGTTCATATCTTCCCCGAGTATATGTAGGAATCGATGCCACCTCTCTTCAACGGTGCCTCCTGCTGCTAAGAAGGTGTGGTAATTATGCCTCAAATACTCTCTAAAACACTCTTTTGAAGCCTTTTCGAATCTGTAAACGATCCTCTCTTTCTGCGTGTGTTTGTTAGTTTTACTGTATCAATTACAGCTTTGTGATCACTTATTCCTGCGGTAACAACTATTTGTAACAACTATATCTAAAATATTTTCATTACCGTTGAGGCATCGCGTTGGTTCAGTTACGAGCTGTTCAAGATGGTCATCTGAGAAGAGGTCTAGAATGATTTCGCAAGCTGCTTTATCCCTGCCCCCAGTAACGTGAATGTAATTAGTCCAGTCGATATCAGGCAAGTTAAAGTCACCTCCTAGCATTATTGTATGGTCCGGAAATTGCCGTGCTATATTATTTACATTATTTCTCAAGGCCTCGGCAATATTTACGCTTGCATCGGGTGGACGATAGAACGAGCCTATCACAAGTTTTGTCCTAGCTACGTTGAGCTTGATCCATATGATTTCGCAGACAGTATGGACATCTATTTCGCTACATGGGAGGTACTTACTAACAGCTATAAATACACCACCTCCTTGGGAATGCAACCTATCCTTACGGAAAATGTTCATGTTACTATTAAAAATTTCGCCGGAACTTATATCCGGTTTTAACCAACTTTCTGTGCCTAATACGATATCAGCATCTGCACTACGAATAACGTTTTCGAGTTCAGGCTGTTTATTACAAACACTTCTGCAGTTAACTACTAGAACTTTTAATGTTCGGGATTCTTTTAAGCTACCCCTAACACGCGGTGCTGAATTTATCTTGGCTGTCCGCAACTGAATTTCCTCCTCAGGGTCATCTTCCCTCAGCCTAGAAATCCATCATCTAAAGGTAAGTGGTGGCTCATTTCCCTATCCTGTTTAATTTTATATATATATATATATATATATAATAACATCAATGAGCAGGAAAGTGTTTGAAGACAATAAAACTAAGGAAGGATAGGGAAATATGACCCAACACTTACCACAGATGAAGGTGGCTGGGAATGATGAACACAAAAAAAGGACCAACACAAGAAATGCGCACTATTTCGGCGTATAGCCTTATTCTTGCAGAAGTGAGACATCAGGCGGAGCCAGACATTAACACGACGGCATCCATCTGCTGAATGGCATGGCCCGCAAAGGAGAGTTGGAAGGGGAGAGGGAGGGAGTGCAAACACTAGATCGATAATCGATAAACCTGAAGGTATATTGTCATTGAAAGTGGTACATCAACATAATAACTGAGTGATGAAATACAAATAAATTATATTTTGAAAAACTTTAAGTACAATTATCCTTGGCTTTTTCTTTGTGAAAAATATAATATAAGCAATAAGTACAAAAATACAATATAAATAGTGGTGATAATAGGTGCTGGGTCTGGTGGGAGGGATTTATTGGTGATTGAGGCCTGGAGGATGTCTGGTGTCAAGGATATTCTGATAGGCTAGTTCCCATCTATGTACAGTAGGTGGCCAAATTATTATACTCGTTTGAAAAAAAAAAACATTGTTTCGTGTGTTATTATACATTTAATCTACTAATAGACCTATGATATCGTTTTTATTGTTATCTTTATAGGTTTAATGAATTAAGGAAAAATAAATAAAACATAATTTAGCATAGGAATTATGTTATATTAATAGAAAAAAATATTAATCAATATTTAGTGAATCCTCCCTTTTGAGCAATCACGTTTTGTAGATGCTGCGGCATGCTGGCAATGCACTTTTTGGAAATTTCTTGTAATTCAGGTGTTCTGTGCCATGCTGTAATAATATTTTCTATTAATTCTTTTTTATTAGTAATAATTTTATCCTTGCAAATTTCTTTTTTTAGCGCCGCCCAGACATTCTCAATAGGGTTAAGGTCTGGCGAATTTCCAGGCCAATCCAAGAGGGTTATTTTTTCGTCTTTTAAAAACTTCATGACTTTTTTTGCTTTATGACCTATTGAGTATAATAATTTGGCCACCCACTGTAGTTCTGTGTTGTCAGGGAAAACTCGGATCGCCCTAACAGAGAAACAGTTGTTAAAATTATTCAGTTTGTGGGAATTGGCACTGTATGGGCCTCATTGTTAGTATACACTGTCTCCCTGTGGCCATTCATTCTGATAGCAAGTGGGTTAGTAGTGAGGCCTATATAAGGGTGAAAACATGCCGAGCAGGTCGCCGTGAAGGTGGCGGTCGCGCTGAAGGCCGATGTCGCAGTAGATGGGTAAAAACATGCCGCGCAGCTCGCGGTGCAGATGAAGGTAGATGTCGAGGTATAGCTGCTAGCGTTCACCAGTGTTTTGAAAACCCTTGTAGGTGCCACACGTTGTAAATCGTTAATATTTTGTGTTTAACGCGAGTATCGTTTACTTTATTTAACCTGCAATGATTTGTGGAACTGGTAACGATAGGGATGATGATGGTCTGCCAGTAGCCACAAAGGGCTGGCTACTTTCTACGGCTCTTATCGGAAGGTTAAGTTAACAGCAAATAAATGAACGGGGACAAACTCTGAGTGAATTTAACAATTTAAATCAGGATCTAAAAAATCATCCAGACTTATTCCATGTCCACCTACAAAAGACACCACAAACTTACAGTAAAATCCTGGACAAACTGAAGTCAAATGTTTATAACAGTTACCACAACAAACCAATACATGCTGAGGGAAAACTCGTTGTGACTATAAATTATTGATAATTATTGTAAATAAAGTAATGGACCGTTTAACAAAGCATTTTCAAGTCAAATCTAAATTTTTCAATACAAAATCAGGATTTCTATTTAAAAATCAGAAATTTAAAATTCAGTCAACAGTTTATTTTAAATAATAATCAACACGAGAATTTTTTTTTTTTTTTTATTTTCTTCTTTTCTTTAAATTTATAATTGTTGGACTGAATTGTCTGATGTTCCATTTCCGTCAGTATATGATGTGTAATAATATCTGAATAGTCAATCAAGTCACTAACAATAGATAATTATTTCAATTAGAGCAAATGTAGGTGGGTGCAGGAAAAGGGGAAAGATGGGTGTGTAGGGAAATTGCCACCGGACAGTGCGCTCCATTACAATTTAATTAAATATTATTATTATTATAAAATTTGTTGTAATTTATCTACCGCTGACTTGCTTGAAACATTAACTTTTCCGTAGTTGTCCAATTTATAAAAATCTGTACTTATTATTTCATAAATAATTTATTTTAAACAGAATGTAGCATTCTCAATGTCAGTACTTTTGTTAATTTGTGTAAAACGAAATGGCATCTATTAAATAAATCAATATTTAGAACAAGACAAAATGAAACACCACCTCTCTATACAATACGAAAGCAGACCTGTAAAATCAATTGTAGAAGCTGGATCGCGTGGCCTTGACATAGCTCAGCCAATCAGCGCCAAGCAGACATCCAGCGGCGCGCTAGGCCGCGAGCTGTAAACAAAATACTTTGTTCTGGCATCGACATCGAGGTGAACGGCAAGCAGTGATGGTGGCCGCGACCGCCTTGGCGTGCGCTGACTCGTTACTAACAATGCTTTTGTTTCGCGTGGATGAAACATCTGCCGCCTCCGCGGCCGCGACCTTCAGCGCGAGCTCCTCGGCATGTTTTCACCCTAAGAGCTGAAGCAATGGAGGCATTTGTGTTCGTTGTTCCAAGCCGCCTTCACCTGTGGTACATAGTACGTGTTTTTTCCGTGTCTCGATGCTGCAGGAATCCTCTTCTATGGTAAGTGGTGGTTTTTCTCCTATCCAAATGTTTAATATATATATTTCCAAATGTCAGAAGATGAACATATTTTACTACTTACTGAAAAGTGTTACCTTAGACTCATTATTGAACACTTTTATAAGGTTAGTGCTCCTATTCATTTTCACAGAAGTGTAAACATTAGCATTTTTGTATTATTCAGTTGTATAGCAGGAATTAATGAAAAACAAACATCAAAATTATTTAACAATGACGCCATTACCATCCCATATTCATATTTCTCTGATTAAAACACTACTATCTATTTATGGAATTAATTTCAAAATTTTAAATATGTACTTTTTGAGAAATTTAAAATAATTTTTTTTTTAATTTTTATTGGAACCAACAAAATTTTGCTAGTGAATAGTATGTTATATCACAAGAAAGGGTATGAAAAATGCTGTAAAATGACACCTCTGCAGATAAATAAGGAGAACTTCTACAGCAATTCAAAAATGTTCGTTAGTGGTTTTTTCAACAAATTTTTGAAAAAATTACATAGCTGTAATTAGAAAATGAGTAGGTACACTCCTGGAAATTCAAATAAGAACACATTGACGCCGGTGTGTAAGACCCACCATACTTGCTCCGGACACTACGAGAGGGCTGTACAAGCAATGATCAAACGCACGGCACAGCAGACACACCAGGAACAGCAGTGTTGGCCGTCGAAGGGCGCTAGCTGCGCAGCGGTTGGGCACCGCCGCAGTCAGTGTCAGCCAGTTTGCCGTGGCATACGGAGCTCCATCTCAGTCTTTAACACTGGTAGCATGCCGCGACAGCGTGTACGTGAACCGTATGTGCAGTTGACGGACTTTGAGCGAGGGCGTATAGTGGGCATGCGGGAGGCCGGGTGGACGTACCGCCGAATTGCTCAACATGTGGGGTGCGAGGTCTCCACAGTACATCGATGTTGTCGCCAGTGGTCGGCGGAAGGTGCACGTGCCCGTCGACCTGGGTCCGGACAGCAGCGACGCACGGACCGTCGCATCCTACGCAGTGCCGTAGGGGAACGCACCGCCACTTCCCAGCAAATTAGGGACACTGTTGCTCCTGGGGTATCAAAGAGGACCATTCGCAACCGTCTCCATGAAGCTGGGCTACGGTCCCGCGCACCGTTAGGTCGTCTTCCGCTCACACCCCAACATCGTGCAGCCCGCCTCCAGTGGTGTCGCGACAGGCGCGTATGGAGGGACGAATGCAGACGTGTCATCTTCAGTGATGAGAGTCGCTTCTGCCTTGGTGCCAATGATGGTCGTATGCGTGTTTGGCGCCGTGCAGGTGAGCGCCACAATCAGGACTGCATACGACCGAGGCACACAGGGCCAACACCCGGCATCATGGTGTGGGGAGCGATCTCCTACACTGGCCGTACACCTCTGGTGATCGTCGAGGGGACACTGAACAGTGCACGGTACATTCAAACCGTCATTGAACCCATCGTTCTACCATTCCTAGACCGGCAAGGGAACATGCGTTCCCACAGTACAATGCACGTCCACATGTACCCGTGCCACCCAACGTGCTCTAGAAGGTGTAAGTCAACTACCCTGGCCAGCGAGATCTCCGGATCTGTCCCCCATTGAGCATGTTTGGGACTGGATGAAACGTCGTCTCACGCCGTCTGTACGTCCAGCACGAACGCTGGTCCAGCTGAGGCGCCAGATGGAAATGGCTTGGCATGCCGTTCCACAGGACTACATCCAGCACCTCTACGATTGTCTCCATGGGAGGATTGCAGCCTGCATTGCTGCGAAAGGAGGATATACACGGTACTAGTGCCGACATTGTGCATGCTCTGTTGCCTGTGTCTATGTGCCTATGGTTCTGTCTGTGTGATCATGTGTTGTATCTGACCCCAGGAATGTGTATATAAAGTTTCCCATTCCTGGGACAATGAATTCACGGTATTCTTATTTCAATTTCCAGGAGTGTATATTTAAAAATAATATGGTATTATTCCAAGTCTATATGAATAGTACATCTCTGCCCAATTACATGAAAATCATAAATGATGGGGTTTAGAGTGTGTGTTGAGTTGACACGGAATGACTATTTCATTACTGTACAACGTCTGAAGCTGCATCAAAATTCAAACAGATAAGATGGTCAGACACTGGTTTATTTATTTCTAGCATGAAGATGAAATATACCTTATTTTATTACCAGGTACCAGTGTTCAAAGCCCCATTAAATTCTAGAGCGTAATTTTTGTGTGAATCATGCTCAATAAAGCACACTCATGTATTTTATACTAGCAATTACCCACGACTTTGTCCGCGTTGAAGAGTGTTGTAATATAAGATTTTCTTGAGAGGTTTGGTTGCTCAGTGGTTAGGGCGTCCAACTGGAGATGGAAAAGTCCCCAGCTTGAATCCCAGTCTCGGAGAGGATTTTCAAAGGTCCTTAGCTCGACCTTCACATCTGGTAGGTTGTGTGACGTGAATTACGCCACAATGCTCACTTGGTTGTGACTCCGTGTTGAACTGTGGGCCCTCTATGTCCGGTAGGATTACTGGGTTACGTTAAGAGGCTACGAAATGGACTGATTGCGGAGACGTAAAGAAGCCTTGTCACCAGGTCAATACGACCATACAATTTATTTTAGAGCTATTTTTATTAGTAATAGTAGTAATAAATGTTGCAATAAAATAACAAAAATCTATTTATGTTCCACACTTCATTGAATTTTTAAAACAGTAAAAATATTCTGTTTGTAAGGAGTATTTTCAGTTTAATATATCTGTATATACAATATTGAGGATTTGTCTCCTAGGTTTTGCCTATTTTCATAGCCCTAGTTTTCTTACATTTCTTTGAAAGATTTGAATTTCGTTTACCCAGCATCTCTTAAAATTACTTATTTCATCTCGCGAATAAAAATTAATATAGTTTTAATTAATGGAAACTCAAAACGTAAAAATATTATCAATACATTGATGGAATCGACTAAATATCAACACCAAAAAAATACTAACATCCAAACAGCAAATAAATACTTAAGTGGCCCAAGGACGTTCATTTCCGTTAGTAAAATTGCGATTTTAAAAAAGAAAATTTTGATTTGCATTGGATATCTGAAAAAATCTTTAAAAAAAGAGAACTTAATTTGCTCTTTGAATATTGATTTTTTTTGAGGATATATTGGTTCCATCAACGGAAATTTACATATTATAGTAGTAAATATAATAGTAATTGATTCTTTTATCCATAATGATCAGCGGTATTGTGGTAATGGTTTCTCTATCTGTGGAAACAACTGAATTGCCTGTAGACCAGTTTACTATAGTTCATTCATTTCGAACATTAATTCTGCGCTAAAATATAAATTTCAATGTTAAAGTAGTAATAGATTGTTTCTTCATAATTGGTTTCTCACTCTACAAACAGAATTGAATGACAACCGGCGAATTACCACTCCGCTTGTCCGCCATGCCATTATCTGAATAAAACATTGATAAATTTCAAAAATTTAGTTCGGACAACGCCGCATGGTTCTGCTAAATCATCCAAGCTTACTATAGATCTTTTGATACAGTATCGGTACAAAGCGATACATGATGTCACTAAAATGGTGCTCATGAAAGACGCTTAAATAACTAATAATGTTTCAGTTCCCATTTTGGCCCAGGCTTTGTTTTAAAATTACCGCTAGAAAATCAAAGCTTCTATCACTCACACATTAATACATTCACTATATTGTATGTTAGTGACGTCATGAATAGCGAAATAAAATTGACTTATTATTAACACAGTAAATTAAATATTGAATACATCTAAAACCACATTCAGCTTCATGACAGTTATTGAGGTAACGTAATTAAAAAAATTATACTAAAATGCTTTTAACTCACAGTGTACAACGGAAAGTCCACAATTCTCTACAGTCGTTAATATTACTGGTCAAATTTACATTGCGATGAAGTGACTTTTATTGCCCGTGATTTAGTAAGGTGTATAATGAAATTAATTGTGATAGTAAATTATGATATACTAATTAAGAATTTTGATACAGAAAATTCTGTTACTACTCGAAATGTAGTTCCAGAGCATTTAATGTGCTGAGATGTGTTCGTATCGTTTGATTTTGTAGCGGCAATATTAGCAGAAATAGTGGTTTGGTTGAATTGCTGCCTGGACCAGAATGTTTTTGTTACAGCAGAAAGCAGAAGGAATTTAGTTATTATTAGTAATAAGCAAGCAGCTTTCATATGCTCCGTGCAAATGAGGTGTATTGTGTTGTAAACGACTTCCAGTGTTACTTCATGAAACAATAAGTTTATACATTAGCCCATTGAATACATTCGTTTTAAGTGTAGAATTCGATAGAAATTTGCAGAATATTGAACAGCAAGTAAAAAGCAGTACTATTTGTACAAAAATTCTGAACGAAAAATAAGAAGGGTTGGTTAAGTTTTAAGTTTTGGCAAAAGTAATTTGTAATGCAGAGACTGTATAGTAACAAAAAAGAAACAGGAAATAAATTAAACCGAGATAGAATGGAATCCGTAACATTTTTATAATTACGACCTTTCGGGCACCGGAATTTTGCACCTTTAGTAAATTGGCTTTCATGCTGGTATACTCATAGCATTTTAAGTTTCTTTTTTTTTCCCAAGCTCTGATTTTTCACATTTTGTATGACGCATATATTAAGATCGAAATTATGGTGTAATATTTGATATGTCATACTATTTTATGTACGCAAATGAAAACATCTCCTTGCGAACTTGACAACAGTACCTACCTTTTTTTTTAAATTTAAGGTTAAGTACAGATTTATATTTCCTGCTTCCAAACTATTATTTGTCAAGTGCGTCGGTTTTATGGCTTTTAAACTAAACAGAAACTTGCATATGTAAGAAGGTTTTTGCTTTTATTTCTGAAAAGTAGTGTTTGCGATTTACGTAACAAACAAAGAGTAAACGTGGCACGGCTATCTACGAAGTAGGAAACTCTTTGTTGTTTGCGAATTACTATTAATGACAATTTCTAAAAGAACTATTCGTTTTTGAGGGATAAAATCTATCCTATGTCACTTCGCAAGCAATTAACTGGCTTCATGCCAAATTTCATTTAAATATGTTGATTTCTTAAGGCGTTATTGATTCCAGAAGTACATCCAAACACACATCCGAACTTTCTCGTTTTCTCATGTATATAGATAATAAATATAGATTCTTAGGTGAAAAAATGAAGTAGCCAATTCCAAATTTATACAGCAAAACAAGAAAGCCAAACAGAAATTTCAGAGGCTATCTTGAACTTCACATAGCTTCCCGAAGATTAAACCGAAAATAGCACTGAGAATTACAAACAAAATTCGTAATTATAATGAATGATATCCTTACCTGACTACTATAATGACTGTATTATCTTTCGGCTTCTCATTTGTTTTATCCATTTTTCGAGCATTTCTGGACCTGACAGCTCCCTACTATAAGGGTAGTAATGCTCTGGTGGTTTACCTTCTTCAAGACGAACAAAGTAATGACAATGAAAGTATCTAACTAATCCAACTCTTGCTTTTGCATGTCTACGTATTCCTTTCACGACGATTCCCTTTCCAACAAACGATTCCGCTGGAAAGAATTTTACAAATTAGAAGAAATTAAATTAAAAACCTGGAATATCAAAATATAAACTAGAATTACTTACCAACCCATAAATTTGTTTTATACTCCACATTATGATCAGCTACGGCCATTTCTTGAGCTTCAAGGATAGTATCTCGTACGTATGTAGCTCCTTTCTTTGGAACAAAACTTAACTGTTTTATAGCTTCATCTACTGACAAGCCACGAACCATACAAGCTATATACCACATCTTCTTTGGACTATACTTAATATTGGACTTCTGATGACACACATACTGAAATTTTAATCTGAATTAATTTTTATGCTCAATTACATTTTTTACATACTATTTTCCAATTTCCATGTCATAAACTATGTGATAATTATTATTATTATTTGCTTATTGCTTTACACGTAATTGACAACAAGATCAGTAGCAGTGATGGAAGATCAACTAATCACAATTTAAGATAATACCCAACCTTTCTTTTACCCCATCTACCTAACTTGAATGATGTTTCATTTTAGGAAAAAATGGGGAGGGGTTTAATCCTTAGGGAAAAGTAACACATCACTTACCACAGAAGAATGTAGAAGGGCCAGACAAACACAAGAAAACACACACAAAACAAACAAACACACTTCACAATATTTCAGTCCATAACATTATCATGTTGTTGTTGGCACTTTATGGTGCGTCAATATCTTGGTCAATAGTGCCCTCACCAAAATCCAGTCTAACAATGCAGCTAAAGTCACTGCCTGCATGGCCAACTGTAAAGAGGTCGACCATGCAGACGGCAAAGTAAAGTAAAACCCTAAAACACTGACAGAATTACAGTCTGCTAGGCTGACTTTATAGAGTTCGGCCATACAATCTAAAACTTTACAAACATTGAACACTGTGCAAGGGCCAACCAGGTTAAATCAACATTAAATTGGCTGGCTGTCTCTAAAAAGGCCAGTCAGTCAGTTAGAAAGAGGTGGAGGTGGAGGAGAAAGTGCTTGTGACAGTGTTCTGGGACATGTTTGGTGTGTTGTTGATGGACTTTCCTGAACACGGAACCACTGTGAATGCTGCAGCCTACATGAAAACGTTGGTTAAGTCGCGTCGTGCCCTTCGTGACAAACACTGCAACATTAATACTAATGGTGTCAAACCTTATGACAACGCACGTCCTCATGTTGCTGCTCCAGTTCGTGAGAAACTACTTTTGGGTGGGAGGAGCTCGAGCATGCACCATACAGTCCGGACCTAGCACCGTCTGACTTTCATCTGTTTGGACCTATGAAGAAATTCCTGGCTGGCCAACATTTTGCAGCAGATGTGGAAGTGAAATCAGCAGTCCACAGATAGCTACACTCCCAACATAGAGACTTCTACGAACAGGGCATATTGAAACTGGTACCACGATGGGAGAAATGTGTTGAGAAAATTGGTGACTATGTGGAAAAATAGGTCAAAGGTGCAAGTTAATTTGTGATATATTAAACTTTTTGATAAAAAATTATTGTGCATTACTTTCCGATCTGCCCTCGTATTACAGTGGTGGCCATCTTTGCAGGGAAACAAACAAGCAAACAACCTCAAGTCTACATCAAATGAAGAATAAAAATATACTCTGATACCGAGAACTAATAGTTTATTTAATTTGTGATCATCCTTTTAACCAAAACCATAATGACATTGGAACAATCAATGTATGCTGATTTAAAATCTATTAAAACATTAATAAATTTTTTTGTAATTGGTAAACAGTTTGTTATACTGAGACAGTTCTCAAATTTCTCTGGGCCTCTTTAAAAGACAGGGAGGAGATTTGCTCCAACCCAAAGAGAGGACAACTCACAGCCATATTCTTCTAAAATGGCCCTTGTATGAAAACTGAACTGTTTGGTCACTCTACAGTGATTGGTGTAAAGCCATTCAAAATCTGTATTAAAAACTGTATTAAAAACTATGTCACACACGGGACTGCAAGGAATTGCAGCAATACATATGAAGTGTCGCATAATGAGAAGATGCCAGCGGATGGCAAGTGATGGCTTGCCAGACTCAGCACAAATGCTGGGAATTGAGCTGGTGTGGTAGGAACCCACGGAGAGCAAATTTCCTGCTTGTTAGACACTATCCAACATACAGAGATAACTATCCCATGCCTTACCATACACAACACAGCGATATTCCAGCCACAACTGTACAAAGGCTCTATAAAATTGTAGCAGGTCGGAGCAGTCAGCGCTTCATGACCTGCCACATAAACATTTCAAAACATTCAGAAAACCTTAATTGTGTAAGTGACCAGACGCAAGGCAGGGAGAAGATGTTTACACATCAGGACCTACCATATGAATGAACCAATGATGAAATGAGGGAAGAGTGGGGATTGAATAGGTGGAGAGGGAAATTGACCAATGTTAATTGTGGGACAAAATAATACCCGTGAAGATCAGTGGATGTTATTTTTGTTTATTTACATTTATGTATTTAAGAACCCAAAAATTGTGAACCGCATGTTCATGATGGTTTACAATTTTGGGGTTTACGCCTTTCAACTTCCATCCATACTTCCTGCCATGTTGGTTTTCCCCCACCACAAGACACCAGCCAACATTCTGCACCTTCAGTTAGATGTCAGCCTCCATCATGTAAGCACCTTAGAATTTTGGTAAATTCTAGTTTCTTAGCTTCAAGTTTAAGGGAGGAAGTAAGTCTTTATTTAAACATATAGTTTTCATTGCATACACAGGTTACAGGAGGAACGTTTTATGTAGAAGCTGATACCACAACCTAACTTATTAAATAAACCATTTTAAAAGTAGTAAAGACACTCAACATTTAATAAAAGTACTAAATAAGAGTAAAGAAATTTTAAACTAACCTGGAATAGGATAATCCATTATTGTACCACTTGCAAACAATAGATTTTTGCTACGTGACCATTTCACTATTTTTGAACACTTTTAAGTGAAGTAAAGTAATTTTAAAATAATAATAATTCAAAAGAAAACTAAATTCACTAAAATTCCGTAGTTTCTGACCATGTAAATAGCATAAATAAATTTTTAAACACTTCGATTAAGGCACTTCACTTTTAACATTTTTTATCATGGTCCCTAGTAATTTCCCGAAATAAAAAGTAGATTTTCTAAAAGAACCAAAAATCTAGTATCACATATTTAAATTTCAGAACATTCCATGCCATAGAACAGATTTTATAGACATTTTAAAGATTATTTCGTCATTGAACACACGTGGTTTCACTGAAGAATTATTTGTAACTAAACCAAGTCATTCCCAGAGATAAAATAACTTTTAAATCACGTAATTAAATTCAAAGAAAATCCCGATAATTTTTCCTTTTCGATATAAACTATATGTTAAAATTATTAACGAAAAACCATATGACTTCTAAACAGTTACTTTAACAAATCTTGTCTAAGCTGTAAATTCGCTATCTAGCTACCGATTTTTATAAAATTTATATCATTGAACTCAGGAATTTTTGTAGAACATTTTGGCATTAATTTCATTTAGATTAATTTTAAATCAGCAGGTGACTATAAAAAGTATTTAAATTTTCTAGAATTGGGGAAATACCCACTTGCTAAAAGACTTGGTATCACAACGCAAAATAAATAAAAATTTAAACTAATCACTCGAAATTTCTCACTAAACATCCTTTGAGCATCTTGCAGATAAGACTACACACTGTCAAAGTTTGAACACTTTTTATAATCTAGATCGTTTGGTGCAATATATACACTTTTTGCTAGGCGGCAGTATAAATGTGCGGTACAGTCGGGGTCAATATAAGCGGGGACCTCGTAGTGGGGGATGTCTTATGGTTTCGTCTTGTCTTTACTCCAGGAACTCCGCGTTATTCGGTTTGTTGCGGGACAGTGTTGCTGCTCTAGCCTGTACTTGTAGTTCGGCCATGTTGGGTGTCGTAACAGATTGCAATTTCAATGACTACTACGAACTTTTAAATTTCAAAAGGGGTTTTTATTCTGTCGGTATCTTGTTTTCTCCACAACCTACAATTTTCTGGAAACGTTTGTTCGATCGCCTACTCAACTGTATAATGCTAATTTAGAAAATGTGACTTTTTAAAAAAACTCAAAAATTTTGTCCAAGTTAACTTTTTTGTGATTTCATAGTAAACTGTTTCAACCTTTTCTAAGTTTGTGGTTTGAACAAATTTGGTGGCGACCATTAAGCATTTTAGTTGAGTATCCAGGCAGGCACATGGTCAATTTAAAATTATTTCGTCAAAATTCTACAGAACTTTTAATTCAAGTGAACTGCTAGTTAAGGTGACTAAGCCGATACTAAAACCCCAGTATCACTTTTTTCCCTTACAATCAGGAAGCTACCTCAATCTATTGTTGAAGAAGGAATATGAGCCCGAAAATTAGAGCACCATTTGTGTACGTGTTTTTCCATGTTTTGATGCTGCAGTAATCCTCAGCTTTGGCAGCTCCAAACCAAACGGTTAACATATACATACATACACAACTATTTCACCCTCAGTTGCGACTCCACACCCACAATTAACCAGAGGATAGAGAGGATTTTATACAGTTCAACAGACTCCACCAATCACTCATTCCTCAGTCTATCTATCTCACTCTTTACTCCCATAAAGCCATACATCGCTACTCTGTACCTGTTTCCCAAGGTCCCTGAGTATAGCAATGTAGGACACCACATAGTAGACACTTGTCGTTTGCCAAACGAACATATCTCTGCCCTGGTGGACTGACACAACCCAGTCCCAGCCAACTTCCCTCCTGCATCAAAGACACAACCCTTGCTACCCCATTACTATGCCCTAACCACACCCCCTCCCCCTAACTCCATCTTAGTAACGATTTCCGTATACACTAACATTCCCCATTGCCTCAAATTTAAAGCCATGGAACATTTTCTAAACCAGCACCCTACCAACAGCCTCCTTAGAATATCCTTCCTCACTAACCTGGCCCACTTGATATTTGACAACCTTTCTGCCTTTACAAAGCTCTCTCTCTCTCTGTGTGTGTGTGTGTATGTATTTATCTGTGTTTCGATATTGCGGCAATTTTCAACTTTGGTAAGCTTTGGTCGTTCTCTTAACCGTATTGTAACAGCCCTCATACCCGAATTTCGAATAGTATTGTACTGTATGAAGTATTTGTAGTGAGCTAAAGTTTGCTTGAATATGATCTGGTATGTTTGTTTTGTAATTTCTTGTAAATCAGTGTATATAGACTTTATTTTATGTAAGAAAATTATTTAAAGTCCATTTAATATGTTTAAGAACCGAATGGTGCAAGAGAATTTCTTAAATGTTTGTAATTCCATGTATTAATGTAAGTTACGATGTCTACAGGACAATTTTCTACAGTTTGAAAGGATTTCTGTAAATAATTTTGTATTTAAGTATCTCTAATTACCATTTCTGATCATTTTGTAATGTTGTTAAGTAATTTTGTATTAATTCCGATTGTTTTTAATATGTTTGATTGTTTGAGTGATTGTTAATGATCGAGAAATATCGGGCGGATGCCTTTGAAGAATTCTTGTAATTTCGATAGAGACTATATAAACAGATCGGCTGGACAGAGCAGTTAGTTAGTTAGTTGACATCATTCAGTATTCAGTGTTACAGAGAGTTTCATTCATTCAGTTAGTTCACAGAGATTATCTTTGCGACTGTTCAGAAGTGCATCTCTGTATTGTATCTATGCATGTGAATATCGCTGACTTGTTTTGAAAACAATAAACAACTCTTCCACATAATCTTTTTGGTGGACTTTTTAATTAATCAATATAGTAATTAAAACACCAAAGAACATAATAGTATGTTTGATTTATCTGCTTTATACCACCCTTACTAGCTTTGTCTGGCACGCACTGAAATGGCCGATTTTCTTTCTAACTAGGTACACATATACAAAGCAGACACATTTACATGTACAAAATAAATATTGTGCATTTTTTGTACATTAAATTAAATCTGAAAAAGTTTATTCTAGTGTTTTGGGAGACACAACATTTTGTCCTTTCAGTCTTCAGCAAAAGCAGAGTACCCAGCGTAACTTGGGGGATAGATATGAAAGTCCTGATGTTTTATCACTTTTGATCAGATTGTAGTAAACTTACTCCATCACCATTCGCTTTGACAGATTTCCCTACCGTTTTTAAGATTATGCAAAAAATGGAAAAGTTGCATGAGTAAATTTGTCTTCAGATGGGTGAATCAAGAGAGCAGGTGTAGTTTTGAAAACTAAATATAAACTTCATTTTTACTTATTTTAAAACATACATGTACGAACTTCCTTCAAGATCAGATAACCACACCAACTTTAACACAATTTTTAAATTTCATGTTCAAATTTCTTGGTCACCAAATGTCTTATCAGAATGGGTGTAACACCATACGACAGGAAGTGTTGTGGGCTCAGAATATCAGTACTACTTTGGCCAATTTCCCTATCATTTTCGAGATATATGCAAAACAGAAAAGTAATAGATGCAAGTGTAAATTTTTCTAAAAGAGGGTGATGGGAAAGAGAAGGTAAATCAAACCTAGAGAGTATTTCACGTTTTGTTTTGAAGTACATGTGTTTGATCAAAATCAGATAAAAAGTGTGGGTTTTTATAAGAATATTTGAAGAAATTAAATGGATAAAGGGGAAGTGCAGTTGGGTTTTTGTAAACCAAATGCAAACATTTTTCTCTTCGTATTTAAATATACATGTGCAAAGTTCCATCAAAATTGGATAAAAACTGTGGTATTGTGTAAAAAACATTGGCACAATTAATGGGGAGAGGGGTGGGAATTTGTAAATCAAATGAGGTCAGTATTTTTTTTGTTTTGAAGTACACATTTGCAAAGTTACATCGAAATCGAATACAAATTGTGGGTATGTGTAGATAACATTCCTAAAAGGGAGAGAGGGTTACATTTTCGGTTTTTTTTTTACCGAATTTTTATTGTAATTGGATGAATGGTATAGGAATGCACAGAAGACAGACAAACATTTTTTTATATATATAACCTGGGGCCAAACTATTTATACAAGAGATATGAGTCTATTTTTATGGTCCTTGGTGGCATAGTGGTATCACTCCCGGTCTGCACTCGTGAGGTCCTGGGTTCGCTGCTCCCTTCAGAGTTTTTGTCTTTTATTCCAGTTCGATTTTTCATGAGCATATGTTTTTTGGCACATATATGATTGTAAATGCATTTTTTACATAGAAAGGTAGAACTTGGCTACAAATAAAAATACTAATAAATAATAATAATAAGACCACTAACCTACTACACTGTCAGAGCAGGGGAAGAGGTGATAATCCCACGTGGCAGGGTCCCAGGTGGCGGATAGGGAGGTCCTCACTGGTTTACCAGCAGACTAGAGCAAAAAAAAATAGCTCTCATGGACCAAACACACCATGGTCGATGGCCTCACTGGCAGAAAAGGAATAGGATTGTTCCCAATGGCAGAACCACATGTTCTGGAACTAACCCCTCCAGTCATAAAAATAACTAGACTTTGGTCCAAACCATTTGGTTTCAAGTACTATGAAGCGTAGCAGAAATCAACATATTGCCTCAGGTGGTAACCATTCCACTGCTGTCAGGGTCAGTATAACCAGACTTTCGGATTCTGGGGCATCTGGTGTGATACGTGAACAGAGGGTATTGGAGATCTCTGGCCTAAAACCAAAACCTGTTTTGGAACACTGAACATAAATACACTCTTATGAGCATGAGAATTGCATGAACTACAGGAAACCCTAGGCAACCAAAAAATTTTGATACTAGCACTGCAATAAACAAGACTAACAGATGAAAATGCATTGTACTTTGGGAATTACAGACTCTTCAAAAGTAAGACTAACAAACAAATTCTGAAAAACACTCCACATTTAAGAGTCGCTTTTGCAATCAACAAAAACATACTGAACTCAGTAACAAATGTGAAATCCATAAATAACAGACTAATGACAATCTCCTTCAAATGTGCAAACAAAACATGCACACTAATCAATGTGCACATGCCAATCAACAAGGATAATAAAACATATCGTGGAAAGATAGATGAATGCTGGGAAACAATAGAAGAAACAATATACAAAATTCCATAAAACCACATCAAAATCTTAGTGGGGAACTTTAAAACAAAATTAGGAAGATAAATTAGATACAGAAAAACAACTGGAAAATACCCAGCTCATAAATGGAACAACCAGAGATTAGTTGAAATCTGATTCAATATCAAAATCATGTCAATAATTTAAAAAAAAAAAACAGCTAAGCAGATGAAATGGCGAGCACCAAACTCACTATTACGTGAGTTCCAAATCTATCATGTAGCCATCTTATATCAAAACAATAGAGAAATTTTGAATGTTCAAGTTAGAAGTGGTGCAAAAATAGATTTTTACCATTACTTGACAAGAATTAAATTAAAGCTGAGATCTCAAAGGATCATCACAAAGAAATCACAAATTCAAAAAATCAATGCATAAAAAATTAAACTTTCATTTGCAGAACTACTGGACAGTAAAAATCAGAAAATTGGCAACAACTCAAAACCAAACTGATTGACACCTCACAAAAACTAATCTCACAGCAAAAATACAGAAAACACCCTTGATGGAATGAGCAATATAACCAAGCAATCAAAAGACTACATCAACTGGAACAGCAGAAAAACAGACAACAACTACAAAGAATACCCGACAAGTAGGAAAGAGAGAGCAAAATTAATCAGACAAACCAAAAAAAATAAAAAATGAAAATGGGCAACTGCTTGAAATTGAGAAAGACTTTCAGAAAAACAACACGTCATTTCTATAAAACCTCCAAACAAAACTCCCAGGAAATCAACCACAAAGTTTCTGCTGACAGACAACTGGCGTTAGATAGTAAGGAAAACTGTACAGTGCTCGCAGAGTGTTTTTAAAAGCTGTTAAATTGTTTTGAACCAACACAATGATTCATACCTCAAGAACCTAAAGAACAAAATCCAATTTCATCACCACCAGATGAAAATGAAATTGTTAGGCAAATCAATAGACTTAAAACAACAAAGCAGCTGGTGAAGATGGAATCATCACAGAGCTTCTAAAATCAGCAGAACCAAAACTATAAAAGAGATCATAAAAATTATCCAAGACATTTGGCAAACAGAACAAATTCCAGAAGATTGTAAAAATATGTTAACCCACTGTTTACACAAAAAAAAGAAACAGAGCAAGTGTTAATAATTACAGGGGAGTTACAGTCAGTGCTATGCAAAATTTTGTCTCAGTGTCTCCTCGATATGCTCAACAACAACTAGAACTAAGGATCAGAAAATATCAAGCAGGATTCAGACCAGGTAGATTTTGCACAGAACAAATCCTCAACCTAAAACTTATCCTCAAACATCAAAGAATTTGTAGCAATCGTTTAGTCTACACATTTGTCAATTTAAAAAAAAAAAGCATAGGACTCAGTTAATCGTGAGTCATTATTCTTAATATTGAAAGAACAAGAGGCATCGACTCCAAAACTCTTGCTTTAATAAAACGAACACTAACAGATACAAAGTTCAAAATAAAATTCTTGGGGGGAATATCAGAACCCTTCATTATTAAAACAGAAGTAAGACAAGGAGATGGACTCTCTCCATTACTTTTAAACTGCGTCCTCGCAGGAATGGCGGAAACAAAAATCAATCCTTGGAATTGACCAGCCAATTGTATTAAGCAGAGGAAAATTAAAGATAGATTGCCTAGCATTTGCAGATGACTTAGCAATCTTAAACCGTGACATCGCAATAGCCCAAAAACAGATCGAACTTTTGAAAGAAATAGTGGAGAAAGTGAGTCTACAGGTTTCATTTGAGAAAACGGAATCTATGACCTGCAATAAAAAAGCACCAAAATACATGGATACAAAATATGAAAAAATCAAATGAGTCACATCCTTCAAGTATCTCGGTGAAACAATCCAAGAGAATGTAACCGAAGCAAAAGCTAATGAAATTAGATGCCAAAAGAAGGAAACAGCTTATCGCCTAACACAAAACATCTACAAGAAAAAAATCATCTCCAGGAACATAAAATTGAGACATTACAATACAGTTATGAAACCAGAATATTTCTATGGATAAGAAACATTCATTTTGAACAAGAAAAAAGATATAGAAAATATTGAGAAAAAAGAACGCAAAATTAGGAAGTAAGGAAAATTTTGGGCCCAAAACTCATAGGAGACCAATACAGACATTCACAGTGACATTATAAAATGCAGACTAAAATTTTGTGGACACATCAAAAGAGTGAACCCTAGCAGACTGACAAGACAGATAGTTGGATTCTATTAAAATAGAAGTACAGCAATATCAGATACAATAAAATGGATTGGCGAAATCAAGAAAGACCTCAAATTAGCAGGAATTTGTCAGGCCACTAGGCTGCACAGAGGTTATGCAACACTTTCCCCTGAACTGTGAACAATTAAGTTCATGACCATGTGTAGCCTTCTGGAACCTATAATATTAAATAGATTGGCCGCCACGCATTCATATTAAATGGGGTTTAATATGAATGCGTGGCGGCCAATCTATTTAATATTATAGGTTCCAGAAGGGTAATTGAAATTAAGTTACTTGACACAGTTTCAGAGTAACACAATACTTATATTCTTGAAAATAGTTCACTTGTACATTGTCAGTACCAGATACGTGAATAAAGCATCGAACAACAGTTTCTTTGAAGATCACAGGTTAAGCACATTACTACGAGAAGACAAAAACTCACAAAGTCCCCCTAACATTAGTGAGTATTACGGCATGTTGGAATTTGGCTAAACCGCGACCGCATGGAACAATTTGCTCCTCTAACTAGCGCGGAGTTGCGCGATCACTTCCCGGCGTAAGAATTGAGACCACATATTACGAATTTACTTCTTTGAAAATCTAGCGCGGAGTGAGACAATGTGAGCTTGCTGCTAGACCCTTTTATAGACTTCTCAGAGCCTATGACGTGAGCAACTTTTTCTTTAATTAATATCTCTAAAAATACTAAATAGTTTAACTTAAAATTTTTACAGGGACTTTCTATTGTCATGTTCTATGTGTTTTAATTTAGTCTGACATTCAAAAGGGTTTCTATAATCTTAAAATTTAAGTCATCATTTGACCAACTTAGCGGAATTTTTACGCGCTCCCTCAACAATCAACGACAATCTATCTTTAAAAACTTAATTACCAGACAAATGCTTAAAATTTTTACTGAAACCATTATATATTCGTAATAGTCTTGATTTAGACTATCTACTGACATAAATTTCAAATTAATATTCCTTTTAGTTAAAAAGTTCATTTTTTCTCTTAATTAAAACAACCAATTAAACTTTACCAAATTATTTAATTTTACTACCAAAATATCAGGAACAATGCTGACTATAGCTGGTGATAAAAGTTCAGCTGTAGCTTTACTCGATTCAAAGATATTTCAAATCTTAGATTTTTACTTTTCTGATCGCGTGTTTCAAAGCGTGAACAAACCGGAATATCTCTTAAAATAAACGTTTCCTGATATAATAAATACACTTTAAAATGATTTTTATGGTGAATCCTCACTGTGGGAAAGATTACAGGAAAATTCCTTCAAGTTGACAATTACTCTTCTCGAAATTTCTAAGTCCAACATAAGCAACTTTACAATCGATCTATAGAATATTTTGTTACTGGGGATAGCTAGTGGGAGTGTTTTTGGTGAACTAAAGGGTACCTAACAAATTGCTCTAAAAGATATCAGAAACAGAGATACATTTAAATCCAAAATTCACAAGTGGCAAGTTGACTGGGAGGAAAGACATGGAACAACATGGTCAGATGAGAGGGAAGCCCACAGCAAGCGTATGAAGGAAATGAACAAACGCTTCTGAGTACTGAGTTCTAATGGGCTTAGCTGCAAATAATAATAATAATAATAATAATAATAAGGCTGGTAAGAATTTTTTTTATACTACTTACATGTTAGGGTATATTTCTTTGGAATAACTCACTTATTATAATAATTTATCTGTCTTGTTTTACCCTGCAACACACTCGCCTTAACATTACAACTGATAGAATTTGTTATAAAAACATGAAAAATGGAGAAAGTTCTGGCGCCAAGCAAATTGAATAAAAGTCACATATTTGCAGGAACATTTCTCACGTGTCATGGTTTTCAGATAGCATAGTTCATTTAGAGTTTGAAAGATGCTTTGTTCTGATATCGGTTTGGAGGCATACTATGCATAGGTCAACATGGGCAGAAAACTGATGCAGATAATTGTGAATAACATCATTGTCTGACCAGTCATATAATTCTCTCTGTTTTTCCAGAAGACACGCAGTTTTGTATTTTATAAACGAAATTCTCGACTCTTTGGAAAAAATATTGCCGCATGAACGCCAGTGTACCGTCTGCCAGCATGGCGCAGCGGGTAGCGTCACGAATTGCGGTACCGAAGGTCGCCGGTTCAATCCCGCCCACTGACAAAAATTATTTAATTCTGTTTATTATTTCCAGAAGATTCTACATGTTTCCTAAGGTCACTTGTAACTTCTACACATTTCATTTGTTAACTACTCTTGTAATCTCTAGTACGTTCTATCTGTGTATAAATAGAAGAGCATTCTGCCCAAGAGGCAGTCAGTGCTGCGTGTATGTTTGAGTTCTCAATAAACCTGTTCTCAGTTTAAGTGCTGTGTTCATTGACAAGTAACCTTCGAATTCACACCTGTCCCGGTTCCAACGCGACATAGTTTGGTGGAGGCGCCGGGTACCCTGTGCAACAGCTGCATCGTCGTGGCTCCGATTAGGCAACGTAAAAGTCGCCGCCTACACGGACTGGAACCGGACTACAAAGGATATACTCAGTACGTCCTTCCGAAAGTCCGCGTCATTAGGAAACCCATGGCGGCAAGCCAGCTGCACATTCGACACCCATCGGTGTTCTCTGGAGACGCTGGACAGGATCCTAACAAATGGCTAAAAGGGTTCGACCGAGTCGCCAAGTACAACAGGTGGGATCATACCATGTGCTTGGCAAATGTTTATTTCTATCTGGACGGAACCGCCCAGCAGTGGTTCGAGAACAACGAAGAAAAACTGAATAACTGGGAAATGTTCCAGACGGAACTTAAGAAAACGTTTGGGGACCACCAGCGACAAATCCGCTCGGCGGAAGAACAACTGAAGAACCGGGCCCAACGACATGGGGAGCCGACGCAATCTTACATACAGGATGTTTTGGCCCTATGCAACGTAGTCAACCCGAATATGACTGAAGCCGACAAAATCACGCACCTAATGAAAGGTATTGCAGAAGACATGTACCAAGCTCTTCTGATAAAAGACGTCGCTACGACGGAAGAGTTCATCAAGTGGTGCCAGCGGATTGAGGAGATGCAACAAAGGAGGGTTGGGCGAAAGAAGTATGACAGACTTCCCAACGTAGTCCCTATGGCAGTTGTGGAAGACCAGCACGACTTTGCGTCTCTCATACGACAAATTGTGAGAGAAGAATTACAACAGTTCATGGCAGCTGGGACTCTTGAACCGAGTGAGCATCAGATGATGGCCATGGATGTAAGCCCAGTGGGTCATGAAGGAGCCGACGCGGCGGAAAAAGAGGTATTTCAGACAATAGCTCCTGTCTGCCGAGCCAATCGCACTCGACGTGAAGAATGGCCTCGCCCTGATATGACGTATGCTGCAGCTGCCAAACGGCAGCCTAGGAACCGGCCGACACGGCCACAACCAAATCCTCCGGCACCTATGACGTCCCGCAGACGAACGGACGTCTGGAGGACAGAAGACAACGCGCCAGTATGTTTCCACTGTGGGCGCCCTGGACATGTCATACGCTACTGCAGAGAGAGAAGACGAGTATTTGACGATTATTTTGCCGCAAGACGTCCGCCATCCGAACAGTTCTACCCCAGGCAGCCACCCGCTGACGAGTTCGGTCGACCTACGGGAAGAAGCCCATCGCCGTACCCTAGACGAGGTCGATCCCCGACGCGCCGCTGCCGTTCATCGTCGCCGGACAGAGCTACCAGCCGCTCCCCTAGCCGCCGCACGCAGGAAAACTAAGCAAGGCGACCATCTACGGAGGTGAGGCCGCCGCAGATGAAAATCCTCCATGGATGACAGTCACTAAGATGTCGGGAAATCTCATCAACGTTATAATCGACGGCCAACCTGTCCGGGCGCTGGTTGATTCAGGAGCTTCTTTCTCCGTATTGTCGGACAATTATCGTCGCACACTAAAGAAGACAATGTTCCGTGATACGGGGGCAACTGTGCTAAAGGTCGCAAATGGAAAGTACGTCCAGCCAGCTGGAGCTTGTGTCGCGAGAATAACCATCAACAACAGGACCCAGCCAGTTGAATTTGTCATTTTAACAGAATGTAGTCATAATGTCATCCTTGGATGGGACTTCCTTAAGGCATCCCAAGCTGTCATCTCCGGTGGTCCTCGTAAAGAAGAAGGATGGTACGTGGCGATTCTGTGTCGACTATCGGCGGCTGAACAAAATCACAAAGAAAGATGTCTACCCACTGCCGCGCATCGACGACGCCTTAGACTGCTTGAAAGGAGCTACATACTTCTCAACCATGGACATGCAGACAGGCTACTGGCAAATCGAGGTTGACGAAGCTGACAGAGAAAAGACGGCTTTTATTACACCTGATGGCCTCTATGAATTCAAAGTAATGCCATTCGGATTATGCAACGCTCCGGCCACATTCGAACGCATGATGGACAACTTACTTCGACACCTTAAGTGGACGACGTGTCTTTGTTATTTAGATGACATTGTTGTTTTCTCGAAAACATTTGAAGAACATCTGAGTCGCCTGTCAACGGTGCTGAAGTGTGTTCAGACTGCAGGACTCCGCCTCAATCCGAAGAAGTGCCTCTTCGTCGCCAGAGAGATAAAAATCCTGGGGCACCTGGTCAACGGAGATGGCGTCCGCGCTGATCCAGATAAAGTAAGGGCAGTCATGGAATTTCCAACTCCTCAGCACATTCGTGATGTGAGAAGCTTTCTTGGGCTGTGCTCATACTTCCGGCGTTTCATAAAAGGATTCTGTAACATGGCACGTCCACTGCAAGAACTTTTGCAGGGAGACGCCAAGTTTTACTGGGATGAAATTAAAGAAAGATCTTTCCAGGCACTTAAGGAGGCTCTAACTTCCGCACCAGTTCTAGCCTTATACGACGAGAATGCAGAAACTGAACTTCACACTGACGCCAGCGGTTATGGGATCGGTGCAGTGCTTGTGCAAATTCAGGAAGGTGCTGAGAAGGTGATAGCCTATGCATCAAGAGTATTCTCTAAGCCCGAGATAAACTACTCTACAACCGAGAAAGAATGCCTCGCAGTTGTCTGGGCTATCAACAAGTTTCGTCCGTATTTATTCGGCAAACCTTTCACCGTCGTAACAGACCACCATTCTTTATGTTGGCTAACCAGCTTGAAGGATCCATCAGGTCGACTAGCAAGATGGGCACTTAGACTTCAAGAGTACGACGTCACGGTGGTATTCAAAAACGGACGCAAACACAAGGATGCCGACAGCCTTTCAAGGAATCCTTTAATAGAACACAACAGCATGAATGGAATTTCAGCCCTCGCTGAATTAGGTGACGTTGCAGCTGAACAGAGGGAAGATTCAGAGTTATTAAGAACCATAGACGCCTTGGAGAAAGGAGAACCGGCCAAAGGAGGGTTTCAATTGATAGATGGGACATTGTATAAGAACAACTACGATCCACTAGGCCCCAAGTGGCTTCTGGTCGTTCCAGCTCATCTCCAGCCAGCTATTCTCAAGTATTTCCACGACGCTCCAATATCCGGTCATCTGGGATTTGTGAAGACCCTGGACCGAATCAGACGCAGGTATTACTGGAAGGGTCTCTACCGATCTGTCAAGCATTATGTGAGTCACTGTAAAGAGTGCCAGCGACGGAAACATGTGCCGCAATTACCTCCAGGTCATCTAGTACCAATTCCACCTTCAGCAGTTCCATTCCACCGAATTGGGATCGACCTTTTGGGGAGGTTCCCGAAGTCGACAACCGGTAACCGATGGATAATAGTCTGCACCGACTACCTCACGCGCTACGCTGTCACCAAACCTGTGCCGACTGCAGAAGCTCCAGAGGTTGCAAAATTTCTAGTAGAAGACATTATTTTGAAGCATGGAGCACCACGTGTGATGATATCCGATCGTGGAAAGGTATTCCAGTCAAGACTAGTATCAGAGGTCATGTCAAGATGCGACGTTGTCCACAGGATGACAACTGCATACCACCCTCAGACAAACGGTCTCACAGAACGCTTCAACAAGACATTAGCCGATATGCTGTCGATGTATGTGGATGTTGAGCAGAAGGATTGGGATACAATACTGCCAGTGGTCACATTTGCTTATAATACAGCAAGGCAAGATACGACAGGCTTCACTCCGTTTTTTCTGCTCCATGGCCGTGAAGCTGAGACCACAATGGATACGCTGTTCCCATTCCAGCCGGACGACACTCAGGATGACTATATAAAACAGCTCATTACCAGGGTCGAAGAAGCAAGACAGCTGGCTCGCATACGAACACTGGCCACCCAGGAGAGGGACCGTCAGCGGTATGACGGCAAGCACCGACCTGTTGCGTACAACCCAGGAGATCTCGTATGGATTTTTACCCCTGTCCGGAAGGTTGGGCTATCAGAAAAGTTACTGAAGCGGTACTTTGGTCCGTATCGTGTCATACGCCGCCGGTCAGACGTCACATACGAAGTCGAGGATTATGAGCCGTCTTCGAAACGACGAAAGCGAAGGGACATTGTTCACGTCCTCCGCATGAAGCCTTACTACAATCCTGACGAGCAGCTAGGCACAACCAGCTTCTTGTTCAAGGACTCTGAGGACGGTTTGGATACTGAGGAAGTCGGACAGGAAGATAATAGTACAAACAGGAGGGGCCCTCCAGAACTGCCATACAGAGGACCCACGACAAGATCAAGATCCAGGACACTTCAGCGTGCCCCAAAAGAAATCTAACAGCGGGACGCTGTTTTCCTCAGGAGAGGGAGCAATGCCGCATGAACGCCAGTGTACCGTCTGCCAGCATGGCGCAGCGGGTAGCGTCACGAATTGCGGTACCGAAGGTCGCCGGTTCAATCCCGCCCACTGACAAAAATTATTTAATTCTGTTTATTATTTCCAGAAGATTCTACATGTTTCCTAAGGTCACTTGTAACTTCTACACATTTCATTTGTTAACTACTCTTGTAATCTCTAGTACGTTCTATCTGTGTATAAATAGAAGAGCATTCTGCCCAAGAGGCAGTCAGTGCTGCGTGTATGTTTGAGTTCTCAATAAACCTGTTCTCAGTTTAAGTGCTGTGTTCATTGACAAGTAACCTTCGAATTCACACCTGTCCCGGTTCCAACGCGACAATATACATTGCATAGTTGTCAGATTGGTGTACTCTTTGGAGGTATAATTTTGAGCATACAAGTTGGTTTATTAAACTCATTGAAGAAGCTTCAGTGATTTGTCTGCCCAAAGAATCTAATAGTAAACAGAGTTTTCCAGTTTTCACAAATGGTTGTAAAGTGTATTCAAGACACAGCTTGCACTTTAAAGCAACGAGTTTCCCAATTTTGAAGCAGGTGACACACTTTATCAGATTTCTGTTCTATATTAGTCACCAAATTTATCACCAGGTTCTTGTAAGTACAATAATACTTTCACCAGCAATTTTGCAGCAGCAGTTATTAAATACTGTTTTTATATGAACGGTTAGTCTTAGCCACTGCTAATATTATCTTTCACATCCTTGGTGTGAAGGTATATATTAAATACCAACTCGATATTCATTACCCATTTAAATTTTTTTTTTTTTTTTTAAATCTGCTTAACGTCTCTCTAACAGCGAGGTCTTTAGGGACGGGAAAGGATGGGGGGCAAGGAATGGGAAGGAATTCGGCCATGGTTTTTTGAAGGAAGCATCCCAGAATTTGCCTGGAGTGATTTGGGAAACCATGGAAAACCCAAATCTGGATGCCCAGATGGGGATTCGAACCGCCGTCCTCCTGAATGCGAGGCCAGAATGCTAGCCGTTACACCACCATGCTCGGTTTTTTACCCATTTAATCTATGCTAATCATATAATCATGATTGAATTGATTAACAGCAGAATCTGAATAACTGTGGAAACATTGTACCAATTGCAACGTTTCTTTGAACATAGATGTGTGTGTATGTAAAATGTATTTTGGTATGTGTTACTGTCTTGTTGTATGTTCTCATTTGAAGTTCCTCAACCAAATTGCAAATGTGATAAATTTGAAGTCACTGTTTAGTGCTCTGACAGCCCAAGTCTGTATTGTTCTCGCTGTCACATTCTTGAAATGTTGTCTGGTTTTAACAGATCAATTTATTAATAACTTGGTACTCATTGCATGTTGTTCCCCATGATCAATATCTTTTTTGCCATAGAGACAAATCATTTTGCCATAGAGACAAATCATTTTTCCACTTGAGACACACTGTAGAGCAGGGGTCCCCAAACTTTTTATCACGTCGACCCCCTAATAGAACCTTTGTCTTCTTATCGACCCCCATATTAAACGTTTAATAAAAACCAGTGCCGGATCTGAGGGGGGGGGGGGTGAAAACCGGGGTGCCAACTTGAAGGGAGCGGCAAAATCATGTTTGAAATGCGGCGATATAAGTTGCGGAAACCTATTTTTAGCTCTACTAGTACACTGGGCCACGACAACACTGAGTTTGGCCAACAATCGGGGCGGCGACAATAATGTGTTTGGCCGACAGTCGGGGTGGCGACAACAATGTGTTTGGCCGACAATTGAAGCGGCGACACTTGGGGTCAGACGGCAAAAATGGGGGCTCCAAATAATGTTGCAAGGGGCGGCAATCCCACAGTTTTTGCCCCGGCTCGAAAAATTCCTGGATCCGCCACTGATAAAAATTTTAAATCATTTTTAGCATTTCTGTTGCTAGGAAATAAAGAGACTTGCATAACAACCCAAAGAAAGTATATATAGTTCCCACACATTAAAAAAATCCACCCAACAACACCAACAGAAAAAGGAGATATTTTACAGTTATTATAATCGTAAAAAAATAATAACAAAATTATAGATAGATGGAAACTAGCCTATAACCGTGTCATAAAATGTAAAACACAAAATAATCATTGAAAATTTAAATAAATTATATTCGATGAAAAAACATCTGCCATTTTAAGACTACTATTGAATACATTAAAAATATGTTAACATACCTTTTTATTAAAGTAGTTGAAATTAGTGAGATGGATGGGTCTGAAGGGCAGCAACAAGATTACTGATGTTCTGTTGAAAATTGGTAAGTTTTAGTGGCAAACCACCACGGTTTTCCAATTTCAGTATGTTTCTCTGTTTTGTCAAAATAGCGTTCGCGTGGCTAAAGTCAGCTTCAACCATGTATGAAGTTGGGAATGCAAGTAAGAAAGGTTCGGCTTCTGCTTTGAGCTTGGGGTATTTTGTAGGGATATGTGAAAACTGCGACCAGTGAAATTTGCGGCCAACCTAAAATCTGCGAAATCTGCGGCCAATACCTCTTCTCTTTGTGTCATGCCGCGCCGTCCTAATCACTCTAAACGCCCCTAGACGACCCGACCTGGTCTCACTGAATCGTGGCCTGGAAGTTATTACGTGAACAAATCATTTTTTTTTTTTTTTTTTTTTTTTTTTAATAGACACGCAAATGTTTCACAGGTTAAGTATTCTTTCTTAGACTTTTTTTGCACTCGTTACTGAAAGCTGAATTTTTTGCTGATCTGCAACACTGTTCGGAAAATCCAGTGCGGTACTAACTAGATCGGAGTGGCCGAGGTAGTCTAGAGGCGGCCATACACGATCGCTCCATCCGTCCAAATGGAGCGACGCCACTCCATTATCGTGTCATCTGTGGGGAAATTTGATGCGGATGACGTTAACCCACAACTGCTGATGGTAGAATATTTTTTCCTAGTAATGTGAGGCAAAGGGAGATTTTGCATGAAATCTACTACGATTCTGTAAGTATCTGCCTCATTATTACAATTATTTTCTACGTCTTTTAAGTAAGAATAAAACTTGTATTTTAATAACAGTTATAAACTATAAAACATCTGTACTGTCAACCTGCTGTTTATAAACATTGGCTACAAACGCAGCAATCCGCTCAGAGCGCCGGTGGGGCGGCTTTTAACAATACAACCAGTTTGATCCTATTCTATAATAAACATGCCGCTACAGCATTGTTGAGAATTCTGGCCGCAGATTTCACTGGCCGCAAGTTTCACTGGTCGCAGTTTTCGCGACACCATTTTGTAGCAATATTGTTATTGCTCCAAAATTCGCTGAGATTTTTATTTTTAAACAATGCTTTAGCTTCCAGATCTACTCATATTTCAATCAGTTCATCTTCTAAGCCAGTTTCATTACCTTCATTATCAATTTTAACATCAAATGGAGAAGCAAACCATTCAGGAACATGCATGTTCTCCAAGTCTTCGAAACGTGATTTGAAGTCTTCTCTTAATTTATCGAGATGTTTAATATATACCTCCAAATCACGTTCGGGTATCTCTTCATTTTTTTTTAGTAGTCGAAAGTTTGAAAAATTTTTAAAATCTTTACTTGTCTTTGAAGATTTTAACAGGTCCATTTTTAGTTGAAAGGTCATTATAATTGTTCGAGCTTGAACTATTGTAACATTTTTTCCTTGCAAACGCTTCTGCACTTTGTTAAATTTCAAATAAAGATCTGCCAAATAGAACAAATGGTTCTTGCACTATTTTAACTCGTCACGTAGTAATGGATCCACATTCTTAAGAAACTCTGCAGACGAGTCGTACAAGTCAACAAGCCTCTGCAAACTATCACCTCTTGACAACCACCTTACCTCACTGTGCAAAATTAATTGATTGAAAGGTTCATCATTTTCTTCACATAACTTCACAAACAGTCGGGAATTGAGAGCATGAGCTTTAATTTTATTAATTGACCTAATGCACACTTTTAGAGTATCATGCAGCTCGCCACACAATTCTTTGGCTACAAGATGCTGCCTGTGTAGGACACAGTGAATGGTACGTACTTTAGAAACCTTTTCTTTCAGAAAGACGAAACATCCTCTATAACGGCCTACCATAGCAGGTGCACCGCAAGTAGCTACTGTAGTAATATTCCCGAAAGGAATGTTGTGCTTGTTCAAATAATCTTGCTAACATAAAAACATTGTCTCATCTTTTGAATCAGTTTGAAGATATTTAGCAAACAGAAATTCATTAACAGTGTCATTCATGGATGGACTATGGAACCTAACATAAGCCCTGAGAAGATTGTAACTCCCGAAAGTTGATTCGCCAAGTTGAATAGCAAATTTACAATGCTGGAGCTCAGAGGTCAAAGTTCTATCCACATCGTCGGTCATTTCCTCTATACGTCGCTGCACAATATTTGCACTCAATGGTATGCTATAAAGAACTGCCTGTTGCTACTTGTTGCTAACAACAGATATCTAGACTTGGAAGGAATAATAATTACATCTAAAAGTTGCCTATTCAATAGAATTAGATAGGAAAAAGATAAAAAAATAAGTATCTAAATTTAATGGTTTTCTGTACATTACGATATTTTCTGTGTAAAGGACAAAATCTACATTTAGACATACAATGAATACATAGAGTGGAAACCATACTAGAGTTTAACAGTGCAACTTGTGTATAATGAACCAGCAGCGTTCAATTTACCCCCCCCCCCCCCAACCTCTGTTACTTTACGACTCGTCGACAAGCTGGTCATTAGAGGCGGGATGGAACTGCGGACAAGTAACTGGAATGAATTCGCCCATGGCTTTTTGGAGGAATCATCCCGGCATTAGCCCTGAGTGATTTGGGGAAACTATGGAACACCCAAATCCGGATGCCCGGACGGGGATTCGAACCGGCGTCCTCCCGAATATAAAGTACTTAAATACCCGAAGTAAATAAAAAATAAAGTTTTAATACTTGTTGAATTAATCACGTAACTTAGCTAAAATAAAATAATTGTAATGTTGAACTTTTTTCATATCCCAAAGACTTGACCTTAGAAGAGACACAATTCATAAATTGGTCTACATTCGTTTCTTACAGGGATAACCACTAGCTAACCAGCAATGCGAGTGAAGAGTAAAGCGGCGAAATCAAACAGTTTGAACGCTAAGCTTTGCTCCATTATTACCTCACCGCTTTGCGCCCCAGTATGAGTCACCGCAACAATCCAATTGGTTTATTTGTTTTAGCTGCTTTGTTCTTCGCTCTCGTCGTTGCTATGCTCTCCGTTCCAGTATATTTTCTCCTTAACACATACCTAAAGCGACGCAAGATTCAGTAAAACTCAATTCATAACTGCGGTAGTCAGTTATCGTGGATTTTTATTGGAATATTCCCATTTTTACCCTAGACAATTTAATTGATCCTCTTTATTATCAATCGACCCCCTTTCGACCCCCGTGTATTAATCGACCCCTGGAGAACTCTTATCGACCCCCAGGGGTCGATACCGACCACTTTGGGGACCCCTGCTGTAGAGCATCCTTTTTCTGTAATGTCTTGAGACTCCTCGCTGGATGCTCCTTTGCCAGATTCACAGCCATGATTTTCATGTCAAGTGGCACACTGCCCATACATAAGGTTTTTCCTCTCAGCTCATAATAGTTTTCCAATTCAAAAGATGGTTAGCTACATTCCAGGACAGGGACTTTGGCATCACTTCATGTTCCTACCGATGGGTATTTCTGTGTGTGATGACAGCTTGTATAATCCTACTGCATTGGTGAACCTCATCTCGTTTAGTAAGTCATCTAAATTCCCTCAATAATGTGGAATATCAGTTTTTATTACCTTAAAATTGGAGTGTCCTCTTGCCATTTCTTTCAATGAGCTCCGTAAAGAACACATAGTATTGCACAATTATAGTTTTGATTCAACTGTGGTAGACTCACAATCAAAAAACTCTGGTCTTTTACTTCTAGGCTGTTGCTCGTCCATGATAAAATTTAAAAAATTACCAAAAATTATTATATCAAATACGAAAAATTATACATTCTTATGTACTTACCAAAACTAAATTTTTTATGCTACACAGAAACTAACACTGTAATTTTGGGCAAGATTTATTCTTGGCAAAATGCATGACTGATGTCCTCAATAATTCACAATGTAATGATGTAGAATAGGTCTTTCAGCACATCTTTATATATGCGATGAAGACAACTATACCATTAAGGAGTTTTTCCTTCATATGCTGTGACAGGTTAAACACATCAATGGGTTAGAGTCTACTATCATTCATAGTTTGATACACAAGCAGCTGTCTGCACCAATATTCTGCCTTGTTAACCTATGAGTGATATTCTTCCATGTTGATATCAGAGTGAAGCATCATTCTATATGTAAATGAAGTGTCCTTTCTAAGAACCACACCACATGAGAAATAATCCTTCAACAATGTGGTTTTTATGCAATGTGCTTCATGTTTTTTGATAAATTTTATCTGTTGTAATCTCAAGGTGAGTATGTTGTAGCATAAAAGAGACAGGGTGATAAATTATTAACTGAAAGAAGTGTATGTCAATATGTAGAATACATTTTTTTTTTTTTTTTTTTTTTTTTTTTTTTTTTTTTTTTTTTTTACTAGCCTTATTGAGTATCTTTAGTAGCCAAGTCCCACGATTCGTTGTCAAAAATGTATTTACAACTATGCATGTGACAAAAAACAGGCATTTGTGAAAAAATAAATAAAACCGCACTGGGAGCATTGAACTTGGGACCAACCAAGCACCAGACTGGGAATGTAACCACTACAATACCGAGGTTGATGAAATATGATTATGTCTCTAGTATTTTCAGTTTGGCTCGAGATTATTAAGTTTGCAATTTTTCAAAACCTGTTAGTTTGCAGTCCCTTTATGCCCACTGGCCTGAGGACGTGCCCTTCCCATGTCAGTTAAAACCAGTTAGCCTGTCTCATATCCTGGAAATAAATACTACCCAATGCAATGCTTTCATATGGTTCACTGTATAGTACCAAAACAGCTACATCAGAAAAAAAAAAAATAATATGGCAAAAAAATATAAGCTTACCCTGCCAAATCGAATCCTCTATACTTTCTGGATTCATCCATTATGATGTATTAATTTTTTAAATTAATTTTCAGTTCATAAATTTTCCACTATTACTTCAATATACAAAATATTCCCGGCAAATCTGCTGCTTGAAGATTTCTCGGGCATGCTGCTAGATCAATTGATTGTTGTTCAACAAATTGTCAACAGCGTAACATGCTATCATCTTCAGGTTACGTCTGCTGACTGGCGTGAGGAGCACAGTATGAGAACGACAGCCATTCTGGATCCATGGGGGCGATATTTACACCCTTCCTCCCATATCCTCCACTCTCACTGCAGTGTGCTGGTAGTTCTGGTGGGGGTGTCACACTCCCAAGTGTCAAGCAACAGTCTTCATTCTGCGTGCCACCTTCATCACGCATGGTGCCCTGGCTTTAATGTTTTCGGAGCCACTTCATTGCTAGGTTCCATGCTTGGCTCAGTTGGAAATGATTGTCTTTGTTGATAAGATTCTTTGTATACACAGTCCCAAAAGTGGGATGTGTTTTTCAGAACTTTCTTGTCCTCATATTAGAAAGTATGCTGGTTTTCTAGACAATGTTCAGCAATTGCTGATTTTGATGGCTGCTGTAGGTCTGTGTGCCGTTCATGTTTCATGCCCCATTCTTCAATTGTGTGAATGGTCTGTCCGACATATGGATCAGGTTTCTTTAGTCCAAGATCATATTTAAACGAGCGTAGAAGTGCTTTAGTCTTGGCTAGTAAGTGGTAAACGCACTTGATGTTGTCGGAATAGAATTCTGTTAACTTTGTTCAATACATTGCCGGCATATAGGATGTAGTTCTTGGTTTGTCTTCCTCATCTGATGATTCTCAAGTGGTCTTCTGCCTACAACAGCCACCAAATTCAGCATGCTTTCATCCCGTGCGCTGGCAATTTATCGAGTAACGTTGGCAGAATTCTACGCTGACACTGCATCAAGGGTGTTTCTACGATATGCACCTCTTTTTTTAGAAAAGGCTATAAATGTATTTTATTCATATAAGGATAGGCACTGCATAATTAATATATTAAATACAAGAAATGACCTTAAATAAAGGATATCAACCACAAAATTAACATAAACAAAAGATTCAAAAACTATATTGTATTAATAGTTGCAATAAAATTATGCCTTAATAACTATTTAACCAATCATAAACATCCATATGTTAATCTCAATTAGAACCTACTGCTGGTCTTCGTTCCTCTTCTGACTGCTGAGGAGGGAATATCTTCTTATTGTAAGTAAGCCAGTGAGAAGGTCCCTCAAGTTTCTTGCCCCATGCACATACTGTGCAGCTTGTGTGGAAGTTTCCAAATTTATACAGAACAGGTGAGGCATTCTTAGCAAAGGCCAACATACTGAAATAAATAAACAGAAATTCTTTCACTGAAAAAATTTGCATGAACTTTAAAAACAATTCTGGTACAAAATAAATTGCATGGAATAGTTTTCTAACAAAATTGTGTGGTGAACATGGTATGTTCATTCATAATACGTTTTAGATGGCTGTGGAAAGAATGTAAATTATGCCTTTGTCTTAAGTATTTCCAACATTACTCTGAAATGTCAGATTCAGATTGATTACATCGGTTTCAAAACGTGTTTCTCCCTCTGAACTTCAGTTACCTTGTTTTTTTTCCCTACTCTACTAAAAAATACATATTCTTTTACCATTACCTACTCTCTGAATTCATTAATATATATTACTAGACGACCCGTGCGAAAATTTCACTAATAAAATACAATGAATAGTGAAGTTAAATGCTTTTAATATAATGATAAGTAGAATCACACTTTTGTAACAAATATTTATTTGTTTAGCATGATAGGTACGCATCAAAACATGTTACGAAACAGTTAGTAAAATTTAAAACACACTGTATGAATGACAAAATGTCACTGACTTTAACAGATTACAACCAACCTGAACAAAATACACACAGCATATCAACATCCCCGAGATATGTGCGTGAATAAAATGTATACGTTGGAACTGTATAACAAAATAAAAATATTTCCATAACAGAAAAAAATATCCGAAAAGCTACTTATTGTATAAAAAAACAGTTTATTGAGAACTCTGTGATATCATACAGGCGACCACTTAAGTATCAAATTCCAAAAATTGTTTTTTAATATATGATATTACCTAATTGGAGCCTTAATCTTTAAGACGAAATGTCATTTATCGATTACGGTTAGGTATCGAAGGATATAAATGGCTCATAATAATTTTTTAAAAAAATTGTAGAAATAATATTGGTACTTTTGCCCTTTAGCGGTCGAATTCCAAAAAATTACTTTTATAAAATATGGTGTGACCAAATCGGATGCCTTAGTCTTAAAATGATACCTCATTTATCGATTTTGGTTAGGCATCAAGTGAGGTAAAGAAGTTTTAGAAATGATATTTTCGCCCCTTAAGGGTTGAATTTGAGAAAGTTCTTTCTTAAAATATTATGTGACCAAAGCAGATACTTAATATTTTAAACAATACCCCATTTATCGATTTCAGTTAAGTATCAAGGGAGATAAATGGTTCGTGATGGAAAAATGTGTTGTAGAAATATTAATACTTTTTCGCTTTAAGGGTCAAATTTTGAAAAATTCCTTTCTTAAAGTATGCTGTAACCAACCTAAGACCTTGAGAAGACCTGTTTTTAAAATGATACCTAGTTTATCAATTTAGTTTAATTATCAAGGGAGATAAATGACTCGAGACACAAAAACGCATTTTAGAAACACTGATATTTTTGCCCATTAAGGGTTCAATTCAGGAAAAAATCCATTTTTAAAACATGATGTGACCACAGCAGAGACCTTAATCTTTAGAATGATACCTCATTTATCTATTTCGGATATATATTAATGGAGATAAATGGCTCGTGACACAAAAATACGTTGAAGAACCATCGATACTTTTTCCCTTTAAGGGTTGAATTCCAAAAAAATTCTTGTATAATGTCAACAAAGCTGAGATATTAATCTTCATAATCCTACTCCATTTATCGATTTCGGTTTTATATCCAGGGAGATAAATGGCTCGATACATAAAAAACGCATTTTTAGAAATATTGACATTTTTGCCCATTAAAGGTTGAATTACAAAAAATTCCTTTCTTAAAACATAATGTGACCATGGCTGAGACCTTAATCTTTAATTTGGTACCTTATTTATCTATATTGGTTAAATATCGGTGGAGATAAATGTTGACACAAAAATGTGTTGTAGAACCAATGATACTTTTTCCCTTTACTGGCTGAATTCCAAAAAATCTTCATAATCCTACTTCATTTATCAATTTTGGTTAGATATACAGGGAGCTAAATGGCTTGAGACAAAAAAACGCAATTTAGAAATATTGACATTTTTGCCCGTTAAGGGTCGAATTATTAAAAATCCCTTTCTTGAAATATAATGTGACCACAGCAGAGCCCTTAATCTTTTTTAATATGATACTTCATTTATCTACATGGGTTAGATATGAAGGGAGATAAATGGATCGTGACTAGTGTTGTAAAAAAACAGTTTTGTTTTAACTTAAAAAAAAAAAAAAAAAAAAAAAAAAAAACACTTTTTTTTTTACAACTACCAAATCTCAAATTTGTAAGGCATTTATCGTTTAATATGACTGTTGTAGAGTTTACACTAAGTACTCGTCTTAATTTTTAAATCTACTATATTTTTCTGGTTCAGTTAAAAAGAAAATTACGAAAATATTGGCAACATTGCCTGAAGTTTTCTTTTACGAATGGGGACTTCCCGAAGAGGCTAGGTTGCGCGAGAAGGAATCCCCGTTGTTTGGTTTGATACTCATTATTTGAACTAGTGCTACCAGCCCTACGATTTATCTGTAGACCTACGGATCTTTTCAAAAATTAGGAATTTTAAATTTATCTACGGTTTTTTGCCTTTTATTACTTATCGTGCTTTCCTTATATTCGTATACTTGTTAAACTCTCAGCGTATAGTGATACTAAGTCATTAAATTTTCAGTAATTATGAATCGTTTCCTTGCAACCGTTGGCATAAACCAACAATTGAAAAAGAAATAAAGCTCATATTTTGTGTGATAATAGATTTAAATTCAAACTTAAAAGACCGTAATACAGAATTATCGGCACCGTTTTTATGCACAGTGTGTACTTTGCTCACAATTTAAAACTGCAATCTCAAAATCTTTTGCGTACAATACAAGAACAACCAGTAAAAGAATATTTAACTATTTCTGAAGTTATGGATCTAGAGGAGACAGAAGAAGAAACAGAAAATTCCGACACCGACCAAACTAGTGTTGGTAGTGCTGATACTAGTGAATGTTACCTATAGAGATACACTTATGAATCATTATATGATTCAGTAAAATTTAAAACACAGATGTAAATGTAAGTTCCGTAAATAAAATTATAATTTATCAAATATATTGTTTCTGAAGGGGAAAAAAAAAAATTTAGGAAAAAAATAAGGCTGCTAATTTTTCTCCATGTGTTTTTTTTTTTTTTTTTTTTTTTTTTTACAAAGCTGAAAAAAAAAACATTCCTCATTTTATATTTCACATACTCTTGGTCATTCTAGTTTAATCAAGTTGTGTTGTTTTACAATTTCTGAAAGGAGAGAGAGAGAGAGAAAACAAACATTTCTGTATATGATAGCTGGATCTTAATTAATTAAGCCACAATAAATCAAACATTCCTATATCATAACAATCATTATTTCATTAATAGAAAACATTTGCAATTACATCTTCTAGTCATGGTTATATTGCAATCATGAAAATTGTAAAACATGCTTTTACTATATCAATCACAGCAAATTTTCTAATTTCTTTAATTTACCCTAGAAAATCTGTTCACATTAGTATATTCATTACTTAAAATTTCTTTAATGGTTAAAATGCCATCATTCACTAAAGACAGAATAGTCATTAAGAAATTTCAGATGAGAACAAATCCCATGGCAGATAAATAGAGATCTGTTTTTTTTTTTCCTTCTTTTTTTTTTTTATTACACTTTAAAGTATGTAGTATTTTATGAAACTACTTCTTTTTATTTGTATCTTGTATTCTCACCAACATCAAATAAGAAATTTTCTCATACATCAAAAATTCTCACACTAAGCCCAACATTCAGTTAACTGAATACAATGTATTTCAACCAACCATACATCATTATAAATTATCAATTACATACATAATGCCAACATCAACAATTAATTTGCATAGTTATTAGATTCTTAAATGCATATTATCTTCTGCAGTTTCCTAGCTATCGTGACAAAATGTGAATCACATGCTTCTTACTTCACCTCAGAAATCTGATCATACATTGTTGAAATTCAGTATAGTTCTTACAGTATTTCGTTACATATAAAGGCAAAATTTTACGAAATAGCCACTTTCATGACTATGCAACAAGAACAAATGGAGGCTGGAGAAATAAATAAAAAATATGGGAATACATAAACTAATAAATCTACCACTGATGTATGTTGTCCCAATGAACGCAGTGAACCCTTCTATCATCAGACTATCATAAGGTACAAGCAAAGACGGGATTGGGGGGGGGGGGGGGCTGCATCCACTCATCTCAGCACTACGTATGGCATGATCAACCACAGCCAACCAGTGAAAAAAATTTACCAGCTAACTCAGTTGCCTGACAGCACTCTTCATGCCACATTTACACTCTCGTCTCACATTCCGGCCCGTGACTCAATGAGATATTCGTGCACGAGTGCAGACACAAACCGCTATTTACACTCTTGTGCTGTTTCAAATGCTGAATCAATGTGATATTGTAAACAGTGTATTTTATCAGGCATATTACTGTATTACTGAAACCAGGACAATAAAGGAGTAGGATGTCAGTATGATCCAAGCAAGTTAAATGAAATTTCTCAGTTACTAGAATGCAAGGATAAGGAATGAGAAAATTGGAGAGACAAAGAAAGAGAAACCCTGCCAGACAGTATAGAGACAGTAAGACTCAAATGGTATGGACATGGAACATGTTGATAACAGAGATTTGGTTGAAGAGAGAAGAAAATGGAGAGGTCATGTGCAAAGCAAACCCAGCCACATATTTAATAAAATATTAAACTGTTCTCGGGCATTCATGGAATGTTTCGAGGGAGTCTGTCTCTGCTCTCATTTTCAACAAACTGCAATAACTGTTTGTTTTGGTGGCGCCATGGCAATGGTCGAAGACAAAAGTGAACTCAATTCAATAATGTCATCCACTCTTCTGCCTTTTACCTATGCGTAGCTGCTTCAACATTTTGATAGCTGGGTTCCAGGCCACACTAAGCTCGTATTCAGCGTCCCTTATGACTAAGTGACTAACTAATCAGTTGTCAACAGGGACACTAGATTCCAGCTTAGTATGGTTTGAACCCAGCTATGAAAATGTTGAACCAGCTACATAACAGTAAGGGATGGAAGAATGAATCATGTTATTGCGCTGGGTTGACTTTTGTCTTCCACAGTTGCCGCGACACTGCAAAAACCAATTGTTGTTTCAAAATAAGATGGGCTCCCTCAAAGAGTCCTAGGAATGTGACAAGCAGCAAAAAGCTTCTTATATCTAATAAAATTGTAAAATATGGGATATCTGTAGAACAACTTAGAACATTCACCAATTGGCCACGAGAGAAGCAAGAAAGGAATTCGGCCATGGCCTTTTTAAGGAAGCATCCCAGCATTCGACTAGAGTGATTGGGGGAAACCATGGAAAACCCAAATCTGGATGCCCGGACAAGGATTCAAACCCACATCCTCCCTAATGTGGGGCCGGAGCATTACTGCAAACCACCATGTTCAGTATGTATGTTTGCAACGTTAGATTTATTGGTTAGAGATTTGCGAGCACTGAAAATGCTAAATGCAAAAATTGCTGGAATTGATATCTCATACACTTTCTTTACTTCATTTTGAGGTATCTTATGTTTGGTTTTTATCTCTTCTAGCTTTCATTACAAAACATACAGCCTTACTCGAAGCTGAGTCTGGGTCAAGCGAATTAATGTACACCTAAATCAAAGTGTACTTACGTACTCCCTGCAGAAGAGTATAGTGCTGAAAGTCAGTTCAAAGATTTCAGGCTTCTATAGATCTTTGTTTACGTTCAATGTGATCTGTCTCACTTTAACTTTTACAGATTACTGCTCCTTAAATAATTCTATATCAGTTAATTTGTAACAGGTAATAATGTTCTTGCTTTGATTTAAATGACTAGTAAAATAAATAGTTAACACTGAATACTCCGAGTATCTTATACTTAAGAGTAGGAAAACATTCCCGCTAATCTGTATCGGTCAGACTTTAGTTTGCCAGCTCTACTTACCAAACTCCTTTAAATATAAAATGTGGATGCCTTTTAACCCTTTAACTGCTACGGTTTGCTCAGCCGAGCTCTTGCTGAGTGCTGCTTTGTTTACGCCTAAGCTGTTTACCTACGCTGGAATGCCGCATTCGACCGGACCGCTGTGTACTGAATACGTCTGGAGCGTTGTGTGTGACGTTCTTCTGCTGTCGCTCTGTGATTTGAAACGCCAGATACAAAATAAATGCTGTTAATATAACATCTAAAGTTTTTCAGTTTAAAGCTCCTCTAAAAGTGAATGTCTGCGTAAGCAAACATGCAGGTACTTCATACACTAAATAGATATTACAGCAACTGAAATGTTTTTAGTTTGCGAGCGTAGTAATTTATCTGGAGAGAATACCTTTCCGAATACCTTTCACAAAATCTGCACATATTTTCCAACCTTTTTGACCCGGCTATGGACCGCCACTGGCAAGTTAAAAATATGTTTTTATATTTTGTTTAGTTTTAGAGGCGTATAAATGTAATATAATTATTACTCTGCAGTTACCCATGGTTAATTATTCCTTTTGTGTGATAAGCCTTGAAAAATGGTATAACACACAGTGGTACATTACATGTTCTGCATTGGTTTCTTGACGCACTTTCTGTTTCGAACATACAGCGCATATACGCACTGGCGTGCTCTTTTTTGAATTTTCAATATGAATGACATTTGGAAAATGTCTCCCAGTAAATCCTTGGGGAGCGTGCACAAACCACGTAGCTCCATTTTGGCCTCCTGTGAACCCCCCCTCCCCCCCACTTAGCCCTACGTGGCTTTTGCCTATACCCCCCCCCCCCCCGACGTAGCACGTAGCTTTTTTTCCCTTTTCATTCCAGAAGGCATTTTGTACCGTTTTCTCTTGTCAGACTATTGTAAATTACATCCGGAGATAATTAACTGTGGGAAATAAATATTCACATGCTGTTGTGAGTTCAGTTCCTCATTTTAAGTGTGAAAAATGTTAAAAAAGGAAAGCTACGTGGCCTGGCTCGGAACCCCCCTCCCCCCACGTAGCCCAGCGTAGCCTTCCAGCTAACCCCTCCCCCCCCTGGACCGAGCCACGTGGTCTGTGCACGGTCCCTTGACGATATTCTTTATCAGAGCGTCTTCCATTGCTAGGTTCGTTCTTGGTATATGCTTCAACAACGGGCGTCCATAAATTACGTGAGGTGAAATAGGGGGGGGGGGTTCCGGCGAAATTTTACCAAGGGGGAGAGGGAGGTCTTGTTGGACTGTAGAGCTAAAAAAAAGGCCTTCAAATGACGCGAAAGTAGATTTTAGGGGGGTATTTCCTTGAAAAGTGCAGCTTTGGAAGGTTGAGACCTAAAAAAATAAAGGTCTCAAAAAGTTGCGAGGGCAATTTCTAAGGACGGGAGGGGGGGGGGGGTCCCACTCGAACCAGGTCTCATAAGAGGGGGGGGGGCCGGAAATCCGGAAAAACACTTCACGTATTGTATGGATGCCCCTTACCAGAGACAGATGAAACTCTGCAACTGGCATTTTTCGTCCGGTTACTACTCGGCGAAGAGCGTGAGCATTTAAAAAGCAGTATTCGAGAATGAGAAAAAAGAACTTTTTATACCATTTCATAGCGAAAATATAGTGTGAACCGATTCTCGCGTATCTGTAGGTCTCATCATCAATAGATATATGAACTTCTGTTAGAAATATCAGGAAAAATGACAAACTGCTGGAATGTTAACGTAATCCACACTTGTACCCCACAGTTTAATCGTCAAGCGCATGCGGTCAAACGTGTCATTAAAGCATTCTCTTATTCCACACATTTCGCTCTCACTATCTGTAGCTTCAAATTCTGAAGAATTTTCACTTGTGGAGACAAATGATCATTTTCCACTAGCTGATGTACACGGCTTAGTACTATTACTTCGAGATCCTGTCAAAGGGTCATCACTGTGATCCATATCAATGACATCATATTCATTGTCGCTTCTAGTAAGAATCTCCATGATTTCTTCCATTGTACAAACACGACGGCGTGCCATTTTCTAAGCGAAAACTAAAAGGAAAAGAGCAACACAAATTAGATCGCAGCTGCCAACGCTCAAGGGTCGAATAAGGAAAACAACTAACCACCCTGGGTGGAAATATGGCTTCATGACGAGGCCGCTAAGAGGCCTGCGCGTTAACGCGCGCAGAGCACACAGGGACCTGAGCGGCTGGACATGTATACATGTCCAGAGCACAGACAGGGCGGCAAGGCGGCGCGTGTATACACATCTGGAGCACAGATAGGGCGGCGAGGTTACGCGTGTATACACGTCTAGAGCAGTCAAAGGGTTAAAGGTATCTCAACTTGAGAATACCTTTCTGCTTCCATTAACAGAAGTGGATGGTGGATTAACCTGAACAATTTTGCTATGCTGCAAACCCTGTGGCCCACTCAATGTGCATCGTTCTTTCATTTTTCTAATATATGTTTGGTTTTATTTAAATTAAAATACATTTGCTTCTAAGTCCAGAGGAAGCACGGGTCAATTGGTGTGGAGCAACCTCAACCAATTCAATACATTTTTTTTTGAAACTGCTTAATGTCTCTCAACAACGAGGTCTTTAGAGACAGGAAAGGATGGGGGGGGGGGGGCAAGGAATGGGAAGGAATTCGGCCATGGCCTTTTGAAGGAAGCATCCCGGCATTTATCAATTCAATACAAATGTGGCAAGTGTCTTAGAGGTTATTGCTAGGTAGTGGTTCACATCACACCCCTCTCCCTTCCCCTTATCACTTCTGAGAGATCTGATCCAAGCATGTGATCCCAGTATATATATATATATATGAGGCAGTCTCCGGGTGCACCCACTTCTCATAATGTTCTCTTGTTGAAGAAGGGTTTTTTCCCGAAAATTACTTTATTATTTGTGTTTGTGTCTTTTCTGTGTGTTCGCGCCCCACATCCATCATCTAAAGGTAAGTGGTGGCTCATTTGCCTATCCTAATTTGATTCCTATATATATATATATATATATATATATATATATATATATATATCTCAAGATCCTCACACAAGTAACACAATGTGCCACTATTAAGAACTACAATCATACCTGAAGCCTGTATAGAACTTGCAGTGTTAAAAAATTGACAGCACTCACCATATCCCTGCCAGAGATGCACCAGAGCATACATGAGCACGTCATTTGATTCTTACAATTTTTACATCCTCATTCATATGCAATTGAACAGTAGTTTCAAAGTTTTTATAATGAAGCAAAAGACCAAATGAAAATCCTCATAATTAATTTAGGCTCCTGCTTGAATAATCAATTACACTTATAATAATCTGCAATGAAATTTGCAACAATAACTAATACCAACACGATTTAAACATTTGAGCAACTAATTCCAAAATACAGACTTCTAAAGAAAACATCCAATAACTATTGAATTTGCAAAAAGAGAATGAATAAACATTGCATTCTAGATAAGTTGTGAAGAAGATAATGGTGTCACCACAGTCACATTCCTAACCATTACAGAAAAGAAACTAATATTCTATTAAACATGACTGCAGCAATTCTTCTGGATGGTTTTGAAACATGGTCATAAAACTAGACAGAAAAACAGTTTTGATGGAAAGTCACAGGATGGAAAAATATTCTCCATATGCAATCTAAGAAAATGTAAAATGAGTAACAGGAGTTGAGGAAGAAATATGATATCTCAGCTGTGGTGGCCCACAGGGTTTGTTAGTAAAATATTAAGGCATTGGTGATTTCATACAACACAAGCTTCAAGCAGGTCAATTGCAACAGTAAAAAGAAACAAACACTGTCAGGGGAATGTGGCGAGTAGCTTGAGTAGGTCAAACAGTCAACGATTTAAGCAGTGCAACAACTTCATTTGGAAAAAGGATGGGAGGACACGGGACATAGTCATTAGTCGAAAAGCCTCCCCACCCTCAGGAGAAAGTGGGGGGTTGTCAAACAAAACCAGAGTGCAGGGGCCAGAAGGAGGTCAATCGTTGGTTGGTGCTAGAATATTCTTAGTTATCTTAGGATCTTCTGAGCAGCTCTGGACTCAAGGGGTCTTAGGGCTGAGCACAGTTGGAGACAGCCAGGCAGAGAGAGATGGCAGCTTAAGCATCACGACGGAATACCAGCAAGCAGGTGAGAAATAACTATGTTGGCAATGTAGACGGGACTCACATATTATGGCAGTTAGCAGACTAACGGGCTCTGACATTAGTTGCAATAGATAATGGAATAGGTAATATAAAAGGGAACTGGAAGAATCAATCGGAGTAATACAGGCGATTATGTACCTTTGTAAATAAATGTGAATATTGTACATACCTTGCTGGAGTATAATTTATGTTTCTACTGCTCACATGACTTAGTGTCTTACCCACATATTTATGTACCTATTGGGAAGTGGCAGTGCCAAAGCAAAAAGATTCACCAAACCACCACACAGCTGATGGGAAAATTGGAGTAATGTATCTTTATATCAGAAAAGGGAGGGGGGGGGGGAAGTGACACAGCTATCAGTTTTTTGAGGATGATACCAAAGCTGGGAAAGGATTGTGGTAAGGAATGGGAAAGAAATCAAGTCATGATCCATATGAAGGAACCATCCTGGCTTTCATCTGGGAAACTGTCATTGCATGGTTAGATCAAACCCTCAAGCAACTGAATTCCATGTACCAGTTTTACCACTCACCCAAGAGAGTCAGTAAGGTCATAATATGCAAGAAACAGATCACCTAAAAAACCTAAACAGGCTGGAAATCAAAACAAATCAGGGTTCATTTTGGTCTTTCTGTACCAAGTGTCCTAATATTTTTGTTACAACAAAAATATATCATAGGTATTTAACATTCAAATGAAAATTATGATTTGACACAGACATAATCGTGTATTGTAAAATTACTGCTGGGTGTCTTCACAATGAGAACAGCTCAAGAAAATTTGACCTGAAAATTTGTGTCCTATGGTGATATTATTTAAGAACATATAAATGCAAAACATATATTAATTTTAACCTAAAACTACCATAATGTTAAATGACAACAGATTGCTGGAAGCCACACTTGCATCTGTGGCATCAAAAAATGACAGGCAAAATGAGTAATATGTAATGTATAATTGCTGTACAAATCTTAAGAAGTGGTGAAAAATTTTAAGCCAACAACAAGAAATACATTTTTACTCGAGGCTGCATTTCTCGTTTAAGAACTTGTCTGAAAATACGAACATTCTGAACCATTTTAGTCAATTAGAGGCTATAATACGCACACACATTCCAAATAGTGACAGTGAAAACAAGGAAGGATATGGAAAGTAACCTGTAAGTTGGCACAAATGAAAGTGTAAGGGCCAGGAGAATAACAAAATTGTGAACACACTTTACAATATTTGCATTGATGCTGACTGGAAATGTAGCTAGTGAATAGATTCTTTCTTCTTCTTCAACACCTTTTCCCAACACTAGTAGTTGGCTGCCTTTGGAGAATTTTACTCATCATTGGCATGGTCAAATTTGAAGCTTTGGTTTTACAGACACATGCTCTTGCTGAAGCCAAGAATTTTATACATACTTCCAGGGAGTACTACATACTAATGAAGTAAAATTTTGCCAATTATCTGCGAAATGTGAAACTATGTACTGTATGACAAGGGTTTTTTTTGTGAATTGTGTAGGTTATGAGGAAGAGATAGGGAACCATCCTGGCATTCACCTTGATAACTGCTTAAAACCCACAGTCAGGACGGCTGGTAAGCCTGGGCTTGTGCCTGGCCTCGTTGTACCTGCAATCCAGTATGCAGTGCCTCAGCAAACTGAGCAGCACTTACAGTTATCTACTGAATATACAATTATTATATTAATGCAGTAATATCCTCATATCGAGATTTTTTTGCGAGTCATTGAAATATTGATGGTTTTAAGAAATTTTGGCTTTTATCATACACTGATTTATAGCCTTATATAATAGAAGTATAGTATCCACTTTATGTGAACAAATTTTACTAATATGTCTTACAGGCCATCTGTCCCATTTATGGGGACCACAGGTTAACCCTTGAAAAAAAGGGAAATTTATAATTTCAATTATATATTTGTATAAAGGTACTTGAAATTAAACACACATATTTTTTTCAAATTTTTTTGTGCTAATTACTAAGCCGGTACTTATAAGTACCGTCAGGGACTTTGTGTATCACATGATGTACAGAAATAGCAATTGAAATCAATTATGTTCATATTGGTATGAAATATTTGCCTCACGATATTAAAAAAAAAAAAAATATTTTTGCTCATTCAGACACAAACGACATTGTAGTGCAACATTTGGAATGATGTTTTTACTGTATTTTCTTCGTTCTACATACTTCACATCTTCATCAGATGTTTACAATTTAGGGACAGTTTCCAAATCTTACATTGTATTCATAGTAATGTACCACTTGTTTTTTTTTGGTCTGTATGCTGAAAACATAGAAAATTAATTTTTTCGGCAATTTCACGCAGAAATTTAAAAATAAATGTTGTCATTGTCTGATTTAATCATACAGCAATACATCAACAGGCTTATCAATGCAGTGGACACTGGTATTGTCGAATTATATGGTGGTAAATACAGTGGTACTTATAAGTACCGTCAGGGAGGAAAGGGTTAAGAAAAGCTGTTTTAGACTATCTAAGAACAGTTAATGCTAAAAGGTATAAAACAATTTATTTACAAGAAGTTGCTGATGTAATCAGTAAAAACAACCAAAAATGTCACATTATTTTTTATTACCACTAATGCCACATCTCAAATGGCAGCCAAGCAATTGATACTCTGACTGAGAAAACAATCAAATTAATGTCTCATTGCCCTTATTTGCCGGATTTATCAGCTCGAGAAAATGTACTTCCAAAACAAGAGTTGAAAAATATTTCAAGAATTGGTTTAAATGCATGAAAAAGTGAGGGAATGGGCAATAGAGAATATTAAGATGATTGGCAAGTTTTTAAGAAACGATATGAATATATTCGTAAGGCGCATCACTTTTTATTCTGAACCAGGCTGCATATCAACCTAACCACACCCAGCTGGGGGGTTCTATCATAAAGGTGGCACGGCAATTTGGTGATGGATTCTTATGTAACTCAATGAGACAAATCTAAAGGGAAGAGTAAAATTTTGATATCTCGGTAAGTTCTTCAGATCGTATTTAAATTGAGGTGCTAAGGTTGAAATGTGGCCTCGATCAGAAGGAATTTTTTTAAAAAAATCAAATCTGATGAGGATTCTTATGTAACTTGATGAGACAAATTGAAAGTGAAGAGTAAATTTTTTTTATATCTAGCTTAGTTCTTGAGATATCATATCTCAAATTCGAGGTGTTTAGATTAAAGTGTGGTATGGAACAGATTTTTTTTTTTTTGCCAAAGTCACAAGGAAGTACACACTAGACATGTGTAATGGATGTTATATTTTCTTACTATCAGTTTCGGTTAGGTTGAAAAAAGGTCTGGAAAAGTGTTGTCAAAGGCAGAAGGAATTATACATATGACTAATTTTTGGCATACGATATCTCAAGAACCAAGATGTTAAAAAAAAAGGTATCTTTCATTTTCGATTTGTATTGTCAAGTTACATAAGAATCCATCATCGAATTACAACATTATCGTAGAAAAGCCTCTCCTGATGTGGGTTTTCGGATACACGGTACAAAAAACATCCTACAGCAACTACCCTTCATCATAGAAAGCAGGTTGCCATGCGAAATATGTTAGAATGTTAGTCTCAGAAAAAGAAATTTTCCAGCTACACACAGACAAATGCTAGGCATCATGTAACATACTGAGAAGTACTACTTCGTCCCTATGTGCCACATGGACAACAAGAATGAAGGCTAAGAAACAATTCCAACAAATATCTCAGCATACTAATTGCTAAAAAGTTTGTATGCTTCTACCCACATTTTGAGAAATTTTAGGGCAGAACCAAGAAATCCATTCGAATTGAGAGTTCATTTTGGTAGCAATGGAAATAAGACACCATGCCGAGAAAGATATTTTTTTTCTTTTGGATGTACCGTCCATAAGCGAATGCAGCAGAAGTAGTTTTTGTTGGCACTATTTAGAGGTTTGAAGTACTATTTGCAGCTAATGATTGCTTGTGGTTGGTCGTGATGTATGGCAGTCAGTATTTTAGTGACTGATTATTTTACTTATTAATCACCATATTGTAGTTACTAATCGTTTACTGAGTAATAAAATTGGCCTGGAAATGTACTCGAATTATGAGAAAAGCCGCGGAAGCTATTCTTCAATCTGTTAGTCCCATATTAATCGATTTATATTTCAATCCATTCTCCTGCATTTCCTTGCATGGCTGAAATTTCTATAAAATATGATTTTGTAAATAACCATTTGCATTTATGTTGCAAAGTAGCCTGGACCACAGTAACAGTGATAGATACGATTTGAAAATTGGGTATCCACAACATCAAGTGCTATGGTTACGTTTCACTATGGTCCAGGCTGTATTATGACCTAAATGCTAAGGAAATATTTATAAAATATGATTTTGTCAATAATCGTTTGAGTTAAGGTTGTAATGCAGCATGTATCACAATAAAAGTGATAGATACGACATGGAAATTTGGTAATCACAATATCGTATGTGATGGTTATGTTTCACTGTGTCCAGGCTGCATTAAGATCTAAACACTAACGAATTCATTCTTGTACTACTGGTGCAAAATTAGACACCACCGTATGAGACATATTATCAGTGCTGGACCAGTACTGAAAAATTAAATACAGAACGTCGCCACATTGGCTAGTGCAATTAAAAAAAATAAGGTTTTTCACATCAAATATTGTGCAACAAGTTTTACGAGATAAAAAAAGTGTATTTTCACATGAAATCTTTTACAACAAGGTGAAATAAATATATTTAAACATTAAATTTAATGCCTTCTCCTACAAAATTTATTAGCAACTGTCCAATTAATGTGCAGCCAATAAGACACTGGAACTGAAGCATCACGGCCAATCACACGCGGCCATTAGCCGCTAACTGAACCGCACACCGCTAAATAGTGCCAACAAAAACTACTTCTGCATTCATTTATGGACTGTTCATCTAAAAGAAAAAAATATGTTTCCTGGGTGTGATATCTGATTTCTATTGCTACCAAACTCAATTTGAATGGACATCTCCTTGGTTCTACCCTAAATTTACTTCAGCGTATATATTTCATTGCTTTAATGTGGATTTCCCCCCCCCCCCAAAAAAAATAATACCACTTAACATACACATGTAACAAATTTAGACCAAATAGAAAGTTGCTTTGGAGTATGCTGCTATTGGACCAGAGCCTATACAATGTCAAACTCTATTGCCATCATCTTCATTCACCTTCAAAGATTTAGGGTAATATGGCTATCCCCAAATCTTCTGAAGCATTCAACTTACTTTATTTAAACACTTTCTTGGGTAGCATGATTTCTCCACGTTTTTTAATTTGGTACCATGTTTTTGTTATTATAAAATATAAAATAACTACTAGAATTTTATTAGTTTCAATCTATAAATCCATCACAGAATTTAAACATGTATATTGTACACCATTTTTCATCATTTTCAATAGGGTGTTAGAGTTTAGTTGATAAAATCATGCCATAATTATGGTATAAGTATAATATTATAGACAGAGCTATGTTACATACAAATGGCAAGTTTTTTGTGCTTAACGACTATTTTGCTAAAGGGAAAATTCTATATCAACATGTTGGATAGTAGTTTAGCGTAAGTTTTATTCATTGGTTCTTATGTACTTTTGTTATCTAGTTATTACTTATAAAGATTCAATCTAATTATATTTGTAAAAAAATTCAACAGTTAGTTGAGTTTAGAAATCTACAAGCTTAAGTTTAATTCATTGGTCTGTTCTGTCGGAAATAAAGTTGTTCTTTAATAATTTTCAAATACATTAAAATAACAATTACATAATATATTTTTTTAAATATTTCCTCATAAATAAGTGATTAGTTATTATTCACATATTAGCACTAAATAATATTTATCGACTTGTGAAATTCAATCTTCAGATTAATTTTGAAGTTTACAACAGTAAGTTTTATTTTTTTGGCATTTAAGTAGTTTTCAACTAGTTATTATTTACGACACGACTGAAAAGTTACCTAAATAAAAAAATCAGTTAAGCGAAGATTAATTTTTTCTTTTATTAGAATAGTAATTAAATTTAAGATATATAGAATTTTGTAATTCTAAAGGTTTGTTTGAAAGGTACCAGTAGGTATCGTTTTGAGAAAAGTCATGCCTGGAAAGTGTGGCGCCTGTCCCAGACATGTGGTGAATGGTTTGGATTGCAATAGGTTTAAAACATAATTTCACTGGGAATGTAGGGCAATGGGAAGGAGGGAATTAAATGAGACTCTTCAGTGGTATTGTCTGCTCTGTTTTATGGATGGGAAACTTTCAGATCAGGACGAAACGATCAGGGGGATGGGTAAACCGATCCGGGAATTGCTTGAGGCTCGGCCTGTGGAGGCTCAGCCTTTGTGGGCTCAGCCTGTAGATACTCAGCCAGTGGAGGCTGTGCCTGTGGATTTTTTAAACAAATTTTTACTTCTGTCCATATGCCTCGTCAACGTCAAGGCCATTAGAAGCAGGATGGAACTGAGGACAAGGAATGGAAGAAATTTGGCCATGGTCTTATTGAGGAAAGCATCCCAGCATTTGCCTGGAGTGGTTTGGGGAAACAATGGAAAACCCAAATCTGGATGCCCGGATGGGGATTCGAACCTGCGTCCTCCTGAATGCGAGGCCAGAGCAGTGCCTGTGGAGGCATTCTCTGTTGAGGGTCTGCCTTTGGATGCTAAAAGTAGAAATGATGGGTTTAATGAGGAGAGTGAGACGGATGGATGGGAACTAATAACAGATTGTAGGGGAAATACGGTTAACAGGATGAAGAAGTTAGAGACTGCAGAAATTGTAGGGAGAAATAGGTTTGACTTTTTACCAGAGTCAGATGGGGAAGAGCCTTGTGTAGATGTAGGAGTAGGTAAGGTGCAGCAGGTCTATAGGAACATATGTGTAGAAGGAAAAATAGGAAGAAAAAGGTTCTGCTGCTAGGTAGTAGCCATGGGAGAGGTGTAGGTCCTCTTCTGCAGGATCAATTAGGCACAGATTACCAAGTCACAAGCTTTTTCAAACCCAATGCAACATTATGTCAGGTAATAAGAGGATATAGGTTCACTTTGCAGGAATTTCACCCAGGACAATGAGTAGTGATAGTGGGAGGTGTGGGAAACAGTATTGATAGATATGCAAGTTACAGTATAGAGAGTGAACTGAGGAAGGTGGTGAAGGTGGCGCAGCATACCAGGATGAAACTCATGCATGTTCTAAGTCGCCATGATCGGCCACAATTGAACCACGTTGTGAGAAGGATAAATGTTGAAACAGAGATGCTACTTGGAAGAGGCATTAGTTCTGTTTTGGGGGTTGTGCCTGTGAACACCATTGGTAGGTGGCCAACACCTAAACAGAAGGGGGAAGGGAGTACTAAAGCTGTAAGGGAGCCCACTTCCAGTCATGATGAGGTCAGAACTTTGCCTATTTTAGGTTAGGGGCTGCTGGTGAGGGGATAAAAATTAGTGATCAAAGGGATACTGGTTCTACATGCACTATGGGAAAAAATACAAATGCTAAAGAAACAGATGAAGCTATTGAAGTAATAACGGAATTGGGTACAACTAGACAGACAAAGGTTAATGCTGAAAATACCACAAAGCCAAAAATAAGGGTGTTATTGGTGAACTGTAAGTATACTGAACAAAGTGATAGAATTTGCACCTTAATAGAGATACATGAACCACAAGTGATTATAGGGGTAGAGTCTTGGTTAAAAGAAGGAGTACTTGACAGTGAGGTTTGCCCTAAAGGTTACAGAGTGCTACTGCAGAGACAGAGGAGCAATTGGTGGAGGGGTATTCATGCTGGTTAAAGATTACTATAGTTCTCTAGTGTTCATAGATCATGACCATGAGTTACTAGGGGTAGATTATTGGGGTGATAAAAAATAAGGGTATTGGCTGCTTACCATAGTGGAAGAATGAATGATAAAGATGAGATTCTTGGAGAGAAACTGAATTAAAATTCAGTTTAGTGGTGAGCATAGAATGGTCATTATTTGAGGGGATTTAAATTTACCAAGTGTCAACTGGATGGGAAATAAGATAAAATAACACAAGGGAAACAGAGATTTGCAAATACCTTAATAATGGAAGGAGATTTTATACAAGTGGCACAGCAAAATACAAGGGGACCAAATATATTGGATATCTTTCTAATAAATCCTGATGAAAATCATGTAGGGTGTCCAGTAATTGAAGGAATAAGTGAGCTTTGTGTGGTACTGATGGATATTCAAGGATTCAGTAAACCAGTGGCAAAAATAGAAGGGGGAAAAGGTATAATTATAAAAAGACATAGATTTTAGAATTGAAGAGATATTGCAGTGAAAGGTTCAGCAAATGGAAGGATGACACAAGTACAGTAGAGGTGAAATGGGAAGATTCCAAGGAGATAATAAAAATGGTTGTGGAAATGTTGATTCCAAAGCAGAAAATAAAGAAATATGAGCCTACATCCTACGATAGGGAGGTGAGATGTTATAGAGGATAGTGAGATGGGAACACAACATTAGTTAAAGAGACAGGAAGGCAGTAGGGAATATTTAAAACAACTAAACAAGCAATTAATAAAAGCAAAGAGAGAAGCAAAGGGACAATCATCCTGTGATGGGAGAGAATGAATCATAGGAGAGTCTCCCTAAAAGTATAAATGAGGAAACTACAAAATTTGAAATAAATTCTCAGGAAATTATGAAGGAACTCGGAAAGCTAAATAAACGTAAAGGGGCTGGTTTGAATAATATTACTACAGATTTAATAAAGATTGTGGGATATGATATTGTACCTTACCTTGAAATTTTATTTAAAATTAGTCTGGAGTGTTGCTGCTTACCAGAGGATTGAAAAAAAAAGCGAATTCTAGTACCGGTTCATAAAGGGGTTACAAATAGGTTTAAAAATTATTACAGGCCAATTAGTTTGACATCTGGGATAGACAAAAGGATGGAGATTGATATGCAACTATATCTGAAGTGTCTGTGAAGAAAGAAACTGGTTTTCAGATTCACAATGTGGCTTTAGGCAAGGATATTCATTAAATCTCAGACAGTGGCATAGCTAGGTCAACAAGGGCCCCGGTTCAAAAAAAGGTCGCCCATTTGCTCTGAATGCCCGTGGGCACGCTGCGCTGCACTGCACCACCTAGCCCTTTGGTAGCTATGTCCCTGATCTCAGATTGTGGGCTATATTGCAAGATATTTCAGATGAATTGGACAAGGGGGGTTAAGTTGATAGTGTGGCACTAGATCTTTCTAAGGCATTTGACAGAGTGAGCCATAAAATGGTTTTAAATAAACTGAAATCTATTGGATTGGATGAAAAAGTTACTTGCTGGGTAGAGGAATTCTTAAAAACCAGAAAGCAAAGTGTTAGAGTAGGAAATACATTATCAAAAGAGGTGGAAGTAAATATGGGAGTGCCACAAGGTAGTGTATTGAAACTGTTGCTTGTTCAATATTTCTAATGAATGACTGTATTAATAGGTTATTATCAGAATCTAGGTATTTTACAGATGATATAATGGAATACAATATGATCAAAATGGGTGAAGACTGAATAGCTGCAGCGTGACCTGGATAGAAAATCTAAATGGGTAGGTCATGCCAAGAAGGGTCAGCTTATTACTTACACAGATAGAAAACTGAAGGTTAATTATGATTATAGGGTGGGGCCAGAAAGTTTGAAGTGTAAATATCTTGGCATAACGTTTGATAACAAACTCAATTGGATAGAGCTCGTCATGTAGGTGGTAGGAAAAGGTTACAAAATCCTTCATTTACTGGAGAGGGATATGAGAGGATGTACCAGAGCACTAGAAGTAAAAATGATCTTTACAAGACTTACAAGTCATTGTTATTTGTTCAAAAAGGGGTCCGATATTCAGGGATACATATCTTCAATATGCTGCCAACACATATTAAATATCTAGTAGATGATAAGAATAAATTCAGGAAAAAATTGAAAGAATTTTTAATTGACAACTCCTTCTACTCTGTCGAAGAATTTATTTCTAAGGTATCTAAAAAATAACTGCCAGTATCTTGTGTAAATATAGTTCACATAATTAATTTACCATGTATGCTATGACTGTACATCTTCTGGTGTATGTATTTAGTTTGTTACATAATTGTTTACGGTACCATATATGTTATGACTGTACATCTTGTGGTGTATGTATTATTTTGTTATGGAATTTTATTTTTGTACCATATATGCTATGACTGTACATCTTCTGGTGTATGTATTATTTTGTAATCGAAGTGTTTAATGTAGGGTCAACCGGGGCTATTCTGATACAAAAAATCAAACTTTTAACCTTACCTCTTAAACTAACATTGATTTACTATTGTAAAATATGCAATAATATGTAATTTTATGTGATTTATTCATTTATGCATTAAAAAATGGTCTAAGTGTGTGCCTAAGATAGAAAATAAATAAAAACTCTGTATCATATTAGCCCCACAGCCTGTGGGGCTAATATGATACAGGTATGGGGCTATTGTGATACAGTGTGTTAATACAGTTGCTATTAGCTGCACAGAAATAAAAGGGCTTGAGTGATACACCCTAGAGGCTAATGTATCACCCCTATTTTTTTCAATTTTTTATCTTTACTAGAAATCAAGTTATGGATTTTTTTTATTATTTTCAACGCTAATTCCTAAAAACGTCGCACTATTTATAATGGTAAAAATATAAAAAATACTTACTATGGGGGAAAATAATGACCAACAAAATTATTTAGAACTACTTTATGAACTTTCCAAAGCAAAAAACAATACAAAAGTGAAAAATATAACACAGAATAAATGTTTTAATTTTCACCATAGTTATTGCACAACTTTTCAACTGTGTCAAATTAATTGTATTTAACTCCTATAGGAGCAGGAAATAAATAGGTTATTTTTCTTTTATAAATCACTGTTTGAAAAGGCAAAACTGTAATCATGTCCATGAAATCTATAAAGAAAATGTCATTTTTCTTACAATAAAAGTCAGAGTGTACGTCGCTGCAGCTTCGAAGCCCTTGTACTGTAATGTCAACTTCTTCATCATCTATATTATTTATTTGGCAGTCAATTTTAAAATGTGTTGAGTTTGTAGGTCCTCCTTTAACATCAACTAGAACAAAGCAGTCTTTTTTTATGTTTTCTTGATAGATTGGAGTTATGTATACAACAGGTTCTACTGCTTCTTGTTCCATCAAGAAATTTGTAATGACTTGTCTGCGAGTTCAGTAATTGATACATGGCTGTCACTACTTTTATCACAGCATCATCTTCAAAAGAACTCTTTGTAGTTTTAAAACTCATAATTTCTTTTTCCAATTTGACACAATTAGAGTTTATATTATCATTTGCTTATCACTTCATTACTGTCAATATTATTTCCTCTTTCATGAATCTTTTGCTTTAGGCCCACATCTTTCTTAACATCAGGGATTCCCTTCATTCATTTTACAGCTTGTGCACCATCATAAATTTATATTTAAAGGGCAGGCTACACAATAGGAATACTTACAACTGTATCATAATAGCCCCACTATGCGTATCACAATAGCCCCACAATGTGTATCACATTAGCCCCACAAGTTTTAAAGGTTATATTTTTAAAAAAGAAGAAGGTAGAAAAGGTCTTAAAGTGTCAAACAATAGCCCATTTCATTCTGAATGTGGTAAATTAATAAACATAAGCTTATCACAACACACAGACGTATGCCAGTAAAAGTTTCCAATTCGCGTAGAAAAGTTTTTCAGGGGGAAAAAAGGTTAGTTTAAAGTTTTATTTTTTTTTACCCTTATATTTCAAATAAAATTTATATTTGTTATGTAGGTTAATAGAGTAATAAATAAAGTATGGAAAAATTATTTTTTCAAGAGTTTAGGCATCAAGGAAATTTCTTTTATTCAACCGTATCACATTAGCCCCACTTTTTTGGGTGTATCATATTAGCCCCGGTTGACCCTACCATGTATACTATGACTGTACATCTAGTGGTGTACTTATTATTTTGTTATGCAACTGTTTATCTGTAAATTTACAACTTTCCACATCACACAGAGCCAGTCTCTTATATTGGGATCAATGGAAAATGAATGTATTGTATTGTACAGAAGTTAGGCAGTTGGGTTACAAAACTTTGGTCAGACCACAGGTTGAATATGGTGGTGTAGTTTAGGACCCACATTTTGGCTATCAAATACAGGAGTTGGAAGGAGTGCAAAAAAGAGCAGCTATATTTGTTTGTGGAAATTATCACATGACCCAGTCAGTAAGGATCTGAATGGGGACACAACTGAGGAAAAGAAGAAGGGTAAAGAGAGTGCTGGGAATGTACGGGGCATATGTTGGTGATGGGGCTTGGAGGGATATTGGTCAAAGAATTAGGAATAGTGCATGAAAGGAGAAAGGCAACCATGACCACAAGCTTGCACTTGATTTCATGCATAAGGGAGTGGGAAAATTTGCTTTTGTTGGTAAGGATGTCAGGGATTGGAACAAATTATTGACTGTTGTGATGAATAATTTACCACAAATGCTTAAGGTATTTAAAATTAAAATTTGTAAATGGAAAAGTAAATGACGGAGGAATTTAACACTCCAATTACAAAAGAAAATATGAAAAAATATACATATAAAAAGGGTAATTAGATGACTAGGGAAATTGCTACCACAGTGTTAGCTCCATTGCAATTAAATTAATAATAATACCGAAACAACTGGAATTACATACAATGCTACTGATATAATGACCACAGGAAAAGGGCATCACTGAAATCAAAGAACTTCACAAATAAATATCGAAATCCTAACACCGTCTGCTAAAATATTAATTTTGACACTGTTCCAGGTCGCATTGAAGGCGCTCTTGAAAGCAACTTATACCGTTCCCCAAGTTCATGGTGTCTATGCTGTAATAAGGACTGTTGATTGTCATTCTGGTACAAGTTGCATTTCAACCAACCACCACCTCTGCTAATATTAAAGCTTCTATCCCACGCGGATTAATAGATTCAATGCATAGCTATGTAAGCTTCACCCCATTACTGCATATACAATATCACTGCACGTCCTATATCACATGAATTTTGCCTATGTCTCAATTGTCTCTTGTCTAATTTTCGTTAAATTTTAGACAAGCCACTTTTAGCAGAACTAAATTGCACTGTACATGTAGGTTTAACCTGAGTCGCAACAGTACTGGTACACACAAAAAAAACAGCTTACACAAATAGAAATCTTACCAATTATTAATGGAAAATTCTATTTTCAGTTCTGAAGGAAGTGTTATAAATATTAAACATTTTATCTCAACAATTCGTTTAACCAAAAAAATTTTAACACTAATACATACTTATCGAATGCGTAAATTCAATGAGTATATTTTATCTCAACAATCGCTATGTAATGTAACAATTCACATCCAATGTTATTCACACTTGCACCTAAAAATTACCATTGTAATGGAATTGTTACTGATTTTGTAAACTAAAGTATATTAATATTCGAAGTTCGAACACTACCAACCAGAAGCTACCAACATTCCTAAGCAAATTCCATAATCAAAGCGCCACAGATTAAATATAAGAACATTTTTCACATGAGTAAAACAAAAAATTCGATCTTTATTTTATAGAATTGTTTGAGTCCAGGCATTTTTAGGTCATAAACGCCTTTATATTAGGTACTTAGGTAGAATTTCTTACTGAGGTCTCAGCAAGCAAAAAAAAAAAAAAAAAAAAAAGAGAATGAGTATGACAATATCTCTGGAATACCCTGGAAACACGTAAATCTCAAGCTTGTGCACTTAAATTATAAGTAAATATAGATAATAGTTGTCAGGTTCTCCTGTAATATTAATTTAAAGCTCTAAGTTATAATACGTTTTAGTAATGTGGGTTATTTGTTAATTGTTATTTAGTGTATTTACGTTCTGAGATTGTTTACTTTTTGATCATAGGTCGAGAAATAACATGAAAGTTATATTCACAACGTGATCAGAATCATGGAGCAAATCCTACCTCCATGATCAGAATATCACAGAGACAAAATGCGCTATGTTGCACATTAGAGATGAGTCACAAATAACTAAACGGCTACAAATAACCGATATTTTAAAACCGCCGTTTAGCAAGTAGCGGCCAAAACGACAACTGGAGTTATTCAAATAACTGTCAGCACCTCCCTCTGACAGCGCTGTAAATGCTCATCAACCGCCCGCTACGAGTGCATCAGATACCATGGAGAAAAGAAATATATGGAGACGAGGTAAGAGACCTTCACCACGCATTGAAGTAACGCCGGGCGGAGGAGGAGTTGGGGGGGGGGGGGGCGGCCTTGATCGCACCCATACAGACACGGGGTATATGTATATAAAAAAAAACCTCAAGGGGACTCTAGCATAAACGTGATGCCGCAATCTGGTGATGGATTATTATGTAACTCGATGAGACAAATAAAAAAATTAATAATTTTTTTGATATTCTGCTTATTTTTAGAGATATACTGTCTCAAATTTCCTTCCTCCATGTCAGTCACGGTTTATTGCGTCTCTCACCGTTATTAATTGCAATAGTTACCACTAGATGTCACTACCATCGCAAAACACTATTAGCTAGCGCGTATTATATTCAAACTTCTTTGTTAGCTGCTTACCAGAGTACCGTCTCTGGTTGTTTACCTCATGGTTTACGTAGCAACACGATCGTGTTTCACTGCATCATAAAACGTTCATTTACACGGTTTTTTCTCGATATAACGGGAGAAATAGAGTAACTCAGTGTACAGACTGTGTATTTATTGCGTCTTATTTTTTGTTCGGTTTAATTATTTTCATTTTTCGTTTTATTTTCTCGTAGAAGTTATCTTGTTCGCTGTGAACAAGTCTTTCTTTCTACTTCCAATTTTCGCGTGTCTTTATTTCCTTCGCTCATGAATGTTTGCCTGAAATTAAGTAAGGATGTATGAAGAGGAAAGCACTTGCAGTATTGCCGCGTCAGGCGGGCCAAGTACCACCTCATACTCGACTTCGCCGGCAGTTGAAAGAACATATTCGGAGATGAACCAATGCTTAACGGCCATCGATATGCAACGTGATTTGACTAACACGACAATGCAGTCGCCATACCATTTCGATAACGGACAAGTTAACAGTAGTCTGCACGATTCACGTGGTTCAATGAAGAGATGCACTTCGCCACTCCTATTGGGAATCACGAAACAACCACGTGTGAATTACGTATCTATTCCAATCTCAGGGTACCAGTGTCGCAAATATCCTTGTCAAACATTGACAAGAGAGCCACTAAGAAAAATAAGAAGGGGGTTTAACTTGCAACGAAGGATGGCAGTTCGTGGGCCAACCAACGTCAAGACTGCTAGTAATTATCATGACTTGAAGACAACATCTAAAATTCTCGTAACTAGCAGTCCAAGATATGCAGCCGACCAGCCTCACAGTGAAGGTTTCGTGCTTCCACGTAGCACGGCGAAACCTCCTCCTTCACTCGATCCAGAAAGGATGGAAGTGAGTAATCCCTACCAACCATTGCAAGATGAGACTCCAACCAGAGTGAAAAGTTCTCACATTCCACCCATCGTTGTACAGTTTGAGGAAAGCTACAAGAAGCTTCACGACTGGATGAAAAACATTGCGAAGGATCTTTTCACTGCTAATATGGCGGGAGGAGACAAGATCAAATTCACATTTACGACTGTAGAAGACCTCACCACGGTGATGAATCTCCTTGACGAGAAAAAGACGCCCTGCTTTACATTTCCAACAGGTTCTGTGAAAATGCTGAAGGTGGTATTTCGCGGTATACCACGGACGTTTCCAACTGCTGAGCTGAAAGAAGAAATAATGGACATGGGTTATGACGAATAGACAGTGGCTCAGCTGCGCCGCCCTGGCACCAGCATCTCTATGCCACTATTCCTTGTTGTGGTTCCAGATATGCCACACAACCATCAAATATTCCAGGTGGAAACCATTTGCCATTTGAAAGTCAATACAGAGAAGCTCCGATCTTCGACTGGGCCATCGCAACGTTTTAACTGTCAATCATTTGGCCATGTCGCTCAACATTGCAGAATGCAGTCAGTCTGTGTGAAATGTGCCGGTCAACATGACTCCAACCACTGTCTATTGCCGAAGTCACGTGACTCCACTAAATCCAGCAACTGTGGAGGTAACCATTTAGTCAGCTACAAGGGTTGCAGTGTCTACAAGAGGGCGCGAGACTGCCATCGTTGCCTCATCACAGCACGAGATAATCTGGGAAAAAAGGAATAGTCAAGTACTATGGATAACCAACAACAAGCTGCACAAAAACCCAATTGAAAAAAAAAAGAAAGGATTCCCAAATCAGTCGGACACCATACTGATGGCTGCTCTTTCGCTGAAGCCGGGGGAGGAAAACGTATAGAACAACCAAGTATCACTCCTAGGGCGCCTACTCCTTCAATGCAGGTAGCAGTGACCTCTGATGACAAACCGCGAAACGCCGCAGTTAAAGAAAACCCAGTCAGTGCAACAAGCAGACTAAGGGTGAAAACATGCCGAGCAGCTCGCGCTGTAGGTCGCGGTAGATGCTTGCCGCGCAGGTCGCCGTGAAGGTCGCGGTAGATGCTTGCCCCGTAGCTCGCTGTCGATTTCGAGGTACAGCTGCTAGCGTTCAACAGTGCTTTACAAACCTTCGTAGGTGCCACACATCGCACATTGTTTGGATTTTGTGTTTATCCCGAGTATTAGTTAAGTCTGTGTAGGCTGCAATGATTCGTGCAAGTGAAAATGATAGTGATGATGATGGCATGTCAGTAGCAACAAAGTGGTGGCTACTTTCTACGGCTAGCAACAGATAGTTCAGTTCACACCCAATAAATGAACAGAGACAAACGCTAGGTGAATATCACCATTTGTATCAAGAACTGAAAAATCACCCAAATAGATTCCACGCATACCTGCGAATGACACCAGAAACTTTTCAGTACATTTACTCCAAAATCGTGGACGAACTAGAAAAGTCAATTATCTATAACAATTACCACACCAACCCAATACACGCTGAGGAAAAACTCGTTGTGACCATAAGGTAATGATAATTATAGTAAATAGTTATTGAAAGTAACGTACCGTTTAGATAGGATTGCAACCCATTCTCTATTTTACTTTCGTAAGTTATTACGGCCACCTGAAATACAGTAGGTTAAAATATTTTTTTTAGTCAATACACATTCTCACATTACTGGTTGTCTTTTTACCTATAAAAATAGTGTTAGAACGAAACATTGGGATTTGTTTGTTACTCTGGCGCATTCGACTGTCTTGGGGTTAGAAGGTCAAATTCGGCTGCCAACTTACTTTTTGTTTAAATAGACATTTGTTTCGCGGGGTGTGCCACTTGCCCACTGAGTTTATTTGTGTGTTGTGTACATAACAAAATTATCACCCATTCAATATAAACATTTTGTGTGTTACTGAAGTTTTAAACCAGCATAAACTGTAAATTGCTAAGGACCGTTTATATGAAGTTTTACTGTTTTGCCAAATTATTAATAATTGCATTACAAATTCAATAAAAATAAGATTTTAAAAATTTATTTAAAACAATTTCTTCACTTTTGTCCATCCAGACTAATTCCATACCCACCTACGAAATACACCACAAACTTAACGGTAAAATCCTGGACAAACTAAAGTCAAATGTTTATAACAGTTACCACAACAATCCAATATATGCTGAGTGAAAACTCGTCGTGACTATAAATTAATGGTAATTATTATAAATAAAGTAATATACCGTTTAACAAAACATTTTCGAGTCAAATCTAAAATTTAACAATCCAAAATCAGAATTTCTATTTAAAAATCAGAATTTTCCATTTCAAAATCAGTCAACAGTTTATTTTAAACAATAATTAACACGAAATATTTTTTTTTTACTTTCTTCAAATTTATAATGATTGTTGGACAGAATTGTCTGATGTTCCATAGTCGTCGGTATATGATGTGTAATAATTTCTGAATAGTCAATCAAGTCATCAACAATAGATAATTATTTCAATTAGGGCAAATGTTGGTGGGAGCAGGAAAGGAGGAAAGCTGGGTGCGTAGGAAAATTGAAAACCGGAGCGTGCGCTGAATTGGAATTTAATTAAATATTATTAGTCTATTATAATTATAAAATTTGTTGTAATTTATTTACCGCTGACTATCTAATTGCTTGAAACATTAACTTTTCGGTAGTTGTCCAATTTATAAAAATCTGTACTTAATATTTCATCAATAATTTATTTAATACAGAATGTAGCATTTTCAATGTACTGACATTGTTAATTTATATCTGCAGTTGTATAAAACGAAATGACATCCATTAAATAAATCAATATTTAGAACAAGACAAAATTAAACAACACCACTCTGTATAATACGAAAGCCGAGCTGCGTAATCAAGTGTAGCAGCTGGATCGCGTGGCCTTGACATAGCTCAGCCAATCAGCGCCAAGCAGACCTCCAGCGGCGCGCTAGGCCGCGAGGAGAAAACAAAATAGTTTGTTCTGGCATCGACCTGCAGCTGAATGGCGAGCAGCGACGACGACCGCGACCGCCTCAGCGTGCGCTGACTCATTACTAACAATGCTTTTGATTCACGTGGATGAACATCTACCGCCACCGCGGCCGCGACCTTCAGCGCGAGCTGCTCGGCATGTTTTCACCCTAACGATCCAGCACCGGTAGTCTTTGAAAGACTTTGTAACATGTTGGAATCTATCATGAACATGTTGTTTAGCCTAACTCAACGAATTGACCAGATGACCGCGAGCATCAATACAACAGTGACGACTGCCCTTGCCACAAAGAAATGCTCTTGTTCCACCTATCATGCATAGACGGCCGCACATCCATGACCTCACATTCTGTGTATGGAATGTTAACGGAATCCTTACCCAACTTCAGGAATTTCGCTAGTTTCTTAAGGAGCGGAACATTGAACTGTGTCTTGTCAGCGAGACACACCTAAACCCGGAAGTGAGCGCCGTAGTTGCAAATTATAACTGTTGCAGAAGACTGCGTCTCACGGTTTGAGGTGGTGTCACAATCTACGTGAAAAGAGGAATTCCACACCATGAAATTCCCTTTCCATCCCTGCAATTAATCGAAGCAGTTAGGCATTGAGGTGATCACGGCTAATGGTGGTATCTCCATCATTTCAGCCTACCGTCCAACACGGCGGTATCTCTTTGAGGCTGAATTTATATCGCTGGCATCCATCCGTGGTAAGCTTTTAATTGGGGGTGATTTCAATGCTAAGCACACAGACTGGCACTGCAGGATCACCAATCAAGCAGGTGTGTGTTTGGGCACCTGAAGAACCTACACATTATCCAAGTGGCAGATGCAGACCGGATATCCTTGATGTCCTCATCTCTAAGGGAATTGCAGGATTTTTCGCAGCCTCTACAATGAACAGTATGTCATCCGATCATCTGCCTGTTGTAGTGGAAGTTAATGTGGGTTCCTGGCAGCCGACAGAAAGGCCTACCTTCGACTTTCGGAAGACTGACTGGAGAAAGTACAGGGAGTTGTTAACAGAGGCGCTGGAAGACTTCCCAGTTGACGGTAACACTGATGATGACTTAGAATTCTTCGAAAGTCAAAAATGTTACTACAGCTACGACATGAATGGAGACTCGCCTTGCTTCTTCTCCACATCTCCCACCAAACCTGCTTGTTGCGCGATCCGCCACAAAAACCGGGTTTCCAAGGAGTGGAAGCTCACTAGAAACCCGCCAAACAGAACATTGTTAAATTGCCTCCAGCCAGAGCTGAAAGTGTCTCTGTCGGAGCAATGAAATCGGGAGTGGAAATCCCACCTCTCGGTGTTACGTCCGGAATATGGAACACTCTGGTCGCAAACCCGTTGGTTCACCAAGAAACGGAGTAGACTTCCATCCCTCCAAGGTAATCGTGGCGTCATTTACTGCTCTGTAGACAAAGCAAATGGGCTGGCGGATGTGTTACAAAAAAAATTTCAACCATCGCAAGAAGACGTCGAACAGGCGGCAATCGTGAACTGTCGTCTAACTGCTCTCCTGGAGGCTGGTGATGATGAAGTGCACCATATCGAGCTTGTTACTTCTCAGGAGATCCTCAGCTGTATAGCCAGACTGCATCCGCATAAAGCCACGGGTCCTGAAGAGATTGGAAATATGTGCCTCGGGAATCTTCCGCTGGTAGCTGCAGACTATCTTGCTAAACTTTTCAGCACTATAATTCAGACGAAGACAAACCCATGTAGGTGGAAACACGCGGAGGTGGTTCCAGTTCATAAGAGCGGGAAGGACCCAAGCATGCCACAAAATTACCGACCTGTCAGCTTGCTGTCAGCAGTCAGCAAGGTGTTTGAGCGTCTCCTGCTCAGGCGCCTAAACCGTCACATCGAACTATCTGGCATTATTCCCCACCACCCACTAGGGTTCCGTAGTGGCCACTCGACCATCCAACAGCTGATGAGAGTTACAGAGGCGGTGACGCATGCATTCAACTGCGAGGAATATTGTGGCCTGGTGTTTTTAGACATATCACGAGCCTTTGATTCAGGCTGGCACTCTGGACTCCTGATGAAATTATATGACCAGGGGTTCTCACGTCATTTAATCAAGTTGCTGTGGTCGTTTCTCAAGGTACGGACTTTCTGCGTACGAGTTGGCACAGAATTTTCATCTCGACGACTAATTATGGCAGGTGTTCCTCAAGGCTCGGTGTTAGGACCGACCTTATACTCACTCTATACTGCCGACGTGCCAACTCAGCCAACGGTCCATACTGCAACCTATACTGATGATATGACGTTCTTTGCCAACAGCAGGACTGTAACCACCCTCCGCTTGCAGGAAATCCTGCAGAAGACAGTAGTTTGGGCGAGGCAGTGGCGGATTGAAATCAACCCCGACAAAACTCAAGCAATTATGCTCACCAGAAGATTGGGACCTTGTCAGCCAATTCAGCCTGACAATCAGCTTCAATTAAACGGGAAAAACATACCATGGATGGGCCAGACACTCGACAGTAGACTGACGTAGCGTGCACCCATAGAAGATGTAGTGCCAGACTACAAGCCATGTATCCAATTTTGAACAGGGACAGCAATCTCGCAGCATCTATGGGTGTTCGTCTTTACTGCTCATTGGTCAGGCCGATACTTGAGTATGCCTCTCCAGTGTGGGAATACGCGGCCGCGACAGATCATCGCCGCCTGCAAACAATTCAAAACAGAGCTCTGAAGAGTGCCCTACATCTTGACACGAGGTTTCCTACCTCTGCCCCTCATGAAGCTGTAAATCTACCAATGTTGAAAGATCGATTCCACGACCTTGCGAAAAAGTTCTATAAACAATGTGAAGTATCTAAAAATCCATTGGTTAATGTGCTTGGCAATTATCCCACATAACCGACCACTGAAGATTTTTCAACAATAAAAATAAAAAAACGCCTGTATGAAAACATACCATACGAGAAGACATGTTAGATCTACCACCAATAGGAGGAAATGACACCAGCAAAACCTCCATCATACCCTGCCTGTTACAACAAGGCAGTGAAGGCGTGTGCTGCTGCTACTTGCCAGTTATTAACAACTATAGCGACCACTAGAGGACACCACCTACATAAACCGCTTTTTAATACCTTTTACCGTTATTAACTGCGATAGCGACCAACAGATGTCGCTATTACTGACGACGTTAAAGACTACTTTGGAAATGTTATTTGCGATAGAGTCCAAAATTTATCATCTCTCTACGACTTAGTGTCCATTAAACCGGTTTTCAGCATCCATCCTTCCATCGTAACCACTTTAGTATTCTTTTTGTTAGAGCTGTTTACTCCTGTTTACTTATGTTATAGGATCTTTGCCAATTGAAGGCGTTATTAACTGCGATAGCGACCATTAGAAGACATTACTTATGTAAACTGCTTTTTACTTCCTTTCACAGTTATTAACTGCAATAGCGGCCAACAGATTAAGAAACCATCGAAAAGCGGTAGTTTGAAAGTGGAATGTAACAAATACCTTTGTCTTGTTTAAAATTAATCCTGTTGCTGACTCCTGTATACCAAGCCAAGACTTTCCCTGATGGTTAAATAAGTTAAAATATTTCATGGTATCAGTTACTGTTTCTCAGGTAGTAATACTTTAATATTTGACAAATAAAACTTGTAGAAGATAACAAAAGCCATTACATTTTCAATTAAATTTACTCACAATGACATTCAGACTAGGTAGGAATAGACAATAGGATGAGTTTTCATGTTTGGTTGAAAGTGATGATATTATTGATAAATCATGTTTCCACCACAAAGAAATAATACTGATAACTTGTGTTTGTAACTTGCTGATAGAAGTGGCTATAACAGAACTATCTGGAAAATATTTTTTGCTTGTGAACATCTCATTTAAAAAAATTACATAATGTTAGAGGTCCTACTGAAGTTTATGATATACTATGCTGAAATAATAAATGCTCTTTGTGAAACTAAGTATAAAGAAGTGATATAACATGAAAAACTGAAGTGAAAGTAGACAAATATTATTCAAGGTAGAGTTTGGCTACAAAAAAAAAGTTTATACTGCTACAGAAAACTAGCTCAGGTGGTACATAAACTAAAACATACTGATGTAGGTGCAGGGACGTATTCTCCTAAGGGCGTGGGGGCGATCGCCCGGGGCGTAAGCTACCAGAGGGGCGTCCGGAGGATCGTCGCTCTGAGTTCTGGTGGGGACTTCTGATCGTCTCCGAAGGATGGACAAGTACAAAATTTTTTTGTTATAATATATTCACGGAAAACAATTTATTATTCTTTTCTATTTTTATTACTTTAAGTACAACGTAGGTACTTGTGTGGTGGTAGGTTCTGCGTAGTAATTAATTGCATTCCTCTCGTTGGCATGGTAACATATGTCCGGGAGTGGAAGGGGAAAAACGTGTGCGAGAGTGTTGCGTGTCACTCAGCTGTATTTTTTTCATTCGCTTAGTTTCAATTGCCGAGAAGAAACGTCCTAGTGGTCATGCGTATCGAAAGGAAGCTGAACGAAGGTTGAAAAAAGAAAATGAGGTTATACAGCAAACCCATAAAATAAATAAGTTTGTCATTAAAAGAAATGAAGATTCGTCTACGTCTAATGTCGAAGACGAGAATCAAAATTCCTTACAGGTAAAGTATATACAGCGCTTTGCAATAGCTACTTACTTATAGATGTTTTGCTTGATATATATACCCTAAATTCATCCAAAAGTATGCCAATAAGTGTTGTGATTGTTTTGAGATCTTGTTCTGAGTCAAGTCTATACAGTGTACAATCACGTCACTTTCTGAAACAGCACATTTTCTCTCGGTGTTATAGATTGTTGATCTAAAATAAAATAAAACTTTGGCAACTGGGCCATTATGCATCTCATAATTTATTTGAACTCAAAGACATAATATGTGCGACTTATACTAGGGCTTGCTAAACCTAAAAACTGATCTAGGAAAATAACGGTTTTTGTACTATCTGTAAGATTGATAAGGCAAACAACTCGGGTACAAGTTTTTGTGTCTAATTAGCTAAAACATGGCTTGCATAATGACAAAGTCACTAGAGTTTGTTTCAGTTTTTAATGAGCGATCCTTATTACAAAGAAAAACCACGCTGTTTCAGAAAGTTACACATTGTAAAGTACAGACTTGGCTCGGAACAAGATCTCGAAATTTTTTTAATCCGAACAATGACGAGATATTGCCCAAATTTTTACGAGAGTTGTTTCTTGTGGATTTATTTTATTTTTATGTTGGTCGCTTATTCTGTGTCATCGCTCATACTCGTATTTAACAGTTCAGTTTGAAAATCCATGTTTAAGGACATTTCAGAAACGAATTGTCCTATACTAACAATGCCCTCACTCTTTGCCGACAATGAGTGTGCGAGCGAAGCTGGCTGCAGTAGATTTAACTGTCATTATGAGCAATTTCCGACTAACTTCCAAACTAATCATAGGAACCAAATAATTTAAGGTGTTAGTTAAGCTTGCTGATCTCTGTCGATAAGAGAAGTTGAGGCATGTAGTGTCATTCAGTGTAAAGCAGGTAACGTCCAAATACAAGCAATTAATAATAGCAAAAAGAGAAGCAAAGGATGATAGATTATAAATCAAAATTCCATCTGGAACAACTGTTGATGTTACTGTTTTCTTTATTTCCATACGCGTTTCAACCTTATAGAAAACAGTAACATCAACAATTGTTCCAGACGGAATTTTGATTTATAATCTATTATCCAACAACTGCGGAAGATGGCCTACAACCAGATTTGCAAAGCAAAGGATGAGTTTATGAAGAATATTATTGGTGCAGGTGGATCACTGAACGATGCATCTAGAAATTTCTATGGCTATATTAGAAAACTGAGGGGAAGGGAAGGTATTCAGACAATTGTAGATAAGAATGGAGTTGAAGTCACTGAGGATTTTAAAATTGCAGAAATATTGAATGACTGGTTTAGTGAGACCACTAGGGACAATCATCCAATGATGGGAGGAAATAAGTACAAATGAGGGAACTACAAAATTTGAAATAGATTCTCAGGAAATTATGAAGGAAATCAGAAAGTTAAAAAAACGTCAAGGGGCTGGTGTAGATAAAATTACTACAGATCTATTAAAGAGTGTGGGATATGATACTGTACCTTACCTTGAAATTTTATTTAAAATGATCTTGGAGTCTTGCTGCTTACCAGAGGATTGGAAAAGCGCTATAGTAGTCAGTGGCGTAGCTGGGGGGGGGGGCGGTGGGGGCGGTCCGCCCCGGGTGTCACCCGTTTGGGGGTGACACCCGCATTTCGAAAATAGTAGGAAAAAAAAACTTTTCTTATCCTTTGGTGCCGAAACCCGTCTGCTTTTATTGTTATGAATATTTGTTTTTAGGTTGATCTCGCGCTTTTTCAAATGCGATCCAGAGGGCTGTGCTCATTCGTTATAGTAGAGTATAATTGTTGGCAATACCGTGCGCTTAAACAAAGAGAGTATCGCTCTGTAGCTCCAATAATCAAAAGAAATCGTTGATTGTTGTGCTTGCGGTACGTCACTGTTGTTTGGTTTGTTAGAAGCGGCGGTGGATATGATGTAAGTTTTCTTGTATAAAAAGAGGAAGTTTTAAAATTAAAGTTTATATATAATTGCTAAAATCATAGTAATTAGACAGTTAAATTGTAAATCCTCGAAAATATTTAGAGAAAAATGTTACATTTTCCTTTGGAAATGAAAACCAAGCGTATGTCGGAATACGCGTAGTCTGGGTTTCAAAATTGTTTTGCTTATTTAGAATTCCATTAGCCTTCAAGCTAAGATTTACAAGTGCTTTGAAGTTTTTTTTAGTAATTTTTGAGTTTATTATCTGACAGATTCGTGATGTACAAACTAACTACATTTCGCGTTATCCGATTTACACTCTGCGTACCTGCCTATTATCGACAGTGCACCTATTCTACATGAAATCGTATCATGTTCGAATTTATGCTAATAAAAACTGTGCATTCAACTAGCAATACTGTCAGGTTTCAAATCAATCCGAATGGTTCCAAGTGTTCATTGATGGTATAGTCCGTCGTTGGTAATCAGTTTTTGTAGAGCATATGTTTAAAACAATCGGAAACGTAACTCAGAGCTGCCGATTCTACGAATTTATCCGTAGGTCTACGGATTTTTATTGAAAGTTAGGATTTTCGGATTTTGTTAAAATATCGACGGATTTTTGCTACTGTTTTATTATTTGTTGATTTTCCTTATTTTCGTGTTTTGTTAAACTTTGAGGGTATAGTGTTAAAGTTTTACAGAATTGTCAATAATTGTGAATCCTTTCTTTGCAACAGCTCGTGTGAACCAACAATTGACATGAAATAAAGCTCATATTTTGTTTGATTATAATTTTATAGATCTTAAAATACCGAAGTACAGAATTATCGGCGCACTCTTTATACACGGCGACACGCTCGTTGCCACGGCTTTTTAACATTTCCTGTTACAGGGCATATGCTAAAATCAATGTCATCAATGAAATGTATGGTCCTTTTTCTTAAAAAAAAGAGTAGGCACAGAAACAGCAGTGATGAAATTTCTTACTTTCAATGTAAAATGCTATTTTGTATTTCCAATTTTTAAGACCTGGAAATAAAAAGAATGCTTAATTTTGTCTCTCCTTCAATAATTATTATTTCAGTCTTTTAGTTAGCGAGTCTCCGGATTTTTGTACCCAATCTACCAGTGGCGGATCCAGGGGGGGGGGCTAGGGGGTTGGAACCTCCCCCCCAAAGCACCAAGGTCAACCCCGACGACATGGATTTTGGGGACTTTCTTTCTTTTTTTTTTTTGCTCTACTGTTTGTATGAGGGAACCAATATGGAATAACGAGAAAATGAAATGTAAATTGTTAAACTATGTAAATAGAAATGTAAAGAAATGAAATGTGAATTGTCATAAAACGCAAAGAACTTGGCTGTATGGCTGATAAGGCGGAAAGCTATTTAAATAAATAAATAAAAAAGTCGGAACTGCGTATCTTCCTAACGAAATCGTAAACATTAGTAAGCACTAAAATTCTAGGTTCATGTAAGTTTGCTATGCTTTCTGCTGATTGAGAATATGCAAATATGATCGCGATGAAATAAATAAGCGTATGATTCTCTATGAATTTTCCATAATAAATTTAGAGAAGAAGGAAATTTGTATTATGGGTAACCTCTCTGTCCAATACAGGTGTATTCCTTAAATCGACAAGGATGTCGAACTTTTGTTCCTGAACGAACATTCAAGCCGTTTACATTGTTATTTATATGCTACAGAGCGGCGCTAGAAATGTAAAATTTACACGTGAAGACGGTCTTCAGTACCTACAATGTCACATTTAGAAGTCTGTAGCTACGTGTATGTTAGGCAGATAGTAAAATACTTCACTTGTGAAGTACTTCATGTAAAGACGGCAGATATCGCAAAGGCATGTTCTTATATTACCTAAGCCGTTTTTTTTTTTTTAATGCGTTGTTTTTATATAGCATTTATTGTTCTGTTTTTATGAAGGAACTTATTGCGGAGTTGCTTCTCTGACTATACAGTCTCTCCCAGGGTCTCTCGACTTGTGGGACCCGGATTCTGGGTTTGCACCGATGGAACCCCATCTGGGTCTGGATTTGCTTCTACTTGGATCAAGCCACTTCTGTTAACTTTCCTCTCGATATCCCTTGCGAAGTCATTTAAATACAACCTATGATAACGTTTTCAACAACAAATGATTGGGTAGTTTTCGATTTTTTTAATTTTTATATTTGAAATATGATGGTCGCCCTATAGTTACACAGGCAAAAATTAGAATCTCAACATGCATACAGGAATGGTAGAATTTTAGGAAACTTTAAAGATATATCCAGGGCAAATACCTAGAAGAAATGATAACAAATGGAAATGGATCAGGATAAGTTATTACCTTTAGATACAGTTTTCAGTAAGAAATGCGTCCAACTTGAGCACCAATACATTCGTGGATCCTTGCCGACATTGAATCAACAAGTGTTTTGAATGTCTTCTTGGGGTATTTCTCTTTACGCCTGCATGTCTTTTGCAGTCAGTTGTTGCGCAGTTTGTGCTGGGTCACCATGTAATCAAATGTGTCTACTCCTGGTATCCCAGACATGCTTTATAGGGAACAGATCTGGGGACTGTGCTGTTCAAATTGTGATCGAAACTCCTTGCAAGGCTTGTGTAACGATGGCTGCAATATGAGGACAGACATTATCTTGTTGTAAGATGAGATTTGAATGGTGAACATGAAGGGTATCACAATAAGATGCAGTACCCCGTCAACATAGTGGTGGCTGTCATTGTGCCATCAACAACAGCCAACGCAGTCATGCATTCGAAACTGATTGCCGCCAAAAAAATGACACCGGCGACTGCACTTGAGTGATGTTCTGAAATCACAGCAGGTAAGCCGTTTTCCAATACGCCTGCGAACATGTCGTGAATTATCACTTTGCCACAGACAGAATCGAGACTCGTCTGTAAACACAAATGTACGCCATTCACCTGTCCTTTGTGTTTTGCATTACGCCAGGTTAGATAATGCTGGCAATGAAATCAGATTTATGGGATACATAGCACAGAGGTCAGAGAGTGCACTCCAGCTTCAAGCAATTGGTTTTTAATCGTCCGAGGAGGGGGGGTGACTGTCTGTAACCACTGCTTGGATCTGGCCTGCAGCAACCATTTACCAGCAGCAGCCACCCACACAATTTGGCGTTCTTCCATCTGTATAGACCTGGAGTATTAGAGCTTTCTTTTATCACTGCGTAACAAGTCTGTACACTGACAATGCACTACAGCCAATCCTTTGGGAGATTTCACGATATGATGCACCTTTTAAAACACGTCAATTCTCCGACCTCTCTCACAGTTAGACATTTGGGTGTAGAGAGTTGTCACTCTTCGCCTGAGCATACTTAGCTAACAAGAACTCGTGGACAACAAAGTGTCATGTTACACCACACTGTACGCCTCTAGTACGTTAAAAAACTATAAAAAATAGCAATTTACATAATAGATAGCACCGTAATTCTCATATTATTATATGTAAAACTTTCAATTTTAAATCATGTGGGCATACTTGGGGCCCAATTTGATTCATTTATCACAACACCGTCTGGGTGTTGATATTTTAATTTGCGCCAGTGTGTTTATCAGTTGCTAGGTGTAAAGGTCGAGCTCTACTTTGCCAATACTGGTCTGTAAAGTCACCGCAACTACAGTCGGCCGACTGGCAGCTCGCCCCCTCGCGTCCACAATTTTCTATAGCTCGGCCATGTTCCTACCCGGTCTTAAGTTTCCTTTAACGTTTTCAAGTGATTGTTACAGGGAATCAGTGTTGGGGATGACAGGTAGGTTTGACACCCTACTTTATTATACTGTACTTTATTTTGCACAGTTTTGGTACGAAAATACATTAAAATACTTTTTTATCTGACTCACGTAATCACCTATCTGGTTGATCTTTTATGTACAAAAATAGTATCCCAGCGCAGTATTAACAAATCATTATCACACTGTACCGGAATGAAAGATTCTCGCATATTTCAACGCAATCGCAATGAAATGTCATTCACTTCGCACTTGACGTGTTTGTTTTGCTTGAGGTTCTTTTCGATTCATTCAGTATTTTTTTTTTTTTTTAGTAAAGAACGAGGTTATAACATATTTTAATTTAAATTTAGGTCGTAAAGATTTTGTATAATAAATATAATAATTTCATGTTATCTCAAAGTTCTAGTCACAGAGTTTCTCATTAGGAAACTTGCAGTGCACCTATATCGCAGTCACCTAACTTCGAAAGGAAACCTACAGATTAACGTGAAATTCGAACACGGAGCGTCCTATAATCCTCGTATTAACAGATAAAGCATTGCCAGAGGTAAATGTTAATTTTTAGGCCCGCAAAAATTCCGAGTCCGAGATTTGAACTGGGACCTTCAGTATCCAAATCGCACGCAGTCATTTGAGTCAGCAGTCCGAATGAAGGTGTAATGAAAAATAAGTTTGCAAACATGATACAGTGAACATACTTTTTTTTCTACACCATCTATTTTTGCTATCAAAAAACACGAATCAACTTATATGTGTTTGAATACATATTTTTCAGTACTTCTAGATTAGTCTGGCATATGGTTACGGCGTGCGATTCGGGTGTGGAAGGTCCCCGTTACAAATGCAGATCTCGGCTGCAATTTTTGTGGGTCTTAAAATTGATCTTCAACTCTGGCAACGTTTTGATTTTTTAATGCGAAGATGCTAGAACAATTCCTACATGTTAAGAACATCTTATGAACATGGATGAAAAAAAGACACTTGTTTTAAGACCAACAATAACATGAAAACAACAGTTGGTCGTAAGGGAAGGGAAATTTCCGAACTCTCTATGCACTTCTTCACATCCAGCAGACCGACACTTGTCCACACCGTCAAAACATAAACCGATCCAATGATGGCCGGGTGTCGGTCGACATGCCGTGTCCTTTGGACAAACTTCGATCGAGTGAGCGCCAATAGTAAGAAACGTGACGGTGCGGAACAGTATCAGGCAAGTGAGGCCCGGTCTTCATAGGAGTTAAAATTAATCTAAACCACTTAATCTAAAATCTTGCCATATTGATTACTGAACATGAAGTAAATCAAATTTTCGATTTTGAAAATGTGATTTACGGGTTTGCAGCTGTTAAAGCTAGAAAGAGGGGATTGTGAAAGCAATTGTTTTTATTTTATTTGTATATCTTTTAAATGTTGTTAATCTTATAATTTTTATTAACCATTATTTTTAAATAACAATAAATTTTTATTAAATTATGTTTTATTAATATCATATTTTACTCTTACAAGATGATATATTATACTCAGTTTTGGATTTAAGTTTTCAAGGGGTGACACCATCGATATCCGCCCCGGGTGTCACCCTCGCTAGCTACGCCACTGATAGTAGTACCGGTTCATAAAGGAGGGGTTACAAATAGGTTTGAAAATTGTAGGCCGGTTAGTTTGACATCGGTGGAATAAATATTTACATGCTTCTGTGCATTCTGTACATTATTTTAACAGTAACAAATAATATGAACGAAAAGTTTCGTCGCTTCGTGGCTCCACATTTCCTCCCCCCCCCCTCAACTTCTCCTTCGCCCCCCTCCCTTTTAAACAGAGCCACGCAATTTATGGGCGCTTCCTAAAGTATAGGAATGTAGTGCAGAACATCAGGAGAAGCTTATTATTATTTTCATACTTTTAATTACATGTGGCTGGGTTAACTTATTATGTGACTCGCTAAAATAACATCATATTGATACTATAGTATGAGGGTGAGGAGGAACTGATCTTTATGTGGCAGGGTTTGTACATAGGTACATTTGTTTTTAATTTTGCTTGTAGGCACGATGTACTACTAAAACCGTTGATGATATCTCACCAGTGCCTGTACTACATATTAAGCAAGAATCTGATTCTCACCCTACTCAAGCTACTGATGATTCTATCACTGTTACTACGGATGATTCAATTGGTTCCCTGACCTAACATAGCATGAATTTAACTCATCCCCCTTCAACCAGTAATCCATCGAGAGCGACACAGCAATTTCAAATTGACAATTTGGTAATAAATACTGCAGCTTCCTCATTATTAGTTGAAACTGATCCCGCATAATGGACCGTAAATGATGGGTTACCAGATTATTTTTCAAGAAAAGGATTTGATCAAAATATTTCAAGTGAGGATTTTTCTAAATCTAAACGTTTCATCGATGGTGGTGGCAGGCGATATTCTACAAAAAGATTTGTTTAAAGAACCTCTGCTAAACGGAGAAAAAGCGTCTCGAAATTATTTGATATACTCGAAGTCTCTTGGATCAGTTTTTTGTGGTCCCTGTCGTTTATTTGACAGTGGGAAAGGTCCATTATCTTACCATGAAGGATTCAGTGATTGGTAACATGCTTATGATAGAGTAAGTAGACACGAAAATAGCTTAACACATAAAAACTGTTAGTTAATGATAAAACAACGAAGTATGGCCGGGACAAGAGTTGACTCAAAATTAGTTGAACAGACGGAATATGAAAGAAAAATTTGAGATGTGTCTTACAGAGAGTTGTTGTGGTTGTAAAAGCACTGGCTACTCGGGGATTATCTTTCCGGGGAGGGTCAGACAAATTTGGATCAATTCACAACGGAAACTTTATGATGATATTAGAAGCAGTTGCTGAATTCGTTCCTTTTTTGGCAAAAACACATACAAACAATGGGTAATCCTGGTAAAGGTCACGTGTCTTATTTGTCATTTGCAACTTATGAGAAAGTCATAAAAATTATGGCTGACAAAGTAACCCACTCTATTATAAAAAACATTCAAAAGGCAAAATATTTTTCCTTTAGTGTTGACTCTATCTCCGATATCACTCATGTGGGCCAACTTTCTTTAATTGTCAGATTCGTCGACGAAAACGGACAACCTGTTGAACAGTTTTTATGTTTCCTTCCTAACACTTCCCACAAATCAAAAGACAAGTTGAAGTCAGTCATTGAGACTTTTAATATCAGCATTAATAATTGCAGAGGTCAATCTTATGATAATGTCTGGATGCTACAAGGGTCTACAGGCAAGAATTAAGGAAATATGCCCTTATGCTATTTATGTACCATACTCTGCGCATTCTTTAAATTTGATAGGGTCGTCAGCTGCTCAATGTTGGCAACAGGCTATTCAGTTTTTTCGGGATGTTGCAAAACTTATATATTTTCTTCACCGTATCATACAATGGTCAAAACTGTTACAAGAATTCCTGACTGAGCCTGAGAATGATTCTCTAAAAAGTTTATCGAACACTCGATGGTCAGCTAGAGATGATGCCTGCACTAGTCTTAACAATGACTGGACTCAGATTATAACAGCTCTTCAAAAAATAAAAAATGATTCGTCACAAAAACCTTTGATTCGCAGTGAGGACACTGGACTGCTGTCGCAAATATCTACTTTAGAGACTGCCATAATGTCTTAATTGTGGGGCTCCATATTGAAACAATTTCATTTAGTCTCGAATGCTCTGCAGGGAGTAGATATTGACCTTGAAGTCGTTGCAGGTCTTTGCAAATCATTAATTTTATTTATTAAAAAAAAGAGATTCTTTCGAAATAAATGAAGAGGCCGTCAAAAGGAAATCTCAGATAAATTAATTTAAAAGATTCCAAAAACGCTCTATCAAAAGAAAACTTAGATGTGACGAATCTGGCGAGGAAGAAGAGCTACTGTAAGCAAGTGACCATTTTCTGGGCATGCATTTCTTCCAATTTGTGACCAGCTTTTAAGTGAACTGAAAAGGTGAAAGATGGCTTATGATAATATCAATGACAAGTTTTCATTCCTTTTAAGACATGAGAAAAAAGGAGTCGAAACAATAAGGAACAACGCCAAAGAATTACAACGGCTCTATCCGGAAGATCTTATGGATGGTCTGCAAGATGAATGTGTGCTCTTCAAATATTATATACCATCCGAAAAAAACTAGAAACCAAAGAGCTTGAGACAAATAGAGGTTTTGATAAGAGAAAACAAACTGGAAGAGGTGTTTCCTTACATTGATATTACATTACGTATTGTACTGACACAGTACATACGTGTGAAGTTGTAGCAACCTATTTTTTGCCAACGGATTTGTGAGGCTGCAGCTAGATGCAGGCAGGTAGCTGTCGCCCACAGGAATGTGGCAACCCCTCGTATTTCCCCGAATCCGCTGGACCGCTAAGCGGTTGGGGTGGGGACACTCGCTTGGAGGCCACACAGGTGTGCACCTCGTGGCGGTACGCGGCCGGACGTTGGAATATAAGACGCGAGTGAAAGTGTGAGTTCGCGCTTCTGCTGGAAGAGCCTTCCAGTCCGTATCTCCAGGGAGCAGGTTCGACGCCAGACTGCATCCTAGCTGCTTGAGGGGTCACTCTACGTCTGTGCTGCGTCGAACGTGAGGCGAACGACGCCACCCATGAGCTGATGAGACCACTTCCCGCAGTCGTGCCGCAAGAAGCGCCACCACAGACCTGACCGCAGCTGTCATCACAAGAAGCCCGCAGCTGCCGTCGCAGGAGAAACCATACGGTATTGTGTGTATTGCGTGCGTCCACCTACCGCGTCCACTAGCCCAGTAACGACCCTGATGAACAACAATATATGCCGGACAGTTTATAATAAGAAATCACATCACTGAATCACGTTTAATTAATTAATCAATCCATGTACGTGATCCAATAAATGTTAATTTAAATTGGTGCCTTGCTGATCAAGTCACATCCCTCATGATAAATATTAATAATTGATAAGTTTTTAATAATTTAAAGTAATTAAACATTTTCTGATGTCGCAATAAGCGAGACACTTCAGTATGTTTACCTGCACGGCATTGACTAACTGCAGCGCAGA
>CM061920.1:326726698-326750792 GCA_031002005.1 Vandiemenella viatica | reverse complement strand
ATGTCAGGGATTGGAACAAATTATTGACTGTTGTGATGAATAATTTACCAAAATGCTTAAGGTATTTAAAATTAAAATTTGTAAATGGAAAAGTAAATGACGGAGGAATTTAACACTCCAATTACAAAAGAAAATATGAAAAAATATACATATAAAAAGGGTAATTAGATGACTAGGGAAATTGCTACCACAGTGTTAGCTCCATTGCAATTAAATTAATAATAATACCGAAACAACTGGAATTACATACAATGCTACTGATATAATGACCACAGGAAAAGGGCATCACTGAAATCAAAGAACTTCACAAATAAATATCGAAATCCTAACACCGTCTGCTAAAATATTAATTTTGACACTGTTCCAGGTCGCATTGAAGGCGCTCTTGAAAGCAACTTATACCGTTCCCCAAGTTCATGGTGTCTATGCTGTAATAAGGACTGTTGATTGTCATTCTGGTACAAGTTGCATTTCAACCTAACCACCACCTCAGTTAATATTAAAGCTTCGGGAGTAGTTTACATCGCGATACATGACGTCACAACGTGACATAGTGCTTATGAAAGTTGCTTAAATAACTGATAACTACATTTCTCGTGCCATTGGCTGTGACAAAAATATTCAGTTTTCATTATGGTCCAGGCTGAATTTCAACCTAACCACAATCTCCGCTAATATTGGAGCTACAAATTCAAAGCCTCAATCACACACGCATTGATACAATCATTTTATCCTAAGTTAGCAACGTCGTGTATCGCTACGTAAACTTGAACCAAAGCTTCTATCCCACGCGGATTAATAGATTCAATGCATAGCTATGTAAGCTTCACCCCATTACTGTATATACAATATCACTGCACGTCCTATATCACATGAATTTTGCCTATGTCTCAATTGTCTCTTGTCTAATTTTCGTTAAATTTTAGACAAGCCACTTTTAGCAGAACTAAATTGCACTGTACAAGTAGGTTTAACCTGAGTCGCAACAGTACTGGTACACACAAAAAAAACAGCTTACACAAATAGAAATCTTACCAATTATTAATGGAAAATTCTATTTTCAGTTCTGAAGGAAGTGTTATAAATATTAAACATTTTATCTCAACAATTCGTTTAGCCAAAAAAATTTTAACACTAATACATACCTATCGAATGCGTAAATTCAATGAGTATATTTTATCTCAACAATCGCTATGTAATGTAACAATTCGCATCCAATGTTATTCACACTTGCACCTAAAAATTACCATTGTAATGGAATTGTTACTGATTTTGTAAACTAAAGTATATTAACATTCGAAGTTCGAACACTACCAACCAGAAGCTACCAACATTCCTAAGCAAATTCCATAATCAAAGCGCCACAGATTAAATCTAAGAACATTTTTCACATGAGTAAAACAAAAAATTCGATCTTTATTTTATAGAATTGTTTGAGTCCAGGCATTTTTAGGTCATAAACGCCTTTTACATTAGGTACTTAGGTAGAATTTCTTACTGAGGTCTCAGCAAGCAAAAAAAAAAAAAAGATAATGAGTATGACTATATCTCTGGAATACCCTGGAAACACGTAACTCTCAAGCTTGTGCACTTAAATTATAAGTAAATATAGATAATAGTTGTCAGGTTTTCCTGTAATATTAATTTAAAGCTCTAAGTTATAATACGTTTTAGTAATGTGGGTTATTTGTTAATTGTTATTTAGTGTATTATGTCGTGTTTACTTTCTCAGATTGTTTACTTTTTGATCATAGGTCGAGAAATAACATGAAAGTTATATTCACAACATGATCAGAATCATGGAGCAAATCCTACCTCCATGATCAGAATGTCACAGAGACAAAATGCGCTATGGTTATGTTGCACAATAGAGATGGGTCACAAATAACTAAACGGCTACAAATAACCGATATTTTAAAAACGCCGTTTAGCAAGTAGCGGCCAAAACGACAACTGGAGTTATTCAAATAACTGTCAGCACCTCCCTCTGACAGCGCTGTAATTGCTCATCAACCGCCCGCTACGAGTGCATCAGATACCATGGAGGAAAGAAATATATGGAGACGAGGCAAGAGACCTTCACCACGCATTGAAGTAACGCCGGGCGGAGGAGGAGTGGGGGAGAGGGGGGGCTTGGTCGCACCCGTACAGACACGGGGTATATGTATGTACAAAAACCTCAAGGGGACTCTAGCATAAACGTGACGCCGTGATCTGGTGATGGATTATTATGTAACTCGATGAGACAAATAAAAAAAAAAGAATACATTTTTGTTTGATATTCTGCTTAGTTTTAGAGATATTCCGTCTCAAATTTCCTTCCTCCATGTCAGTCACGGTTTATTGCGTCTCTCACCGTTATTAATTGCAATAGTTACCACTAGATGTCACTACCATCGCAAAACACTATTAGCTAGCGCGTACGACTAATCATGGCAGGTGTTCCTCAAGGCTCGGTGTTAGGACCGACCTTATACTCACTCTATACTGCTGACGTGCCAACTCAGCCAACAGTCCATACTGCCACCTACGCTGATGATACGGCTTTCTTTACCAGCAGCCACAGCAGGACAGTAACCACCCTCCGCTTGCAGGAAGTCCTGCAGAAGACAGTAGCTTGGGCGAGGCGGTGGCGGATTGAAATCAACCCCGCCAAAACTCAAGCAATTATGCTCACCAGAAGATTGGGACCTCGTCAGCGAATTCAACCTGACCTTAAGCTTCAGTTAAATGGGAAAAGCATACCATGGGCCAGAACAGCCCGCAATCTCGGTGTGACACTCGACAGTAGACTGACGTGGCGTGCACATGTTGAAGATGTTCGGAAAAGAGCTAGTGCCAGACTACAAGCCCTGTATCCAATTTTGAACAGGGACAGCAATCTCGCAGCATCTATGGGTGTGCGTCTTTACTGCTCATTGGTCAGACCGATACTCGAGTACGCCTGTCCAGTGTGGGGATACGCGGCCGCGACACATCATCGCCGCCTGCAAACAATACAAAACAGAGCTCTGAAGAGAGCCTTACATCTTGACACAAGGTTTCCTACCTCTGCCCTGCATGAAGCTGCAAATTTACCAATGTTGAAAGATCGGTTCCGCGAGCTTGCGAAAAAGTTCTACAATCAATGTTATATATCTAAAAATCCATCGGTTAACGAGCTTGGCAATTATCCGATGGATGTTGGACCACATAACCGACCACTGAAGATTTTTCAACAATAATAAAAAAACGCCTATATGAAGACATACCATACGAGAAGACATGCAACATCTACCACATATAGGAGGAAATGTCAACCAGCAAAACCTCCATCATACCCTGCCTGTTACAATAAGGCAGTGAAGGCGTGTGCTGCTAGCTAGCGCGTATTATATTCAAACTTCTTTGTTAGCTGCTTACCAGAGTACCGTCTCTGGTTGTTTACCTCATGGTTTACGTAGCAACACGATCGTGTTTCACTGCATCATAAAACGTTCATTTACACGGTTTTTTCTCGATATAACGGGAGATTAGAGTAACTCAGTGTACAGACTGTGTATTTATTGCGTCTTATTTTTTGTTCGGTTTAATTATTTTCATTTTTCGTTTTATTTTCTCGTTGAAGTTATCTTGTTCGCTGTGAACAAGTCTTTCTTTCTACTTCCAATTTTCGCGTGTCTTTATTTCCTTCGCTCATGAATGTTTGCCTGAAATTAAGTAAGGATGTATGAAGAGGAAAGCACTTGCAGTATTGCCGCGTCAGGCGGGCCAAGTACCACCTCATACTCGACTTCGCCGGCAGTTGAAAGAACATATTCGGAGATGAACCAATGCTTAACGGGCATCGATATGTAACGTGATTTGACTAACACGACAATGCAGTCGCCATACCATTTCGATAACGGACAAGTTAACAGTAGTCTATACGATTCACGTGGCTCAATGAAAAGATGCACTTCGCCACTCCTATTGGGAATCACGAAACAACCACGTGCTGAATTGCGTATCTATTCCAATCTCAGGGTACCAGTGTCGCAAATATCCTTGTCAAACATTGACAAGAGAGCCACTAAGAAAAATAAGAAGGGGGTTTAACTTGCAACGAAGGATGGCAGTTCTGGGCCAACCAACGTCAAGAATGCTAGTACTTATCATGACTTGAAGACAACATCTAAAATTCTCGTAACTAGCAGTCCAAGATATGCAGCCGACCAGCCTCACAGTGAAGGTTTCGTGCTTCCACGTAGCACGGCGAAACCTCCTCCTTCACTCGATCCAGAAAGGATGGAAGTGAGTAATCCCTACCAACCATTGCAAGATGAGACTCCAACCAGAGTGAAAAGTTTTCACATTACACCCATCGTTGTACAGTTTGAGGAAAGCTACAAGAAGCTTCAAGACTGGATGAAAAACATTGCGAAGGATCTTTTCACTGCTAATATGGCGGGAGGAGACAAGATCAAATTCACATTTACGACTGTAGAAGACCTCACCACGGTGATGAATCTCCTTGACGAGAAAAAGACGCCCTGCTTTACATTTCCAACAGGTGCTGTGAAAATGCTGAAGGTGGTATTTCGCGGTATACCACGGACGTTTCCAACTGCTGAGCTGAAAGAAGAAATAATGGACATGGGTTATGACGAATAGACAATGGCTCAGCTGCGCCGCTCTGGCACCAGCATCTCTATGCCACTATTCCTTGTTGTGGTTCCAGATACGCCACACAACCATCAAATATTCCAGGTGGAAACCATTTGCCATTTGAAAGTCAATACAGAGAAGCTCCGATCTTCGACTGGGCCACCGCAACGTTTTAACTGTCAATCATTTGGCCATGTCGCTCAACATTGCAGAATGCAGTCAGTCTGCGTGAAATGTGCCGGTCAACATGACTCCAACCACTGTCTATTGCCGAAGTCACGTGACTCCACTAAATCCAGCAACTGTGGAGTTAACCATTTAGTCAGCTACAAGGGTTGCAGTGTCTACAAGAGGGCGCGAGACTGCCATCGTGACCTCATCACAGCACGAGATAATCTGGGAAAAAAGGAATAGTCAAGTACTATGGATAACCAACAACAAGCTGCACAAAAACCCAATAAAAAAAAGGATTCCCAAATCAGTCGGACACCATACTGATGGCTGCTCTTTCGCTGAAGCCGGGGGAGGAAAACGTCTAGAACAACCAAGTATCACTCCTAGGGCGCCTACTCCTTCAATGGAGGTAGCAGTGACCTCTGATGACAAACCGCGAAACGCCGCAGTTAAGGAAAAACCCAGTCAGTGCAACAAGCAGACTAACGATCCAGCACCGGTAGTCTTTGAAAGACTTTGTAACATGTTGGAATGTATCATGAACATGTTGTTTAGCCTAACTCAACGAATTAACCAGATGACCGCGAGCATCAATACAACAGTGACGACTGCCCTTGCCACAAAGAAATGCTCTTGTTCCACCTATCATGCATAGACGGCCGCACATCCATGACCTCACATTCTGTGTATGGAATGTTAACGGAATCCTTACCCAACTTCAGGAATACAGTTTCTTAAGGAGCGGAACATTGAACTGTGTCTTGTCAGCGAGACACACCTAAAGCCGGAAGAGAGCGCCGTAGTTGCAAATTATAACTGTTACAGAAGACTGCGTCTCACGGTTTGAGGTGGTGTCGCCATCTACGTGAAAAGAGGAATTCCACACCATGAAATTCCCCTTCCATCCCTGCAATTCATCGAAGCAGTTAGGCATTGAGGTGATCACGGCTAATGGTGGTATCTCCGTCATTTCAGCCTACCGTCCAACACGGCGGTATCTCTTTGAGGCTGAATTTATATCGCTCGCATCCATCCGTGGTAAGCTTTTAATTTGGGGTGATTTCAATGCTAAGCACACAGACTGGCACTGCAGGATCACCAATCAAGCAGGTAAACTTCTGCGGCGTGTGTTTGGGCACCTGAGGAACCTACACATTATCCAAGTGGCAGATGCAGATCGGATATCCTTGATGTCCTTATCTCTAAAGGTATTGCAGGATTTTCGCAGCCTCTACAATGAACAGTATGTCATCCGATCATGTGCCTCTTATAGTGGAAGTTAACGTGGGTTCCTGGCAGCCGACAGAAAGGCCTACCTTCGACTTACGGAAGACTCACTGGAGAAAGTACAGGGAGTTGTTAACAGAGGCGCTGGAAGGCTTCCCAGTTGACGGTAACACTGATGATGACTTAGAATTCTTCGAAAGCGCAGTCAAAAATGTTACTACAGCTACGACATGAATGCAGACTCGCCTTGCTTCTTCTCTACATCTCCCACCAAACCTGCTTGCTGCGCGATCCGCCACAAAAACCGGGTTTCCAAGGAGTGGAAGCTCACTAGAAACCCGCCAAACAGAACATTGTTAAATTGCCTCCAGCTAGAGCTGAAAGTGTCTCTGTTGGAGCATCGAAATCGGGAGTGGAAATCCCACCTCTCAGTGTTACGTCCGGAATATGGAACACTCTGGTCGCAAACCCATTGGTTCACCAAGAAACGGAGTAGACTTCCATCCCTCCAAGGTAATCGTGGCGTCATTTACCGCTCTGTAGACAAAGCAAATGGGCTGGCGGATGTGTTACAAAAAAAAATTCAACCATCGCAAGAAGACGTCGAACAGGCGGCAATCGTGAACTGTCGTCTAACTGCTCTCCTGGAGGCTGGTGATGATGACGTGCACCATATCGAGCTTGTTACTTCTCAGGAGATCCTCAGCTGTATAGCCAGACTGTATCCGCATAAAGCCACGGGTCCTGAAGAGATTGGAAATATGTGCCTCAGGAATCTTCAGCCGGTAGCTGCAGACTATCTTGCTAAACTTTTCAGCACTATAATTCAGACGAAGACAAACCCATGTAGGTGGAAACACGCGGAGGTGGTTCCAGTTAATAAGAGCGGGAAGGACCCAAACATTCCACAAAATTACCGACCTGTCAGCTTGCTGCCAGCAGTCAGCAAGGTGTTTAAGCGTCTCCTGCTCAGGCGCCTAAACCGTAACATCGAACTATCTGGCATTATCCCCAATAGGGTTCCGTAGTGGCCACTCGACCATCCAACAGCTGATGAGAGTTACAGAGGCGGTGACGCATGCATTCAACTGCGAGGAATATTGTGGCCTGGTGTTTTTAGACATATCACGAACCTTTGATTCAGGCTGGCACTCTGGACTCCTGATGAAATTATATGACCAGGGGTTCTCACGTAATTTAATCAAGTTGCTGTGGTCGTTTCTCGAGGGACGGACTTTCTGCGTACGAGTTGGCACAGAATTTTCATCTCGACGACTAATTATGGCAGGTGTTCCTCAAGGCTCGGTGTTAGGACCGACCTTATACTCACTCTATACTGCCGACTTGCCAACTCAGCCAACGGTCCATACTGCAACCTATGATATGATATGACGTTCTTTGCCAACAGCAGGACAGTAACCACCCTCCGCTTGCAGGAAGTCCTGCAGAAGACAGTAGTTTGGGCGAGGCGGTGGCGGATTGAAATCAACCCCGACCAAAACTCAAGCAATTATGCTCACCAGAAGATTGGGACCTCGTCAGCGAATTCAGCCTGACAATTAGCTTCAACATACCATGGATGGGCCAGACACTCGACAGTAGGCTGACGTAGCGTGCACCCATAGAAGATATTCGTAAAAGAGCTAGTGCCAGACTACAAGCCATGTATCCAATTTTGAACAGGGACAGCAATCTCGCAGCATCTATGGGTGTGCGTCTTTACTGCTCATTGGTCAGGCCGATACTTGAGTATGCCTCTCCAGTGTGGGAATACGCGGCCGCGACAGACATCGCCGCCTGCAAACAATTCAAAACAGAGCTCTGAAGAGAGCCCTACATCTTGACACGAGGTTTCCTACCTCTGCCCTTCATGAAGCTGTAAATCTACCAATGTTGAAAGATCGATTCCATGACCTTGCGAAAAAGTTCTATAAACAATGTGAAGTATCTAAAAATCCATTGGTTAATGTGCTTGGCAATTATCCCATGGATGCTGGACCAATAAAAATCCCTGTATGAAAACATACCATACGAGAAGACATGTTAGATCTACCACCAATAGGAGGAAATGACACCAGCAAAATCTCCATCATACCCTGCCTGTTACAACAAAGCAGTGAAGGCGTGTGCTGCTGCTACTTGCCAGTTATTAACAACTATAGCGACCACTAGAGGACACCACCTACATAAACCGCTTTTTAATACCTTTTACCGTTATTAACTGCGATAGCGACCAACAGATGTCGCTATTACTGACGACGTTAAAGACTACTTTGCAAATGTTATTTGCGATAGAGTCCAAAATTTGTCATCTCTCTACGACTTAGTGTCCATTAAACCGGTTTTCAGCATCCATCCTTCCATCGTAAACCACTTTATTATACTTTTTGTTACAGCTGTTTACTCCTGTTTACTTATGTTATAGGATCTTTGCCAATTGAAGGCGTTATTAACTGCGATAGCGACCATTAGAGGACATTACTTATGTAAACTGCTTTTTACTACCTTTCACAGTTATTAACTGCAATAGCGGCCAACAAATTGAGAAACCATCGAAAAGCGGTAGTTTGAAAGTGGAATGTAACAAATACCTTTGTCTTGTTTAAAATTAATCCTGTTGCTGACTCCTGTATACCAAGCCAAGACTTTCCCTGATGGTTAAATAAGTTAAAATATTTCATGGTATCAGTTACTGTTCCTCAGGTAGTAATACTTTAATATTTGACAAATAAAACTTGTAGAAGATGACAAAAGCCATTAAATTTTCAATTAAATTTACTCACAATGACATTCAGACTAGGTAGGAATAGACAATGGGATGAGTTTTCATGTTTGGTTGAAAGTGATGATATTATTGATAAATCATGTTCTACCACAAAGAAATAATACTGATAACTTGTGTTTGTAACTTGCTGATAGAAGTGGCTATAACAGAACTATCTGGAAAGTTTTTTGCTTGTGAACATCTCATTTAAAAAAATTACATAACGTTAGAGGTCCTACTGAAGTTTATGATATACTATGCTGAAATAATAAATGCTCTTTGTGAAACTAAGTATAAAGAAGTGATATAACATGAAAAACTGCAGTACAGAAGTGAAAGTAGACAAATATTATTGAAAGTAGAGTTTGGCTACAAAAAAAAGTTTATACTGCTACAGAAAACTAGCTCAGGTGGTACATAAACTAAAACATACTGATGTAGGTGCAGGGACGTATTCTCCTAAGGGCGTGGGGGCGATCGCCCGTGGCGTAAGCTACCAGAGGGGCGTCCGGAGGATCGTCGCTCTGAGTTCTGGTGGGGACTTCTGATCGTCTCCGAAGGATGGACAAGTACAAAAATTTTTTGTTATAATATATTCACGGAAATCAATTTATCATTCGTTTCAATTTTTATTACTTTAAGTACAACGTAGGTACTTGTATGGTGGTAGGTTCTGCGTAGTAATTAATCGCATTCCTCTCGTTGGCATGGTAACATATGTCCGGGAGTGGAAGGGGAAAAACGTGTGCGATTTGTTGCGTCACTCAGCTGTATTTTTTTCATTCGCTTAGTTTCAATTGTTTGTCATGAGTGCCGTTGCCAAGAAGAGACGTCCTAGTGGTTATGCGTATCGAAAGGAAGCTGAACGAAGGTTGAAAAAAGAAAATGAGGTTATACAGCAAACTCATAAAATAAATAAGTTTTTCATTAAAAAAAATGAAGATTCGTCTACGTCTAATGTCGAAGACGAGAATCAAAATTCCTTACAGGTAACGTATATACAGCGCTTTGCAATAGCTACTTACTTATAGATTTTTGCTTGATATATATACCCTAAATTCATCCAAAAGTATGCCAATAAGTGTTGTGATTGTTTTGAGATCTTGTTCTGAGTCAAGTCTATACGGTGTACAATCACGTCACTTTCTGAAACAGCACATTTTCTCTCGGTGTTATAGATTGTTGATCTAAAATAAAATAAAACTCTAGCAACTGGACCATTATGCATCTCATAATTTATTTGAACTCAAAGACATAATATGTGCGACTTATACTAGGGCTTGCTAAACCTAAAAACTGATCTAGGAAAATAACGGTTTTTGTACTATCGTACTATTTGTAAGATTGATAAGGCAAACAACTCGGGTACAAGTTTTTGTGTCTAATTAGCTAAAACATGGCATGCATAATGACAAAGTCACTAGATTTTGTTTCAGTTTTTAATGAGCGATCCTTATTACAAAGAAAAACCACGCTGTTTCAGAAAGTTACACATTGTAAAGTACAGACTTGGCTCGGAACAAGACCTCGAAATTTTTTTAATCCGAACAATGACGAGACATTGCCCAAATTTTTACGAGAGTTGTTTCTTGTGGATTTATTTTATTTTTATGTTGGTCGGCGTCGCTTATTCTGAGTCAACGCTCATACTCGTATTTAACAGTTCAGTTTGAAAATCCATGTTTAAGGACATATCAGAAACGAATTGTCCTATACTAACAATGCCCTCACTCTTTGCCGACAATGAATGTGCGAGTGAAGCCGGCTGCCGTAGATTTAACTGTCATTATCAGCAATTTCCGACTAACTTCCAAACTAATCATAGGAACCAAATAAATTTAAGGTGTTAGTTAAGCTTGCTGATGTGTGTCAATAAGAGAAGTTGAGGCATGTAGTGCCATTCAGTGTAAAGCAGTTAACGTCCAAATACAAGCAATTAATAATAGCAAAAAGAGAAGCAAAGGATGATAGATTATAAATCAAAATTCCGTCTGGAACAACTGTTGATGTTACTGATTTTCCATACGCGTTTCACCCTTATAGAAAACAGTAACATCAACAATTGTTCCAGACGGAATTTTGATTTATAATCTATTATCCAACAACTGCGGAAGATGGCCTACAACCAGATTTGCAAAGCAAAGGATGAGTTTATGAAGAATATTATTGGTGCAGGTGGATCACTGAACGATGCATCTAGAAATTTCTATGTCTATATTAGAAACTGAGGGGAAGGGAAGGTATTCAGACAATTGTAGATAAGAATGGAGTTGAAGTCACTGAGGATTTTAAAATTGCAGAAATATTGAATGACTGGTTAGTGAGACCACTAGGGACAATCATCCAGTGATGGGAGGAAATAAGTACAAATGAGGGAACTACAAAATTTGAAATAGATTCTCAGGAAATTATGAAGGAACTCAGAAAGTTAAAAAAAACGTTAAGGGGCTGGTGTAGATAAAATTACTACAGATCTAGTAAAGAGTGTGGGATATGATACTGCACCTTACCTTGAAATTTGATTTAAATGATCTTGGAGTCTTGCTGCTTACCATAGGATTGGAAAAGCGCTATAGTAGTACCGGTTCATAAAGGAGGGGTTACAAATAGGGTTGAAAATTGTAGGCCGGTTAGTTTGACATCGGTGGAATAAATATTTACATGCTTCTGTGCATTCTGTACATTATTTTAACAGTAACAAATAATATGAACGAAAAGTTTCGTCGCTTCGTGGCTCCACGTTTCCTCCCCCCCCCCCCTCAACTTCTCCTTCGCCTCCCTCCCTTTTAAACAGAGCCACGCAATTAATGGGCGCTTCCTAACGTATAGGAATGTAGTGCAGAACATCAGGAGAAGGCTTATTATTATTTTCATACTTTTAATTACATGTGGCTGGGTTAACTTATTATGTGACTCGCTAAAATAACATCATATTGATACTATAGTATGAGGGTGAGGAGGAACTGATCTTTATGTGGCAGGGTTTGTACATAGGTACATTTGTTTTTAATTTTGCTTGTAGGCACGATGTACTACTAAAACCGTTGATGATGTCTCACCAGTGCCTGTACTACATATTAAGCAAGAATCTGATTCTCACCCTACTCAAGCTACTGATGATTCTATCACTGTTACTACGGATGATTCAATTGGTTCCCTGACCCTAACATAGCATGAATTTAACTCATCCCCCTTCAACCAGTAATCTATCGAGAGCGACACAGCAATTTCACATTGACAGTTTGGTAATAAATACTGCAGCTTCCCATTATTAGTTGAAACTGATCCCGCATAATGGACTGTAAATGATGGGTTACCAGATTATTTTTCAAGAAAAGGATTTGATAAAAATATTTCAAGTGAGGATTTTTCTGAATCTAAACGTTTCATCGATGGTGGTGGCAGGCGATATTCTACAAAAAGATTTGTTTAAAGAACATCTGCTAAACGGAGAAAAAGTGTCTCGAAATTATTTGATATACTCGAAGTCCTTGGATCAGTTTTTTGTAGTCCCTGTCGTTTATTTGACAGTGGGAAAGGTCCATTATCTTACCATGAAGGATTCAGTGATTGGTAACATGCTTATGATAGAGTAAGTAGACACGAAAATAGCTTAACACATAAAAACTGTTAGTTAATGATAAAACAACGAGGTATGGCCGGGACAAGAGTTGACTCAAAATTAGTTGAACAGACGGAATATGAAAAAAAAATATTTGAGATGTGTCTTACTGAGAGTTGTTGTGGCTGTAAAAGCACTGGCTACTCGGGATTATCTTTCCGGGGAGGGTCACACAAATTTGGATCAATTCACAACGGAAACTTTATGATGATATTAGAAGCAGTTGCTGAATTCGATCCTTTTTTGGCAAAAACACATACAAACAATGGGTAATCCTGGTAAAGGTCACGTGTCTTATTTGTCATTTGCAACTTATGAGAAAGTCATAAAAATTATGGCTGACAAAGTAACCCACTCTATTATAAAAAACATTCAAAAGGCAAAATATTTTTCCTTTAGTGTTGACTCTATCCCCGATATCACTCATGTGGACCAACTTTCTTTAATTATCAGATTCGTCGACGAAAACGGACAACCTGTTGAACGGTTTTTATGTTTCCTTCCTAAAGGCGCGTTTCCACTGAGGCAACAACAAGCACTTGTAGCATGTTACATGAGTATTTTGTTGCTACATGTCGTCGTGCGTCATCATACTTTGTCGAAAGTCAAATGTCGCCCAAGAATCTGTTGCCAGTTGTCGCTTGCTACTTGTCGCCGTTGCTTGTAGCATGCGGCAAAAGCATTTCACGTTATGCGGCCAGTAGTGTGCGACATGGCATCAAAAGCAGTGGCAGCTGCTGCTTATTTGATCCTCGCAAAATGCAATAAAAGAATGAAAACGGAAAAAACCTAGGTGGTGGATCAGAGATTTATTTGTTAAAAGTAGTAAGAATCGCCAGGAAATTTTTCGAAAACTTATTTCAAATGATGGGAGTCTGTTAAAAAATTTCACACATATGAGCAGGCATTATTTTGACTTCCTAGTCGAAAAGGTCACTCCTTTGATGAAAAAAGCAGACACCAATTGTCGTGAAGCGATACCAGTTTCAAGTGCGAGTATTGTTGACATTGAGGTACCTAGCTACTGGAGATAATTATGCATCACTTATGTATCTCTTCAGAATTTCAATTCCAAGTATTTGTCGCATAATACCAGAAGTATGCAGAGCTTTTATCAACGTTCTGCGAGATTTTGTAAAGGTAAGCTCATAAAACTTGTGTCTATATAAATAATGTTATTATATTTACAGAGTTGGAGTTGGTGAATAGAATAATGTAGCTTGTCGCTTATATATTCAAAGAAATAACATAGTACATACTAAATCTTAATTGACAAATTTTAGCCACATAGCAAACTATTGATTTGTTTATTAACCTCACAAAAATTCTGCAAGTACTGTAAATTCAGAACCAACTGGTTGTTCTTCACAGTCACTTGTATCTCTGGAAGATGGAGATTGTATAGAAAGTGGACGAGATAAATAACTGCTTGTACTCGAGGAAGCAGTCCCCATATTCCCCTGATATGAAGTGGATGACCCATCATTATTGTATTTTCCCATAGCTGCTTCAAACAGTATATTGTTGATAAGGTGTTTTACAATGGTCCTTGCTCTAGGCTGAAGATCACGCAGTTCATTAGCAACATGTTCACCATAAGTTGTGCATTCATCCTTCTTCATTGCTTGTTGTAAAACAGCATAAGCTTCTTCTTCTCGTTTAGAATATGGTGATGCGGGTTTACTCCTTTTAGCTCTCTTTTTGGGTGAAACAAATTGCTTAACACTCCCTTCACTGCTTGAAAAATTCGTTGCATCATCAGATTTTAATTGTTGGCTGGGAGTTGGTTGTATAGTATGCTGACTCTCAGATGTATCAGACGCCAAATCGTCTTCTTCCTACAAAAGGAAGAAATTCAAAATAGAGCTAATTCGCTTCCGTAAAATGTTTGTTACAGATTCCACAAACTGAAGATGAATGGAAGGTAATAGCTAATGACTTTGAGAATACCTGGAACTACCCACACTGTATCGGAGCCGTGGATGGAAAACACATAGTGCTTCAGAGTCCGAAGAACAGTGGCAGCTTGTTCTTTAATTACAAGGGTTCATTCAGCATTGTTCTAATGGGGATTGCAGATGCTAACTATTGTTTCTTATATGCCAACATTGGTTGTCAAGGTAGGATTTCAGACGGAGGAGTGTTTCGCCAAATTTCATTTTACCAAAAACTAGTGAAAAATGAACTCGCGTTACCGATCTTCGCAATCTCTCCCTGGAAGTGATGTGTTATCATCCCTACGTTTTAGTGGCAGATGACGCATTTCCCCTACAAATACACATAATGAAGCCTTATCCAGGACATCAGGAAAAAGGTTCTAAGAATAGAATATATAATTACCGACAAGCACGCGCACGGAGAGTGGTAGAAAATACTTTCGGACTATTATCATCAGTATTTCGTGTGTTTCGAAAACCTTTAATGGTAAATGTTAAAATGCAGAAACCATCACATTTGCGTGTGTATATCTACACAATTTTTTAAGAAAAAGCAATACCTCAAGAACACTTTATGCACCTCTATGGAACGTTAGACATGGATACACGAGATGGGACTGTTATTCCAGGATCATGGAGGACGGTGGTAGAAGATGACACAGGCATGGTGAATTTACAACGCAAACCACGAAAATCAGATGCAAAAGACGTTCGGGATGGAATTTGCATGGTATTTTGTGTCAAAAGAAGGAAAAGTATCTTGCAAGACAAATACTAAGACTGAAACATAAACTATGTATTAGTACGTAAATTAATGTATTTAGTTTACGTTACCATTATGTGTCAATTTATCCCTATCATACACAACTGTAAGAGTGAAAAGTCGATTCAGAAAAGTTTTTTACTATTATTTACCACAATCTAAATTTGGAAACACTTTTCTACATAAGCGTTAATACAGCCTATCTTAATTATAAGGAAGTCCTTTTGTAAAGTTTTAATACGACAATTTTTAAAATATATCTATAGTTTTTTAAACCCACCAAAAACTACTTTTATTTACTTGTGTAACCTAAAAAGATTGTATATCCCCTATTCCGTCTCTGGACTGTCATTGGTAAATTATTCTGTCAAAAATAATTAGTTACATATATTAATTAACGTAGGCCTACCTCATAATTTTCTGCTGTTGAAAAGTTTGTCTTGGAATGTCAACATCTAACAAAAGTTAGGAGTTTATAAGCAAAACATTTATCTTCTTTAGGAGATGAGCCGCTCTTTGGTTTAGTAATCCTTTTATGTTCACGATGAAAAGCAGACTTCAAATTCTTGATTTTCGTTTTTTATTTCATCTAATGAAACATGCTACTTGTTAGCAAGTAGTATTATTTGTCACTTTTAACTTTCCTGTCTTTATATGAAGCATTTTTGTTATTCCACAACTCCGGGTGAAGTATGGTAATCTTCAATAAATAAGGTTGTTTTCTGCACATTCCACTCCATGTCGCCCGTTTTCTGTCGCACTCATCCACCACCGCTTGGATACTGGCGACACCGTGCGACACGCTATATTTTTGTCGCACAGTGGCCCATACGACCGGCGACAAGGCCCAACCTGTAGCATGCGTCATTGTTGCTTACTACATGTCGCAGCGTGTCGCTTCGCTTGAAATACTCCTTGTCGCATGCGTCAGTGCCGCATGCCACATGTTGCCCAAAAGTTGCCTCAGTGGAAACGCACCTTGCCACTGCCCACAAATCAAAAGACAAGTTGAAGTCAGTCCTTGAGACTTTTAATGTCAGCATTAATAATTGCAGAGGTCAATCTTATGATAATGCTGGCAATATGTCTGGATGCTACAAGGGTCTACAGGCAAGAATTAAGGAAATATGTTCTTATGCTATTTATGTACCATACTCTGCGCATTCTTTAAATTTGATAGGGTCATCAGCCGCTCAATGTTGCCAACAGGCTATTCAGTTTTTCGGGATGTTGCAAAGCTTATATATTTTCTTCACCGTATCATACAATGGTCAAAACTGTTGCAAGAATTCCTGACTGAGCCTGAGAATGTTTCTCTAAAAAGTGTATCGAACACTCGATGGTCAACTAGAGATGATGCCTGCACTAGTCTTAACAATGACTGGAATCAGATTATAACAGCTCTTCAAAAAATAAAAAATGATTCGTCACAAAAACCTTTGATTCGCAGTGAGGACACTGGACTGCTGTCGCAAATATCTACTTTAGAGACTGCCATAATGTCTTAATTGTGGGGCTCCATATTGAAACAATTTCATTTAGTCTCGAATGCTCTGCAAGGAGTAGATATTGACCTTGAAGTCGTTGCAGGTCTTAGCGAATCATTAATTTTATTTATTAAAAAAAAAGAGATTCTTTCGAAATAAATGAAGAGGCCGTCAAAAGGAAATCTCAGGTAAATTAATTTAAAAGATTCCAAAAACGCTCTATCAAAAGAAAACTTAGATGTGACGAATCTGGCGAGGAAGAAGAGCTACTGTAAGCAAGTGACCATTTTCTGGGGCATGCATTTCTTCCAATTTGTGAGCAGCTTTTAAGTGAACTTAAAAGGTGAAAGATGGCTTATGATAATATCAATGACAAGTTTTCATTTCTTTTAAGACATGAGAAAAAAGGAGACGAAACAATAAGGAACAGCGCCAAAGAATTACAACGGCTCTATCCGGAAGATCTTACGGATGGTCTGCAAGATGAATGTGTGCTCTTCAAATATTATATACCATCCGAAAAAAAAACTAGAAACCAAAGAGCTTGAGACAAATAGAGGTTTTGATAAGAGGAAACAAACTAAAAGAGGTGTTTTCTTACATTGATATTACATTACGTATGTTTACCTGCACGGCATTGACTAACTGCAGCGCAGAGCGTACATTCTCCGTGCGCTCTCGCTTAAGCGAAGAACGCTTAAATAACTTAGCTGTCCTTAATATAGAGGCAGATTTGACGAAATCATTGAGCTATGATGATGTTATTGATGATTTTGCCAACAGTTTGGCATATCGCAAAACAGTTATTTTAATATGGTATGTTTAACAAAGTAATATAACTTTTATTTCTTTCCTTAATTTTTAACAAAAGTTTATGCCATTTTTGTTGTCAAATTTAAATATTTCGTTATGTTTGGATGCTTTGGAATACTGAAACATCAGAATAATGTCTCAGTTTGTCCGATGATTTGTAAATATTGAATTAAGTGTTCTTTATAAAAATTGAAACATATATATCAACCCATATTACATAATTGACATATATATTTATTCACATTAGTAGTTTGTAATATTTGATTGCACAAGTAATAAAAAATCATAGAAACAAAGTGTAAGTTTTTATTTCTCAGCTCATTGCATCTTTCACTTTTGCTGTTGGGAAAGTGGCCAATTATATTCGCCCGGAGCGCAAAATTTAGAAATACGTCCCTGAGTAGGTGCCACATTTGTATGCTCCATCCATAATAAGCACAAGAAGCAGTATTGTGAAAGTATAACATTCTTTCGATCACTATGTTGGAAAAGTATGTCACAATCTACTTTCCACGCTTCAGATTAAGAGAAAAAGTGCCCACACACACACACACACACACACACATATATATATATATATATATATATAACAAATTTTTTATTCTGAAAGTGAATCTGCAACTGATTCCTGAGGAAAGAGTGCTATAAAATAGCATACAAATTGGTTAAATAAACTTTCTGGAATCAGTTATTCAAGTTCCTATAAAACTTTATGGAGGATGAAAAGCATATTTACTCTATGTGGCAAATATGCGTCAAACATCATTACATTTTGTTCCAGGTCGAAATAAATGTTTACACAAAAATTCATCCCACACTGTTTGATTTCCGATCGGTTCATTTACAGATTCTTAAGGAAGGGTAACATTACCATATTTGTTTCACTATTCCCACAAGTCAATTAGTTTCAACCAGCAAACCATATTTACGTTTCAGATTACTTTTATGTACGTCTGTAACAACATATTTAAATTGCAGCTGGTCTTTTTTTTTTAACTGCTTTACATCTCTCAACAGCGAGGTCTTTAGAGACGGGAGAGGATGGGGGGCAAGGAATGGGAAGGAACTCGGCCATGGCCTTTTGAAGGAAGCATTTGCCTGGAGTGATTTGGGAAACCATGGAAAACCCAAATCTGGATGCCCGGACGAGGATTCGAACCGCCGTCCTTCCGAATGCGAGGTGAGAACGCTAACCGTTACACCGCCACGCTCGGTGCAGCTGGTCTATTATTGGGACACATTTACACCATATGTAAAATATACTATACAAATCACTACAGCCATACAAAACTTAATGCGAATTAATGGCCAGACTGAAAAAATTGTTTACTTTCAGCAAAGTTAATTTCTTGTTTTTCACGAGTAAGCAACGCGTAACGTTGTATTTGTTGCGTATGTTCGTAAAACTCCTACCACAAGTTCATTAGTATCAAACAGAAAAATATATTAACTCGTAATGAACACTGCCCACTCCGCATTAATTTTATATATCGGACGTCCCTAAATCACTTATACTTCATTTCCTTCTGATTGATCACGTTATGCACAAACCGCTAAAGCTGGTCGTGTTAAAATTCGATATTAATTTACAAAGGCATCACTGCCACTAAGTTGCCAAGGAGTTGGTCGCCGAAAGCTCGTCGTTCACAAACGCTATCCGGCAGCAAACCTGTGAAGAGTTCATTGCAAAAAAATAATTGTTTAAAAAAACATAAAAACCCCTTCAAAAAAAAAAAATTTTTAAAAAAAAAAAAAAAAAAACCGCCTTAAAAAAAAAAGCACTAAACATTTTAAAATAACTTTATACCTTGCTTAGGATAAAGTAAAACTAAATGGACAATATTTTACATTACTGTCATTGATATTTTTACAATAATTAGTTATTTTTGGAGTCGGTACCAGCTGTCAAATCGCAAAGATCGAATTACTGAACTTCTTTTGGTGTTAGACGCGAAACGAACAAAAATTCCCAATATTTTACAGCATGTCGTGAGGCAGATAGTGTTATTGCGGGGAAACAGATTAGGGAAACAAATTGAAAGTATTTTAATCTGTGGCTCGGCCTTATTGGTCATCCAGACATATCTCTCCTGCTACAGTGTCAGTTGGTAGGCCTGCATCATGCAGTAAACGATTTACAGTTAGTATAATATCGGCGTATCATCTGTATGTTTCAGTTTTGTTGAAACATTTTTCTAGCATTAATTGTAGGTAAGCAGTAACATGATTTTTTATGTATTATTGTTATTTCTCATTGTTTTTATCTTTTTGTTTTTCTTGCTTTCGCTGGCACCGACTCCAAAAATAACTAATTAATGTAAAAATATCAATGACAGTAATGTAAAATATTGTCCATTTAGATTTACTTTATCCTAAGCAAGGTATAAAGTTATTTTAAAATTTTTAGTGCTTTTTTTTTTAAGGCGGTTTTTATGTTTTTTTAAACAATTATTTTATTTTTAAATTTTTAGTGATATTATAGTTTGTTTTGTATTTTAAATATGCCGCTGTGTTCCCATTTTGCGAACTTCCTGGTAGCTCAGAGATTAAAGTGCTTGCTTTCAAAGAAGAATTCTGTCTTTATATAACACACCAACTTCCAGAACGGGGTGAATTGGGTGTTGTGATAAGGAATGTCAGTTTACATTTTTGTCCATGCTATGTTTCGATCGTATCATAACATCTGTTAAAGCTGCTGGTCGATAACCGAAACATGTAACATCTGGGCATTAATACATCCCACATCTGTCTCTGGAATATATCTGTCTGCTCCGGCATCACACAGAAAATATAGATTTTTAATTGGTTTTCACAACGTGAAAGCTTGGGATCAAAGTTGAAATCTGAAGTAAATGTTGAGACATTATGACACATTTATTTTATAAATACTATGCCATGACTTAAAAATAGCTTAACTGATTTTGACGGGATTTAAAGCTGTTGATTTTTGTAAAGAACATTGGAAATTAAAAGGGGTGAGGGTAAAGGGGAAGTGTGATTGGGCTTATGTATGCCAAATGTAGACTGCCTTTTCTGATTGATTTAAAGTATACGTGTGTAAATTTCTATTGATATCAGATAAAACTGTAGGTATGTATAAAAAACAATTAAGGGGTGTGAGATGAAGAGTAGTTTGGTTTTTGTAAAGCTAGTGTGGGCAGTATTTTTCTCTTTGTTTTAAAGTATACATGTGCCGTGTTCAATGAAAATCTGATAAAACTGTGGGTATCTATAAAGAATATTGGAAATTAGGAGGGGTGGGGGTAGAAGAGAAGAGGGGTTGAGCGTCTGCAACCTAATTTAAACACAATTGTTCTGTATGTTTTAAAGTATACGTGTGCAAATTTCCTTCAGAATCGGATAGAAATTGTAGAATAAAGGATGGAAAGGAAGGAGTGTAGTTTGGACTCTCGAAACCAAATGTAGACAGTATTTTTCTGTTTGTTTTGCAGTATACATGTGCATACTTCCTTCAAAATCAGAAAGAAATGGTAGCTTTGTATAAAGAACATTGGCAGTAATTAAAGGGGTAGAAAGGGGGATAGGGTTTGCGTTTTTGTGAAAGTTATGTGGACAGTATTTTTCTGTTTCTATTTGTTTTAAAGTATACACATGCGAAGTTCCACCGAATCGGATTAAAATGTGGTTCTGTACAAATATTAAGGGAAGCGGAGCCAGGATAGTTTTTTTTATTTTTTGGTCAGAAATCTTATTCATAAAAAATTCCATATATATGCGCCAACTTTCATAAAAATCGGTCAAATGGTGTCGACTGTAGCTTTCTAATAAGAAATTGACAAAAACCAAGGGGGTGGAAACGGGGAGAGGGGTTCAGTTTCTGCAAACCAAGAGTTGGCATTATTTTTCTCTTTGTTTTATAGTAAAAATTTGCCAAGTTCTGTCTAAACCGGATAAAAACTGTGGTTGTGTATAAAAATTAAGCGGTTTAATGGGGAGAGGGGGTGGTTTTTAGATCTTTTGGTCAGACACCTTTTTCGTGAAAAAATACATACAAGCACCAACTTTCATGGTAATCGGTCAAACGATCACGACTGTAGCTTTTTATAAAGAACATTGACAAAAGTTAATGGGGTTGAAGGAGGGAAAGGGGTTGAGCATTGGCAAACCAAATATTGACAGGATTTTTCTCTTTGTTTTAAAGTATACATAGGCAAAGTTCAATAAAAATCAGATAAGAAATGTAGATTTCTATAAAATTAAGGGGTAAAGGGAGACATGGGGTGGTTTTATTTATTTATTTTTTTTTTTTGGTCAGAAACCTTCTCCATGAAAAATTACATGTATATGCCAACTTTAATGGAGACCAGTTAAATGGTGTCGACTGTAGCTTTGTATAAAGAACATTGGCAAAAATTTAGGGGTGGATAGGGGGAGAAGGCTTCAGTTTTTTCAAACCAAAACTTGACAGTATTTTTCTCTTTATTTTTGACTAAACATGTTCAAAGTGGGTTTGTATAAAAATTAAGGGGTGTAAAGGGGAGAGGGGTGGTTTTTTATTTATTTATTGTTTGGTCAGATTCTCCATTAAAAATTAAATGTATATGCCAACTTTGATGATAATCGGTCAAATGGTGTCGAATGTAGCTTTTTATGAAGATCATTGAAAATAATTAAAGGGGTGGAAGGAGGGAGGGGGTTGAGCTTTGGAAGACCAAATGTTGACAGGATTTTTCTCTTTGTTTTAAAGTATACATGGGCAAAGTTCAATAAAAATCAGATAAGGTATGTAGGTTTCTATAAAATTAAGGGGTAAAGGGGAGAAGGGGTGGTTTTTTATTTTTATTTTTTTGTTAGAAACCTTCTCCATGAAAAATTACATGTAATTGCCAACTTTAATGGAGATCAGTTAAATGGTGTCGACTGTAGCTTTGAATAAAGAAAATTTGCAAAAATTAAGGGGGTGGATAGGGGAGAGGGTTTCAGTTTTTTTAAACCAAAAGTTGACAGTATTTTTCTGTTTATTTTTGACTATATATGTCCAAAGTTTCATCGAGATCGAATAAAAAATGTGGATTTGTATAAAAATTAAGGGGTGGGGGTAGAAGGGGTGGTTTCTCAATGAAATTCATATGGGACCACTTTGGAGGTATACCCTAGCCACTAAAAAAATTTCATTGAAATCGGTTCAAAATTGGCGAAGATATCGCTGAACATACATACAAAAAAATACAGACGAATTGAGAACCTCCTTTTTTTGAAGTCGGTTAATAAACAAACACAAGTCGAAGGCTTATATAATGTCTCTGACAGTTATGGAATTTGCTTTTGGTGACGTATTGCTATTCAGCAACTTTTGAGGGCGTTATCGCTAAACGCTAAATAAAGCTAATAAGCGGCTTTTCGTGACGTCTGGGTTATTTCGCTATTTTTGGGGGTGCGGTTGCTATTTTGTAGACATCCTTTAATTTGACGTAATTTCCGGCTATTTGCAACAAGAGCATTTCTGAGCAGTGATATTAATGGCGTGTCCACAGATATTATGTCGGAAAAAATACCTATAAGCTATTTATAACGGTTAAAAAACGCGGTGAGTTAATTGTGGGTGATATTTTTTGTCTTTATGAAGCTGGGATACCTTTGAATTTTTTCAAAGAAAAATATCATATTTGAGATATCACAATGTATCATATTACTGACCTAGATTCTAGATCATCTGTGTATACCGCGTCTAAACACAATTCACAAAACATACTTGTAACTATACCAAGGAAGATACATAATGAAATTAAATCGTGGTCACTAATATGAGACGGATGCCAGCCTCGGGTGTGAAATGAAATATCTTGTCCCATCTCATCAAAAGAAAACCAACCGGGCACCACTCAAAGAGCTCGGATTTATTTGTATAACAGACAAGTGTAGAGCCAGTGAGAAAAACTCTTATATTTACAGGTCTCCATGTCAAAGCGTTTCAAGTTGCATCGAAACGTAGCAATGCATTGGAGTAACAGTAACCTTTAAAATTACCGTTATCTACATCTACATATATACTCTGCAATTCACAAAATTATGGGTGGCAGAGGTGCTCAGCACCAAAGCTAATCTCATTGCTGTGGCATTCCATCTCTAAATGTACGAGGGAAAAAGAATTCATATAAGAATCAGTCCGGCACCTTATTTCTCTAATTTTATCATTCCTGTCCATCCGACTCAAATAGGTTGGTGGAAGAAGTATTTCACTACACTCAAAGTGAAAGTGGGAGTACGCATGTTTACCAATAAGTTTAAACGAACGTGTGTCGTCTATCTACCAGAGACTCCCAACCTAATCTACTAATCAGTTCTGTGACGCTTTCATAAGGACTGTAGCAAGCGTCCGAATCGAGCGGCTCTTCTCTGTACTTTCTCTATACTTTCGATCAATTCCTTACGAAACGGGTCCCAAATGGCACAACAATAATCCAAATGTGGACGCACAAGAGATTTGTACGCTATCTCCTTTGTTTGTTCATTACAATTTTTCAAGATTCGACCTATGAATCGAAGCCTAGAATTTGCTCTACCTACTAACGAATTAGTGTGTATGTCCCACTTCATGTTCCTTTGTACTGTTGTCCCAAATATTTCATAGAATCGACCATATCAACAACTGAACTGTTTACCTCGTATTTCTGAACAATCGGATTCTTTTTGTTAGTTTGATCATTGTCTTGCACTTTT
>CM061920.1:326665710-326725698 GCA_031002005.1 Vandiemenella viatica | reverse complement strand
TGGAATGAGTTACCAAGAGAAATGATGAATAATTTACCGAAAACTTTGAAAGAATTTAAAGATAAAATTTGTAGAGGGAAAATGTAGGTGGGTGCAGGATAGGGGGAAGATGGGTGTGTAGGGAAATTGCCACCGGAGCCTGTGCTCCGTTGCAATTAAATTAAATTTTTAAAAAAAGCAAAATGATTGGAGGTTAGTGATCATGTTACAAGTACGAATTCCAAAAAAACTGATAAACTGTCTAGGAAGTTTGTGCGAGCATGCTACAGTTATTATAGATAGCGCGATTTGAAAAGAAATAAAGCTACACAATGAAAGACAGAGGCACAATCCGTCCCATACTTATTTTGTACTTTGAAGACTTCAAGAGAAAAAGGGCGAAATAAAGTAACTTTGCAAAAATGGCTAAACAACATTTTATTCGATATCGATTAAGTTTCTATCCAATGGAACAAGGATAATCTGCAATCATCTGGCCTTTCCATAAATTGATTTTCTGTTGAAACTAAAATAGAAATCCCACTATCCAAACATCAATGCTCTTTGTAAACGAAGTTCCCTATCAGATAGAGATTTTAAGTTACTGTCTGATACATAAATAATGATAATTTCGTGTGGTCTGGTGACTGAGTTTCATTCTGGCTGCACAAAAGCCTCTATCTTAGCTGCCTAACCTAACTTGGTAATCGAACCAGGTATCTTAAGACATGGGAGTTTGGTTAAATTTTTAGTGGAGGGAACAGTTGAATGTATGAACTGTAGAGGAAGATAGAGATTAGGATATATGAAGGAGATAACTGAAAACATAGGTTGTAAGGGGTATGTAGATGTTAGCGCAAGATAAAAAGGGGTCGTCTTCATACAATTTCGATCATCTGGGGCTGGAATCAACTAATATCAGCAAGCGATTAAAGTAAAGAGCTGCTCCCTACCCATCCTCAGCCCTGAGTTTCACTTCTTACATTAAAAAAATATTCATCACCTTGAAACTACTCAGTTTATTTAAAAAAAATGACAATTGGAGCAGAACTGTAAGTATGTCAATTGAAATCAGTTTCCATCCATTCTATCAACGTCTTTAAAATACCAGATGGCGATGGCTAAGTCTAAGATTCCGAACAGTTTTTTCGATAACTGTTTATGATTAGGGCAGTGGATTATTAATTTAGTACCCTGTAAAACAACGGACGGAAATATTGATGAGTTTTTACTGAATCCAAGTATGTATTTAGATATGTAGTCTTGAATGCGGTCATGTAAGAATAATATACCTGCGTATATTTTAGCGTTAACTAGTTCCGTCAATGCTGTAATTTTAATCTAAAAACTTATAACGTATTTAAAAACTTAAGCAACTATAAAGAGAAGAGGATTTTAAAGCAACTTTTAATTCCTAAAACCTCGATACCATTTTGCTTAGAGCGGTTTTATCTTCCACTTCCGCTAATATCGTTACTAACAACAGAATCTCCGCTCTTAACATTCAGTTCTCTGGAAGAGAGGAGCTTTGTGTCAGCAGATCACACTTGATGTTGTCAATTAGAGCATGTCACAGCATTATTTGTTGTTCGTATTAACATAAAGCAATATACGTCGTTGTTTGCTACAAATAATGACACGTTAATGGCTTACGCTGTCAACCTAATAACACAACATCATTTAGCTGATTGACAGGTCTATGTTTTATGCGATTAAGGGCCTTAATTTAGTACCACGACTTTCTATTTGTAATTGCCTCTCCATTACTGTGTGATTCTGTTGCTGTTTCAGACATATAAATTAGTCAGAAACAGTGATACATTTCAATCACTTTACTATAAATGTATATATTCTTTTTTCTTTTCTTTTCTTTTTAAAAAGAAAAGATATATCTTTTACAGTTTATTAAAAATCATCCAGACAGAGTGGAAAATAACACTAATTTATTTGTTATACTTCTTTTGAGGAAAGCAAAATATTTAAAAAATTTGCGTGGCGAATATTTGTTTTTCTTACGGCTTTACGCCTCGTCGACGTCGAGGTCATTAGAGGCGGGAAACGACTGATGGCAAGAAAAGGGAAGCAATTCTGCAATAGCTTTTGAAGAAACCATGCCAGGAATGATTTTGGGTGACCATGAAAAACTGAAATCTGGATGGCAGGGCGGGTATTTGAACACGGATCCTCCAGAATGCGAAGCCAGAGCGTTATCCCTCAACCACCACGTAGGTGCGTAGTGAATGAAATCTATGGATTATCTCCTGTGCTCTTAAGGAACATTTATGGTGCCGTTGCTTCCCTTTGATGAATATCGTTGGATATATAGACATACATAATTAAAATTTGTAGCACCAGTTCTACCCTCTGACGGGAATAACTTGCAGAAATAAAGTTTATTGGTTGAAGTCCCACTTTGGAACACCGTAATGAACAATATAATTTAGGGTAACAACCACTAGTCGTATTTTGTTTGGAACATAATATTCTATAAAGCTGACTATCCACTAGCAAGCTGTTTTCTTCTATTATTTCAGGTGATTGGTCACTCCTTGTTCATCAATACTCCTCTAAATTACTTTCAACCATCTGTCTCTCGGCCTGACTCTGGATTTATCTCGTTTGAAGATCATTTGCAACATCTACCTTGGAATCTCTTTCTCTTCTCCTGTCAATATCGTTGTTCCATACTGTGTTTCTCACTTAAGACCTCTTTGATTCTCTCATTTTTTAAATTATTGTTATATCTACTCCCAAACAATGTTTCTCTTTCAGTTGCCTGTGCTCTATTTTTGTTCCTCTACAACACTCAAGTTTTTGAATCAAACATTTATCGAAAGGCACCATGAGCAACACCAGTTAATACGTTCCCATCTGATGTAAATTGAAAGAATTAGTATTGGCTATTGGACTATTTTTTGAAAATGGTTTTAAATAGTTTATTGATACACGTTATTTACCGGGTACTATTTATTTTTTGACAAAAGTGCTTATTTTACGTAAAATTCAACGTTAAAATTTAAAGTATTTGAAAGCCCGCCAAAAGACTCCTTCGCTGCCTGCCGCGGGCCAATAATATTCGTGACGTCACGTGCCAGCGGGCGTTCACTCTACGTAAGTAACGTTTGGTTTGTTTCTGTGAATTTGTGTGTAAATTGTTGGAAATATGGTTTATAAATCGTGTGTAGTACATCAATCTACAACCACAACAATAAAAACTCTCCAAATAAACATAAGTGTTCCCGCATTAGCTGAAATAGGAAAAAAAGTCGCTGCAACTTGCTCATAGAAAACATTGCGACTAAGTCGCATATCACTGATAGTAAATATAATTTGCACCATAATTTCTTTGAGATAATGTAGTACGCTTTTTAAGGCGAGTATCAGCAAAGTTAGGGTTCCTAGGTTCGATCCTCGCTTTGGAATATGTTTGGTTATTTGTGACAGTTTTCTTTAGATACTAGTTGCTGTTGGTAGCGCCGCATATTGTTTCTCTAAAATCCACCAATTTTTTTTCCGAATGTTTCACAAATTTTTGTATAGCAAAAGTAATATAAACATTTGAGACATAACCAAAAAAGACTTCAAAACTGAAACTGGACGTTATTTGCACACCGATGAAAAGTAAAAAAAAAAAAAACTGAAAATTACTTGGGCATTAAAAGTAAATACCGCTTAAATAGATGCATTTATGTCAGAAAGGTAACATACAGTTGTATGGTCACGTAAAAATTCCAACAAAAAATATTCAAAGCGTTCCGGAATTGTTGCAAGATTACCGTGAAATGTTATTGTTAAAATAAATCCTATTAATCATCGCCGAGTACTTGGGTTTTGTTGCAATGGTGATGTATCTCTGGTATGTTTCAATATTAAAAGCAGGAGGTTATCTTTTTATTATAGTTTTCTTGTAGGACAGGAATATATGATTCAAACGTTTGCATGACGTTTTATGACTTCTTCTAATAAAAACATGATTCTGTAAAGCAACAAACGGCAAACAGAAACAAAAAAAATGTACACATGAAAAAAATATTATCCTACTCAAAGGTCGAATATAGGATCCTCAAACTCCTATAACACTATTTAAACCTGCAGCTACCTGTACATCATGGCATCGTGACTTTTCTTCTCGTTAATAGTAAACACTTAAACATCACAGTTTCTACGTGCGGTAAAGTGAACGCGGTCGGTAAATAAACAATAAATTCAATTTCGTTGGAAAAAAATTATGTATTTATAATTATTTATCCGTAGTTAAGAAATATTGTCCATAACATCCAGTGATTTAACTGTTGTGCTTACCTTATAATACACTTGCATTTTCCTCGTAAATATCTCCTAAAACAACTAACTTAAATTAAAATTTTAGTCATTCTTATGAAGGATTTCTATTAATCTCTCAGTTTGAATATAAATGATTCTCGAATTGAAGTTATTACATTCTCAAGCTCCGAAGAATAAAAGTTTCTATAGCTAGTCCGACAAATAATTTACGGCATTTTTCCGCTATAGGCTTCTACAAATTGTTCTTCATTTTATATTCAACACAAAATCTCATTAGTAACAAGAGATAACGAGCAACAAATAGTTGAAAACTTGGATAGCGGGAAACAATCCATACGCAGCGTCCAATCCCAGAGCGTTTTCTGTCACGTGACAAGAGGCAAGAAATATTTGATTTTTTAATTAAAAACATTCCATCTTTCTTTCCAAATTTAAGAAAAATAGCTTCCTTCATCCATTAATTACGTGAGGTGAAATGGGGGGGGGGGGGCCGGCGAAATCTCACCAGATCTCACCAGGGGGGAGGGGGCGGGGTCTACGGAAATCTCACGTGAGATTTTGCGAAAAATTTGGGGACAGTAGAGCCAGAAAAAAGGTCTACAATTTGCGCCAAAGTCGATTATAGGAGGTTATTTCGTCAAAAAAGTTAGGGTGTGACCTAAAAAAAAAAAGGCGATTTGTAGGGGGGGTTCTCACGGACCAGGTCTCACCAGAGGGGGGGGGGGTCCGGCCAGATCTCACGAAATCTCACCAGGGAGGAGGGGGGGGGGGTCCAGAAATCCGGAAAAACACCTCACGTAATTTGTGGATGCCCCCTAAGCATTAATCTGTGCGAATGATTACAATTTTTAATCTATTTTTAATACTGACAAATAGCCTATTGTCGGAAATAGATGGGTGAAAATATTTTTTTTTTTTTTGCCTCTTCACGTAGAAGTCTTGCAAATTGTCAAGTAATAAAAATATCCATGTGAAACCCACGGGATGAGGATCTAAAAAAATTTACCTTGAGCCGCTACCTAACCCCTTGTCTTCTTGGTCATAGTTGTACTGACGACAAAGTACTTCGGAGAAATGAAATAACCACCATATTTTTGCAAAATTTTATATTACGGAGTGGACTTAAAAAATTTTGGCTTTCGACGAAGTATTTGATGCCAATTATTATATAGTGTTCTAATATTATTAAATTTACGGAATTTCGTAAGAAAGTTACATTTTTTTTCCTAGAGACTGATGGTCCAAAAATTTCAAAGATAAAATTGCCCACTTTCGTCAAATTTTCCGTAGTTCTCTACTGCAAAAAAAATTTATGACGTAGTAGAAAGTAGTTACAGGTAAGAATTGTACCCGCTAATTAATTTTATAGTTACATCCATATAATCAGAAGTCTTTGCGCTTTGTATAAAAATGTTTAGTGTCTGGGAGTACTGTGAGAGGTTAGTCAGATCTTGACATACGTGGAAGTACATCCTACTTTTATGGTAGATAAATATCATGTATGTAAACTGTATACATTTGATGTGAAAGCGCATCATATACTGAATTGTGTTCCAGCTTTATTCTCATAAGATTCAAATTCTGACAAGTTTTCAGGTATTTCTTCTAAATGAGGAGCCTTAAAAATTACATCTTTTACCTTTCGCAGTTGTTTCAAATGCTTTCACCACCATTTGTGAAAGTTGAGAGCAACTTTAGACGTAAATATTTGCGAGGATGCAACTTTATCATTGGCTCGGGGAGGATTATTTCACCCTCTTCTCGGCTCGAGAAGAAATAAATGAGAGTTAGTGGAAGAAGTAAGGAACAGAGTAAATGAAAGCGATTGTGTATTTATTCCTTGTCAATAGGCCATCCATCTCTGACTAAGTGAGACACAGTGGCGGGAAGTTAAAAGAGCTTTTAAGGAGCTTCCTCGCTATTGTTCTCTAATGGCACCAACATCCCGTAAAGTTTTCTTCTCTCTCTCGCTGCACAGGGGTGTCACAACCCAGAGACGTCGCCTTTGCGTCACACGTATTTGCCAGCCCAAACCCCCCCATAACCGGGGTCATTGTGAAATTACCTTTAGTAAAAACATTCTAGGTAATAACACTTGTATAGAAAATTAAAACTTGCTCTCGTTAAATATAGTGGAAAATGTGTGTGGTATTTTTTTTTTTTTTTTTTAAATACAAACGTTTGTTCCTAACCAAAAAATAGGTTTATTTGCCAACATGACATACTTGTACTTCAGTTACTACTAATGCTTTATCTTCACACTTTCGTTTGCTATTGTTATAACAACAGTCTTGATTACTGTGTCCTTAAACGCCAAGACAAGTACAGTCTTTTAAAATTCAACTTACTATTCTCTTCCTGCAGCAGTGACGTTTCCCACATATTAACTGAACATAACAGTTTTCACTTTTCTCTTAAAATAATAATTAAATTAATTTGGGAAGGAGCGCACGCACCGGTAGCAATTTTCCTATACACCCATCTTCCCCCTTTCCTGCACCCACCAACATTTTCCCTCTGCAAATTTTAGCTTTAAATTCTTTCTATGTTTTTACTAAATTGTTCATCATTTCTCTTGGTAACTTATTACAATCCCTGACACCCTTACCCAAAAAAGAGAATCTTCCTACACCCTTGTGCCTGAAATCAAGTGCCAGCTTGTGGACATAGTCATCTTTTCCCGTCCATGCATTACTACTAATTCTTACACCAATATCTTTCCATGCCTAGTCACCAATATACGACTTGTACACTCCCATGACTCTCTTCACCCTCCTCCTCTTCCAATGAATCCCATTCCAGCTCTTTTATCATATCTGTTACTGATTGCATTGTGCGGTAATTTCCAGAAACAAATCTAGCAGCCCTTTTGTTTGCACCCTCTCCAACTCCTGTATTTGATACGCAAAATGTGGGTCCCATACTTCACTACTATAATCAAGCAATGGTCTGACCATGCAAACCCTTAATTTCCAGCCTCCCTATTACTTTACAGGCCTCCCATATTTTTTCATTTCAATCATCTTGTTGTATTATAAAATTTAGCTGTTATTAACTAAGTAGAGCCTTCACCTTGTCCAACGATCATGAAAAAATTAAGGCACAAACGAATTTTTCAAGAGGTGGAAGATTATAACTAGAAACATATTTCTCTTACAACCACGAAGAAAAAATGAAATCTTTAAGTGTGTTGTATGATGCAGAATTTCACGGTCAAAAGTTGGGACTTAAGTATTTCCAATAGAAAACTTGTCATGGGACAATGGCAACCATGAAATTCGTTTGAGGGGATTCTGACAGTGACGATAATAACAGCCATACAATTTATTACACTATTTATAGTAAAAGCAATGAACACAAAAATATATACACATTTTATTGCTATAGTAATTCTTCAAAATTATTGAGGAACAAAAATGGAAAGAAAGAAGTCTATATAACTTTAAATAGAAAAGTGGAGAAGCTTACAATCGTACGTAGCAACAAATAATGTAAGGTGTCGAAAAGAATGCACTGTAAGAGAATGAACTTAAATAGTAGATGGAGTTGCACATTTCAAGATACTTTTTTTAAAAATATTTTCATAGTTTTTCTTGAATTAATATGGTCCAGGCTAACAGAGAAAAGGAACACATAGCCCTCGAGTTGTACAGTATTCACGTGACCTGCTAAAAGAAGATGAGTTGATTTTTTGGGGGTGGGGGATTTTTTGAAAAATTCGTCGCTTGACTTTTTTTTACTTTTTGAAGGGTACTAATGTCTCATTCGATGTAAATAATTATCGTCTATCCATGTGGCTGCGCGCGTTATGGCTTGAGTGGGAAGTTCGAGTCCTGGGCCGTGCTGATTGCGGTTCTCGGTTTTTACACAACATCTAGGCGAATGCTGAGACGATCCTTGGTTTCCTCTTCATGAACTACACATTTCACAAACAAAAATACATGTAGAGAATACAAGTTACATGATTTGCAGACAGATGGCACTGTTAGAATAGTTTCCTTCCGCCAAGCGAAAGGATCACCAATCCGCCACTGACTAGGTAGCGTACATAAACCACGTAGCTCCATTTTTCCCTCCTGTGAACCCCCCTCCCCCCCTCCCCACGTAGCCCTACGTGGCTTTTGCCTCTAACCCCCCCCCCATGTAGCACGTACCTTTTTTCCGTTTTGATTCCAGAAAACATTTTGTACTGTTTTCTCTTGTCAGACTATTGTAAATTACATACGGAGATAATTAACTAAGGGAAATAAATATTCACATGTTATTGTGAGTTCTGTTCGTCATTTTAACTGTAAAAAATGTTATGAATGGAAAGCTACGTGGTCTGACTCGGACACCCCCCCTCCTCCCACGTAGCCCAGCGTAGCCTTCCAGCTAACCCCTCCCCCCCCCCCCCCTGGACTGAGCCACGTAGTTTGTGCACGGTCCCCTACGCCTCACGTCCTCAGAGATTCACGAAGATCAGCGTTCATAACTCTAAGAGGCCTCATCAGTTCATGATTCAAAATGGCTGACAAATAGTAATTATCGTCTACGCGCTAGTGACTGTTTTTACTTACACCCTTTCCAGGTTTGTCAGACAATTTGTAAATGATGTCTGATTATTAGAACATACCCCAGACTGTTTATTTCTATGTATTTTACAATTTTTTTTGTTTTCTTTTTTCTTTCGTACATAGGCCTACTTGTAAATTTTGAAATGGTGGTATAAAAAGGTTCCACACATATTCCTCTATTGACTCCCTATTAGAATTTCAGAATCAATCTTACGTTTTTATTATTGATATATTTTACTAAAAATCAATTGATATATTTAGTGTAAGTCTTATTGAATCTTGTAGTTATTAAAAATATGGAAGCTACTACTATGCTATTAATAGTTGAAAAGTGACAACTCACTGAACTTTATACATTCTGTGGTTCCACATACGCTCTCACCGTAAAAAAATGCCAGACATTTCAAGAATTCGTACTGCAAGACCTAAGCAGTTCCGATCTTAAGTTTCATATTAGAATTCTTTCGTTAACGGAGTTTTTCTACCATACCCATACTGACAGAATGTCTAAGACAGTAAAGGATATCAGTACCTCTTTCCAAGCGAAGGCACACTGACTTTTCTTTGTTTTAATTAGGGCCTTAGAGGCCATCCATAAATAACGTCACACGAATTTCATGATTTTTTGAGCCCCCTCCTTCTCACAGATGGTCACATATCTACGACCCACTCTCCCCTGCTGTGACGTCACATATTTCGCATTTTTAAAATTAGAAATTATTAAATTAAAACAGCACTTCCAAAATTATTTATATATTTCTACTTAAAATATTTTTTCGTAACAATTAACAATAAATCAAACATTTTAGAAAATTGAAAAAACATAACAAATCAAATGGGATAGTAGGGAGGGTATAAGGAACCAAGCCAGAAACCGGGAAAACCCATGACGTCACGAAGTAGTGGGGGGGGACCTCCCTCCCCTCCCCTCCGGCGGGCTTTTGAATCAGCCAATGGCGGCAAGGTCGTATGACGTCACACTTTAGTTCTTTGGCCGGCCGCTGGGAGGGCAGCACCGGGTGGGCTTGCGCTGGACCGTTAGTTCACCGATCGGCGGCTAGAAGGCAGCCCCCGTTAGTTCTTTCACTGACTGGTAGATGGCGTGGCATGCATCATTTTGGTCTCGGTGAAACCTACAAATATTTGTCACTGCTCTGGCCTGCTCTCCATTAGCCGTTGCGAAATGTTTCAACACACATACAGAAAGTTATCTATGTTTGATATCCATTAACCATTGCGAAATGTGTGCCGCGCGGGCTGGCGTCCTGTTAAGCAAGCTGTTTGCGACACCCCACCGGTATAATTTTAGTTTCCACACCTAGAGAGTATGGCGCCAGCTTGCTATGAATAAAAAATAAGTCGAAAAGCATAAATGTTTCCTTTTAACGTTCGATATAGAAAAAAAAAAACCGTCATAAACTCCAGATATAAAACCGAGGAAGAATTCTATGTGTACCTGTTTTCATGAAATTATTTAGCGTTCTGGCCTTGCATTCGGGAGGACGGCGGTTCGAATCCCCTGTCCGAGCATCCGTGGTTTCCCCAAATCACTCCAGGTGAATGCCGGGATGCTTCCTTTAAAAGACCATGGCCGAATTCCTTCCCATTCCTTGCCCCCATCCTTTCCCGTCTCTAAACTGTTAATATAAATTCCGTTCATCGAAGCAGGCAGACATTAAAAATTATTCACCGACGAAGAGACTGGAAACAAACTCACTTTTTCACATCATGATGGATTCATTATGAACAATATAATATAACTCACGAGTGTCACCTACAGTCCGTGTATTTTAAAGGATGTATTAAATTAGGGGTAATGAAACACAGACACTTTTAAAACTCAAAGAGGCATTGAATGGGTTTACTGATGTATGTAAGTATGACCTCGATTAATCTAAAGCAAAGTTGTCGATTTGAAAACCAGTTTCTTTCCCTACAGACATTTCTGAAGTGAGTACATGATGTCAAACCAATCAGCATGTAATTTTTTCAAGCCTATTTCTCAAACCTACCATACGTTATTCCTTTCAAAATTCGTAGCCTCAAAAACCCATCAATGGGTGAAATCCTTTCATTGAAACCGACAGATATTCACCGACGAAGGTAGGAAAAACCATAAATTCCGTTCATCGAAGCAGGCAGACATTAAAAATTAATTCACTGACGAAGAGACGGGAAACAAACTCACTTTTTCACATCATGTTGGATTCGTTATGAACAATATAATATAGCTCACGAGTGTCACCTACATTCCGTGTATTTTAAAGGATGTATTAAATTAGGGGTAATGAAACACAGACACTTTTTGATCTCAAAGAGGCATTGAAGAGGTTTACTGATGGATGTAAGTATAACCTCGATGGGTTGAGAGCCTCTAAACTAAAGCAAAGTTGTCGATTTGAAAACCAGTTTCTTTTCCTACAGACATTTCTGAAGTGAATACATGTTAATCTGTCCACTGATATCAAACCAATCAGCCTATAATTATTTCAAGCCTATTTCTCAACCCTGTCTTTGGACAAGAGGCCACTTGAAAATATTTGTGACAAAACATTTCCCACACCAAAGCTAGAAAAAATCAAAGTTTCCAGTTTGACCATGGCAAAAGCTCATGGAATGCAGTGAGGGAAGAAAGAATTCATATTAGCATCAGTGCGACACCTTATTTCCCTAATATTATCTCTGCTGCCATTGGTATAAAATATTTGATCACACTCGTAATTGTTGCCATCAAGGTCAAACCTTTGTCGTCTGTCTATCCAGACCAATCTATGTATCAATTCTGTTATGCTTTCGTAAGCAATCACAAATTGAGTGTCCTTAGCTGCACTTTGTCTAAAATTCCAATCAATCCCTTGTGACACATCAGTGATTGACTAGAAACAGAGAGATATACCCACCTTTAACTGTATTTTAAAGCACAGCACGTATGTTCCAGGAACGAAATACCGTCTGTTAATCTTACTAATTTCACCCCTGTCAAATTGAAGTACACCAGTCCTATGTGATAAAAATCGAGTCATGCTAAGCACAGAACATGCCTGAGACCATCGCCTGTGACCAAGGTGGAGATATAGAAAATTTACCCACACCCTTATAGAAGAAATCCAGTGCAGGCTCCTACTTATAGTCTTTTACGCACTATTCCTAATTCTTTCACCAAGATCCACCCCTAGCCTCATCGCCAAAGTACCCACAGCACTTCCTCAAACCTCCTTCTGTTTTCCAATGATTCCCACTCCAACCCCTGATAAGTTACCTTTTGTTCGTGTGTTAAAGTAAACCAAAAATTCGCAAAGTCTTCTCCTAATCAGTAGCCAGGTACCAAAATGTTCATTTAAGGTGGTTCTACTGCAGTTTTCCAGGAAAATTCTCCCCTTTTCCAGGAAATTATTTTTCAATAAATCAGGACACAGGAGTGTTCTCCATTCCGTTTAAATGTTCCCATCTAACGCCAACCTTCGGATTCAGGACCAAGTCTGACATTTGTTTGTAATTGCATGCTTCGTCCAACTAACCACGATAAAGTTACCATAATGCTCTTAGCTAACTGATAGTTTCTTGGTCATCAAACAGACATCATAACCCACATTTTCATAGAAGATCCCCACACATCGACAAGTATCCAAAACGTCACCATAGGTTCTATTACGCCTAAGATAGTGCTCACACTTGAACTGTCGTAAATTGTTAGGTCAAAGTGGGTGTTAGATATTTTATCCACTCAGGCCTCATCACCTAAAGTCTAGTGCGAGATTGTGGTCATGGTCAACTTAGGCTCCATACACCACTCAGAATTATTCCACCAATATCCATTCTAACAGCATTATACGCCACCTACAGCCCCTCAACACTCTTCCTATCTTCCAATGACATCCCAGCCCCAGCTCCTTTATTATGTCACTTACTGAATATTTTCCACAGATAAATCTAGCTGCCCTCCTTTGCACCTTGCATTTGATGTACAAAAAATGTGGACTCCATACTACACCACACAAGCAATGGTCTGACTGTGGGCTTGTACCAAAGTCCTTCGCTTCTCTGGTACATCACCCCTCTCTGTTAAATGATTTTTATGTAGTGAGAATCACAATTCGTATGCCAACACAAACGGCAGTAAACTGTAAAGAGCACATCGAAATGGGAGATTGCCTAAGCCCTGAAACAATGGTTAGAAGGACACGTTGATGGTGAGCATAATTCTATAGCCATATATTTTAGACTCAAATCCACATAGGAATGACACACGCACACACTTGTACATGCATACAGCGAGGTCGACAGAACTAACAGCAAGCATCGCGGAAACGATGAAGTGGGGCAGAATTGTCGTTACAACTGATTAACTGGACAGAACTATCGTTACAAAAATCATCAGACAGACGAGTTAAATTCAGGTATCACCCTACTTACGCTTACATGCACAAAGAGAGACGCAGATACACATGTCCAAGTCTACAGAGAGTTCAGCCCAACTACCGGTACCAATCATGGAAACAAAAAAGTGGTGTAGTACTCTCTGGCTGAAAAACAGAAGTCTCCTTACATATCGTCAGCCTGGCGAGATAGAAGGTGTGCAAAAGATGGCATGTTTTCACCATAAACCTAAGTATTTATACCATAAATAGTGTTCATCACTCCCAGTTGATTACATTAACCATCAACACGTCTCTCCGACACCGCAACCCTTTCTACCATTCAGTAAAAAAGTGACGCAGGTACCATGAGTTGCAATAGACACTTGACTATCAGATCTCACCCACAAATCCATACATCTCAATACACTAGCACAAACAAACATAAGTGGAGGGACAGCAAAATCATTCGTCCAGACAGACGTGTTTATAGAAGGTATCACCATAATTACGCATACAGACACAGAGAGAGACGCACAAACACTCACATTTCCATGCCTTCAGCGAGCTAGATACAACAACCAGCCCAATTATGGCGACGAAAAAGTGTGTGTGTGTTTTTTTTTTTTGCGTAAATGTGGTGATACCTTCCTTTATCTCGTTTGTCTGGATGTATGATGTGCTGTTCCTGCACTGATGCTTGTGTGAGGTGACATATGGATTTGTGGACGAGACCTAGTATGAATATGGGAGTTATGATATCTGTCTGATGACCAAGTGTCTACTGCTACTCGTGGTACATGGGGGCACATGTTACTGAATGGCAGAAAAAGCTTAGGTGTGGGATAGACGTGTTGGTGCTGATGTGAACAGTTTTGTACCTAGCACACATGATACTGGATGGTAGTGAGGTCTGTAGTGTGAAATAAATGAGATGATGTTGATGTGAAAGTATGGTGCCTTGGGACATATGTTACTGATGATTTTTTGTCAGTTATGAGCCATGGGGGTTCTACCCCACTTTTTCGTCGCCATAATTGGGCTGGTTGTTGTATCTAGCTCGCTGAAGGCATGGAAATGTGAGTGTTTGTGCGTCTCTCTCTGTGTCTGTATGCGTAAATATGGTGATACCTTCTATAAACACGTCTGTCTGGACGAATGATTTTGCTGTCCCTCCACTTATGTTTATTTGTGCTAGTGTATTGAGATGTATGGATTTGTGGGTGAGATCTGATAGTCAAGTGTCTATTGCAACTCATGGTACCTGCGTCACTTTTTTACTGAATGGTAGAAAGGGTTGCGGTGTCGGAGAGACGTGTTGATGGTTAATGTAATCAACTGGGAGTGATGAACACTATTTATGGTATAAATACTTAGGTTTATGGTGAAAACATGCCATCTTTTGCACACCTTCTATCTCGCCAGGCTGACGATATGTAAGGAGACTTCTGTTTTTCAGCCAGAGAGTACTACACCACTTTTTTGTTTCCATGATTGGTACCGGTAGTTGGGCTGAACTCTCTGTAGACTTGGACATGTGTATCTGCGTCTCTCTTTGTGCATGTAAGCGTAAGTAGGGTGATACCTGAATTTAACTCGTCTGTCTGATGATTTTTGTAACGATAGTTCTGTCCAGTTAATCAGTTGTAACGACAATTCTGCCCCACTTCATCGTTTCCGCGATGCTTGCTGTTAGTTCTGTCGACCTCGCTGTATGCATGTACAAGTGTGTGCGTGTGTCATTCCTATGTGGATTTGAGTCTAAAATATATGGCTATAGAATTATGCTCACCATCAACGTGTCCTTCTAACCATTGTTTCAGGGCTTAGGCAATCTCCCATTTCGATGTGCTCTTTACAGTTTACTGCCGTTTGTGTTGGCATACGAATTGTGATTCTCACTACATAAAAATCATTTAACAGAGAGGGGTGATGTACCAGAGAAGCGAAGGACTTTGGTACAAGCCCACAGTCAGACCATTGCTTGTGTGGTGTAGTATGGAGTCCACATTTTTTGTACATCAAATGCAAGGTGCAAAGGAGGGCAGCTAGATTTATCTGTGGAAAATATTCAGTAAGTGACATAATAAAGGAGCTGGGGCTGGGATGTCATTGGAAGATAGGAAGAGTGTTGAGGGGCTGTAGGTGGCGTATAATGCTGTTAGAATGGATATTGGTGGAATAATTCTGAGTGGTGTATGGAGCCTAAGTTGACCATGACCACAATCTCGCACTAGACTTTAGGTGATGAGGCCTGAGTGGATAAAATATCTAAACACCCACTTTGACCTAACAATTTACGACAGTTCAAGTGTGAGCACTATCTTAGGCGTAATAGAACTAGTGTCTGCACCTATGGTGACGTTTTGGATACTTGTCGATGTGTGGGGATCTTCTATGAAAATGTGGGTTATGATGTCTGTTTGATGACCAAGAAACTATCAGTTAGCTAAGAGCATTATGGTAACTTTATCGTGGTTAGTTGGACGAAGCATGCAATTACAAACAAATGTCAGACTTGGTCCTGAATCCGAAGGTTGGCGTTAGATGGGAACATTTAAACGGAATGGAGAACACTCCTGTGTCCTGATTTATTGAAAAATAATTTCCTGGAAAAGGGGAGAATTTTCCTGGAAAACTGCAGTAGAACCACCTTAAATGAACATTTTGGTACCTGGCTACTGATTAGGAGAAGACTTTGCGAATTTTTGGTTTACTTTAACACACGAACAAAAGGTAACTTATCAGGGGTTGGAGTGGGAATCATTGGAAAACAGAAGGAGGTTTGAGGAAGTGCTGTGGGTACTTTGGCGATGAGGCTAGGGGTGGATCTTGGTGAAAGAATTAGGAATAGTGCGTAAAAGACTATAAGTAGGAGCCTGCACTGGATTTCTTCTATAAGGGTGTGGGTAAATTTTCTATATCTCCACCTTGGTCACAGGCGATGGTCTCAGGCATGTTCTGTGCTTAGCATGACTCGATTTTTATCACATAGGACTGGTGTACTTCAATTTGACAGGGGTGAAATTAGTAAGATTAACAGACGGTATTTCGTTCCTGGAACATACGTGCTGTGCTTTAAAATACAGTTAAAGGTGGGTATATCTCTCTGTTTCTAGTCAATCACTGATGTGTCACAAGGGATTGATTGGAATTTTAGACAAAGTGCAGCTAAGGACACTCAATTTGTGATTGCTTACGAAAGCATAACAGAATTGATACATAGATTGGTCTGGATAGACAGACGACAAAGGTTTGACCTTGATGGCAACAATTACGAGTGTGATCAAATATTTTATACCAATGGCAGCAGAGATAATATTCGGGAAATAAGGTGTCGCACTGATGCTAATATGAATTCTTTCTTCCCTCGTTCCATTGCCATGGTCAAACTGGAAACTTTGATTTTTTCTAGCTTTGGTGTGGGAAATGTTTTGTCACAAATATTTTCAAGTGGCCTCTTGTCCAAAGACAGGGTTGAGAAATAGGCTTGAAATAATTATAGGCTGATTGGTTTGATATCAGTGGACAGATTAACATGTATTCACTTCAGAAATGTCTGTAGGAAAAGAAACTGGTTTTCAAATCGACAACTTTGCTTTAGTTTAGAGGCTCTCAACCCATCGAGGTTATACTTACATCCATCAGTAAACCTCTTCAATGCCTCTTTGAGATCAAAAAGTGTCTGTGTTTCATTACCCCTAATTTAATACATCCTTTAAAATACACGGAATGTAGGTGACACTCGTGAGCTATATTATATTGTTCATAACGAATCCAACATGATGTGAAAAAGTGAGTTTGTTTCCCGTCTCTTCGTCAGTGAATTAATTTTTAATGTCTGCCTGCTTCGATGAACGGAATTTATGGTTTTTCCTACCTTCGTCGGTGAATATCTGTCGGTTTCAATGAAAGGATTTCACCCATTGATGGGTTTTTGAGGCTACGAATTTTGAAAGGAATAACGTATGGTAGGTTTGAGAAATAGGCTTGAAAAAATTACATGCTGATTGGTTTGACATCATGTACTCACTTCAGAAATGTCTGTAGGGAAAGAAACTGGTTTTCAAATCGACAACTTTGCTTTAGATTAATCGAGGTCATACTTACATACATCAGTAAACCCATTCAATGCCTCTTTGAGTTTTAAAAGTGTCTGTGTTTCATTACCCCTAATTTAATACATCCTTTAAAATACACGGACTGTAGGTGACACTCGTGAGTTATATTATATTGTTCATAATGAATCCATCATGATGTGAAAAAGTGAGTTTGTTTCCAGTCTCTTCGTCGGTGAATAATTTTTAATGTCTGCCTGCTTCGATGAACGGAATTTATATTAACAGCGAGGTCTTTAGAGACGGGAAAGGATGGGGGCAAGGAATGGGAAGGAATTCGGCCATGGTCTTTTAAAGGAAGCATCCCGGCATTCACCTGGAGTGATTTGGGGAAACCACGGATGCTCGGACAGGGGATTCGAACCGCCGTCCTCCCGAATGCAAGGCCAGAACGCTAAATAATTTCATGAAAACAGGTACACATAGAATTCTTCCTCGGTTTTATATCTGGAGTTTATGACGGTTTTTTTTTTTCTATATCGAACGTTAAAAGGAAACATTTATGCTTTTCGACTTATTTTTTATTCATAGCAAGCTGGCGCCATACTCTCTAGGTGTGGAAACTAAAATTATACCGGTGGGGTGTCGCAAACAGCTTGCTTAACAGGACGCCAGGAATACCCGCGCGGCACACATTTCGCAATGGTTAATGGATATCAAACATAGATAACTTTCTGTATGTGTGTTGAAACATTTCGCAACGGCTAATGGAGAGCAGCCAGAGCAGTGACAAATATTTGTAGGTTTCACCGAGACCAAAATGATGCATGCCACGCCATCTACCAGTCAGTGAAAGAACTAACGGGGGCTGCCTTCTAGCCGCCGATCGGTGAACTAACGGTCCAGCGCAAGCCCACCCGGTGCTGCCCTCCCAGCGGCCGGCCAAAGAACTAAAGTGTGACGTCATACGACCTTGCCGCCATTGGCTGATTCAAAAGCCCGCCGGAGGGGAGGGGAGGGAGGTCCCCCCCCCACTACTTCGTGACGTCATGGGTTTTCCCGGTTTCTGGCTTGGTTCCTTATCCCTCCCTACTTGGGTTGATACAAAATTTCATCAACCACGGACTTTGAACCTATTTGCTATTTATTTTATTCATGACTGGCATAGAAATCACATAGTTCTCGATTTGGATAATGTTAGGAACATTCGATGTTTCAACATCTTCTTCATGCAATCATACACCATCGTCATCGCTTATCGAACGTCTAGCTGTAATTCTTTGAGGACGAATCTTCGTGATGAGAAAACCCTTTTGTTACGTCTGATGTGTTTGCTTGTGTTGGTTTGCTTTTCGACGTATGTCAACGGCAGCCAACGCGTGACGGCTAGCGTGAATTCACGCGGCCGACCAGTACCAAAAAGCGATATTTGACGTCACGAAGCTCATCCCCCCTCCCCTTGTCACATGATGTTGACCCCCGCCCTCCCCGTTAAAGTGTGACGTAATTTATGGATGGCCCTTTACGGCTCGTCGACGTCTAGATCATTAGAGCCGCGAGAGAAATGTGAAGGAACTATCGCGGCGGTGGGGAGACCACTGAACACAGAAATTAGGATGCTCGCACCGTGACTAGACCCCACGTGCAACCAAATGCTAGGACCAAACTCTACCGCTCACCACCCAGAGCCCAATCCAGACTTGTTCATTGTTTATAGCAGTGGTTCCTAAAAGGTGGTCTGCGGAACTCTGGGGTTCCGTGTTCCGCCAGAGAATTAAATAAAATGTTCGTTGAAAAGAGTCATAACCGTGAGAAGGCTATCATGGTTCTGCTTCCGTATGTGACAACTTACCAATGCGAGACTGGTTTTTCAGTTTACACTTACACCCAAAACAAGTACAGAAACAGACTGGATGCAGCTCCAGATCTTCGCGTTCAATTGTCAGACAATATGCCTAGTGCTATTATAAGTAAACATGTGAAGAAATTTCATTCGTCAATCTAAATAGTTACGTTGTATTATCTTTTACGATACATATTTTATAATACTAATAATAATTGTTTTCCATTTATAATTTATAATTTATTATTTTTTCTTTTAAAAACGAGCGTGGCGGTGGGTGAGCGCTCTGGCCTCGCATTCGGGAGGACGGCGGTTCGAACCCACGTCTGGGCATCGCAATTTGGGTTTTCCATGGTTTCCCTAGATCACTCCAGACGAATGGCGGGATGCTTCCTTCAAAATGCCATGGCTGAATTCCTTCCTATTCCTTCTCCCCAATCCCATCCCGCCTCTAATGACCTCGACGTCGACGAGGCGTAAAGCCATAAGTGAAAAAAAATCTTTTCAAGTCAAACACGAAAATATTCAAACTACAAGGTACAGTCATTTTTGTTAATATAAAAATGGGGATCCGCCAAACAAGTATGATCATTTAGGGTTCCGTGTCCAGACAAAATTGGGAATAACTGGCTTATATATCTGTCCCAGTGATGATGAGAATTACTCGGCAGTGTCCTTGAGACTTGACAATATTAATAGGAACTGACAAAGTTGTAACCGGGTGTGATGGGTGAACGGTAAAAAGTCTCTGGCCTCGCATTCGGGAGGATGCGCGTTCGAATCACCATCCTGCCATCCAGATTTCGGTATCCATGGTTCGCATAGATCACTCCAAGTGAAAGCCGGGATGGTTACTTCAAAAAGCCATGGCAAAATTCTTTTGCGTTCCTTACCCCAGTCCTTTCTCAGCTCTACTGACTTGTCATCGATGAGGAGTAAACGTATAAGAATAAAATGGTCAGGACTGTATGCTAGTACCTAGGAGGTGTAGTGTAAAGCTGTTATGAAATAAACTTCTGGCTTTGAGAAAACTTTCTGGTAGTGTCAATGGGTTAACCTTCATTTACTATATCTTTCTTAGGCTGAACTTACTTCTCTCTTTGCATACAATTTTTCTAAAACGAGATGTCATAAAGCCAAACCAACTATTCTAGAAATATTCTTAGTGATAAAATGTAGAACTACGGTAATTTGTTTTACACATTTTGTGTAGTTTTTTTTGCTTCAGTTTAAGTTGTTTTCTATGTAGGAACCTAGGATTGTGGTTCGAATAACTCCCTCGATTATGTTCGCTTTAAATAAAACAATATGACAAACCGTCTTGCGTTGTAATGGCAAACTGAATTACTTGTGTCTTTTTTATATAAAGTTGAATATTAAATGTTTATATCTTTCGGGGTCTATAAGAGTAAAGATTTTAATTTAATTTAATCCAAAATTCACTGTGTTGCACGTGACGTTAGTCACTTGAATGCAAATTTTATTGTATTATACAATGCGTTTCGGACCCTGCGGACCTTCAGGTGTCTATTGTATTTAGATTGGTTTTAAATTCTTCCTTAAGTGAGATTAGTGCCTAGCAAAGTTTATTCTTGTGCTAAAAAACTATTTGAAGCAAGTGTCGTGAACACGTTTTATCATAAGAGAAAAGGAGTAAATATGAAAAAAATTGTGGAAAACTTACCAGAGGAAAGATTGTCGTGCCTGTCAAAACATCCTATCTAAAATGAAACTTATTAAAACATTATTATGGGGCGCAGCGTAAGTTAAATGTTAATTACCATCCTGAAATATCGAGTTGTAATTTCATAGGCGCAATATCTGATATTTTGCTTCATGATGCGTGTTAAAAGATAAATTTCGTGGTATTATAACAAACATACCCCTCTCCTAAACGGAAATGTACATGATCAAGGGTCCACTATTGAAGTAAAGCAGTGTAATTAGTTTTCCCTACATACATCCTTCTGATCTCATAATCATTGACTCTGCGATGAAGAATCTGGTTGGGCTTGGCGATGTGACAGCACAGATGACGTAAAATGGTTTACCATAGAATCGGAATACTTCTATAAAGATGGCTCTGTGGATGATCAAGAAACTACGGTAAAGATGTGTGGTTCTGCATACCAACAACACTTGGAAGTGTTAGGAACGGCATGTGTTCACGATACCGGCTAGTAAGAAGACATAGCCTCGAGTGCTCGTAATGACCGAGCAACAGATTTTTTATCGGCAGCGAAATCCGCTCTTATCGTAACCACCTTAACTAACCCACTAGTTCTATCGGATATAGGGAACCTACACTTTAACGAAAATCTGAAGCACGGAAGCGTTACTGGAGTACTACGCATTACAGAGCAAGCTGCGCCAGAAGAGAAGGTCGGGATAAGGGCTTGAGAACATGATTCGAACAGGGGAAGTTTCTATCTCTAGTCAGACGCCTTAACCACTGAGCGATCAGATTACTCAGTCTAATATGTAGCAGTGGATACAATCTTCTGTAAACTTCTTTTATAGATTTCTTTTTAAATTTTTAAATTTTAAACATGGCTGCGTTTCAGCAACGGTGAGAGTTGTTCAGGTGAAAATGATAGCAAACCAGTTGCATCAATTAGGTTTATTTAACCTTGACCATGGTTTCGACGATCATAAGATCGTCTTCTACAGAAGGACCTATAGGACATTTTTAGAACATTTTTTTACAAACTGAGTTAGATAATAAATAGTGTAAAATATCATTATAAACACATTTTCCTTAACATCAGATATACAATATTATATGATACTCACTCGTGAAATCACATATACTCAGAAAAGAGCCTAATAGCTCTTGTCATATTGTAATGCGATGTGCACTTATGTCATTTGTTAAAATATAAATATTAAAACATCAAATACATTGTGAAGCATATTAAATACATATGTACACCGGTCCAAAACGTACATATTGGGTGGGTGATTTCAGCCGACTGGCTAAGATGTGGCCACACTAATAACAAGTAAATAAAGTAGATGGCACCACCGCGTACAAGCTTGCGCATAACCGAATGAACAATAATTATTAACTAAAAGTGGAGTGATATAAAGATAACAACTGATATGATACTTTATTATACTATATACAGCAAGTCATAAGTAATTATGAAATTTTGACATTAGACATTCTTGCAAATGATAAATTATTGATAAATCCTCTTTCACAGGCACAGTCAGAGATCCTTTTCTTCTAAAAGTGTTAATAAAAACACACTTTTCTCATTAAGATTGTTCATTAATTGATAAAATGAAACAAATTTTACATGTCGCTTAAAAAAAAAAAAAAAAAAAAAAAAAAAAAAAAAAAAAAAAAAAAAAAAAAAAAAAAAAAAAAAAAAAAAAAAAAAAACTAAGAAGAGCTCTTTTTATTTTGCTGCAGTTCTGTCACCTTTGTTTCTATTTTACCAGGGAATGATTCTTTGATATGCTTCAAAGATTTCTGCAACTCACTGGTTTCGACAAGCCTCGTAAAGTTCGTTGTACAGCGCTACTTCACACCACACTTTGAACTTGAATTAACACTTCAGCGAGCACTATGATTATAGTTTCACTGAAATTTACTTGATAGAACAAAATTAAAATTATTTTATCAACGAGCGAAGTGGTCACACGCGGACGAACCTAATAAAAACATATTTATTTCAAACCATTAAAACAATACGAATTGTCACTGCCTTAGAAAGTACTGGGTGACATTTGTAGCACTTTTCAGTCTAGGCACGGTATATGTAATGTTTCTCGAATCGTAATGTCGGTTAGTTCAAATGCGCCTGCTGCGTGCAACCCAACGCTATGACTTCAAATCACACGCATGCGCAGCACTGTTAATATATACGATATCTAAATTACTTACGGAGGTAATTAAATGACAGAAATAAATATATGTGTATTCTGTACCTTATTTTAAATTTGAAATATTATATGAATCAAAAACTACTTGGCTTTACTAGGAACCAACCCCCACCACCCCTCCCTTTCCCACGTAACTCAGCGTGGCTTTCTGTCCAACCCCACCCCCTTAGATCAAATCACGTAGTTTATGCACTGTGGAGAGGTTTAAGATTGAACCCAAGACTTTATACCCAAGTTTCCTCCCGGTTTCGCGGTTATAATTGTTTTATAGATAGAACTAATAAAAAATCGAACAGCAATGTTGGGCTCGTATATCTCATCTAGTTCATTAAGATAGTCTATGTGCGTAGGTCGCTTTAATCGTCCCGGCTTCTAACTGGAGCGTGTTAAACTGCGTTCCAATTCATTTCCAGAATCTTGACTGAGGCAGGCGTGCGGAGAGGATTAAGTTGCTTGAAAAGCGCTTAGCGACGTCCGCGCTTAATGCAGGCAGGCTGCCAGGCTGTACAGCCCTCGGCGGCCGACCCGACTACAACAACAAATCAATTAACCGGGGTGAGTTCCTTCAGTCCCGTCTTCGTCCCTGTTTGTTTATCCTCCTTTCCGGAAGCTCCACTCCGTCTCTCTATTCATTACCCGCGCCGCTACGAGAGGAGAGGAAAGAGAAGAGCCTCAGTTTGTTTACTTAATTAACGCTTGTTTTAATTAACGCAACATTGTCAGCACTTGCAGCGAGTACAGGCGAGCGCTAAAGTTCGGCAACTGATGCCAGCAGTGCCACAGGCGACCAAAGCAAATTCGCTGGACAGCGCGACTCGGCCCAGATGACAATTCTCTCTTCTGTTCAAATGGCGTTCAAATAAATAAAAACCCTTATTGTTCTAATAAGCAGCTTACTGTCACGTCTTATAATTATCTTATAATACTCCCTTTTAAACACACCACAGTCAGCCTGAGAAAATTATATTTGGAAATAGGTTCTTAGAAAATTGTATGTGTGGTAAAAACCGAGCCACCAAGTCATAGCACCAAAGCGAGCAAAGATTCTTAAAAAGAGACTTCTCTTCTTTCCAATATCATATTTAATTATAAAATCAGCTCAACCAAAGTCAACCTCCATATTAACATGTATTGTTCATTGTTAATTTAAGGAACGAGAGATGCGTACAAACCTTATTAACAAGTATTACATTAGATTATGTATATAAGCTTTGATTCCACCTGGTAACATTTTCTGAGATCTTGAAAGGATGATTACTTAGCGTCGCAAAAGTTCACACAATTTATAGTGTCATGGTAGTTACTATTTCACTTAAATTTCAAAATACACTAATTATAAAGAGTTATACAGAACAAAATAAATTTTACTGAACATGAATGAAATCTACGAATAATTGTATTGTTTGATTAAACCCAGTTGAGATTAGGCTTGATGACGTCAGATTATTAGCATTTATCATAAAGAATATTATGAAAGCCTTTTACTATATGTGGTAACTGTGGTATCGGATCTGACTTGAGTTGCTTTCATGACCAGTCCAACAATTTTTCTTGACATCAAATTGAGCTTTCAAAAACAAAATTAATCGGTTAAATTATACAAAAGTAATCCATTTTATTGGCTTTTTTTGCATTCTAACAAGCTTACATGATTGGTATTGCCGCATTGATTGGGCTGTTCAAATTAATTCTTATATTTACGCTCCATTACTCAGTGGATGATGTTAAGGAATAGCAGAATATAAAAGGAATGCATAGAGAGGGAAACTCGTGAAGCTGTACGGAAGGATAAGAGGTATAGGAAAAGGAAGGTATTGAGATTATAAAATCATTGTGTAGCGAAGGCGGTAAAATAAAAAAAAACAGAATATAGAAAATCCCCACAAAATAAAACGCAAGAAGCAAAAGAAGAATAAATTCAAAAGAACTAACGTCAAAGAGGTAATCAGATGTGCACATTGTGATTCGTGGGACAGATTTATTGCTTGTATAGAAAATGGCATACATGGAAGACAAGACATTGCATATAAAGCTTCAAGACATTTAAATAAAACAGAGAAGTTGAAGATATACAGTTGTTTAATAAACAACAATGGTAGGAATACTATAGGAACTTGTGGTACACAGAAATCCTAGGGCTCTGGAAAACAACAGAGGTAATATCTATCTTTAAAAGAAGACAGAGAAATGAATGTAAAAATTATAGAGGCAACGAGTGTTGTTCATAAAATATTCGCAGAAATAATTAATGCCAGACTGAAAATCATAACAGAAGTCAAAATAAAAGAGGAACTAGCAGGGTTCCGGAAGGGAGGGTCATGCAATGATAACATCTCTAGGATTAAGAGAATTCTAGAAAAGAGGTGTGAAGTCAATATGGAAACTCATACAGCTTTCATTTACTTTGAAAAAGTTTTTGAAAGTGTGGATAGATGCAAAATGTGGGGCGTAATAACCAAATGCAGATACCCTGGGCATTTAACTGGAGTAATCAAACGTTTATATAAAGATAAAAAAATAACAATAAATACTGGCCAGAAGAAAACTGAAGAAATATTGATTAACAAAGGCCTTAAACAAGGCGGCTGCTTGTCTTTAACTCTAGATATATGTTGATAGCCTTATTAAAAATTGGAAACAGATTGTCAACCTGGGAATACAGTTGAAGAAGAATAAATATCTAAATGTACTCCATCTTGCAGATGATTTAACAATACTACAAGAAAGTGAAGTGAAACTACAAAGAGAATTATGTAAACTACATCAATTAGCAGCAAAAAAATGTAGCCACCAGATGTCCTTAAAAATAATAATAATAATAATAATAAAAATGAAAAACAACTGATGGCTCATTGCGGTAAACACCCCAGTTGCTCTAAAATAGTAACTGTCGACACTGAAATCAGTTATGAAATAGATCAACAACAACAACAAATTTCAATCAGTATGTGGGAAAATAAATAGAGCACTTCAGAATAAAACAATAAAAGACACAAAAATGAAATTCTACAAGGCGATGGCTGCCCCTACTCTGCTGTATGGAAGTGAATCTTGGATAACTAAATTAAAAGATGAGAGTAAAATTCAGGCGACAGAAATGAGATTTCTTAGGATGGTAAAAGGCTGCACTAAACAAGAGCATATAAGAAATGAAGAAATCTAGGAAGAATTTTGTATATACAATATAAATGATACATTATCCTCATTAAATTTGAAGTGGAATTATTTTCAATACATACACTGAGTTTTACACAACATTAAACTTCTCTTTACTAACAAAAAATAAATTAATACAAAGAATGATGGAGGAAGCGTATTGAAAGATTGGAAGAAGAAATATTCCACTTCTGGCGCAGCAATACAAACCAGTGGGACGCTTGGTAGACCTAGGAAGACAAGATGTAAAAGTGCAATTTGAACACGGAACAGGCATTAATGCCTAATCCTTGAAGTGAAGAAGAAGAATAAAAAGAATATTTACTCTCGATGATACGCACTTCACTTATAGATCATCTGTAGAGACAATTTACTTTCTTTCGAGTTTGACAGTTTTAAGCAATTATGTAATAATCGCAAACGTGTCTATTTCCAGACTTCGTGTAAGTATGCATATGTGTCACAGATTTGTGCAACTGAGACAAATATACTTAATCTATATGTATAAAGATGAATGCATGTATGTTTGTTTTTTTGTTCTTCATACAAATCCACAGTTTCCATTCGATCTCGATGAAACTTTTCACACTTATCTTTTGAAACAAGGAGAAAAATACTGTCTACATTTGGCTAAAAAATTATCTGTATTAATAATACATGTTGTCTTATAATTTCGAAAAATTACTGAACGGCGATCGACAGACGCGTTGGATATGGAGGTCTCTGTGCTGTTTTTCCATATAGTGATCAGGTAGCTCAGTGTTAAAGCGCTTGCTTACTAATGTTTGGGTCGTGGTCTCCAGTTCAAATCTCCGTGGATGCTAAGATGTTTAAAAATTGTTTTTGACCGTAGAAGTCACGCCTGGGCCGTCGGTTATTTGGATTGAATGTAAAACTGTAGATATCACAAAGTTAGGGGTGCAGTGCGAGGCAAATCGTAGATAGTCTTGCAATGCTGTAGGTGTACACTTTTTTACTTTATATTGATCCCTCAGGGGTGATTCGCAGTCAGTGCGTGTGTGACATGCAGTAATAATACTATAAATGCGGAAGTAAGTCTCTGTCTTTTGTTACGTTTTTACAACTAAATGCCTATACCGAAATTGACGGAATTTGACAAGAAAATCTGTTGGGAGGCCATTTTTTTCGGTATGAATAACAGTTGTAGTCACGAAATTTTGAGAACTTATCAAATGGTGACAGAGAGACGGATGTGTGTGTTAGTCTGTAATTTACGTCGCTTGCTCAAGCTATGCTTCTCGTGCATTATGTTAGTGTATAATCTACTATATAATTTCGTAAGGTCACCCTCTCACCTCGATATTGTAGTGGGTGTCTTAGTGGGCAAACTACGTTACAATTATCTTTCATACCTTTATGATTAATAATTGTGGATTTTTAATTTTAATTTTTATGAAGGAGTGAAAATTTATTAATTTTGCAAGAATCTCGACGTTCGTTGGAATTTAGGAAAAATTGTCACAATATGACATTTATTTTCTTATCACTGGCGATTACAAGTCTGAGCGAATTTACCGTTAACATTAACACAAATTGGCAAAATCATAAAAGCAACGCTCAGAGGTACAATTAGCCGTCATGAGCAAGGAAACAATTGTATATTTACTTTTAAATATATCTCAGAATTAAAATGCAAGAAATAATGACAATTGGAAACAATGAAAAATACAAGTTATGACGACCTCAGACAAAGGTATCATAATACTTTGACTTTACAGTTAAAAAAGAAAATCATGGGCGCCACGAATGAACAATGTATCATTCGAAAATAACTAGTTCTGACAAATTATGCCGCTAGCTCAGGGGTTTTTACAATTACAAAGTGAGAACGTGGATCTATCCTCTCAAAGTCGTTTAAGGGTTCTGTTTCACGGAATTCACAATCAGATGGCTTGGTCGTAATAAGTTACCATTGTAGTTCTGCGTCTGATGTCTGCGGTGATTGGAGCGGACCCACGGTATGTGAGACTATCTCACAAGTCGGCTACAGGCATCTCTGGTCTGACGTCATCGCATTACCGGCTGTGTTGCCGTGATGAACTTGCTCCATCAAGCTGGCAGCCAGAAGTCGTATAGCAGCAGTTGGCGAAAGAAGTCAACTTTCCAAGTCAACCTCAGACTAGACTCGCATAGCATGGACTCGAAGATCGAATTGAAGCTCGTCGCTCTTCTCTCTCGCGAGGAAACTTCTCGGTCCGCCCCTTGTAGTCTCGAAGCTCACATATAACAGAAATTCCCAGGATTTCAAGTTATACGCTTATTTGGATTGGATCTTCAGGTCGGCACCCAATGTCACGTGATATCCCTGATATCTGATTTGACCAGCGTATCTAACAGAGGTCGGACATATTCGGCTGCGTTCGAGGACGACTCTGTGTTTGGGCGGCAGGCATTTCCCGCCCGGTGTGTGACCTTGTTGACCGCCCATCCCCAGGGAGCAGAGTGTGTGGTCCGGCAAACCCCAAATCCGCGACTCCCTGTCGCCATGGTTCGGGAAGATCACGATTAGCTTCAAGCCTACGCAGCTCAATAACTCTTTAATATTCGCTTTACCAAGATACACTGTATGTTCACCATTTCATTACAGTCCTCACTTGGAATCTTGCGTACTTTATAAAATTACAACAAAAATCTATTTAGGTGGTCGCCCAAGATTTATGTAAATTACTCTAACATTATGACATATATAATAAAAAAAATGCACCTTGTAACGTGGCGACAGCGCGTCACGTTATAATATCTATTGGCTGGAGAACGGTGTCCCGTGTCAGATTTCGCTCGCAAAACAGCCAACAGAGATACCATTAGATGGAATTCGTGGTTTAATAACTAAGCAATTAATTGGAATAATATATTCATTAAGTTTTCTTTTCATAGCGTTTCATATTTTATTTTTTTAAATAAATTTTGCGTCTGAAAAAACGTGGATCTGCTTTTCAGGAATATGTTACTAATTAAAGCAACTTAAAAAACTTAAAAAAAATTAAATTACTCATAGTCTCTGCTGTAACCACGAATTCCAATAGTCATTTCGGCTTAGGATAAATTTCAGTTTAGTTACAACTTTCACTAATGTTGTTGCTTGATGAAAATTTATGCATTATTGTTTATTTGTTTTTTAGACATTTTACTAACCACTTTCGTTATTGGTCTTTATTCGCTGAATGTGGGTTATTAGGTTATTTTAAGTGAACATCAGACCAAATGTGTCACCGAATCGACTATTCTGGCATCTTATTTCTACGGAGTTGCTCAACTGTTTCATAATGTTGGATGTGTATTAAGTTCTCTGGTCATCACAGATACTATGACCAATGTTTACATTATGAGTGCAATGAAGTCTTCACTCGTGAAGACTTCATTGCAGTCGTACGCCGGGCAGAGCCGGCGCTAGGATTTTGGGGCCCGGGGTAAGCGTTCTTAGCAGTGAAACAGTTACACGATAGCGTGATCGTTCCAGTCCATGGTTAATACCTACCTCTATTATTGCTTCTGAGTTCTTCAAGCTCAATAGATTTTATTCATCCTAAGGGTGAAACACAAGTTTATATTTGGCCAAATTATAATCTTTCATCGTAAAAACTGGAACTATTCTAGATCCGTGACGACACGCAAAAAACAGTCACGGGCTTACACTAGTTTGTTAATAAATTTCGTTTAGAGAAAAAACGCATTTTTTTATTATAGATGTCGATTTTTTCTGTCCTTTTAGTTTGTGTCTGCTTAAATGTTTCTGGCACCAGTTTATTTTGCCTTCTTTTTTGACATGGCTTGCGGGCGTAAACTGGTCTAAGTTGTAGCTCTAGCAGAGAACGAGCAGCTAAAGTTATTAGAACCCAAGAATCGGATGCTCATGCTGAAGAAATAAGAAAAGTCCAAGCTGAAATAAAGCTGCCCTTAGTTAACACCCCCCCCCCCACCATATCCTCTCACATTCGTTGGTTTTTCTGTTTTTAAATATGTTGGAAATTGATTCTCTTCAAGAGACAGGTTCGATGGTAGAATGATATAGTGATGGGTTTCCGGTCATATTATGCCGACTCGGTGTTGTTTGGGACCAATCCTTCGCTACCAACAACTTTCTATATTCAATTCTGGCAAAGAAATTCTTAATCCACGCGTACGATTTCGCGGGTAACAGCTAGTACATTATAATTGAATTCTTATTATAATTTTTATTCAACGCAGTAATTGTCGCAATAATTTGATTTGAACGAAATTTAATTTGTACCACTGCTTTAGGTGCCATAGAGCAAAAGTTGTTGATGAAATTATTTTATGGGATTTATGAAATTGTCGCTACACGTGTCTCGTGAAAATGGCTGATTTAAAATGTTTAACTTCCTAATTAATTTAGTTAAAAGCAAGTGTGGATAGCGTAGTTTCAGTGAACCGGTTGGTACCCAAACCGTCTGCATCCTGTTCAGCATAAAGCTGAGTCTAGATACTTTTCGACGACACGATCAGCGCCGTAAGAACCGGTTGGTTTCCAGATTTCAGCTAGTCGGAGTTAAATTTGGGTTGAAATGACCTTACAATCAGTCCCACTAATCAGTCACTTGATCGGGTAAAAGTATCTCTTCTAGATTGGTAAGATTAAAGGTATTTTAAACAAATACCTCTTGCAGAGCTCAGTTATTCTCACTCTGTGGCCTAATCACCGTTAATATCTGTTGCAGTTCACGGAAGGGGCTAACGGTCGCCAGTAGGGTAGTGACTAACAGGCTACCAAAAAAGAAGATGAAAAAAGACTTCTAAAGATATGGGAAAACATGGTTTCGATGTTAATCGTTCTCTTTGTAGCTACTATTCTGTTTCCTTACTCGCTTATCAGTTATCGATATAGTGTAACACTCTGACATCAGATGCATTATGTATGAATAAAATTTGCATAGGTCATGTGAGTTGAGAAATACAATACATTCTGATCGGTGCCTTCGGGGCCCCGTAGGCTTCAAGCGTGTGGGCGTGCGACAGACTTTATTTTAGCCACTTTTCGATACGGAGAAATGGAATGAGCCAGAGGTGACCGCTTTGCCGATTGACCACTATTCGCCGATAACGATCCTAAAAACAAACCCGTTCAATGTCAGATTTCAACTGACATAGCAAAATTTTGGTTGGGGTGAGCGCCAGAGGGGGGCCGAAAGCGTGAGAATTGTTAGGAGGCATCCATTAATTACGTGAGATGTTTTTTTCCGGATTTCCGGACACCCACCTCCCCTGTTGTGAGATTTGGTGTGATCTTGTTGGACCCCCCTGCCCCCTTAGACGACTTGAGAGATTTTGACGGGACCCCCCCCCCCGCTCCCTTCCACTGCTAATCTACCTCGTAGTTTTTTTTAGCTCTCCTGCTTCCTAGAGCTATCTCACGTAATTAATGGACGCCCCCTTACCGAAGTAGTTAACTACTTGGGGAGCGTCGATAAACTACGTGATTCGGTGGAAAAGGGAGAGGTGTTAGGCATAATGCCATGCTGGACGCCAGGGAAGGGGGGAATGGAAGGTTTCCGAGCCAAGCTACGTTTCTTTTCGTTCATTTTATTTGTCACAGTTAAATATACAACAGTATGTGGATTTGTATGTCCATCGTTTAATTATCTCCATATTTTAGATACCATATAGACCTATGCTCACAGTGCTACGTATGTTTGTGATTTTTAAAGGTTTGGATCACATGGGGCAGGCACATTTTAAATAAACGACACGTGAACCGAAAAACATTAGACACGCGGGATTTTCCGCGCCAATGACAGTTAGTATTGTTGTTGTGTTTTTTTTCTATTTTTTTTTTTTAAGCTGTTTTTATTCGCATCACCCGCCTATCACCACACTGCTCTTTGATGAAGCAATTGTAAGTTTGTTCTGTCAAGTGAATTCCAGTGCATCTTTAATTATAGTACATTCTGAAGTGTTTTTTCAAGTTCAAAGCGTGGTGTAAACGGCTCTGTACGATAAACTTCCTGAGGCTTATACAAAATTGTTTTTTTTTTCAGAGAGTTTTCAATATGCAAAACGGCGATTATGAGCTTTGGAAACCTTTTAAACAGGACCAAGAATCATTTCCTGGTAATATAGAAACAAAGGCCACAGAACTGCAGCAAATAAACAAAAAATGCAGCTCTTTAGGTTTTTTTTTTACGCGACATATTTTATCAATTAGTAAAGGATAATGTTTTTACTAAAACTTCTAGAAGAAAAGAGTCCCTAGAATAAATTGATCATTTCATTCATAATATTTGTAATAATGATAGATAAGTATATAAAGAAAATATCGTCCCCTTCATTATACACGTAATAATGAGGAAACAGCACAAAATGTCTTTTGGAATTAATCGGAAAAAAGTTAAGTGCCGCACGGGGGAGAGAGGAGGAGGGGAGGGGGCAGGGCCGGCGTTAGGGGTGTTGGGGGGGGGGGGGTAAGCGGGTCAAAAGTACCCGGGCCCGCCGGCTGATGGGGGCCCGATCACCGACTATAGGGGCCCTCAAGCCATGAAGCCAAGAATACGTCCATTGTCACCTGGCCATTTTGTAGAGCTAAAAAAAAAAGGTCTCCCATTTTACCCCGGGCCCGAAATTCCTAGCGCCGGCCCTGGGAGAGGGTTAAGGCAAAAGTAACGTCAGGCTACGTGGAAGCAGGAGGGGTTCAAAAATGGTCAAAAGGGTACCTCGTAGTTTATGGACGCTTCCTTGAGAGTGCAAAACTAGAATATGACCAGGACCGTGACGTCGTGCAGCCCAATGCGAGATGCCACCCGCGGCAAATAATAATTTAGCCATGCATCAGAAAAAGCGGAACAATGCTTTCTTCTATACAGTTATGTCAGAAATCTACACTCATAAGTCAGCTCCAGACGAGGGCGGAACTCTTAGGTCAGTTCCAGGAGTTGGACTTTTCAAGTTGACCGAATGGACAGATATCAAATCAGCTTCAGTGTGTTGGCTTTATCACTTCGTTTCCAGAAGTAACAAGACTTTAGAGTTAGCTATCCGGGTGGACAGAATTGTCAGCTCACATTCGAGTATGCATTGGGAAAAATCAACATTGTATCCGGGACAACGGCTGAACTGCAAGTCTGGTGCCAGGACATAATACTGTATAAAGTGTAACTCCCCGTGTCAGGGCCGCCTGTCACTGACGTGTAAGTGTCTCTCGTCCAGTGACAGGATGCTACGCTGAGCCATGGAGTTCGATATCACAATTCATCAGTGCTGTATGGAGACCAAGTGCGAGAGGCGATTAATAGTGCGTATCACAAAGAACACTCACGAAGAACAGACCAGTAACTGCCCTGAGAGTAAGAGATCAATTATAAAGCTAACCATTATATTTTTGCCATTTGGATAAAACATTATTATATTGTGAACAAACAATCAATCTTTGAACCTTCATCTCCCATAACTAATAATAACTAATTATAATCTATTATTATAAAACGCCAACTGTCACGTATGACGTCACCTGTCACGGTTTGACGTCAATCTATGACGTCACCCTATGACGTCACGGTTATCGTCCGATTTACGATCAGATATGTTGTTATAGGTTACAAATAGACGTTATTTAGTATCAGTTCTATTTAGCTAAGCATCAGTAACTAAATTAATTGTCAGACCACTGAAAGAAAAGTACGTATTTCGTATAAATGGACATAATAATTATTAGTTGCTTATATTTATTTAATATTTGTTTGATGTGAAAGTATTCGTTAAAATCTTTGGCTATAGATATGTAAGATAAAACCTTTGACTTTAAAGAGAGCATAACTAATTTTTTTAATTAGTGTCCTTTTAGTTAAATCATTACTTCGTTTGAACGAAAGCTGTTCCAAACTCATCGCAAACTATACAACTTAGACTACAATTAAATCTAATATTACCAGGCAAGAGGAATTATTTAAATAAAATTGTTTTAGTTAGTGTCCTGTTAGCTAAATCATTACTTCGTTTGAACGAAAGCTGTTCCACACTCATCGCAATCTATACAACCTAGACTACAATTAATCTAAAATTACCGGGCAAGACGTAAGTTGTTCATATTTTTTTAATTGCCTTTTCTTTTACTGATGACATGTTTCAGCCGTATGTAACTGCATTAGGCATTCAGCCATATAATACCGATCTGAATCACAGATAACGTGAAACATAGACACCCGTGAAGATTTTTGATTTAGTTTATATCGCGATGTATCATTGCCATTAAAGTATGATAAGTACATGTATTAATATGTGTGTAACTGAGGTATTGTTTCTCTGGAGGCATGTTTATCGTAGCATGTGGTTAGAGGATTCTACGATAACCGTTGACCGAGCGTGGTGGTGTAACGGATAGCGTTCTGGCCTCGCATTCGGGAGGACGGCGGTTCGAATCCCCGTCCGGGCATCCAGATTTGGATTTTCCATGGTTTCCAAAATCAATCCAGGTAAATGCCGGGATGCTTCCCTAAAAAGGCCATGGCCGAATTCCTTCCCATTCCTTGCCCTCATCCTTTCCCGTCTCTAAAGACCTCGCTGTTGAGAGACGTAATGCAGTTGAAAAAAAACGTTGAGCCGCAATTTGATGATGGATTCTTATATAACTCGACGAAAAAATTGAAAGTAGAGAATAAAACTTTTTGATATCTCACTTAGTTTTCGAGATTTGTACATATCTTAAAATTGACGTGGTTAGGTTGAAATACGGCCTGGACCAGAAGAAAAATTTCGCCATTGCCAAATTTGATGATGAAATCTAATGTAACTCGACGAGACAAAACGAAAATAAGGAATACATTTTTTTCATATCTCTCTTAGTTCTCGAAATATTGTAACTCAGAGGTGAGGAAGTTAGGGTGAGATCTGGCCTGGACCAGAAAAAAATCACCTAAACCACTATATCTACACGGTAGAAATGCACTGTAAGTGTTTTATTTCCTTCCTTGTGGTTGTTGTTAGGTTGAAATACGGACTGGACCAGAAGAAACGTCACCAAAAGCACAAGGAACAGTACCTATACCTGATTTTTAATATGCTATATCTCGAAAACCAAGAAAGGTATCAAAACATTTTATTCTTTATTTTCAATTTGTTTCGTCGAGTTCTATGAGAATTCATTTCAAATTGTGGCGCCATGGTAATGATTGAACTGTCTGTGGTTAGATTGACATACAACCTGGACCATGATAGCAACAGAAACATATTGTTACAGCGCAAGGCAATAGGAATTACATTATGATTTATTTTTTTTGTATTTGTTTAAGCAATTGCTAAGAAATGAATTGCCAGAACACTGAAAGAAAAGTATGTATTTCGTTTAAATTGGCATATTAATTATCACTTGATTTATTTTTTTACTGAAATCATTACTTGGTTTGAATGAAAGAAATTCCAAATCGATGGCGATCTAAGCGGGCTAAACCACAGTTAAAACTAATATTATGTGGCATAACATAAGTTGTTAAGATTTATTTTAGTATCCTTCGTTTTCACTGTTGACATTATTTCAACCGCATGTAAGCTAAGTCATCTGTTAAAACATCGATCTTCATCACAGATAATAAAAAAGAAAGATGTAAAAATACTTGAAGAATTTGGATCAAGTTTATATCGCGATTCATAATGACACTGAAATGCGATACAGGGAATATATTAATTCGCATGTGATTGAAGCTTTGATTTTCTAGCGGCAATATCAGTGAAGATTGTGGTTAGAGTGAAATGCGACCTCTGACACTTTTTGCTACATCACAAGGGACGAGAAATTACAGCACATTGAGATTTATTTTATAACAATTCAGTTTTGGTAAGCAACTAAAAAGAAAGTAATTGCCAGAACAATCTGTCAAATCCGTCATTTTTGAAGGGCTTTGTGGTTAGTAAATTATAATGATTAACAACCGTGTCATTAGAGCATGACTTCTCCAACGTAAGGAATAAAGCGCCCATTACAGCCATTATAGTCAGTTAAGCTAAAAACCGATTCCCATATGGCTGGACGGGGGATAGAAATTGCGACCTACTGAATGCTGGGACAGCTGACGTCACTAACAATGCTCTACGGATTATACATACAGCCAGAACCCGAGCAAGATGGGTCGGGCCTGGCACACTGGAGGACGTGTGTTCAAATCCCCGTCCGGCCATTCTGATTTCAGTTTTACATGTTTTCCTAAAAATCACCTCAGGTCAATGCCGGGGTGATTCATTCCAAAATTCCAAGGTCGAATTCCTTCCATTTTCTTTAACTACGTCACCATTGTCTCCTGGCTCTAATTACGTCAACGTGCGATGTCGATGAGGCATAATACTTGAAAGAAAAGTGAATCGGTTAAGGTATAAACAGTTCAGTTCGTCATTGTATCAAGCGTTGTGGTTGAGTGAGATCGTAGTGGACAATTCCTTGTCACCAGAATATATACAAAAGTCCTGGGTTAGATCTGAAACCATACCATGGTGCGTACTAATTGTAAGCATGCGACTCTGTTGAAATATTAAACGTGCCGATCCCCCGAAAGAATAACTCGGAATGGTCTGTTCGTGAAAAGTGAGCTAGGGCTCCACCATGTAGAACCTATTTGTAAAAACAGGCTGCAGTCTAAAGTCTTGTACAGTAAATCAGGATAACCATGTCAGATATTACAAATCAGGCCATCATCGATGCATTATTAAAGTTTAAAACTCACACCATTTGCATTATCACCGCTCTACACGATGCACGCAACATGTTGGACTGGTTGCCTACCCTTATGTTATAACGCTTGCAGCCTACTAAAAACTACTTTGGCTTTCCTGAAAGTTTTTATCCTTATCATGGAAACAGGTTGTGCTACAGTTACTGTAGAGGGGTTTCGGCGACTCAGGATGCCATGTTATCATAAATTATTTTGGCTATTTTGGAGTACGGTTATTTTTTTTTTTTTAATACAATAGTTCCAGTCTGATGTGGTTGAAATGAGCGAAGATTGCTGTTATCTGTGATTCTTGATCCGATTAGGTAGGGGCAGGAAACTGTTGATAACGAATCACATCCTTATCTATACCATACGTTTACACTATAACCGATTTCGGTCGATTTTTCACTCTGCTGAACAGTTAACCCGAATCTGTCGACTGAAGTGATTACACTGGCCCCGACTTTGACAGATTTTTTTTTTAGTTGTGGCTTTCCGCCTCGTCGACATTGAGGTTATTAGAGGCGGGATGGGACTGTGGACAAGGAACTGGAAGGAATTCGGCCATGGCCTTTTAAGGGAAGCATCCAGCATTCGCTTGGAGTGATTTGGGGAACCATGGAAAACCCAAATCTAGATGCCCAGATTTCAACAGACTTTATTTAGTTCCCAACGAGGAGATCGACGTTCTTGAAATTCTAAATGAGAACTCTCTTTTGAGATTTATCGTTTTGTTTGTTCTCCAAACTATTGGAATACCCAGTTAAAATTGTGGAATACTTTAGAATTAAACTGAAGACATTTTTTTATAATTTGGAATTAATCTGAGCGCCTTTAGAAAAATATTCTAATTCGTCCAAAAGAAAGGCTTGCTGTGACATTGGGGTTAGGTACAATACCTATATTGTATAAACTGCTCTCGGGTGACTAGCCGAGAGCAGTTTATACATTCTCAACGCCGAGAAAGACTTCGTTCTTATATAATACCTATATTGATTTTACTTATTGCAGATACACAAGATTTGTTCCACACAAAATTCTCTGTTAGCAAACAAAATACATATTTATTTTCCCAAAGATTTCTTAGTGATACAGTTCATTTGATTTTTTTTTAAAGACTTTGTAATTAAGTACCAGCACAATACTTAAATTTGGTCTGAAACAATTGGCAAGTATATTTTTAATTTCATAATAATGCATTTTTAATTTTCATCTGTTTTACTGAAATATCAAAACTAATCATAATAAGAGTTCATTGCTGGAAACACATTTCTACTATTGAGCGTGGTGGATGGGCAGTAACGCACTGTCATACCCTTCGAATTCCCGATTTCCCAGATTTCCTATGGTTTCCCTAAATCCCTTCAGATGAATGCCGAGATGATTTCTTCAAAAGAACATTACTGAATTCCATTCCGTTCTTTGTCCGCAGTCCTCCAATGACCTCAACATAGGCGAGGCGAAACAAAAAAAAAAAAAAAAAAAAATCTACTGTTGCTTTAGTGATACGTATGTATCGGCGACTCCTTCGTTTCCATGCGGCCATTTTGCTAAATGTAAACGCACATCGAATGAACCCATGATTTTTTTGTATATCCTAGCGAAAACAGAAAAAGAAGTTAGTGACAGTGAGTTTGAGTATTCCCCCTTTCTTCTTCCATCAAAACCTGCAGAATTCGTGTTGTGACTGCCAGTTTTGTGCTGATATGCCTGTTATGATACGATTTTGACGATGTATAGTTGTATACCATAGTGGTTTTTTTCTTGCACCAAAGTGATCAACAACTCAGAACGCAAAAAGTGTGTAGAGCAAAAGGAAGAAGTGAAGGCATTCTATTGAAAGCATTTGTGGCTCTAACCGATGCAGGGGTCGCAACAAAATGAATAAAATAACATTGCGAGACAAACGTGTTCCGCCGAAGAAAACAAAATTATTTGGTCGGTGACGGAAGTCGGTAGAGTTGGGGGAGTTCGGGCCAGTAGGTCGGTCATAGGCTGCTTTTCCACTACGCGGCTAGTCGCGGGCGACCGCAGTCGATAGCGACTAGCTTTGTAGCGACTGTTGTAGCGACTGCGCGCGCGGCTGTATTCCACACACCGAGCGGGGCGGTGTAACGGTTAGCGTTCTCGCCTCGCATTCGGGAGGACGGCGGTTCGAATCCCCGTCCGGGCATCCAGATTTGGGTTTTCCATGGTTTCCCCAAATCACTCCAGGCAAATGCCGGGATGCTTCCTTCAAAAGGCCATGGCCGAATTCCTTCCCATTCCTTGCCCCCATCCTTTCCCGTCTCTAAAGACCTCGATGTTAAAAAGAGACGTAAAGCAGTTAAAAAAAATGTATTCCACAAACCAGCTCATTTTCAATATGGATGTCTAAGAAATAAATGTTGTTAACAAAAAGAAAACTAAAACACAGATTTGGATACATCCTTTGTTTTTGCATTGATGTCGGAGCTTACTGGTAATGCTGTGTCGCATCTATATTTCGATATAATATATTCTATAAAAAGAACACACCGATACTTTATGTTTTCGTCGGTGATGATCCTTTCTAAATAACTGATAAAGTTTTGCGTCCAAATAGAGGGCGAACGTTGACAACAAAAAAGAGTTTTTAACTGTACGTAAGGCGATACATTTGGTATAATGAATTACTTTTCATTCTTACACCAATATCTTTCCATGTCTCGTCACCAATATACGAGTTGTACTCACCCATGACTCTCTTCACCTTCATCCTGTCTTGCAATGAATCCCATTCCATCTCTTTTTAAATGGCGTACATTTCACAGAGCTTTAAACGCAGACATAGATTTTTCTATAGATAGCGAAAAATACGTGTATTTTGCGTAATTTTATGCGTGAAAGGCGGTCAGTCGCGCGCGGTTAGCCGCGCAGTGTGAATGGCGCAGTAAGTTTACATCGCTATTGAGTCGTGCGCGGCTGCTCGAGTCGCGTGTTGTTTAGAAGTCGCGACGACTGCCAAGTCGCGGTCGCGTCAATGGGTATGGTCAATGCCATAACTGAATAAATAACAATCGAGCGCGGCCAGCCGCCCGCGGCTAGCCGCTTAGTGGAAAAGAGGCCTTAGTGTAACCACTTCCACCGGATTCGATACTGCAGCATGGGTTTGTTTGTTTAGGCGATATTGTATTTGGCAGATCGGTCGAAGTCGGTCGTAATGTAAACGTACCGTTAGTCCTCGGAGCGGCGTCGCGAAGTTAGCGCTCACGGCTCCGTGCTCAGTGAAGTGGCTAGGCGACAGGTGGGCGCTGCGATGAATTGCCTCGCCGCTAGCGCCATCTGCGCCTGATGGCCTTTATTCCTCTCGGCCGGATTCCCCCGCGCGCGCTCACAGTCGCAAAGACTCGTCTTGGAAATTATTGCGATTATTATTCAAAACGAAAACGTCTTAAACAGGACTTAATAAAACTTGCGCGTCTGCCGCGAGCTTGCGCTCCGTCGCTCCCGGGAAGACGAAAGTTTGCGTTTCGAGCCGGATGAGCAATTTACATAAGTGCCGGGATGGGACGGCCTGGCAAGATGCTGCTCCGCTCGGCGGCAATTATCAACGCCTGCTCACGACTTACTGGTTAAAAATACAGCGCGGAGGCGACATGCGACAGCTGCACGACAACGTTGTTGCGCATCAGCTAGTGAATTTGGTATCCTTGTCGTGAAATCGTTTAAGATACTATTAAATTTCTCGAACTGTTTGTAATTTAGCTTATGGAAACTGGAAGGCTAATAACATACGATGACTCACACAGTCAATCGAAACTTTTCTTGAGTTGAAATTTATTTCGTATCGTTCCTGAACTGCTGAGGAGTAATATCGTTGAGTTTCACCGACATCTAACATTATCCTAACTCCATCTATCGCTTCGTGTCTGCAAGTATGAGGTATTGCTTTATTGGCTGGGAGATCTTAAAGAGTGATTCGGCCGACGGTTTGACGGAGTTTCGATTTTCCGCGCATGCGCTTCTGTCGAGACTACCTTAACCTAATCCTGCAATCCTAGATGGTTAAGGCGACCTACAGTTTAACTTGGAATCTGAAACACGGAAGTGTTCTGGCTTACTTCACATTATACAGCAACTTGTGCCAATCGCCGCCGAAGCGGACATTCGAACTATCCATCTTTCAATCTCTAGTCGGACGTCTTAACCAATGAGCCACCAGACCACACAAAGTATGAGATAATGTGGCTTTAGATGGCCTTAAGACTGTAATATGTTCGCCGGCACTTTACTGAAACGGATATACCAAGCGTGCTCTAAGCAATCTCTTAGTATCCGTGTATCTTCTCGTTGCTATGGAAACCTCCTTAAAAGAGTATTAACCGGCCCGTGACATGGAACTCCTACTTCAAGGATGTTATTATACTATCGGTTATGCTACAAGGGACAATACGTCGAAAACAATAATTACGGAAATGTGATAGTAAAATATCAGCCGACGGAAATTTTGCAATTTTCATTTAATTAATCAGGACGCTACTAGCTGGACTTAATATTATATTAACCGCCTAGTAAATCATATCCAATCAAAATAAAAGTGTTACAAAAAATAAAAATATTCATGAAAAATCATTCAAAATTTTGTAATATGGTTAAATCCTGGTACCCTCCATCAAAATTTACTAAACCTGAGAAACCTATCTCACAGGAGAGAAAAATTACTAGCTATACTTAAAAGGTAATGGGAACGAAGGCGAGCAACAAGAATGAATAAGTTATAAGTGTTTGGTTCTAAACTAGCTTGTTCATTGCCTTAATAGTTAGTGGTCTAAATGTCAGACATCAAACAAATAATGCTACAAATTGTAGAAGGGGGATCCTTGTGGACAAATACATTATGGTTTTCATTCATAAATTTATTGTTATTATTAATAAAGGGGATTTTAAATTTGATTTTATGAATGAGTGCTGGATTTTGCAAGAATCTTTATGTTATTTGGAATACAGGAAAACTGTCACAATATGACATTTATTTAGTATTATTGACTATTAAAAGTCTGAGCGAATTTACCGTTAATATTAATACAAGCAGGCAAAATCACAAAACAACGCTCAGAGCTAAAATTAGGCGTCATGAGCAAGCAAACAATTGTAATTTACTTTTAAATCCATCTCAGAATTAAAATGCAAGAAAGAATGATACTTGGAAACAATGCACAATACAAGTTATGATGCCTCAGACATAGCTATCATGATACTGTGACTTTACATTTCAATACATTAGAGCCCCACGAATGAACAATATGCCATTCGAAAATAACTAGTTCTGGCAAATTATGCCGCTATCTCAGGGGGTTTTCAGTTACAAAGTTAGAACATGGATCTATCCACTCAAAGTCACTTACGGGTTCAGTTTCACAGAATGCACAATCAGATGGCTCGGTCGTAACATTTTACCATTGTAGTTCTGCATCTGATGTCTGCGGTGCTCGAAGATGACCCACAGCACGGGAGCTCCGTCTTAGAATGCGTCTACAGTCACAGCCCGTTCTGGTAATGCGCATCATCGCATTACTGGCTGTCGCCGTGCGGGATCTGCTCCAGCAATCGCCTCGTTATGCAAGCCGGCAGCGTCAGATATCCGACACCAGGAGTCGCGCTTCAGCAGTTAGTGAGAAAAGCCAACTTTCGGAGTCCGCAACAGAATGAAACTCGTCGCCCTTTCATATCCGAGGTAAACTTTGGCTCTGCCCTTGCAGTGTCGAAGATCACATTCAACAGAAAATTCCCAGCATTTTAATAACAGGTAGCACTTTGATTTGGTCTGAGTTTGGCCACCTGATGTCACGTGATATCGTGGATACCTTATTCGCCCCGAGTGTATATCACAAGGTCGGAAATATTCTGCCGCCTTCGCGGGGTGAGAGCGTATTCGGGTGGCGGGTTTTTACACCAGGTCGGCGGCCTCTCGTTGACTGCCCACCCAAAGGAGACAGGAAGTGTTTTCCGGCGAAACCCTTTATTCCCGACATCCTGTCGCGTGGCTAATGCTTGTACCGGCGAATACCTCTCTGGAATGCCACGATTCTCTACATAACTCAATAATTGTTTAATATTCATTGCAACAAGATTCACTGAATGTTCACCATTGGCAATACAGTTCTCACATGGAATCTTGCGTAGTTTTGGAAATTACTAAAAAACTATCTAGGTGTTCGCCCAAGATTTATGAAAATTAATCCAACATTATGATTTACATAATAAAATGCGCCTTAGTAGGGGGCGAAACGCGTCACATTACAAAATATACTCAGTATTTCTCTGACAAGTAATTAATTTTCCAATTGATTCAGGTCTTCCTAACAAGATGGTTGTCATAATGATAACAAAATTAAGATCTCTCATATGGTACAGTTTTTATTACTGTAACAGAATATACTTTCATACCAAAAATTTCCTCGTAACTAGTGTTTCATAAATGCCTTTCGCACATTTGGAGAAAAAAATCATGCTCATATGCACTGACTCAAAAATTTTCACTTCCAACGTGCAGATACAAAAACATTCATTTTTTTCTTATACTACCCGTTGCTGTCGTGGCACAAAAATCTCCATCTTATATCCATGTAGAGGGTTGACTATTTAGTCACTCTGGGTTCGAAGCTACTTATATAGCAGACCGGAAGGGGGAAAGAGGAGAGAACTATAAGTAACTAGACCACAGGTTCTCAAATGTGATACTAAAAAAGTAAGTTGAAAAGATCGCAGATAAAATAACGTCTATCTCGAGTTGCAAACTATTTTTGTTTGTTTCCTGTTGGAGAGTAAAATCGTTGGGAACTAAAGCACAAAAATTATGTGATCCCTTTTAAACTGCAGAACTTGAGACTGACGCAAGTTATGTTCTACATCACTTAGCTTTAGTTTGATTTTGCATACAAAAAATATTTTTACTATTGCGTAAGCGCTTTCTTGCATCCTCGACACCTCTTAATTCGCTTATGCGAGATTGGATTATCATCTCTAGAAAGCGGTTGAAATGCTCTTTTCAACCCTGTTTAGTTTCCCGGTTTCGACTTGGTTTTTGACAAGTGGTTCTTAACATTGTAACGACTAATATTTTCTTTATGTTTCAACCTATACAGTTTCACCATAACTTCTCAGAACTAACGTTTTGCGCAACAGATCAATGGACGTCGTAGAGAGACATCGACGGAGAACACAACAAGTGTCTTAGCATAACCGAGTCAAACGTTTAACTGTTTATAATTTTCAAGAGTTGCCCAAACGAACGTGAAATGACGATACATCTCCCTTCCTTCCTCATAACACATACTTAGAACCTTTGGTTTTGGATTTTTGAAGTAGACAGTAGATTGGGAACTACGGTGCCATACTTATTTTTTTAATCGGTGGTGTACGGTTAATCGACTTCGAGATAGCTGTAGCCCGCTCAGTTAACAGAGGTGGCTAAAGATCAATGTTCCTACATACGAAGGGGAAATTTACCACTTGCTTACATGGACACAGTGGTCAGTACGGAGAGCTAGGAAGGGAGGTGGTGGGGGTGAGTTGAGGAGCGGGGCCAAGTCTTCAGTTCGGAATAAGCAGGGTATAAAACCGGTAACATATTGGGGAAATGGTCGGTAAGGAATTCGGCCATGGCATTTTGAAGCAGCCACTACGGCATTCACCGGGAGTAATTTCGAGAAACCATAGAAGGTTAAAATATTAATGACCAGATCAGGATCCTCCCGAAGGCCAGACCCGACAGTTAGACACTCAACTGTACTGGTGCCAGACTGTATTACTCGATCCTGTTAATCGCGGATCTTCTAGTAAACCCAAAGATATGGAAGCAAATTAAAAACCTATCCACATTGAAATGCTTAGATTATCTGTAAAGCACTTACCACCTGGTAGTAAAAACAGGCTTGCAAGTTTTAGAACAGGAGTTTTTTTTTATTAACGCCTCATGGCTGACCGATATATTGGTCATTACAGCCGGAAAAGGTTTGGGACCAAAGATCTTGAAGGAATTCGGCCACGGCGTTTTGAAGGCGTTCACCTGGAGTAAATTCGAGCAAACCTAAGTCAGAATGACCTGACCGGAAATCGAACCTGCACTCTCCAGAAGGCAAGTGTCGAACTTAACCCCTTCGATCACCATGCTCGATGCCAGACTATACCACTACTATGTATTCTTAAGATCCCTTTTCCCCCTACCACGCTTTTTCATGTTACCCATTTCTCGATTGGTTTAATGCAATCCATCTCTTCTTGTTTTGAGCTAACCCCTTAATCTCAACATACCCATTACAACCTACGTCTTCATTTATCCGCTACGTATATTTTAATTCTTGTCCTCCTCTAGAATTAATTTCTTGATCTGTTCCCTCCACTAACAAATTTCCCGCCTCTCTTAACATGTGAACCAATGTCTTCTGACAGATCCCTTCTCATCATCTCCAAAACACGTTCGTTCTGTACTTTATATATGTTCCATCGTTTTTCAGCATCCTTCTATAACACAATATTACAGATGCTTCAATTTATTTTCTTTCTAATGTTCAGACTTCACTTTCATAAGTGCCGTGCTTCATACATATACTTTAAGAAACTTTTTACTGAGTCTCAGGTCAATAACCGAAAATAAACATTTCTCTTTTTCAAGACGGTTCCTTTACCTAGTGCTATTCTGCATTTGACATTGTTCTTGTTCCGACTATCAGCTGGTTTTCACTTCCTAAATAACAGAATTCATTTATTTTAATTATATCCTTTGATCTGCTTTTCTGTTATTGCTATCATTCGAACTACTTTTAATGAATTTTGTCTTGTTTTGGCTTATATTCTGTCTAATGCCTTCTCATAATATTTTGATCATACCACTCAGTAATTTCACAATATCTTCACCGTTGTTTGTTTAACATGGCAACGTCATCAGCAAATCGTAGCAGCTTCGCGATATTAAGGCAAATTTGAAGAGGTATCCATGCCAAAATTCTTAGAGACTTTGAGACTTTGAGTCCTTACGATGTGGCTGTAGCGAAAGTTTTTGGTGTGAAGGTCTTTGAATAGAAATGGGCGGGTCCAAGGTAAACTCGGCGAGATTGAGCTTTTTATGACTAAGATAAGCGCTGAGTATATCAAACATCTTTTAGTGTACACTGCATCCATAGAAAACTTCTTGCTTCAGGCGATTCTGAGGTGTTGGGCGTAGTAAAGTTCTAGTCCAAAATAATTTGAGGATAGCAGCGGTAATTGTGTAACTGTTCATGCACAGCTGCTACTGATAATCCTACAAGAATTAAGGACTCTTATTTTTAAAGCGTCCGACGTATTCCTGTATGAATGCTGGGATCCTATTCTACAAGGGTTCAGCTTTGAAAGTCAAAATCTTATCTCTGAGAGGCGGACGTGGGCTATTAACGCTAGTCGGTGAGGCTTTTGGCACTGTTGTGGATTAGCACCTCTACAGCTTGTTCCGGCGGGCTCCCCTTCCGGCCGGGGTGGAGCAAACTTTCCAATTAGTGGAGCGCACCACGCCGTCTTTGAGTGACGGTCGAGTGGTTGGTTATCCCTCACAGGTCAGACCCGGCCGGAAGCCTGCCCGGGGCCTAACAGCCGCCCGCCTCCTCAAGTGCCGTCTCACCACTACACTGTAGCAACACTTTAAAAACACGGATTTTCTTTTTAAGTTTAGTTAACTTGCTGATATACAGATTTTTGGTTTTTGTTCTCAGTTGTCATGTTTTAGAATTGGGTTTCCAAAACCTTTCGTACCATGTGAGGTGTTATCGTCCTTAAAGGGGTTTAATTAACTTTAATCATTATTGCTAATTAAAGTAATTTTTAATTTTATTGATTTAGATCTTATGAGTAGGGTGATTTACTAAGATATTTACATAAGCTAAGAAAGTCATAACTTAACAATTTATTCAGCAATTGACATGTTTCCGAGCCATGGACGTGGTGTATTTAACTAACAATCAAAAGGTCCTTGGCATTCAAACACCACCGCCCTACAGTAATCAATCTATTAATAACAGCACAAAATTTATCTTGCAAATACGTAACAATTACAATCAACATTTCACCAAATTACTGAAGTAACATTTTTTTAAACAAATACATAACACCGAATACACAAAAAAGAAAACAAAAGGTATTTGAAACACGACACAACTGTCTATTGTTAGCTTATCGTTTGGAGTCAATGGGCCCCAGTTACTTCAGACAAAGTTACTCATAAAATAATAATAATAAAAAACTAATGAAAGTTGATCCGACCAAGCTCAGGGCCTAGGCTTCGGAACAACACTTATATTATCTGACAAAATTCTCTTCCCAGGGCGTTGTAGGGCATTGAGTTAAGTATAACCACAAACACTTTAAAAAAAAAATTAAGAGTTGTACCTTGTCTTTACCGTTTCTCAGCAATCTGAGCAGGCTGCACCAGTCACTTGACGATATACGACTCGGATAGTCAGCCTACAAAGCGGATGTCTATCTCACAAACATTATACTAAGTTAACAACATAACTTATGGAGATTTGAGTTTGTCGCACCGAGCGTGGTGGGTGAATGGCTAATGTTCTGGCCTCGCATTCGGGAGGACGCCGGTTCGAATCCCCGTCCGGGCAACCAGATTTGGGTTTTCCATGGTTTCCCCAGATCACTCCAGGCGAATGCCGGGTTGCTTCCTTAAAAATGCCATGGCCTAATTCCTTCCCGTTCCTTGTCCCCCATCCCGCCTCTAATGACCACGCTGTCGACGAGGCATAAAACCCAAGCAAAAAAAAAAGACTTTGTCGGCTGCACGCTGTTGGTTGCCGGTCCAGGAAGTGAATGATCACGACCTGTCAACGCCAGGTCACACTTGTAACGTTTTGTTTGTGACGTTATTAAAATTAGAATAAAATAATGAGATGCATTAATTAATAAGTTAATTTGCAAAATTAATCCCGGGTAGGCGCCAAGAATGGAAGTGTTCTCTATCCGAGAGAAGCGACATTCCAATTCTGAAATATTTTTAATCAAAGCAATTGTAATTTTAAAATACCATTAAAAAAACACAAATCTTCATCTATTCAAATGATATACTGATTGATTGGAAAGGAAGTTATTGAAAGCAGAGTTTACAACACCTATTATTTTCTTTGAATATAAAATTGATTGGTTTATTGAACAGAACTGAATATTAAAAGTTTCTTTTGAACAATTTAGAGCTTGATTCTCATCTCAGAGCGTTGCCTAGGGTTGAATGACGCAAGAGTGTCTATACATCGTCGGCGTTCTTTACCGTAGCAGATGACGTGCAGATAAAACAGAGTCTCATAGACCCTGTTGGTCAGCTGGGTGAAGGTCACTTGGCGAGGTAGCTCCCCGCAGCTCTCCAGCAATCTCCCGTGGTGCGCCGGTGTGGATTGTTTGCTGGCCAGAAACAGAATGTCTTCCCTCCCGCTTGTTCTCTCCGTTGAAAACTTGCAGGCTCCCGAGTTCTAGCAAACGCGGGAAATTTCAGCGAGTCGCAACGTTTGTCGGGTCTTCCACGATCTCCATTGGCGCTCCTCATGCAACATAAAAAACTTATGGTTTCTAAAAGTTCGTAACACAGTTTGATTCGCTGGTTCCCAACAGAGGTGTTCCGCAACCTGACTTTTTCTCCGAAGCATCGTTTCTCTAGTTTCAACTTTCTACTGTACCAGGAAATCCTCATTTCGGCAGAGTCCCTATACTGTCATTTTAATTTCATTGAATGCGTAAAGCTTTTAACTTTACGGCCTGCCATAAATCGTTCGGTCTTTCAGCGCAGGTATGAGTCACCTGGCTCTCGCCGATGCCAAAGAAACGTGGAATTCACACGCATAAATTTACCGTCACCAAGGGATATTACACACTTCATTTCGACTACGTCTTTAAGAAACGCTCTGGCGTATCCAGTAGCCAGTTAGTAATGTACTTTATCTCCCGCTTTCTAGAGATGCCCCGACATGAAAAAGATTATTTAAAAAATATTAGCAAAATTATATTTAACACTCTTCTATTGGAGGAAACTAGCAACACCCATTCACACGTCATACGCCTCCAGAATCTCACTTGTCTTTTACTGGACAACCCATTTGCGACATCACGTGACACCTGTCTTTCTCTATAATCTTTTCTTTCTCTTTCACAAATACATCTAATTTGGCGGGTGACATTGACGTGTCTACAACGAACACGTCCACAATAAGCTCATTCTTGTAGTTTCAGGAGGCAAATCCGGCGTCCCCTGCCGGACAAACAAAATCATCTGCAGAATGTTGTTGGCTTGGAAAGTGACTTGGTTTCGTCGCCATCCTGTAGGATCATTATTCAGCGGATCCCGGAAAAACAAGTCCTCCCATTTATCCTCTGTCACGCTCCGCAATCTATCCGCTGAATTCTAACACATGCAGTGCCGTCTATTTCCTTCATTTTAAATTACATATGAAATATGTAGAATATGCATTGCGTCATACTACATCTGTCAAAAAAAATCTCCGCCTTGCACAATTTTATTATTAACAAGGTAAATGCCTACCTTTGAGTTTTGATAATGACATCTTATGGAAAACTTAGTAAGTATGTGATGTTAGAATAAGAGGCTGCCAAGGAACACACTACTTGTGTATCGTCCACAAGGGCGGCGAAGCTACCTTCCTCCCCCTGGGAGATCACGCACCTCTGGTTGGGAGCCTATGTTTTAGAGAAATAACTGGTGCTTTGCTCCTTAATGAAAGGTAATAGGATTTGGAAACCTTTCGCAGCGTAGATTGTTAAATTACGACGATCAAAACATTACGACACTGTCCCTTTGATTGCACATGAAGTGTAATTTTTTCTATACTTTCACGAACCCTCCTCTCAATTCTACATTACCAAATCTGATGGGCGATCTCTAACAACTATTATGGCACTGCGTGTGATCGCTCGTATTGGCCTAGGGCTTAATGCTGGAGGTTGTTGCAGTTGTGAGCGCAATGTGGCATTGGAGAAACCGACCAGATCCTATGTACTGACCTGTGCGAAGTATTCCCACAGTTTGCCTCGACAATCTTCTGCTGTCTCCTCGCAGTACGGCGGCTAGACAGATTACTAACTGATAACATGAACCTTTACTTTATAATAGTACTACGTAATCATCATTGAACTGGGCTATGGCTAGCTATAGGTATTGCATCCAGCAGGGAGGTCAATAACCTTTCCCACGCTGGAAGTGGTAGATAGAATTCAGCTTAAGGCCAACAACCTGCCAGCGGATCCGTCCCAGCTATTAATTCTCGTAAAAAAAATATTCGATAGACGAAATGAACTGTTTGATCCTGACGAGATCTATAAGCAGTTCGTCATGACCCATGGAAGGATTAGATTTGACCCGCAGCTCAAATGGCCGATGTGCAATGTCCACACCAGACACCCATAAATGGATATCATAAAAATTGCACAGTTAAATGCTAGACGGAGCAAGCTAGTCCTCCATGAGTTAAGAAAATTGGCAGAGGAAAATAGCTGGGACATATTATGCCTTCAGGAACCCCATTCAAATAGAGGGTCGATTCCGTACATGCCAGTAACTGCACAAATCATTGCAGACGGGGAGCACCCTATGTCAGGCATAATAGTATTAAATAGGAATATAACTACAACTAAAATTGTTCAATTCTGTGATGAGCACACTACATGTGTAGAAATCAGTACAGGTTGGTGCAACGTAATTGTAGTATCAATGTACTTCCAATACAAAGATCCAATTGATCGATACTTGAATAAAATTAGAGAAATTCTCAACAGTCTAGGAAACCAGAAGATAATCATAGCGGCAGACGCAAATGCACGGTCACTGCTCTGGCACAGTGACCATACAAATGAGAGAGGCCAAGACCTGACTGAGTTGATCTGCGAGTTTAATCTAGAAGTAAGAAACAAACCATTCAATCCCCCTACTTTTAATGATAGGCATGGAGCTACATCTAACATAGACGTAACAATTACTAACGATCTTGTGGGAAATATGTTACGTAATTGGCGGGTGGTAGATAATCAAACCACGAGTGACCACAATATAATTCTATATGACCTCTCTCGGCAACGAACTGAGGCAACTAGTAATGGGAATACTAAACTTCGCTATAATATCAGAAGGGCGGTATGGCAGAGACTTAGGGAGTGTTTCCGTCTTCCAGTGGACTTGCTGGAGGGCAATGACGTGGACCACATGGCAAGGGAACTGACTAGGTCCATCCAAACAGCAATGAAAGGCAGTATTCCACTGGCAAAGGTAAAAAGGGTGAAGGATATACCGTGGGATGAGAGACTGCATAGAATGAGATCGAACATGCGAAGGGCGCGGAGGCAGTACCAACGCTGTGCTGTGGCGGCTGATAGGCTTGTTTTGCTTAATAGATACAGGGAAAGAAAAGAAGCTTTTAAGCAGCAACTCTTAAAAACTAAAACAGATAGCTGGGAGGCCTATGTCAGATCCAATCTTAGATCAGATCCCTGGGGCATTCCGTATAAGATAGTTGCCGGAAAAATAAGACCACCTACTACGTTAGCCACTGTGAGGACTGAGGAAGGTAATCATGACCAAAAATTGGACTACAACAGCGGAGGAATTATTAAGGCAGCTACTACCTGATGATGTGGAAGATAGAGAAACCGACTTTCATAGAAACGTGCGGAGTGATCAATCTCAGCTTTATGTAGCTGAATCGGAAGGGGAGGACATAACAGTAGACGAGGTAGTAAAGGCCATAAACAGTATGGCAAAGCATAAAGCACCGGGACCGGACGGGATAGTAGCAGAAGTGTTGCAGGCCCTAGTAGTCCAACTGGCCTTCCCACTATGTACGCTTTTTAACAAGTGCCTCCAGCAAGGCCGGGTTCCAAACATCTGGAAGCAAAGTGAAGTCATGATATTGACCAAGGGGGGAGACAGAGATCTAGCAAACCCAAAATCATATCGGCCGATCTGCCTGCTAAACGTCCTTGGAAAGGTTCAAGAAAAAGTATTGATTAACAAACTGCAATATCACAGAAGCCAAATAGGCATTAACATGAACCAATATGGCTTTCGAGCAGGCAGGTCGACCGAAGACGCAGTAAACAGGGCGGTAAATTTAGTTAAAAGTAGTTCTATGAAGTACGTAATAGGAATTTTCATAGATGTTTCCGCAGCTTTCGACAATTTATGGTGGCCGATGTTGTTCCGCCGCCTGAGGGAAATAAACTGTCCAAGTAACCTGTATAATACACTGCGGGATTACTGTAAGAATAGATTCGCCACATTGAGATGTCCACGAGGGAAGGTAGATAAACGTCTTACTAAGGGCTGTCCCCAGGGCTCAGTAAGTGGGCCAGTCTTCTGGGATTTAGTTTTTGAAGATGCTCTTAGGCGTTTGGAGGGGCTGTGTGGCTTGCTGGGGCTGGTCGCCTTTGCTGACGATTTGCTGTTGTTGATTGAAGGTCGGACCAGACAAGACATAGAAGATAAATCCAAGGTAGTGATCGAAGAACTTCAGGCATGGTGCTTGGAGGCTAAGCTGAGCCTTGCACCAAAGAAGACCCAAATGATGCTACTAAAAGGGAAATTGGAGCGGGATCCAATTGTTAAGATGAATAACATCACCATAAAAAGGAAGCCGACAACAAGATACTTAGGCGTCACTCTGGATGAGTTCCTAAACTTCGCAACGCATATTTCCGAGACGTGTGAAAGAGCTAAGGCGGTCATGCACAAATTTGTAAGCATAGGCCAGAGGAAATTCCATCTCCCGATCATCTTAATAAGAAGATACCATGATGCTATCCTGGCATCACTGGTAGGGTATGCGGCTAGTGTCTGGGCGCATAAACTACTGCAGGTGAAACCTCGTAAGGCGGTACTGAGAGTGCAGAGAAGCATTCTGATACGGCTAAGTGGTGCCTATGCTACTACATCTGCTGACTCACTCACAATATTAGTAGGAGTATGGCCGCTGGATCTCGAGATCAGGAGACGAGGAGCCATATACTGGCTGCGTAAAGAAAATCAGGCCAAGGTGCAGGAGATTGTGGGAGCAGTAGCACAATCTGTGGTGGAAATTAAAAACGCACTCCTCGCCGAATGGCAAGCCCGTTGGGACAGCAGCCAAACAGGCAGAAGATTATACAGCGTGTTTCCAAATGTACAAGAGAGGCTGAATCTTGGATTCTTTAATCCTTCACCTGGGCTAATACATTACATGACCGGACACGGACCATATAACCAGATGCTATATCAAAGAGGGTTGAAGGAAACCAGTGCATGTGAGTGTGGCGCAGAAGGAACACCAGAGCACGTCTTGTGGGAGTGTCCTGAAACGGAAGAGGTGAGAACAGCGGATGTTAGCGAAATGCGGAACATGCTAACACGGGATATAATCCTGGACGAGCAATTGTGGAGCAGGCTTGACAACCTATCAGACAAAGTGTCTAAACTACACAGGAAAAAATATCTGGACCGAGCAGTAGTCGGGCGGGGCCGACCACCTCCGGGACCCCAGCAGCTGCACAGGCGTATCTAGGCGAATGAGAGCATTGTAGTTAACAGAATAGTGCGAGAACTTCCGGTAACCGGAAGTGATCCCGACGGGTCAACCAATCCGGTTCGGCTGGAAATGCCAGACGGACCAGGAATGGTTTACTGTTTCCGGGATAATAACGGTGGAAGGAATAGTGTGGTGAATACAGAAAGATGTAAATAATAATAATAACAGTTATATCCTTCCAAGATGTAGCGTCCTTAGCTGGCGTACTACAACGTAAACATCATGTAATTGATAGGCAAAGAACTGTAAATGTTTACAAAGCCGGAGCCAGGTCGTGTTTGCCACGGAATTTACAGTGGTCAGCAGTGCCGATACAGCATCTAGCCAGCGAGGTTAATGCCTGACAGGCCGCGTGCGTATTGAGCACAAACTGACGCAAATAAAAAATGGCCAGTGTTTGTATTACTAAAAGGCATAAAAATTGCCCAATGGCATTGAGCAAAGATATGGAATGTTACCATACCTTAATATAGTTACAAAAAAAAAAAAAAATACATTTAAAAAACATCACAAATTAATAGCAACGGAATTTCGATAACACACGAACTGGTTCAAGGCTGTAAAAGCAAAGCAGGTAGTACTAATGTATGCATGTAGAAACTGTGAAAATAATAACGCATGTATTGTAATCCCAGTAGATCTGTATCTTAAAAATTGTTGTTAGAAATTCATTGTAATACAACCTGATGTAATATGATCATGTATTCACTAACCGACAAACAACTGTAAGCTCGCACTGTAATTGTCAAATAACTACCAATGTAAATATTGTAATCCATTTACTAACTGACTCATCTGTAACGCATATTGTTTAATATTTAATAATTTATCATTTCGTATCAGTTACCAATTAGCTAAGTGAAGCGGAAAAATATGCTAATTGCTTACATAAAACTTTCTTAGACTGTAAAATTGTAAACTGTTAACATGGTTTCGCCAGAAAACAGGTTTGGCCTGCCTCTTCGCGGGGACGGGAGACTGTGGAAGCTATCCGGTAATCCACACAGCTGAGAGGCCAAATTAACCAGTAATGAAACCAGCGACACTGGCGGAACCCTTAATCAATTTAAAAAAATGTATGTAATAGGGCCTAATTTAGTATCTAGATATTAGGCTGTATAAATGTGAGATAAATAAAAAAACTAAATATATATATAGGTTCTTCACTTCTATTACGATAGACAAGGCGTCTAACTGCTACGATAGGCGTTTATTATACACTCTAGACTGAAGCCAATACATCCAAATGAATACTGCCTGCTAGGCTAACCCCGATGGTATTAATCACTGAAGCCATAGTTACTTGATGTTAATGATCTACTCAAAGTATAGATGGTGGATCCATTACTTACAATGGAGAATGGCTAGCAGCTAGTCTTGGTAGCGATGGTACCTGCTATCGACCATGACGCGAGACCCGGTTATGGAGAGAGGCACCCTAACCGTTAAACTGACATAGTGTCTGCCCTACAGTACTGATACTTCCAGAAGAGAGCGAGTGCGTACCGTCGCTCGTAATTTATCCCGATCGCCGAACATCTAGATGTGTCGATCGGTCGTCACCCCGGTCATCGCCTTCCGTCCTGGCATCTGATGACGCTGGCGTCTGCAAAACGTGGCTAGCCTCGCGCGAACTCTTCACGTGCGTACGGGACGTTGCTGTCAACTAAAGTACTAATATTTAACCATTAAATAATATGTCTAAAAACCGTCCATTACACATTAAGGTCTGCCAATTTGTAATTCCTTTTTGTTCCTTGTCCAAAATCCTTTTCCGACTCCAATGACCACATCGCACACAGTACTAAAAACAACTAAAACTGATTTTCGTTATAAACATAAATTCTATTACCTTTTTTTTTTAATATTGTGTGGCTTCTTTCTCTTGGAAGATCCCTGAGGTGATAGGTTTAAGTATCCGCGTCTTCCGCCTCTGCCTTACGCTACACTATCGGAGGAAGTCAAGTGTTGCCATCTGTCTGAGAAGCATGTAACTATATTCTCTATGTGCGAAGTATATTTTTTATTTGTGAAATGTGTATTTTATGATGCGGAGATTGGTGACCATCTCAGCATTCACCATGATTGCAGTCAGGACGTGCGGTACACGGAAACCCTGGCTTCGTGCCGGTTCCGTTGTACCTCCCAGATCCAATGTGCGCCGCCTCAGCGCAATGAGCCACACTGGCGGGTTGTATATTACCTTATATTCTGAAGAAGATGGGCCAAAAGACAGTACCTATGGGATCAGTGCATAGGTAGAGTTTAGACCGACTAATCTTGCGTATCATCAAACCACGAACTTTCATCAGACTGGAATCAGATTATCTTCAGTAATCCAAGAAATTGAAATTACGTGTCAGTTACGAAGTGGTTATTCCTCTACATCTACATCCATACTCTGCAAATCACAGACATTGTGGATGGCAGAGGGTGCTAAGCACCATTCCTAAACCCGTGCATTCCAATCCCGAAGAGCGAGAGGAAAGAAGGAATACATAAAAGCATCAGTACAGCATCTTATTTCTCTAATCTTATCCCTCCGATCATTGCGACCTATGTACAGGTCTATACCAAAAGTAGTAGGACTGATTTTTTTAAATTTTTTTTTTAAATTCTTTACAATTCCTTAATCCTCTTCGAAATAGCACCCTTAGGCAGCTACACGCCAAAAATTACGCTGCTGACATTGGCCATACGCCATATGGAAGTCAGTTTCGGGGACGCTGTTGAGAGCCCTCGTCGATGCTGCTTCAACGTCCTGGATTGAGTCAAACCGCTGTTCCTTCAGCTGCCTTTTCATCCGTGGGAATAAAAAAAAAAGTCAGTTGGAGCCAGATTGGGACTGTAGGCGGGGTGCAGCAACGTGGCAACGCTGAATCGGGCCAACAGTTGCCTTCTTCATCCTCCCGTCCAATGAAGGCTCGCATGAGCAAATCAAAGATCAAGACAATGCTGATCGTGTTTTTTTTACCGTCGTGGGGTGATTCATAAGGAGTTCGTTTCCCCTATGGAAACTGTCAATTCGAACTTTTACGTGCAAGTGCCTGCCCGCCTGCGAGACCGAGTGAATTGCGTCCGACAAGTCATTTGCGACAACTGGACTCTGCATCACGACAATGCGCCGTGCCAAGGCGCGCCGTCATGAGGCAACTGTTGGCCCGATACAACATTGCCGCGTTGCTGCACCCCGCCTACAGTCCTGATTTGGCTCCATCTGACTTTTCTTACTCACATGGATGAAAAATCAGCTGAAGGAACAGCGGTTTGACTCAATCCAGGTTGAAGCAGAATCGACGAGGGCTCTCAACAGCGTCCCCGAAACTGACTTCCAGAAGGCGTATGGCCAATGGCAGCAGCGTAATTTTTGGCGTGTACCTGCCTAAGGGTGCTATTTCGAAGAGGATTAAGGAATTGTAAAGATATCTTCAATAATTTTTTTTTTTTTAGAAATCAGTCCTACTACTTTTGGTATATACCATGTAGGTTGGCGGAAGAAGTATTTCATTGCACTCGAAATTTAAATTTTTTCTCATATTCTCCAATAAATTCGAACGCAAGCTACGTCGTCTGTCTTCCAAACTATCACAGCCCAATCTACATATCAATTCTGTGACGCTTTCATAAGGGCTGTAGCAACAAGTCACGAATCGAACGGCTCTCCTCTGCACCCTCTCCACTGAGTCAATCAGAACCTTGCTATACGGATCCCAAACTCCACAACAGTAATCCAGATGCGGACGCACTAGTGTTTTATAGGCTATGTCCTTTGCATGAGCATTACAATTCCTCAAAATACGACCTATGAATCGCAATTTAGAATTAGCCTTGCCTGTTCTCTGAAACGCGGTGTTTAAACGGTCATCAGCTGCTGAAAAAGTAGTCAGTAACAAGTAGTTTGTAAATCCTTTAAGTTTTTTTTTTTTTTTTTTTTTTTTTTTTTTTTTTTTTTTTTTTAAAAGAAAATAAAGCATAGAGCATCAAGAGGCAGGCCTAAAGAAAGTCGTTTCGGATAGGCATACAAGAGCAAACTCCGGATGTTACTCCGGATATTCTACCATATAAAACTAGTAAGAACAACATAATAATAGACAAGCATTATGAGAAAGATAAATGGATTGCAGTTTGGACTTTTAAATCATCAAATTTGGTGAGATATGTCTACCCGTAATCAGTAGACTAGTCTGGATTTATCTTATTAAAAAAATTATTTTAATGCATATTATAAAAACCAATACATCACTCCACAGGTGATACTACAAATGTTGCGCAAGCTACCCGATTACCTTCCAGATTTACTCTGTGCACAGTAAGACTGGCGTTTTCCTTCTTATTATTGATATGATGGTTCTTCATGTTTGACGCTATGATTCAAATCGATGTCATTTTTCTTATATGCCTTACTGTCTCCCACTTTTGTCAAATTAACTTTGGCTGCATTTCTGTGAACCATGTTGAAACAGAATGAAAATAAATCCCAGAACCATTTTCAGCTATCGCTCATAATTACTTGTGTTATTATTTCCGGCAAAGTATATGGTGACTGCCAAGTATTAACTTTTATACAGAGTTGAGAAGAGTGGGAAATAATCCTGTTAATGCTGTTGCATCGAAATCACATACCTAAAGCAATGTAATAGTTGTTATTTACTGCTTGGTTTGTATTAAATGTTGCTAAAGTTATAGCAGTTACGTTCTTGGAGAATGGTTAAAATACATGCTTCGTAAATTCATAAGTTGGGAATAGAAAACATTGTTTAGAATATCTCCTGTTTAATAAGATAAGAAAACTTCATTTCTTTAAGCTATTGACAATAATTTGATGCATTTCATACTTATAATGGTAAAGAAAGAAATAGGAGTATCGCTTAGATTTAAAGTATAATTTTACCTTAGTTTTGACAAGAAAAATTGAAGTTGATAATACTAGAGCGATATGTGCAAGAATAATTACTATACTTTGTTCCCTCCGAAATGGCGGCTCAAGGTCATATTCCCCCGGCTCCGCTCCTCACCTCAACCCTCCTTCCGTTCCTACTTCTCTGAGCTAACTGCCATATATTCGAGTGGAAAAAATCCCCTTCACATATAATGGTAAGGACAGCGGAGTAAGAATAGACCAGACTGCCTTGTGCCGTCTCTATTAACGGAATGGGCTGCAACCTCCTTCACACGTTCAGCAGCCAGTTTGCATTATAATTTGTTTGACAGGTATTACTCAAACAGAAACATATGCGAGAGTGGAATTACGTGTTGTTATCAAATTTCTTACAAAAGAGACCTTCAGAAATTTGTGAAAGACTTAAAATACAACATGACGAGGAAATATTCTATGACGTTAGCTTTTATAAAAGCAGTAAAAACTTTCAAAAATCGTAGAAAGCGTGCCCAGAATAAACTTCATTCTTGAAGTTCCTAATCAGATTTTTTTTTTTTTTTTTGAAGCACCATGTTAGTACCACACTCACACTCTCATTATGCTCTAATGCAGCAGCCTTACCTAAACGGACAGTGCTCTTATATACATATATATATTTTCATAATTATATATGTATAGCTGGTGTATCTTATCCGCTCGTTCAATCAGTTTTTCGGATGAAAGCTTTGTTTAGTTATATTTAGTGGAATCCCTAAATCCTATGAAAATTATATGTTGCTAAATAAAATAATTTTGTTAGTGATTATTCCTAAGAAATGTAAATGTAAATGGAAGGACTAACAAAGGCCCCTAGTATGGACTAACTTAACATTAGTTTGCACCTTATAGTTTTCAGTGAACGCTATTCGTGAAAGGACTAGCTTCTGTGTGCACAATATGCATGTGGCTTTGCGAAACACTCATAACTAACGATTTTTGTAATATGAGAAACAAGGCTTTCCCGACGTATCTTTGACACGAAATCTTTACAGGTTTTCCGCCCGATAATATTTTCAAAAGACAAGCTTTCGGCGGCTTGCTCTGCCGCCATCATCAGGTCCATTGTACTTAAGAGAACAACTAGAACTTCTAGTTGTTCTCTTAAGTACAACTAGAAGTTCTAGTTCTTCTCTTAAGTAAACCTGTGAAGATTTCGTGTCAATTTTTGTAATATGTATTTTAAAACGAATATTTTGTTTGTCCTGAAGACTCATTTGATTGTCTTAAACAAGAATAATCTCTAAGAAAAGGGAACTACCCCTGCCCGACTCAAGCCCCCTCCCCAAACGAAATCCACTCAAACCTCCCAAACCAAAATCCGTTCCTCCCCCCCCCCCCAAGCCAAAATCCTGGATCCTCCACTGAGTTTCAGCGTTATCATCTTCTCCTCTCCTGCAGAGTTATTTGGGAATTTTTTGAATTTAGAAGCAGCAATTGTTCATTGAAAGTCAAATTCAGCTATACTCTGCTTTGATTAGTGAATCCAGTAAGAAATAAAGTTACCTACACATTTCTTCGTCGAGTTCCGATACCGTATTTTTATCCATTAATCTTTTGCTGCCCATACAAATGGAATGTATACAATAGAAATTCTGCTAATCTGTGAAGCAAGGATTGGAATAACGTCTCCAATCCTATTATAACTCCCGCCATTTCTGTAATCATTGTATCACGGTCATGTGAATGTGGCACAGTGTCACATTGTTTAGTGGGTCGTTCTAT